>JAUMHF010000015.1:11525724-11606030 GCA_032359275.1 Microctenopoma steveboyesi | reverse complement strand
TTTGGCTTTTTTTGGCTTTGTTCTGCGTCACGACATCGCCTCTTATTTAGGAGCCCAAAATAGTACCGTTAAGAGGGGAAATAGGCAACTATAAAGGTGACTTTAAAGCAAGAAAATGTGTTTTGAAATATGGGTTATACAACAGTTACATAATTGTTAAAGCAGTGCACGTTTTCATTTTAAACCCTGGTGAGAGAAGTGCTCGGATCACTCGCTGGTGCCACGGTACAAATAAAACGTCTTGGTTTAGTTTTCCTGAGACAACGCAGCCAATGTTTTTAAGTGTTACCACTGAACAGAGGAAAAACATTAGGCAAAGGATGCACAAGCATCAATCAAAAGCTGAATGTTACTACAAATTAAAATGTGTTAAACTGATATTATTATTCCTATTAAGTAGAATAATATAGAAACAGTCAAAGGACAATCACGTCAAGATATAACCACAGAAACTCAGGGTAGATTAAATTTTTATTCGTGTTATAATGATGTATAAAGATATGAATGGTAATGTAAGTTAGGAAAAAAGGTATTTGCATCACATTGGAAGCTGAATCAGATGTTTACATATTCTCTCTTAATAACATTTATACTGTAATAATGTTGACCGAAAGCTTTCAGCTACTGAAGCTGGCTTCCTCTTTATCCTCCACAAGTAGCAGACTACACTTTATTCACGAACTACAACACACTGAGAATGTTTCCTACTATCTGGATCACTGTGTATTCATTTTATTACAGAGGAAGCTTATTTGCATGCATGCTAGATTCCTGCGGGATAATACATTAACGACCATTTCGACAAAGGAGAGAAGACGTCGTCAGGGTTCGTTTAGCTCGCATCACTTGTGCGTTTATTGCAGTTTCCGAAGAGCTTCGCACAGTTTCCCCACTTCACCTGAAATAGTAGAAAACGCCAAATGCAGGTGGTTTAAGTTATAAATCCAGGTTAAATAGACAGAATGAAAGATGAGCGTAGTGTTCAGAGGGATACGTACTGCTGATGCTGTCGGCCAGCTTCCTGAGCTGCTGGGTGTTGTCCAGCACTTCAATGCTCTGCGTGTAGGGGTTGTAGCGCACCGTGAAGGGCCGTGGGATGGTGCCTGCAAACTTCCTGTGGAGAAATCATTTTTCTGCGTTTCGTATGCGCAGTAGAACGTGCAGTATGCGAACACTTGAAAAAAAATGGGAAGGGAAAAGCTTATCATACCTCACTTTCTCCTTGGCGTCCTCGAAGCTGTCAGCCACAAAGTAAACCGGCTGGTACTCGGTGATCGGGTATTTCTGGACACTGGTCTTGTCGGGGTCAAAGGGCAGGAGCTTGGGCTTGTCTGTCAAGGAGTACTGAAAGAAGATGTACGTTTGATGCCTATTCTCACTGCATTGATTCCAGTTTCTCTATTTTTGTCACAGTTGTGGGTAAACAGGAAGTGCAGCGTGTTTGAGGTCCCGGCTTTTCTGGCGATGTGGATTGGCAGAGTGAACATCCTCTGCTGATGTAACATGTGACCTGGATAGCAGGCTGTTCACCGCCTCTCCGTCTCCACTTACCTAGTGAACCACTTCACCTACACCCTGCTGCGCGGGCAGGCCGAGTCCCCCAGTGACACATTAAACCTGAATCTAAGTGGGCCACTAACCCACTGTTAGTCTGCAAGTGTTGTAGCATCATGCCTTTACCTGCAGCTCTCCAAACGATGAAAGCAGGCCAGCTCCGTAGGCTTTGATCTCAGAGCCCTGCTTGCACAGGCCAAACTCCACGGTGAACCAGTACACCTGAAAACAGCCATAAGGTTCATAAAATTATTATTTACGACAGCAGACTCGGGCAAAAAAAAAAAAAGAAGGATTCAGCTGAATCTTCTGGAGACTTGAAGCATCTATTAACCGAAAGCATATTGATAATAAAGCACATTGCGGGTTTCTGATCCAGCAGTTTCACTTAGTATTTATCATTGTCACTTAATTGTAATTTTGAACCACAGCAACAGTTGCATAGTCATATTTTTCCTATTGTGACCCGTACTCACAGTAGCAAGTTTCTCAATGTACTCATCAGGTGCACCAAGGGAGGCAAGACCGATTTCCTAAACAAAGCAGAAATAAAGTCAGTAGATCAGAAAATAAAAGGATGCAACACAAACTCAGATGTAGACTGCAGGTGAGTAGAAATATATTAAGAAGCAGATCAGCCAAAGTTGGAAAAGTAATGTGTGCCAAAGCTGAAGTGCAGTTTCCTGTATGTTACAGCTGCATAACAATCTCATTTAGAACATGATTCTAATATTAATAAAGCAACTACCTGTGAGAACTGAGCGAAACCTGGGTCAGCAAACAGAGGAACGTGTCCCAGGAGCTCGTGGCAGATATCCCTGTAATGGAGACAGATGTTAGTCTTTGACACGGTGCCTTATGTTTCTCTTTCATTTCCATGAAGACACTCACGGCTCAGGCGTGTACGTGGGCTTGGAGCCGTGGCGGATGTACTGCGTGGAATGGAAGACGCGGAAGGCCAGTCCAGCCAGGAAGTCGCGGGACGAGAGCAGCCCGGCCACTGGGCGAAGCCGGAAACCTGTGCACGCTGCGGGGGGTGAGAGGACAGATGAAAGCGGGTGAGTCGTGTTGAATAACAGGGGTTAGAGGAGGAGACGGAGGCAGGGGTGAGTAGGAGGTAGGGCGTCTGAACAAGTACCATCCTGAAGACTGAATGACTTAGATTAAAGGTGCACACAAATAAAACATTCTATAATATATACAGATAATTCTTTCTGCCTTACTGGTAATGAAATGAATGTCGTAATGATTATTCTGACTTTCAACGTAAACAGAAAGTAACTAATAGGAGAAAAACCTAATGTTAACGTTACTCTGGCCTTTAACGTGGCTCTGGCTCTGTCTGCGCACAGAAGGACATAAGACATAAAGACGTAACGTTGACGCAGCAGGACTTACACTGCAGGAAGCGGGACACGTCCTCCAGCTGTGGGATGTTGTCCTGCCTGTAGCCACAGTATTTCTCCAGCAGGGGGAAGACCCGGTTGTGCTCACGACAAGCGTGAGTCGGGTACAGAGTCTTGAGCTCCTTGAACACCGTGCCCCATGTGGCCTTCTCCTCCTCGGTGTACTCCACCCTGGGGATGGGCTGGCCGCTGGGACAAAGAAACGAGTTCACTGTTACAGAAACAGAGTCACGGCTCAGATCAAGCACACAAACGTGCGAGTATATCTTATTAAAAGGTACTCGCTCGCGTTCCTACAGCAGGAAAGTACAGTACTGGAGTAAATCCATTCTTTGCCCGACTTTTTCTGGAAAGTTCTGAGGCGCCTCATTATTTGTCAGGATCACACACAGCTATGTAAATGCAGTGGTGTTCTTTGTAGTGCCTGTGAATAATACTTCCTAATTATACACACACACACACATACATTACCACTGGCTCTCTGTAATTTTCCCTATTTGTTCGTGATTATTTTCAAACCAAAGCCGGGAATACTTCCACTGAAACGTTTCCCGCAGACTTGGATAGGAGGCGAGAAAAGGGGAGCGGGGATGAAGAAGAGAGACTTAGTTACTGTTTGTAGTTGTAGGCGATGTCAGCAAACTCTTTCCTGCGTGCTCTGTACACTGGATCTGTGAAACCCTGCACACACACACACACACACACACACACACAAAGAAAAGCCCTGTTAGATCTCATGAACTGGCCACTCACAGCTAAATCAAAGGGTGGAAATCCTCAGCTAAAGCTAAACCCTGTGGCCAGCATTATGCACTCCATCTCTAATAAGAGCACACAAATACATATTCAAATGAAGCCTTTGTAGCGTGTTTTTCAGCTCATGGTGAATACATTTTGCTTTAATGGCGGTGGCAAAAGGGAGCAATTATCTATAATTACAGGGGCTCAATTAAAGCAATGACATCAATTTGTGTGTCTAGATAGTTTTCCATTAGAATAGACGGCGAGAGTGCGGCCTGTCATCTCCACAGCCCCGTCTTTCATAAGACGCGCAGGGCGTGAGTGGACACGTATTCACACGCACACACACACACACACACAGGATGTGACAAACAGACAGTGATGGATGAGTCACTTCTTACTGGGTGATCCGCATCCAGCTCGGAGCCGTAGCTGAGGATCTGGTTGGCAAAGCGGTCCAAGTCCTGGATGTCATTAGGGAACCATGGTACTGGAGGATAATAACAGTTATTAAACACTGATAATTTATGTTTTTGTTCAACATGTATTTACTCAGGTCAAATCAATTAAGCATTTATCCCACAAACACAGCTCAGACCAGGAACGTTTTAATGTTCGTAGAACACGAGTTTACATGTTTCATCCCATTTTATGTAGAAATGACATTTTTGATTCAAGTGACAGAAATGTTTAACTAATAAACATACTTTTAATTAATTAATATACTAAATATTGCCTCGTCTCCTTGGGGAGTGTTGGCTGTTGGTGATAAATATAAGATAAAATATGATATTTTAGATTATTATTATTTTAGTTGATCAAAACCTATGAAACAACAGAATTTGTTAAAGTTGTCTATTCTAGTTTAACGTGAGGTTCTATAAGGTCAAATATTTGTAGTTCATATATATGTTATATTATCTTTTTTGAAGATAGTTGCTGAGATGATTTTGGCTTCGACTCAGAACTATAATATTTTATATTTATATCACCTTTTCACCATGAGTCCGTCCAATTCTTGACTAAATGTTCTAAATGAAAAATAGTGCAAATTGCTACTGATGTCATGTACGTGATGTACTGCCTATAGGATTTTCTTCTTGGCATTTTGACACTCAGCAGAACAGTAATCAGGAGGCATCTGCTCGCTCATGTGGATTTATGACTCTCAAATAACACTGGGGCTAATCATCAGTCTACATTTGGGCAGTGTGGTCCACCCTGAGGCCCCTATAGATAGCAGGTCCCTGCCAGGCTCTTAATAAACACTCCCCAAACAGGCCATAAATATCCTCTCTTTCACTTGACCCTGACCAGTGCAGCAGCGTCTACACTGAGGTCAAAAGAGGAGCCATGGTGGCCCTGTCTATCTCAGCCCGCCGTGACCTTGGCTTGTTCTCCTGCCCTGTGTTCAGCTGAAGCCGAGACACAGAGCTGCTCTGTTAGCGTCAGGCCTGTTGGTCCTCAGTAGCTAAACTAATGTCATTCTGGAAACAACCAATAAAGGGGTCTAGATGAGGGTGCCGGGCCATCAGTCTTGTCGGCGACTCTGGCTGTCCATTACCAAGTCTGGCTTGAGGGTTAATAAACCAGCAGGACTGTGCTTACTCGATAAATGGGTCATTTCAGCTCCATTTTTTTTTACATTCACACTAGCTGTGCCAGTATCGGGACGGTAATGCTGGTCCACCACTTTACCACAGACACTGATTGTTCCCAGAGGATGAAGGCTACTGGGATTATCACAGAGACATGAGCAGTGAACAACAGCAGAGACGTTTCCACTTGGCTTCATTGGTGGATCATACGTCCTTTTACTCCATATTCCCCACTAACGCTCACTAACCCGTGTCCTTCTCTTTGTTGCGTGAAAGCTCGTGCACGTGGCCACTGATTTGTGTGCGCAGGCTGTTGATGACCTCATCCAGGGCCTGGGAGCAGGAGGAGTCCACGCTGATGAAGAACTCGTACTGTTCTTCGTTCATTCGTGACGGCCGGGATTCGATGTGCGTCAGGTTGATGCCTTTTTCCTGCAGATATCAAACAATCGGAGGAGACGTAGAATGAGGGGAGAATGTTCAGATGCCTATAAGGCAGGAGGTTTCTCATAAAAACAAGTTAAAAGACACCTGACTGCAGCTCTCTGTGATTCCACCACAAGAGGGTGGTGTGTTACTAAAATGATGGCCAGTTATCAGCCTTAACGGGTCCTCGCTGACCTCAGGTCGGAGCTGCCTTGAACTCTCTCTCTTTGCAATTACTGTCGTGGTTCAGACACATAAATCCCTCTGCTGTGCAGCATGTAGGCTTTTCTCATTCTGCAGCGTGAACACAAGACTCTTGGGAAGTTTCCATGTCCACATTAAGAAAACATATGGGAGAAAAACGCCTGTTTCTTCACACAGCTCACATTCTTTTTAATGTACAACGTGCGAAGAGGCTCTGGATTGTGTTGAAGAACACGCCATCTTTAGGTGGTAATTACCAACAAAAATGTGTTGTTGTTTAGGTAACGTTTGAGGAGGGAGAGGGAGGTTGTTGTTCTCTGTCTACTATAGGCCAAGTAGAAAGGATGGGGTGAGCAGCAGGGCCTCACATTTTCTTCCATCTGGATCACATTTGACAAAACGGCTTAGGGAGCATGAGGTCCTGCATCCCTCGGGAGTGATATAGAGATGGACATAGTCCAAGTTGGCATTTCAAAGCACGGATGACTTGCTTTTTCAATACAGGAGAAAAGCTTCTTTAAACTAAAATCCGATGTATCTGTTTATTAAAATACCTGTAGTTATTCCCCATAAGCTCAAGAATATTATATATTATATGTCCTACATTTAACAGTTAATACATACAGAACCTTTGACCTTAGTAAAACCCAATATCCAGTATTGATTTCAAATCCATGGCAGATGTATAGAGACAATTAATTAAGCAAATCAGCGCTAAAATGTGCTGTATCTACACATTGTCTGATTGCCGCTGCATTTGCAGCAATAAACGTAAGATTACGTAAGTACTGCATCAGTTCATTGCTTTTAAGTTTCTACAGTGGAAAATGTTTGTTGTTAGTTGATTTTCAGTTTTGGAAACAGGCTCATAGTGTTTCATTCCTATTGCTGTTTCTTTAACCTGTGCTGCTGTTTGGCTGGTCCAGCTTAACATAGCCAACCCTAAATCCCCAAACCAGCCATATGTATGTCAGCTTTCTGTACCTCTCCGAGCTGTCCCTCTGCTGTAAGGCAGGTGGCATCAGCCCTGACTGGGGTGCGATTTTAAGGTCAGCCCGTGGCTCTGACTCGTCACATGAAAACCACGCTGCTATGTCACATGTGCTCTGAACCCCAGGCGGGATAAACCGTGTTCAAGCTCTCGTGTACAACATTCACAATGAAATATGGCACCTAGATGAAATGAAGATAGTTGCCACAGACGCATGAGCAGTTGTTTTGTCGGAGCTGATGTAAAGTTCTCTTAAAAGCTGCGACTCAGCATATGTTACATTGCCAGGGGGTCATTTTGGCCTGTTTTATAAAAAGAGAAAGATGAAAGTGAGAGGATGTGGGAGGATCTGGGGGAGGATCTGTGGGAGGATCAGGACAGTAGCAGCTCATAGGTCCAAAAATTTGCTGCTGCATTTGGCAAATGTTTTGTATTGATTGTGATCTGCCCACTCGCGTCTCCACCTCCAAAAAAACAACTTTAACCTAAACCATCTTGCGTTAACAGATATTTTGCATGTTTTTTGGTTGTTTTTTTGCAGTTTGTTTTGCTCCTACGTGCACCATTCATTCTGCAAACTTGAACCTTGTTAGGACAGTTGACGCACTGCCAGTGTTTACTCCGTAAAGTCACGTACACATAGGCATTTAAGATCAATAAAGAATAAAAAACATTGACTTTGTGGTTTCAAAGATTTAGATCAAATTGGTTATGACACAAGCTGTGGATTAAAAAGTAAATGGATTATTAAAATTATTATCACTTCCTCCGTCACTAATGGAGGAAGCATTTTACTAACAATGCCTGCCAAATAAATATAACGGATGATTTTGTTGTGTTATTATTTAGTTAATGGTTTTGATTGGTTATTAATATTTTTGATTATATGTCAGGAAAGTACTATAAAATGCTCCTAAGTGACTTTTTTAATGCTTATTATCTCTGACCAACACGTATTAAACACTAACCACATTCATTTTATTCTAAAACCTCATAACTAAGAAGGTGTAACTGAGTTTTATTCTTGAAAAATGATGATTAATTATTGTTGGTTCATGCTCTGTGACAAACTAAGTGATTAATTGACAAACCAAACTCTCTACGTTTCATCCAGCGACTAAACACTCTGTAGCTTTAGCAGCCCATTTCTTTATTACAATTATTTATTACCCGTGAACCAAGAACCACCCTCCATGTTTGAACCTGACTGATAACACAAACATAAGAGATAAGCTCTGTTTGTTTAGTTTTAAAGGACATGAGTATGAAAAATAGACTGAAAAGACTACAGAGTTTCCAGTAGACTACATTATTAGAAATGTTACTTTAGATCTTGTGACACTATCAGTGTGTAAATAATTCAATGTGTTTTTTTGTCAGTGTTGGTAATGAGTAACTTGAATCAGACCATTGTTACCGTGTCCATATGGAAAAATGTTTGCTTTTTTGCAGTGAGAACATACTTTCAATAGGAGGCCAGCGCCTTGTTAGCGTAGCTTAGCATAAACCAGCTAGCCTGACTCTGAGGTGTGAAGGCCAAAGGATGTGAAATCTGGCTACGAGCACCTCGATTCATCTAACTCTACATATAAAACTAGAAATTGTCATTTTCATTTTTGTTGGATTGATTGAACAAAGCTTGGAGGTGCTGGTAAGTGGAAGGATTATTTTCAGAGTAAGGCGAGCTGCTTTCCACGTCTTCCAGCCTTTGTGCTAAGCTAAGCTAACCAGCTGCTGCTTGTAGATATGAGGGTCGTGCGTGTCTTGCTTCACACAAGTACACGTAAAACACGATGCTCGGCCTCTGCCCACGTACCTATCTAAGACACATTTTCGTTTATTTAAAACGGCAAAAGTATTTTTTGGCGCGTGGACTTCGATTCATTCTTTGCCACTTGAGGAAAACTTGTGAGGAGCACGATGTGTTCTAACGGCACGATACTGTGGTTGGTTTGACCAGCACTGAATGAACATTCCTTATGTGGTTGGTTGTCAGCTGGGTTCGGGTTGTAATTCAGCTCTTGGCATCCCAAACATAGGTAGTTAGCACCGTGACTGGGGCCAATTCACACCAGATTCCCTTGTGACAGGTTATCTTTGAACTTTTTTTTATGGTCTGATTGAGAGACCAGGTCCCCTAATGATTGGTGGGACCACGCGTGTGTCAGTTTTTCTGTATTAGAGCCCTGGGGATCACTAAAGACCAATAAGAAAGGAAGTCTTACCACTGCTCATGATGGTCATGAGCGCAGAGTGTGAAAACATGCTTTTGATCACTAAAGGTTCAGGAGAAACATTAGGTCTCTTTGTAAAAACTGAATGGGGGGGGGGGCATTAATCTGTGTCGTCACTGGAGACGTAATAAGTTTTACCTCAAAGAGCCGCAGGGCCTTGGCTAAAGCTCCAACCTCCTCGTTGAGCGAGAAGATGCAGGAGATCACTTCGGACTTCTTGTCGGTCTCCTCCTCCAGGTACATGGAGCCACTTCTCTTCTGTTGAGACAAAAAATAAATGTTAATTAAAATGGGTTTTGAATGGAGCGGTGAGTGGAGTCCACGACTTTAAAGGTGTTCAAAGGTTTGTTTTTATAACTCCCACGGGAGCGTCTTGTGTTACTCTCACTGCTGAAGTAATGCCGAACTCCTTCTGACAAAAAACCTACATCTGGAAGAGAAATGGGCATGACCGTCCACTTAACTGTGACACCGACAGGAATCATAATGTCAATCAAAGATATTCTGGCTCTGTGCAGCCGTATTTAAACACAGAAGGCACGTAAAGTCAAACTTTGCAGTGTTGTGACCACGCGCTCCACATCACCACAGATTTCTAACAGAAACATGAACACATCCTTCCTCTAAATGTCCAGGCAGATGTTTACATGTATTGTACATTTGGACCAGTATCTGTGGACTGTTGACTGATGACTTCACACATTTTATACCTGCACATATATGGCGTGCAGGTGCATTATAACAGCACAAAGTGTTATTTTAATGCTTAGAGCAGCTGTTCTCACTTAATTCACAGAGACAACTTTGCAGTTCTCTGCTTTGTCTGCTGTTGTACCTAGAATATTCCAGCTATGACTAACTGTACCTGTTGTTACACAGAAAAAGAGGCAGGTTTTCAAGCAGTACAATAGCACATTAGTAGAACAACTTGCTTTTTCTGTTATGTTAAATTACAAAATAAAAGAACACGCATAACTTAACATAAATTTGCTCCTGAAAAGAATTCAAACTTTGCAGTTTTTAGATATTCCCAGATCAGATTTACCCTCGGGCCTTGGTTCTCAGTCTCTGCCTCTGCGCTGTAGTCTCCATTGCCTCTTTTATACGCAGCATCCATGCTCCTGCTCTTCAGGTGAAGTGTGTGTGTGTATGTGTGTGTGTGCGCGCTGGTGAGGAGCTGTGAGCTGTGGAGGAATTTGCGTGTGCAGCCGCGGCCTTTAAAACCTCCCTGGTGTAACTCCGCACCACGTGACACCACACCCCCCTCGCATGTCACGCGACTGTTGTGAAACGCAGCGGGCACATCTGGCACCGCGTTGTCCACCTCTGGCCTGAGCTCCCCTCCGTGTGTGCGAGGCAGGCCGCGCGCCTGTGGGCTACTGCGCATGTGCAACCTGACTGACCTGACCACAGGTAAGACGAGCTCGGAAAACGCGATTCTGCTCGTTGAAAAACTTTAATCACCAACTTAAAATTACTAATAACTTTAATTACATATAAACATATTATTCATTGTTTATATGTCCACATGATCAGATCTTTTCTAAATACACGCTTAATCATTAGATTAATTTGCCAGACTTATGTATAAATATTTAATAGAAATTGAAAATGTTGAAATTGAAAACACAATTTAGTTTTAACTACAATACACCCAAAGATAATACGGCAGTACGCTTTCATCTTTTAAAAAACTTCTTGGATATTAAACATTATGAAGTCAGTTATTTTTAGTCATTTTCTAAAATCCTGCTGCATTAGCAGGTGTGTGCTGAGACTGGTGGAGCTGGGGGCTCAAGCGTCAATGGTGCCCCCTCTATATTCCTTATTTTGCTCTGGCATATAGTCTCATTTACTGTTACTGATGCCTCTTTTCAGATTCGACTTTTATTATTGTCATACACAGTACGATATGCAGTGAAAGGCTTTCTGTTGGTATGTAAACTTCAAAATAAATGTAGCTCCTTCTCATTCTGGGACACGTTAGATTATATGCAGACATTTTCCAAGGACAAACTGTAGACAAATAAAATGCTAAAAATGCCAGATCACTAACTCAAAAACAGAACTGTACAGTTGTGCCAAACTTATATGGACCAGTTGATAATGGATTCCACACTTGTGGTACCGTGGAGACTTTGCTAAGCACTACTTTTCTGTTGTACGATTGTTCCTAAATATGGTTTAATATTGCTTTAAGTCTGCAGCCTAATTGAAATGTGCATAAATGTACTGTAGGAGACATGTTTCGTGTGCCTGTCTCCACAGATCAGCAATTTGTGGATGCACTGATGTGTAAATAAAACTCTGAAGGCTCCTCAGTGGCCTCTTCACATTGTACAGTGGATGGAGTGCTCCCCACTGTGCCATTTACCGTCATTAATAGTGGTGGAGACAGTTCCTCATTCATCTCTAGAAGTGCAGTGTGTGTCTGCAATGGCCTGCGCCTTAGGGCCTCAGTCTCATTCTCACACATGACCAGCCTGATGCCAGCGAGCTGTGCTGTGGGAGGGATGAGCTTTTTCACACGCTGCAGCAGTTCCCACTTAAAGTAACGTACTTCTTTTTTTTTGCTTTTGTTACCATTGTGCAACTCTTTTTAAAATTATTGTAAAAAAAACAACTGTAACAGAAAATTGGCTTCTGCACGGAGCAGTTGTTGCGCGCACGTGCACGCGGGACTCTTTTTAAAGGCTGCGTGTCATGTGACATACAGTGTGTGCATGACTGAGGTGGATCATGCGTTTGAGTGGGGCTGGGGGGGTCTGTAAGTTTCATGTGACGTGAGGTGTGTGCTAAGTACCGTGGTGACTTTGCTAAGCACAAAGCTTTGTGGTCTCACAGTGACTGGTCCTCACCATGACGGGTGATCGAGTGTTTTTCTTTTGTTTTCACACACCCGGAGTGAGGGTGTGGGGGGTATTCTCACCTGTACGTTTTCACACTACAAGAGAAACACGTTTCATGCAGAACTATTCTGTATTTTGGTTTTGTAATATCCATTTTTTCCCTGATTGAATGTATTCTTATGGCCCATTAACGGAAGACAGGACAGTTGATGATCATCTTTTTTAAATGGGGATTCAACTGTGTCAAATGTAACAGAGAACACACTTAACACTGTGACAGGTCTGCATGTCAGCACAAGTGTATATTCAGTGCTGTGCTCCACACTTTGCCCTGAGGGTAAAGTTGTGCATTTTCAGAACGTGTCCTATTATTATAATTGGTAATAATTATAGAAGACTTAGAAACAAAGTGGAACGAAACAGCCAGTCGGGTCTTTGACGCCTTTAGCATCACTTGTAGTGACGTCAGAAGAGTTATTTAGCAAAAGCACAATTTCTTTTTAGACACACAAAGCTTCATGTAATATCTGTAAAACTCTTCTCCATGGTAACACAGTGGTAAATGAGTTCACTTTTTGCTGTATTGCCAAAGCAGGATGACACTTGATGAATAGAAGGATATAATTAAGGTTCATAGACACAGCATGCACGCCTCTATGCCAAATTAACCCTGTGTCTCATGCATGATCCACCTGACTTATGCATCACGTGACCTTTATCCTGTGCTGTGTGTGATATGCCACTCAGACGTGACTACTGTTACCAGAGCAGTGCCATGTATTGGGGCTGGCAGGGGTGCATAGAGATGATAATCCGTCCCCGAGTTGTGAGATCTCTAATTGTGCTTTCATGAGCTGTCGTTGATTAATAGACTGGTCGACATCCTGTGAATGTTGTCCACATGTGCACTGTGGAATCCACTTCAGCTTTTACAGCAGCATTGTGGAGGCTCTTTTCTGGGGGGGGGGCGGGGGTTTAAGAGAAAGAGGGAATGAGGACAAAAGGGAATGAAACTTTGGGGCTTTCAGCAGTACTGCTGTTCTAAAGGGGCGTGAATGACTACGGGGGCCACGCAGCCAGCCACATGGGCCGTTCTCACTCTGGATAATGGAGGCTTTTCTGTGGTTCTTAACCCCCTTGTTGCATGCTGGGAGCAGGCAGCCGTCCGCCCATCACTCACAACAGACACACTCAAACACGCTCAGCCGCTACACAATTGAAATCCCTCTTTTCCCTGGTCAGGTGCCCCGCTACACGTGGGCCTGACAGGAACTCTCCCGTCAACGGCGAGTCACGCTGGAAAGAAAGAGTCTGGTTGGATGGTCTGTCCAACACGTCGGTCCAGATATTTCAGACACTGTTGAGTGGCTCGGTGGGAAAGACTGAGGGAGCAGGTCAGCGTTTTCACTTCTCCTGTGCAAGGTCTCAACAATCATTTTGTACAGACGTTGGTTCACAGATCTTGTCTCTTGTGCCACCAACAGGTTGATGTTTGCAGTTCAGAGAGTGACCCACAACGTCTTTGTGATATTGGCTTGTGTTTGTTTTGATGGTTTAGGTGCTTCCCACGTTATATGATGTGCTGTAAGCATTGGTTTGTTGCCTGGCAGCTGCTTTTTATCTCATCACAATGTGCATCTGATCAGGAAGTATCGCGTTACGTGCAGGTGTCTGTTGTGTTATCACAGTTTGGATCTTGTTAGTTTTTTACACCGTGATTAGATCAGCGTGTCGCCTTAAAACTTTGTTATAAGGGTCCTAACTAAATGGGGGGGGGCTTGTTAAGACTGTGATGGTTGGCAGCGTAATGATCATGTGAACAGATAGTGTAATCCATTTCCTCCCTTCCTCTTCCCCTGCTGGTGGCTTCTTCCCCTCAGGTTGATGATCTCGTCAGCAGGGGGAAGGCGCTCGCCGCCCTCTCCGCCTCTCTGACCAAACACAAAAGGTGCTTCCTCCCTGCAGCTGTGGTCACTTTCACCTGTCACTCAGACTTTCTCCACCACACCAGCCTCCCAGGTGAGTGCTGGAGTATAAAGACTCATGTCTTCCACAATTTCAAATAATTGAATGCAGATACATGTAGCCATGCTGCAAAGAGGAGAAATGGTAAAATTCCTGTTCTGATGCATCAAAATCTTTTACTTTGCCTATAAATAAATGTCTATTCATTTATTGAAACAAACATAAATGAATAGATAAATTTAAGTGAAGTTAATTTAAAAGTGAATCAACCTAATTACACTGAGGCTTACGTTAGTGCGTGTTCATGTGCATGTTTGTCCTGTAAGCTGTCCTCAGGTCTGTATTACTGGCAGAATGTGGTGGAGCAGACGTTACTGAGATCTCTGTGACTGATCGACACACAATACCTGGTGACCGACGTGACTGCCAACACTAAACACACAGAGCAGGACCGTCACTATACAGCTGCTAATCTCACTTGAACTTGACGAGTCGTTTCCTAACCACAGACAAGAGTTTTTATGTGTGGTCATTAATGCGTTTCTTCATGTTACATAACACTAAACTTTATGGATAGAGTACACTGGAAAACTTTAACATGTGAAAAACACAGAACAAGTGAATATTTGTTTTGTTTTGTAAGATTTTTAAAGACAAGATGTGATATTTCCATGTCAGTGAAATGTGATTTTGTCATATATCAAGTGTAAGGATAAGAAATTAGAGACTAACGTTTTAGTTTTTGCTGTGTGTTGTGTTGTACAGTACGTCACCAGTAAAACCACACTGCTGTAACACTGTGTCCACCAGCAGAGGGCGACATTCACCCACCTACCTCTCTCCCTTCAGTCACCACCCTTCCTCCAGTCTGTCCCCATCGATGGCCCCTCCCATCTAAGACCATAACCTCTCCTAATCCCCCACCACCACCACCACCACCACCACCCCTTGTTGCCCTGGAGACGGCTCAGACGAGCAGGTGATGCATTGACAGGGAGCAGATGGTTCCCTGTGGAGGTAAGCATGGCTGAACAATGCTTCCATATTCATCATAAAGTCCTGCTAACTCTCCGCGTCTCACCCCCTTCAACTGCGAGCGCACACATAACTTCGCCGCACTTCTTCTGAAATGCTGATTGAGGTTGCCAACACGCATGATGAGTCTGTCGATACAGCGGCGCTTGTGCAGACTGAGCGAGGTGGCAATGTTGTGACAGGTTATTATAAAGGGCTTGTGATGAATAGGAGCTGCTGCATTCAGGAGAGTCGAGTTTACTCTGATGGGAGACGAGTATAGCAAAGATTAACAATAGTGGTTCCTTGCCCTGGTTTTCGTGTGCTTGTCTTCTGCAGGTGTTTCCAGGCTTCTCGCAGCAGTAACTCACTCCTGTAAAGAAGCTCCTGCTTTAGCCCCTGTCTCCCCTGGAGATAAAGTACAGACACCCCACTCTCCCTGTCTTTCTTTCAGCTAACTCCTGAATAATCCAGCAACAATACATGTCTCTGAGGCGGTGTGTGCAGCGATTCGCCAGAGGCCTGACTTGTTGTGAGGTGTCCGGGGTGGGGGTTGGGGCTGGGGAATGGCATTATGGAGATCAGCTAATGCATGTAAAACACTGCATCCATCTTCTTCTTCTTTTTTTTTCTAATTGGAACAAGTGGTAAAGCAAAAGTGTGCAGCACAATAGGGGCTGCAGAACGCTACGCCTAACCCACCACACCTGGAGCAAACAACAGGGGGTGAGAGTGGCAGCCCCCCCCCCCCATGCCTCACCCATCATCACCAGCACCACAGCACCTATCAATACAGGCTGTAAGGAGCTTGGCTGGGCTGCAGGAGGAGGGGGCTGTCTGTATTCACGGCCTGACTATGATAAAGACGCACAGTGAGGAGCCATTCAAGAGCCCTGTGTCCATAATAGAGTCACTAATAGGTGCCTATTCAGCAAGGAAAGTGTTTTCTGGAGGAGGAGAAAAAGTTTTGGGGAAGCAACAATCACTCTGCTGCCTTGTGTATGTAAAATTTATGCAGTGCTCCACCCCTCCACCCTTTTCCAACTCTCTCTGCTGTCTTTTTTTGTCTTTCCTTTAAAGAGTGTTACCAGTGAATAGACTACATGCATGGTTTGGAGTCTTCCTTTCATCCATTCTTGAAAATAAATTGAATGGTCTGTACTCAAGTGAGTTCAGTCCAGCGGCAGGGATCTTAAACAGGAATACACACTCCCTTTGGTTTTCAGCTCCCTTCATCCCCCTTCTCCATGAAACAGATCAGACAAGTAATGTATACAGCTGTTATTATTAATAATAATTATTATTCAGATATTAACGAGGTAGAATTAGAACTTACCAAAAGTTAACCTTGAATCTATTTAAGCAAAATAATAATAATAATAATAATAGACATAATATAATGTCCTGGTTGTATTCTACCTTAACAGTGGTTGCCATGAACGTGAAAGAGGAACATGAAGGTGCATTATCTCTATAGGACTGTAAAGAGTCAGTCAAAAAAGAGGCTAAATTTATAGTTTGAATTAAACCTGATATCATGGCAGCGCTAACATGACGACACGCAGCAGTACAACGTTTATAATCCATCATAATGAACAGTATTACAACACTTATATTACTAATGTGTTAAAGTAGCATTTGTTGCTGTACGTGTCTTATACCGACATCTAATTAAGCCAAGTGTTCACAGAAACTACGTGCAGGGGCCTGATTGTTTGTTACACCTGTTGTCAACAGTCAGGCTTAAACTTCCACGTTAAATTTCCGCTCTAGACGATCTCAGTGTTTGCACATCTCTGGCACCAAATGATGCCATCGCTATACTTGCATCCCCCCCACCCCACCCCGCTCTGGTCCCGAGGCACCAGGGGAGCAGACCTTGTGGGAGAGTTGACTAAT
The DNA here is from genome assembly GCA_032359275.1 of Microctenopoma steveboyesi. Taxonomy (NCBI): domain Eukaryota; kingdom Metazoa; phylum Chordata; class Actinopteri; order Anabantiformes; family Anabantidae; genus Microctenopoma; species Microctenopoma steveboyesi. Next base: position 11,589,149 of record JAUMHF010000015.1, on the reverse strand, counting down.
CTTAAAATGCTGAAACCATATTGAAAGAGGAAGCGTGAAGGGAGAAATACTGGGACCATATTGTGCTGCGTGTCAAAGAGCTTAGCTCGTAGATTGATGAGACGAGGAAATAACGGAGCTAACCGGGGGGCAGGAGGAGTAGGGGGTGGTCGTAGCTGGGGATCCCAGCATGGCATGGCAGCCACAGGTTGGAGTCAGAGCAGGGCTCCCCGTAGGCCTGCCGGGCGAAGCCGGCACAGGTCAACGCTTTTTGATTCAGGGTCCCGCAGCTGACAAAGAGCAGCATGCGGTGGGCAGGGCTGCTTTCCTTAGAACAGCATGAAAGCCCTTGTAATGGTATTTTTATGTGTTTTCTAAAAGGCTTTGTCAGCTTTTGAGTGCTGATGTATGTGTTTATTTGTGTGTGTGTGTGTGTGTGTGAGAGAGAGGTCGTCCACATTAGATATACAGAAAAGATTATAAGTGAATTGTTCATTTTGTATCTACATTCACCACAAAGGTGCCAGTTTGATCAGCGCTCGTGTTAAAGACATTTCAGAATATGTCCGTCGTTTGTGCAGGCTCCTCACCAAATCACCAAATCAGCTTCTTATTCCACACATCAAATGTGTTCAGCATTATAAACACTGCTCTCACTCTGTAAATGATGAAATAGACTTTATTTGTCATTCTATTGGTTTTGTTAAACTTTTTGCGGCTTCTTCTCTTGTGGGACTAATAAAGCATTACTAAAGTTACCTTCGTAATAAGAAGACGTGCACACGTGCCACAGTAACACTGGGATTCCTATTCTACTCTCACACAATGCATTTTCCGGCAGTGTCTTAGCAACTGTTAATGCAGCATCTGGATTACCCAGAGTGCACTGCGGAGCCCCCGTAGGGCTGATCGGTGAGGGAGAGGTCAGATGGTCACGCGACGTTTCAGTGCATTCAGTACCAGTGGTGCAGATACAGTCAGCTGAAGTCAAACCTGACGGCATGGAAAAACTAGTACAAGTTTAAAAGTCTCTTTTTTTAGCAGGAGTGGGACACTGTAAGTGTTTGCTCCGGTCGCCATGGAGATCAGGGGCTACTCCTCTTCACAACTCGTTAATATTTCGCCAACAGCACATTTACTAGGATTTTCCTGCACTACAAATCCGAAGATGAATAACCTCTAAACCAAGACTCTCTCCAGATAATAAGCTTTGATTGCTGATACAGATGGATGACACACACACACACACACACACACGAGTGAACTCTGATTCGTGGGATTGATAGCGTCCATTGTCTCCACAGAGCTTGCCACTTTATGTCCTGTAATGTAATTAAGGTCAGGAGATTTACGCTGCTGTATAACTGCCCAGAACTTGATCCTTGTTGTGCCTCCCTCTGTCCAGCTGCTCTCGGTTTCTGCTCCGGCCTCTGTCATTGTGTGCCACCACAGCCTCGTGAAAAGCGTTGTGGTATTATAGACGTTTTGTGCTGGATGTGGGTGGAATGTGAGTTTTATTAGTAAATAGCAAACTTAGAATCAATTCTCGTGCAGTGTTTGCCACAGAAACTTCATGCATGAGAGCCCTGAACTAGTTTTACAGCGTGGTAATTATTAACAGGCATAAACTATTTAAACAGAGATTTTTTAGCCTCCCACAGACAGAAAGAAATGGCAGTATCTCCCTGCTCCGGGTGAAATGTTCACATTTAGACAGAAACAGTGAGTAATCTGAGGAGCAACACTCTGCTGGACATGTCTGCTGTCCACAGGACAGGAGCAACAGAGCAGCATTGGGACAACAGACCTTCCAGATATCAGGATTTCAAGCGTCCTCTGAGACTTCTGGCCCGGCCCAGGCGTCCCGTCAGCACGAGCACCTGGCTTCCTGACAGCTCCAGCTCCGCACAGCGCGGGCACAGGGTGAGTCCATGCATGCCCACCCAGCTCTCCCTAAATCTGCAGCTGAGCGGCCTGCTGCCGCCACCTCCCAGAAATGCAATATCCCGAATGAAAGAAACGTCAAATGCTCCTGACTGAGCCCCATGTGGAGAACATGAGAGGGAAGATCCATAAGACCTGGGGCATCTGTCCCCTTCTCGGACACTAATGAATGTTAAGTATGTTAGCTGCTGGTGTGCCCCTGTCCCACAGGTCATTGTGGCCGGTGGTGGCAGTGGGGATGTGCTTTTGTCAGGGTGTGCCAATCCCCCTGTGAGATGTCTAAACTGGTTGAAGCCCTTATTCCTGCACCAATAGTTGCCATATTGATCCTCCTTGCTTGCAGATTAAAGTATAAAAGGAGCTCTGTCCTGCCAGTGGGGGTCCCTGCTGACTCCTAGAGCTCATTTCAGGGTCACAGAGTCCGTGTAGCCCCGTGACCCGGACCCCAACGTGAACACAAACACACACACACACCAGTGCCTGGCAGAAAGATGAACTCCATTAAACAGGATTGTTTGGATGCTCACATTCATGGCTCATTATAGCTGACCCCGGCTTTCTCTCTCTCCTCTTCTGTTGTGTCTCTGGCTCTAACCTGGCCAAAGACATGCTGAGGTGGTGCTTTTGTTTGCCATTCTGTTGTGCGTTGCGCTGCATTGCCGACTTCCTGCGGTGAGCTTTCAAGTTTTGTGTCGGCTCTAGAAAGTGCGCCGCTCTGTTGTCCTAGTGTCCGTGGGCTCGTGGACCGACCTGTGCAGCGATCGCTGGAGCAGCGGTCAGCATCACGTCACGGTAACACGAGAGACGTTTGTGTTAGTCACAGCCTCAGAGCTGGACCGAACTGTGCTGCAGAGTTCAGATAGGCGACAGTGATGGCGGCTTCCTTCCACAGTATATGTGTGTTTGAGCGTCCTTGGTGCTGACCTCACCAGGACGCAGCTCTGATCTCCGGGTCCCTGTTCAATGCCTGCTCCCTTAATTACACGTTGATTAAATGCCTATTAATGTTCCCTGACTCCCAGACAGGGTGTAATCAGGTGAAACAGAATTAATAAAACATCCCATGCAGTGCATGGAGGAGAAGGAAGAGCTCCCTGGAGGAAGACAGACAGATGGTGGCAGGAATCACCAGAGAGAGAAGAAAAGCAGAGAGGGAGAGGGGAGAAACAAGGACCAGCCACCACTTTGTGATTAGCTCAAAATTGGTAATTTGATCTGGACCCCTCCACCTACTCATTATTGATAAGACCGACCGTATCGGAACAAGCTTCCCCCTGCTGGCTCACACCGGCAGCACAGCGCTTCCTGTCAGCCCACGCCGCTTCCTGGCTCTGGCTCGGTGGGTCTGACAGGAAGCACCTCGAGTTCGTGTTGGCGTGGAAAATGGGGTATACACGCTGTCAACGCATGCACAGTGGAAATCCCATCTGCCCGGAATCTCCCTAATCTCATCATGGGAATTGATTAGGGAGACGAGAAGCGGCAATCACATTAGACGAACCTCTGCGGGGTTACGTGTGGTGTGTGTGATGATGGGTCAAGCGATGACATCAAAGGCAAGGTCATTGATTGATAGAATTTTATCTGCACTAATAGATCATGTTGTGTTCATGTCCTGGTTTTACGAATCGATGGCATGTACCTGCTCTGTAGTTTCAGTTACTCTGGCAGTAACTGACCCCTGCCCCCTTAGCATGCACCACTCTATCCTCCGCTGCGCGGGTGTGAAACCAGCACCTGTAAGTGTGGACCACTTACAGGTTGGCTGAACACACCTGTACCAGGTAATCAGCAACATGTAAGGAAGGGAAGGCTGGAAAACCAGCGGGACACCCCGGCTCTTCTCCTAAATGGGTAACAATAAGGTCCACGGTCCACAGGCACCTGTCGGTTCATATTGTTCTGTTAGGAACGAAGAGCTCACAAGGTTTTCCTGGAATAAATGTGTATGATCAAACGGGATGTGACACCAGCAGACAAAGGCCAGGAGACGGACAGACCTGAGGCTGCAGCCTCTCATCGTGGCAGTGAATGGGTTGGAGAGTCTGGCACAAGCTGGCAGAGGGCTTCACACCAGTGCACTCAAAAGGAAGGGGAAGCATGCATGTATACACTGATCAAGCTTCATTGTCCTCCCACCCCGTGAGCCTCTCTTTGCCTCTGTCACCCTCTCTGCTCCGGGGTTACAGTCCATGAATGGAGGGTGAGTCCTGGGAGGATCTCATCTCTTGCTCCCTGGAGTGGACCAGCTCTGGAGCTGACTCTGAGCTTCTAGGAGCTGCCACGAGCTGCAAAGAGAGATGGATGAGCTGCTGAGTGGACTGCTGCGTTCGGGCCGGTGATACGTCCCCAGTGATTGATGAGTTAACACAGTGGCCTTTGCTCCACCGGTCAAACCGATGCACCCTGGCCATAAGACCACTGCACTGTCCTGACAAAGCTACGTGGTCACAAGAGAAGCGGGAGAGTGGTTGAAGAGTTGCTGCGTGGGAGAGCAGCCTCCATCGTCGAGTCCTAACCACTGGAGGAGTTCCGCAGGAGCTCAGTAATCAAGACAGACGGGTTATTAATGCACTGGCGGGGGCTTAAATGTCTCTGGAGAGCCCTCTCACTGTGTGGCTTTATGTTTGTTTTGCCAAGCTTCAGTCATTGTTCTCAGCCTGGGGGCCCACGGTGCAGGAGAAAGCAGTTCATCTCGACCTGGCCCAGATTGATCTGTCTTTAAATTCAAACGCATACCCCTGCCCTGCTTCTATAATCAATACGGTTTTATATTGATCTGGCTTTTTTCTGTTTCTGTTGCAGAGACCCATTTATGTGTCTTTTGTCAGCAAGGCCATCTTGTGGGACAGAGGACTACGGCACAACACTGTGAGTGCACCTCATAGCAGGAGGGACCTGAACAATGGGCTTTACCCAGTGTCGTTTTTCATTGTTAAAAATCTACCTTCCTCTGTAGGATTCGTTTATATGAGTCAGGTATGAACTTAAATTTCTGATTATAAGCTGATTTGTGTTTGCGCTTTACTTTGAAATGGGGAAGCAGAACACAGCAGAGAAACAGACGGACCTTCAGCGCTGCTGGTGGTTTTACACTTTCAGGTGATAAACCTGGATAAAGAGGCAGCTGTGGGAGATTACTCACACTAGTGATGTAATAACAGCGTCCTCCCCTCAATAAACTGCCCTGGAATGGTTTTGGTACCACGACACATGACATACGTAGATCTCCCTGGAATTCCTTCGTCAAACTAACGACGTTTCTCCCTTAATAACGAACCTGTTGCTACTAATGCTTCCTACATGAGCCCTAATTTATTTAGGTTTAATTTGATATGTACCGTTTTGCTTCGGTGGTGTAGTGATTAATGATTCCTTTTCAAGTTGATCATTATTTACAGCTTAGTTATTAACCTTTTATGCATTAAAACAGCCGTCACAATAAAAAACAAATCCAACAAGTGAAGTAAAGTTTATAATAACTGCACATCCACCAGTACTCAAAAAAGAAAAAAACTCACATTTAAGAAAATACACAAAAAATACTGGTTATGTTTTATAACTGTTGATTCTGATTTTACATTAAATTTTAAAAATAAAACTAACTCCCAGTTTTCCTGCCATGTCCCTAATGAGCACAGAGACGAACACACACTGTCCTCTTCTTCTTTCTCTAGTCCAACCCTCACAAGTATCTACCTCTCCCCTTCGCTCAAAAGACTGAGTGGATGTGCCATAATTAACAGTGGGGTTGCCATGGCGACGGCACTGTTGTGTGGGCTGGCTTCCTGTCTTGGCCTCTGGTTAAACAAACAAGTAAAGTCAGCAGACAAAGGCGCTCGCTGGTCCTTACAGCCTCATTTACATTCTCATCTGCCTCCAGCACTTCAGCATTCAGCTGAAGTTCGTCAGGCCCGGCGTTCCCCCTCGGCCATTCGCCGCTTCTGCTCGGCTCTTGTTATATCTAATAAATCACGATAGCATTGTGATGGTAAAGCTGCCCCTGTCGTGCAGCGGCACAACTTTTAGGGTGTCCCCTCTAAACAGACAGGCAGCTGACAAGAGGCTGTTGACCCAGCAGCAGTCTGATTTCTGTGGGCGTCAGAGCTCCCGCACTGTCGCCGGGGACACGAGCTGCAGCGGGACGGTGCAGGTCAGAATGCACAGGTGCCCAAACAAGCCAGCGAGGCTGCACAGCTCTGAGCTAAAGCTCGATACACAAGTTGTTCTGGTTTCTGTCTACTTTCTGTAAAGCAGGCAGATTCAGTTCAGTGAAGGGTCTTCATGAAGTCAGTGACACTGAGTAACTGAGTTGTTTTACTCAAGTACCAGTGTAAGTTTATTTATTGCTAGTTTATGCTACTTAATTCCACGTCTCAGAGGGAAAACGTGGCACAGTTTACTTTACATTTACACGTATGGGTTTAATAAGATCCAGCAAGAGACCAAGCATCAACTCCAGTCCTCAACATTAATACAACAGGTGGTTTTCTGTTATAATAAGTTATAAAATTTCCCCGTAGGAAGAAATGCAGTGACCTGAACTCAGATTATTCAATGATAATTATTGATCCTTTATTGATCCCCTTGGGGAAATTCTTTGTGGATAGGCCCCCCCCGTGAGGCGCTAAGCACACCTGGACATGTCTCCTCAAACCTGCTCCCTCGGTGTCCTACTCACCGAGCCCTCGTGCAGCCGCTTCAGCGACTAACGGGTTGATGGCTCGTTAAATGTGATGATGCAGTTTCCACTGGGCCTGCACACGTTACTGAATTTATTATGTTACACCTGCAATATTCTTCCTTATGTTCATGCCGTTTTCCATCCACTTCACCTCCAGCGTTTTTACTCTTCTCACTATCTTTTTCCTCAGCTGTGTTACAGTGCTGTCATCTGCTTCTTTGCTGTGTTGTTTCAGGATGTGGGGGGGCTTCTGGGGAAGCGTTGCCAGGCCCTCTGGGGCTGCGTGGGCCTGTAAAGCGGGGTCATTGTCTAACCATCGAAAGTAGAAAGTTGCTCTGAATGTTAAGCTGCATCTGAGCCTGGCTTCTGACACGAGCTGATAATCAGATTTACTCCCCTGAATCCGCCGGCCTCCACAATGCACAGCACTGTCATCGTCCCCCCGCTCCGCCGCCCGCCGGCCCCCTGCGCCAGCATCTCGACCCTTCCTCCACCCTCCCTCCTCCCCCGACAGCAAAGCTAATTACACCCTGCAGAAACACAAATCTCCATGATTTAAAAAGTGACTTTTTTTCAGGGGTTTAACCTTGTTAGGGCCTAAGCCTGGCTTTCTTGTGCCTCGGTTCTGTGAAGAATTCTCTGTTCCTGCAGACACTAGGACATAGACACACTTCTGTCTTTGCTCCTCGTCGTCTGCCTGTCAGAGGGTTCACTCGGAGGCAGCGTAATTAGGCGTGTGTGTGCGTCTGCGTGCATGTGCGTCTGTGTCGCTGCTCGTGTGTGTTTGGAGGTGAGGCGGGGTGAGGGAGCACACGCAACTCCGTCCTCTGCAGGCCATCTGGGACTCTGACTAACTAATAGACTTCCTACATTCATTGAGCAGCGTTACTTGTACGTCTCAATCAGGGAGCTGTTGACCACAAACAGGCCCATAATGATATTAGCCAGTTCTGGCTGTGTGAGGACAGCGTGTGGGTTGCCTGACGCCAGGAGGTCAGCCTGCTTCCTGCGGGCCTGCAGGGGCCCAACAGAGCCCACACAAGTGTTATGGGTGTCCACAGAAACTACAGTGAAACCTGCTGTAACTCACAGCTGGAAACGCTTCCCTCATGTTAAACTAATATTACGTGTAGCGTCTACTGACGAAGCCCCAAACTAAATGTCACCGTCGCCGGTTCTGATGATCTCGTTTCCTTATTGTTTACATCTACATTTCAGCATGACTCTTGTCTGTGTTCTGCACAGGTAGCTGCAGAACCTGCTAGTCAAACAAACGCTGAGCTCCTCTGATTAAAAAGGAGTCGTGCGTGTGTGTGTGCGCGTGTGTGCGCGTGTGTGCGCGTGCAGGTTTGTTCCACACTGTATGTTGTGGATGCACTAACTGAGCTTTTGCGTGGGCTGTAATGTGACAGAAATGCGTTAACGCTCGTGTCCAAGCCTGTTGTTGGGAGGACAGCGGTGCGATGACAGCAGCCGGAGTCTAGCCGCACAAAGCCCTCCTCAGCCTTTCTGACAGGCCTGCGTGACAGGTAATAAGGAGGCCGTCGCGTAGGAAGACGAGCCTGGAGGACAAACGCCCCCACCCGGCTCTCGTTGGGCCATTTCTACCTCACTTGTGCCTCTTTACATCACAAGAATGCAAATCTCTAAAGCCTCCAGATCTGAGGAAAGGGAATCAGTGGAGATGGTGGAGGGATTTTAAACGCTGATCCTCCCTGTGTGAGTCGCAGACAGTAACCCCACCTTTCTCCCTTCTTTTTACTTTCTCCCTGAAGGTCTCCTGGTTCAGCATTGTTCTCGCAGATGTCGTATGTGTGGATTTGCTGTTTGTTTTTATTGTGTGTTAAAAGGGTAAAGAGCTGAACTTCAAATGCTGCTTAAATCCAAGTCAAATACAAGCCCTGCATCTGCGGGCCATTTATTACAGTTGTTTGCTCTGTAAAGGCCAGAGAGGAACTGATGGAGTCCTGATCCCACCGCCCTGCCTGCTTCTCCTCCTGCACTCCAAACAGTTTTATCACCCTCCATTATTTTATTTTAAGGTGGAAGCAGGTTGTGGGTGAAAAGAAAGCTAGAGCTGCTCTGTAATACATCTTCTCAGCACAAGAGGGCAGTGGTGTTGCCGTGCATCATTTAAATTCTCCTCCACCAACAGTGCAGCAGGCTTCATCCAGGCAACTTTTATTTTATTTACTGACATATTTTTAGGTGTTATTTATTAAAATAAAAGCTTTTTTTTCATTCTCTTTTAGTTTAGTGGAAAATACAATTAATTTTAGATTTGTTTACTTTTTACTAAGTATTTAAATATATATTTTTTTATTGTCTACTTTTATTTCTTTAAATGGAATTAAAGCGTTTTATATGGCGAGAAAAGTCCAACATTATATTGCAATATTTCTCTGTTGCTTTCCCTTTAGGCCCATGTCTATTCCAACATTTGTCCCCCACTGTGTCCACGGTTCTTGTCTCACATGAAAGCTCGTCCTGAGGACTTCAGACCTCCGTGTTTCCTGAGCTCCACGTTGAGACCGCAGCCTCCATCTCAGGCAAAGACACAGGATACACACGTCCTTGCTGCTCCAAAGACCCAAACTCTGGACGGTGAGGCTTATCAATTAAACACCTGGCGCTTTCACGCCATCGCAGCCACAACAGGAGGAGTCCACTGACTCCTTTGACTCCACAGCTCTGCTCATTAACAGGTTTTCTGTCCTTTTCTTCCTCTCCTGGAGCACTGGAGGTTGAGGCCACCAAGCTCTTCGTTAACTCTTAATCTCTCTCTGTGGTTGTGTTTGGTTAAGTGCAAATCTCTGGTGGGGAAGTGCCCACAGCGCCGCCCTCCTGGTGGTCCTCTGGTGATAGTGAAAGGCTCGGGTCTCGGAGACATGCAGCTCCTTTCAGAGCCCAGTCTCTGATGTGAAGGCATTTTTTTCCAGCACACACCTCAGCTCCACAGCAGGGCGCTTCATTCAGCATGCTGGGACGTGTGTGTCTGTGTGTGTGAGGCGGTGGAGGGGGGCATTTCTCAGCATCGGGGTCTAATACTAATTATTCGACCATATGGTGGTCGGCTCCCTCACAATCGCCCTTCACACTGGTCCCTGAAGAAACGTGCTGCGCCCAACGCCGCGGCCTTGTGTTCTGACACATGTCATTCAAATGCACATCAGCGCACGCACACACACGCGCGCTCACATATTCATGTACACTTGTGCGTGTGTGTAACAGATGGGAATGGCGGGGTATTGTGAGAGGAAGCAGTGCAGAAATGTGCCCTCCGCTGCCTTCTCTTTATCCCCCTGTGCTGACTCCTCTTGGCAGCAGACCCCCAGGAAACAAGAGCAGATTGTCTGACACCCTTCAACCCCCCCCCCTTACTTCCAAACACACACACCCTCACAGTGGTAAAAAAACATAGAGGATAGAGAAAGGAAGGCGAAGGGGGGAGAACTCAGAAGGCGAAGGGAAATGGGTGGTGCTGGATGGAGTGGATGTTGCTGGAGAAGAATGTCAGAGATGAAAGAAAACGTAAAAATGCAGCAAGATGAGCAGAGAGAAGGATAAATCAGAGACCCCCCCCCCCCTACCTCCTAACTGAACGATAAGTCAACATCACTTAATGAGCAAACGACTGAAATGTGAAGACTGTCTGATTTAAACTGAGTTTATTAGTAACACACTTTATCTGAACGATTTCAACAAACAAACTTTTCGTTAAGATTGTTCAAATCTGTCAGATGCACTGGTTTCCTGTTCATTAATCAAACTTTAAGCCTAGTTTTCAGACACCTGTCTGTCTTGTAAAGAACACTGAGTGTGTGTGTGTGTGTGTGTGTGTGTGTGTGTGTGTGTGTGTGTGTGTGCGTGCATGTGTGTGTGTTTGTGTCCTGCCCTCAGGTCTGCTAACTATTGTGAATATTGAGTTGGGAAACAGACAGCTGCTCCAGCGAGGCGATTTCTCGCTGCCTTTGTTAGCGGGCCGACCCACCCAGCAGGGAAACGAGTGTTTGTAGGACTGAGGAAAGTGGGAACCAACATGTCACAAGCAGCTTTAAAGCACACAGTTGACTATTCAGAATGAGAGAGGTGTCAATTATCGGGCTGTAACGGTGAAGCTGCAGCTTTTAAAGTATTTGAAATTTGTTTTTGTCTTTCCTAAAGGACGCTTCAGTTTCTGTACACAGAGGAGAAAACGTGCTGCACAGAACGGGGGCGTGTTTGCAGGAAGACGCTCTGACGCTGTTGTTCCCTGTCTCCCACTACCTGCAACCCCACCACCATCCACTGCTAATCCAACTCCTCCCCACCTATGCGCCATTTACCAAGACTCTGAAAGGCAGCAAAGCGAGTTTGGCTCCGCGGCAGCTCCTCTTCTCGACTCTCCTCGTTCTCCAAATGCAAAAAATGAATTTCAGAAGCAGGAACGAGCGCCACAACCAGCTGTGGTGTCCATCACGGAGTCTACAGAGCTGCACTGGAGGCTGAATCTCAGGCCTGCTGGACCCAAGCGCTCAGAGTCAGCAGCTTCTGCAGCGTCCAGTGGGTCACTCTCAGATTTAAGTCGCCCCCCATCCAGTCGGTTCAGCCGGAGCACTGACCTCGCCAGTGGCAGGAGCAGCGTCCTGTCGGGTAAAACTTCAGGTACCATGATATGGAAAAACAGGCTTTAATTAGTGATGTGAATATTTATGAGACCGGAGACATAAAAAGTCTGAAAAATTAACAACTAGATAGATTGTTATGTTATAACAGATCACGTCGGCTTCACCCAGTGGGTGAGGTTCCATCAGAGTTCTAACAGACAATCGTTGAAACTCTGAATCGAAGCTGACTTCATGCAGATGCAGTTCTACGGGCCTCTGATTTGCTCACTCGTGGGTTTCTCTGTTGTTTTTCCAGCAGATGCCACAGACTCGACCCCAGATGTTCGTATCTCTCTCCATCGTTCCCCAGTGATGGAGCTACCTCCGTCTCCTCTTCCAGCTGGGTCCAGCCCTCACCAGTCCTCTACAAAAACCACCACCCCTCCACACTGCGAGCTGGTATTTGACCAAACTAAAGCCTTCTCGCCTCGCGTTGGTTCACATTCAGAGAAACCAGCGAGCAGCAGCAAAAGCAGAAAGTCAACAGCAAATCCCCACAAAGCAGCAGCCGTAGATTCCGGTCTTAACCCGTCTTCAGACTCTGATCAGGGCCTCGTTACACTGACCTTTCCTTCTACTACATGGTCTTCCTGCCCCAGTCCACAGATGACCACTCCCCGCTCTGCACCAGGAGCACAGCTCACCCCTTCTCCTCCCGTGAGTCGTCTGGACTCTCATCGCTGGCCCGTCCTGCCTCCCATCTCCCCTGTCAGAGGTGAGGAATGAACTCAGCTGGCCGCACATGGATTGTTCGCAGCCTCCTCCCGGTCTGGTGCTGGCTGGACATCCCCACTTTAACAAAGAGACGGGGCTAGACAGAGAAATCAAAGCCTGCTTCCACAGTGCGGCGTTGAGATGCTGCTGCCCCCGTCCACATATTGAGAAAACATTGCTGTCGCCCTGTTCTTCCCACCTCCTCCCATCATGTAATAAATAATGCAGAAAGCTTTTATTTTTCTTCTAAATAAGAAGAAAGAAAGGAGCGCTTTTGATTAAAAGCTGGTACCGTTTGATTCACTGTTCAAAGGCTTGAGGCCCCAACAATAGGAGCTGGGGTCCCCACCTCGTGTGCCGCGCCTCTGAGCCTCGGCTCCCTCGCGTTCCCGCTATTCTCTGGGCGTCTGAGAGGGAGACGTGCAGCCGATGGTCATAAATCCACGCTGACCGCTGCTCGCTGACGGCTGAACACAGAGCAGCACCGCAACAATAGAATACCTCTGTGGCTTTCCTGTCGCTAATTTACCATTCCCAATGGGGATAAAGAACAGGGCCGCTGACATCTGACTCCTCCAGGAACTTTATGAAAGAAAGGAAACAATGTGGAAATTGTGTAGGGATTTTCTCTTTGCTATCAGAGTCATCTACTGTTCTCTGTGTGGCGCTGTATGGCGGGCCGGGGGGGGGGGGGGTGCATGCTGTTCTCTTCACAGCAAACACAGAGCGAGTGTCACTGCTCCATTTATTTCCCTGCAGATGGAGCTCAATGTGGCCTCTGAGGGTTGTAGTGATTTATCACAGGTTCTGTGGCTGCAGACATCATTGCTATTAGTTGTGATCCTGTAACAGTGTGATAACACACTGATGCATGTGGCAGCACACTGCACCATCAGCTGTGATCAGCAGACGGGCTGCAGTGTGTGCACAGGAATGTACGCACAAGTCACAGCTGCTCTATAAACTGTGATTACAACAGGTGCTTTGGCTCGTTTCTGTGTCCACGTTTGAACAGACAACTGCAACTTGGGAAAAAATATCTTATTAATTTCATGAAGGCCACTGTGTTGACACAGCAAACGCGTGCAAAACTCATGTAACCTCCCCCAGCTTCTAAAGTGGTAGAGCACCTGTCGTTTAGCTTGCACAGCGCGTTCATGCTGTTTACTTGTTTACCGGCCCTTTGTCATGGTAAACGTCAGAGTGGCTGCACCTGATCAGGCTTCGGGCTTCTGTTAGTTCTGTTATTCAGCCGTCAGTTCACGTCCCTCTCAGGTTCAGTTCGTATCAGCTCAGAAGAAGGTGAGGTGGTCCGTTTCAGGCCTGCGTGATATAAAGTGTAAGTGGCTGCAGATCTTGTCTTTCCACTCACCCCTTCTGAGCCCCAGGATGATTTTCTCAGATCCCTCACAACCCTGATCGTGACCCTGAGCTGACCTGTGTCACTGTCCCTCACAAAGAAGGAGGGCACTGCCCTGGCCTCTCCATTCGGTGCCTTTCAGCCAGGAAAAGAGGGCAACAGGCGCACAGAGAAGGCCTTGTCTTCCTTTAAATCTGTCTTATCAAACTCAGTGACACCCCTCCTCCCCCCACTGCTACTTTTAACCTCCCAGAAAAACTGAGTCAGTGCAAACCCTCGTCGGCTGAGGATGACAGCAGCAATATGCTCTGAAGTGTCAAGTCGAGTTCTCCCATTGTCTCTGTGAGTAGAGCACCGAGCCGCTGAAGGGCGGGATAAAGCGCTGGTGTTCACACACTCGACCGTGTGAGGGTGGCTGCGTGTGCACGTCCTGCAGATACGAAGCCGTTCGCCTATAAACGAGGCGAAGGGAAAGAGTTTTCTTCTTCCTCTGTTTTGAGAGGAGAAAGGTGATTAGCAATTAGCTGTAGACAGATTCCCTGACTTCCAGGGCTTAAGGAAAGAGACTCCTTTAGCCCCGAGCTCAACCGGAGTGCTCTCCCCACCTGAGGGCTTCGCTCCTGGAGGTCTTGGAGTTGTTTTGGGAGTTGTCCACTTGTCAGAGTGTAAAAGCTTTAAGGGACAGGCTGTAACTAAGCCCACGACAGCCAGTCGAGATTTACGGTCTGATAAAGCTGCATGGAGGAGCTTTTCCAGTATCTTCTCATCTTCTCATGTCGTTGGTTGTCAATCAAAACTAATCACGACTACATCACAGAAGCAGAGGAAGCTCTATAAAGCATTATGTGCCCCATCATTGTCCCTCCACTACAGCATATCCTGATGCAGCGACACACATGGACCATTCAGAGGATATTAAATTAAAATGATTCTCATCACACGCCTTCTCTGTGCCTTTGTAGGACGCAGTGGCACAGCAGCATCACGCTACTCCGAGCTCAGCGAGAGCCCATCTCGTGTATTTGATGAGCTGGAGGCCATCGCCCCTCGATCGACTTCCTGTCTGTCTCTGGACCACGAGGCGTCAGACTCCTCCGCCTCTTCTCCACCTGATACAGGTAACAGACACACAGAGCCACAGGTATTACACTGTTGTTACTGTGGAGCAGCACGTGGTCTATACTTTACCCGTGAATTAAGTTCTCCCATGGCTCCACGTCCACGTAACATCCTATCAGCTGTTTGTTGTTGTTCTTTCTCTTCCAGCAACGTCTCAATTAGACATGCTTCTCTTCCTCTCTGACTTCTGGCTCGTTACAGACAGGGACGGGCTTATCTGAGCACTCACTGTGTCGGGGCTTTGTATCAGCCTGTGTTGCCCAACAAAGGCCGAGTAAAATGCAGCGTGTGTGTGTGTGTGTGTGCGTGCGTGCCTGTCTTCAGATAGCATATGTAAATGTGTGTGTGTGTCCTGGAGGAGGTTCACTGAGCTGCGCAGAGACACTTTAGCCAATGAAGACTTCCTCCACCTCCCTCACCGCCCACTAATCCCTGACAAGGTGTTTAACCTGCTTGCCTGACCCAAACCTCTGTCTGACCCCGACGACCTTTGCCCCGAGGATCAGGGTGCTGCCACAGCAACGCCTACGTGATAAAATCAACTCGCTGCGCTAAATATGAGCGAATGCTCCAAACCGATTTCTGTCAGAGTGCCTTGAAGAACAACTTGCATCCGTTTAGAATGTGGGTGATTTTAAAGCTGCAATGAGCAGGATGTCTATTGCAAAGTGCAGATATCTTATCTGACTAAATCACAAAGCAGATGATGTTAAGCGGGATATCTCTCGGTCTGACACCAGTGGGGGCCTGAGGTTTTCCAAACAGGCCTTGGAAGTAGCAGAAATACTTATTAAGGCTGTTAATGTGCACACAGAGCAAACCTGCTCTACAAATGGTTGGTCCAGATGAATTAGACTTAAAAGATGCAATAAAGGTGTTACCATAAGAGACTTTACCAAGCAGCCCAGTTAGACCTTACCTCTGTCTCTCTGGACACGTCCATCACACAGGTACGGAGCCTTTAAATCAGAAGTGTGCCCGTGCTCTTCGGTCCCTCTGGTAACTAGTGCGTCTAACACCTTAATCACGAGCTTAGCCATTTGTTATCTGCCCCTGTGTTTGCTAAGTGTCTTTCAGTATTGTGGCCACTTTTAGCTAATGATGCACTAACATCCGGCCTAACTGCGAGTGTGTGGTTGTAACACAACGTTACAGCCGTGGATATCCCAGGGATTTCCTCTCAACGACTCCTCAGTTCCTTTTTCTCACCTGTGGGATTACTTTACCTGCAGACACCCCCCCCCCCTCGCCCCTGGGTTTGACTTCCCAACTGAAACTATGCGGCAGCAGGCTGGACGCGCCGCATGAAACAGTGAAGACCAACTGAAAACCTTCTGTCTGCGAAAGCTTTTGTAATGGAAAAGGGTTGTGGAGGCTTTTCTGAAGTTTGTTGGGATGTTGCTGGGAAGGAGTGTGTGTGTGTGTGTGTGGCGGCAGTATCTGCAGCAGAGCGTGTTGTGTGAAATCCCCTCAGAGAGAAATGGCAGCTCCACACCCAGCCAGCGTGGGTCGGGGATTTGCATTGGCCCTGAGCCACGCTGCCACTGATCCGCTTTTAATTGGGTGTGACGGTGAGACCTTCGGGGGGGGGGGTGTTTGGGGCCGTGTGGAATTTTAGAGTAATATTAAAATCCAGTTCAACAAGTGATTCAATGTAGTTCTGAGTCAGTGGAAATGTTCAGTTTTTAGTTGTTTTAGTCAGTTGTTCTAAATTATTATTATTTCACTGATTCACTTACTCGATTTTCTCATGTCTCATTTTTAAATTGTACATATTTTCTTTCACCTTTTAGCCATGTTAGAGGCTTTGTTTCGGGGGGGTGTCTGTTGCCACTCTTCTTTGGTCTGGACTCAACAACTCAACAACTTAGATCGCCTGCCATGAGCTTTGGTTGATATTTTAACCTCAGTGAGTTTTCTCCTTCTGCCATCACTAGGTTCACATTTCTGCATCTGACTGAACACTCCTTAGACTAATTAATCAAAAATGATGTTTTCAGTAATTAAAGATTCATGTGTCATCATGTGATGTTTTGCCAACGGTGATTTGGGGGTTTAGGGATTTTGGGATTCGTCTCTGGTGCTAACCCTCTAATACAGATGTTAGAACTGATGGGACAGACACATAGTGCCAGCTCCTTGTAAGTCGCTTTGGATAAAGTTGTCTGCCTCGTATAGATATACGTTGCCAAGGCTACATGTTGATGTGTCTTTGGATAAAACATCAAAACTCCATATTAGTGCTGACATGTACTTTCCAATAACTATTTCCCCGAGGCGATCAATGAACTATGTAATTATTATTATGTGATTATATTTTTTAAATATTAATAAAGTTAGAAAAATGCACACACACACCTGAGAAGGCTGCAACATCAGTAACATAAAAAGGAAAAGTATCCTAACTATTTACTTGTTCGTTTCTTGTCATTATATTTTATCTATTGGCTCAGTTATGTCAGTGGTGAGTTGTTTACTTTTTGGGGCAGATTTACATTTCTAATAATCCTGCTTAAACTGTTCCAGATACTGATTAAAAACTGAACCATTTTAGACACGTATTCATTTAGAAAAACACCATTTTATGTCTGAATATGAAATAAAATGACTTGCCTGCTTGCAGTTGCAGAGCAATTAGCTTTTCTGTTTAGTTCACCAGTGATTTGTATGCAAATGTGGACTTGTTTGCATTTGAACTGCCATTGTTTTCTGTCCTGTGCTGCGCGGACGCTGCAGGATATTTGTCAGTTATATGTGACTTTATTGTCTCTCTCCCTGCAGACCCGTCCCCTGCTATGGCAGCGCTGACTATGGGCTGTGACTCAGGGAATCTGGGCTCACTGTCCCGGGTCCAGCTGCTCCTCCTGGACAGAGCAGAGCCCGAGACCCTGCAGAGTCCCTGCAATCTTGAAGAGGACTGGAGCGATTTGAACTGGAGTTCAGCAGGTTTACAGTTCTTCTGCACATGGACATAGAATAATGAATTATGAAATACATTAGAATGGCTCAAATGTAAAAAAAATGCACCCAGAACACACGACAGAGAGAAAGACTATTAGATAAAAAAGCCTTTTCCACATTTAACAACTATAAAGAAAACTTATAGTTTAATACCAGCAATGAATATGAATCCAGAAAAAATCCAGGGACTTGTTCAAAATGTTCAAACATATTCAATTACCAAGAAAATAACATCTGTGATTTATTTTTATTTGTGTAAAAACTCCACCGCATGTGATTGTTAGTACATTAAAATGAATGTGACCAGTGTGGCTGACAAACAACCTCAGATTAACGAGTAGAAACGTCCTGTGGTGACAAAACTGTTGTTTGACGAGCGAAAACCGTCACTTTAATAACACGGATCAGTCAGACAGGTGCGTCTGTGTGTAATGAGAAGAACGCACATGACCAGACAGGGAAAACACGACACCGTCGGAGCGAGTGATACCTTTATGGCATGGAGCGGCTTCTCTTTGAACTGGGACGCCTCTCTCCTCTGCTCTCAGGCGTGCCGCTACGAGCACCTAACTGCTTTTCCCCAAAAGGTGTGGCACCTGAGTTGAAAGGTTTATAGGGGTATCAGGATGTGCCATATTAGTAAAGACCAAACTGCTAGAGTGGATCATTAACTGGGAAAGTCCAAGTAAGATAGCTGGAGACACTTACAACCAAGCAGCACATGCATAACAACGGATAAGAAGCTGAGACGATTGTGTACAGAAAAGTCATTTACTCCCGTTATCTCTCAGAGATCGAGACAAACGGCTAACCCTAACCCCAACCCTTACCCTAGCCCTAACCCATTTAAAGTTTTTGTGTTACATCCATCAGCATGTTAAGTAAGGACGTTATTCCACCATCTATGTCTCAACAGCTCGTAGATAATCCACAGTTCAAACTGCTCAATTGTGAAGAAATAGTCTCCTTTAAACCACAGCTGCAGAAATCCTGGAGACTAGAGTCTCAGTACCTGAAGAAATGAAGCAGTGTGCATGTGAACATACCACCAGAAGGGCGACATCTGATTGTGGCTCGTCTTTCCCCTCTGTCTCCAGAACAATGTTTGCACCTGGCACGCTCCTGTAGACAGGTGCTCCTCTGGGGTTTAGTTGCTCCATTTTTTTGCCATTATTTGCTCAGAGATTAGGGGCCATAATCGGACCTAATACACTACATTACTCATATCTGTGCACACACACTCAAGTACAAAAGACAAATGCATGTAATTGCGCGCCATAGACTAACACTTGTGTACACACGTGCGTAGATGCACACGCCTGCCTACGTCCCAACTGCAGACACACAATTGCCTCCGCTGCCCTTTAGCTTTACGCTGTGTCCTGTGTGGTTTCGTCAGGTGTTTCGAGGCCTCTCACAGCTGGCAGCATCTTTGAACGGAGCGACTCCACAGGGAAAGTCCGGGACAACAAATCGGTGAGTGCCGCTAACCACTCGAGAAATCACTTTTCACTCTCAAGCACCCCGCCCCTCGTCACATTTCCTCCCAAAGCAGGAGTGCGGCTTGTCCTGAGCAAACACGAGGCCTTTAAGAATCAACTCCTATCAGATAATAACCCCAAACCTGGTACACATGGCCTCCCTCCCGCACAAAGACCCTTTTACAAACTTGAACTGGCATGTATTTACAACTGTCATTCTATTAAGGCGAGCCAAATTGTTGTTGATAATTGAGACACAATATAACAGAGGACACGCGGCGTGCAGCAGGTGTGTGGTTAATCAGTCACGGGCTGTGGGAGGGGGGGAGGCCCGACTGTACAGGACCAGACAGCCTTTCACACCAGCTCATTGCTCTGCCGCAGGGGGGTACAATTGGCTAAATGCTTGACATGGTAGAATTCTTTGGGAGGATGCACCACCAGTAGGATCAGACAGAGGCGGAGGGGTTAGAGGTCAGGGGGGCAAACAGGACTTGTGCATGCTGGGCTGCAGCGGAATGGACGCAGGTGCTCCACGTGATCTACGATTAATCTCCCTTTCATGGCGGATGAGATAGAGCCTCTGAAAAGCATGAATGAAACTCATAAGCCCCCCACAATTACGCCCAACCACAATGAGGAGCTGGAGTGCTCGGGGCAGGATTCATACCACAATTTGCATAATACACCTCAAGGAAGCGAGTGTCCACACAGCGAGTTATTTCTCAGGAAGAAAGTCTGATAAACTGTGGTGTGTGCTGAGTTTTTTTAGATTCATCTAGAGGCCACTGGTGTGAATGGTTTTAATGAACTGTCTTTAAACTGTTCTGCTTCCGTACAGGATCAGTCTGAAGGAGGATCTTGGTCTCCGTCTTCATGGATCATCGACCCGACTCCGTCAGACACCATGTTCAGGTCCTCGCGTTCGTCCCGCCCTTCCAGTCACGGTACTGTGTCCCGTACATCTAGTGGGATTATTACGACGGTTTTAATTACTCATCATCATCTGTGTGCGTCGCCCCCTGGTAAAAGTGTTGCTCACCCTTAAGAGCCTATAACAACAATACTTAATCAATACAAGAGTCCAACTTCGCCATTAGCGTCTGATCCAGTAAAAGCCCACTCTGTCCCTGTCAACTCTGCTTTATTAGGAGCCATTGTCTCCTCGCTGTCAGCGCTGTGTTTGGCGTTCCCTTGCCTCCGGTACACTTAAGCCTGCTAATCCTTGCTAGGGCCAGCTGGCTCGCAGTATCACCTTCACCTGTGTGACCGTGAGCCTGTGTACATTCATGAGTGATGGTTCAGAGGCAGAACTTACTGTATGGACCACAAACACTAGAAAGGTAGCGGCGTACGGCTGGAAAAAGGTCAAGAATTTCTGTCACCGCCTGGAAATGAAGAGTCTCCCCCCAGCTCTAACAGCTTTGTCTTTTTCCTCCCACCTCCGGTTGACCACATCTGTCAGGCTGTGATCGTGGTTTGTTTCTTCCTCGCTTGTCCAGTATCAGTCATTTTGCTGTAATGCTAATGATCCGTGGTGTGTTGGTTTCCTAGAGGACATTACAAATGTGTCCATCACGTCAGAGACTGATGTAGAGTCAGCAAACCATTCACGCCCAAGGATCGGTGATATGTCTTTTCATTCCTCTGATTGTCCACTCTGACTGTACATCCGGAGGTAGAGGAGGGTTGAGCGCTAGATCACACTCTGCTGGGAACTCGCAAAGATGATTTCGTCTGATCACTTTGATTATTTAAAACAAAGACAAACATGTTTGGTCCGTGACAGTACGTAGATGCAGTGGTGCATCCTTCTTCTCTTCATGAAATAATCCACAAGATGCTGAGAAGACAAATAAATTATTTCCTGCAAAACATGGAAGTCAAGGAGATTCAGATGAAAATGTACTTTATGGGAAACTAGCATTTATTTTCTGATTGACTGATTTTGCAGTGCCATAGCTACATAAATGCTCTGGAACATATTCATACACCTGTGGACACAAATACTGGACCTTTGAAGAGTTATTAAACTGGGCTTGTTGTCAGGGAACACAGGAATCCCTGTTCACACCATTTACAGGCCCTCATTTTAACAGCGAATGATTTACTAGCTTGTTAAGCGCTAACAACGTGAAGCCATTTTCATACTATTCTATTCAGCTTTAAATGCTGTTTGTTTGAGCTCCTAACACACTTCATAACCCGAATTCCCCCATGTTAACTGCCCTGTACAACACGGGCACCGTCGACTCCTGAAAAAAAGACGTCACCCAGAGGATTCTGGTGATGACTGGTGCGCTCTGACCTTTAAAAGGGGCCAAAGACATGGTCACACTCTGGGGGAGGAGGATGCGAGGTGGGTCATCAGCAGGGCGTGGAGGGGTCACACCCAAGGTCCCGTGGTCTGTAAGCGAGAGCCCAGTGTGTGGCATGTCTTTGTGTGGAAAGGTGAGACTTGGTTTCCCTGGAGGTGCATGCAGCTCAGTAATGGAGGGAATGACCCCAATTTGACTTGAAGTAGGCGAAACATAATAAAAACATTTGCATAGTGAACAAATCTACATTTACATTTAGGGAAGGTAAGTAGAAAATATATTTGTGATGAGTTTTTTTCTTCTTTGGGTCGATTTCTCCGTTTAAAGCGTCTCTAAACCAAAACCTGTTGACAGTTGTCATCACAGCCACGAGTTCATCAATGCGAAAGGAACTGCTAAGTGTCTGTTCGGCAGACTTTTAAAGGTTGCAGTTTGTTAAAAGGTACGAACGTACAAAAACGGGGCTCAAAGCAGCGTCAGATGTTGTAGACCAGACAAGCAAGTGGGGATTCATACAGGATGATGTATGAGTTTCTTTAAAAGGTCCTTCCAGAGCCACAGTTACTGGCACTGGGTGAGGCGTAAATGTACGTACTTTTCTGATGCCCGTTCCACATGAATAAATCATGCACCCCTTTGGATCCTCTGACAACGGTTGAGTAATTCTGAGATTAAACTGAAGCAATAAATCAGCTGTGATGAGATGCTGCTGCTCCCCAGTGAGGCTCATGATAAACCCATTGTCCATTTGTGCTCATCGGGAATTCATAGGTAGAATAATCCCTCCCCTCATAATTGTTTCATGACTGTTTCCCCGCTGGCCCGGTCAATGTGCACTCACCCCGGTGTTTAGCATTCAGCTGCTACTGAAGATGTTAGTGTCCGAATGAATGTAGCGATGCGCGGAGCCACAAAGAGCGCTAATCTCAACTGACCCTTGTGGATTGTTCTGGAAAGCTGAGGAAGCTACGGGACAGATTTAAGACGCAGAAAGACAGAGATTGTGGAAGCAGAGATTAGTCGTGTAAGAATCACCCCCACCCAGAGGACCACACACTGACAGTGTAGCCATGTCACCATTGTCTTTAAGCCACTGCCACTGTGGACTCGTTGGCCATTGTGTCCAAAATCCTCCAGCGTTTCCCCGAAAACCTGGACTCAAGTCCTTTGATTGGCACTTGTCAGAGCTGATAGAGAGGGTGATGTGTTGAGAATGGCTTCAATAAAAGAGCCCTGAAAGGAAAATCCCCTCCCCATGAATAATAATTTGGTGCGTATTTTCCTTCTTACTCCAGCCCTGCTCCTATTCTGCCATTATTCTAGGAGATAGAGCAGTGAAGGCCCTGGGTGGCATCAGTGAATAGCCTCGCCACACTGATTGTCTCACTGATGCTCATCCCTTCCTCAAACACGCAGAGAAAGAGATACAAGCCCAAACCTTCTTGCTGCTGCATGGTGCGCTGGATGTTGGGCCGCGCTGCAGGGGGAGTGTAAAGGGCAGCCAGCGCGTTTTGTTGGTGCTGCATATGTGTGTTTATTGTCTTTGGTGGCCTTTTCCAGATCAGCGAGGGGATTTGACTTGGCCGCTCGCTGCCAAATCCAGCTATCTGCTGTGTTCAGATGCTGCGGTTGGTATGGTAACCTGCTCTGTGTGTTTTAGATGGGCTCTTGTTTCCAGCTTGAACTGACCAGTAATCACTGTGCTGCATTCATGGATTAGGCCGTGCTGGAGGTTAGGATAGGAGGGTTTAAGAAAGGAAGAAACCAAAGTCAGAATAATTTTACCCGCAGTTGCATCAGACTTTATCAGGATTGTTCTTTATAGAAACAGCGTGAGCTCCTAAAATAAATAATAAATTAGAAGTAAATTATAACATGTATAAAAGGGGTAGGGGCATATAAGTTTAAACTTCAGCCTACTCCTTTTTAAACAAAGGAAGAAACAAGGAATAATGAGAATGGCAGTAAATAATGTTTGATATGTCTGTTTGAAATAAACCTAAAAAATATTTTAGATGCCCATGTAAGTGTTTGGTTTAAGTCTAGCTCTCGGTTCTTGTGCATGACATTCATTCAAGTGACTCACTCCGCACAAATGATCAATTTTATTAATAACCATAAATTAAAGTTTAATTGTTCAAAATAAAATGATAGTGATGATGAGTAAAAGAAAACAAAATTTACACACGTGTGTGCATGTTGCGGATCATTTTAATGGTTGTGAGTTTGTGCAGAGTCACGAAAGAGCTACCTAAAAGGAAAGAGGAAAGAAAAGTCTGATTGTTATTAGGTTTTCATTTTGGATTCTGAATATATGAGGTGGAAATTCATGTTAAACCCTGATTGAGCTTATTCTCATTTTACTGCTGAAACTCTTAAGAAAGCATCGGTTTCTTGTTTTATACTTGTTTTCTGTGTCTGGGTGAACCTTGACTAACCCGTCTTTATATGGAGAGAACAATTTAATCTGTAATAAATGCAGCTCTGATTTCAACATAACGTGTGATGTGTTAAAAATGTAAAACTCCCAGATATTCAGTTCATGTTGTAAAGATGAATTCTGTGCTCGTTGTGTAATATATTTTTGATGACATTGGAACTGGAACAGGACGTGGAGGCTGACAGCAGCATGTGATTGTGTGCAGTGTGGTGGAAGACGGCCTGTCAAATGAGACATGGCTCCATCTATCTGGGCTGCTGACCTCTGCGCGCCAGCGACTGGATAAATGAATCCACCCCACTGATGAATCTGTGGCCTGTCAGCGCCTTGAGTCTTGAGCTTTCTCCCCCGAATGAATAGAGGCATCTACAGATGTATCACATTTGAATTATCGCTCATGTGCGAACACAAGTAACACAACAGTGAGTTGAAGAAAAGAGTCTGAAACACTAATGGAAAGTATTGCAAACATACAATCTGAGCTTTCCTTAAGCTTAAGTTTGCATTCAAGGGGCTTTATCTCCTACATCAAGAAGCGTATTCTGTGGACTTGTATTCAGTGATAATGGGGCTCTTAATTGGCCGGTCAGCATCAAAATGGAAGCCTGTTGTGGTCTGAGGGAAGAATGATCGTTCCTTAGTGAGACCTGAAAGGACTAAAGGCATTTAGAAGAACAATGTGATGTGAATTAGTCACCAGAAATAGGTTTTAGTGCTTTTTACGAAGTGGCTACTTCCACATGAGTACAGATTGTTGTTAAGGACTCTGTTGGTGACGGTGTTTGAATTGAAACGGCTGCATCCTCTACTAGGTTACATATTCATTTGCAATTCTACTGAGTGCAAAATATGCAGGACTTATATTTTGTCTTTAATGTCTTTGTTCCAGGTTCGTCCTCAGATGGAGAAGGCCACATCAAGGACGAGTCGAGTTGTTCAGATACAGGAAGTAGACCCGGGACTGTTGACCAAAAGACTGAAGAGGACATATGGATGGAGGAGAGGAAAACGAAGGCAATGCACGTGCTTTCCAAATTGCAGGATGAGACACGTCGGAAGTGCAACAGCAACAAAGGCTGCTCTAACTTTGAGGACTGTGAGTCTATTACATGGTCTCGAAGCCACCTCACATTTACCTTCCATCACATGCATTTCCCCAAACGCCTCATCACTTGCCTCACTATGACTAGACCATCATCCACAGTACAAACCTCACTGGTCGGTTTGAACTCAATTGTCACATGTTCCATAAAGATAACAAAGAGGAAAAACTGACATTAAATCAGCTCATTCTCATTCTCATTAGACTGAAATGGAAGTAAGTAAGTAAAAAGAGCAATCTAAACTGCAGATTATAAATAATCCAAACTCCCAGAGGGCAGAGAAAATAGTAAGTGTTATACTTAACTCTTTAAAATGAAGGGTTCTCCAACTTACCAATGTTTGAGGGCTAAATCAAGCGCTGCCTGGCAACACTCTTCCTCCATCTCACACAATGCAGGAACAAAGCGAACACCCCAGTGTCTTCACCAACACTAAAAATTCCCTCAATAACAACACTTGATTTTCAGAAATGCCTTTTTCTGCAAACAAGAGTTTAGCCAGGAGTTCTCCAGTTTCCCTCAATTACCTAATTTCTGGCATCCAGGCCTTTGTACGAGTGCTGGGGCTGATGGGTCTAACAATAAGCATCCGCACCTAAGGTCAAGTCTGAGAGGTTGGGCCTTTGCAGAGGTCAGTCAGGTCAGAGTTCTTCTGTAAGTGCCGGCACCCGTGAATGGGACTGATTCAAGCAGGATGAGGAACTCTGCTGCTTGTCTCACTGTTCTGCAGTAAAGTTATTACTGCTGGAAAGTTTAGTGGTACAGGAGTTGTGCTGTGCCGTGTGTGTTGTGACAGTTTTGCTTAGTGACATCTTGTTGGATAAACTGAGTAGTGTAGTGTAAGTGTATTATAAAAGTGTTAAAGCAGGGGTCAAATCTTAAAAAAGTAAAAACCAGTAGGCCTAAGATCGATCCTTGGGGAACACCGTTGCCAACACAATGAAACTTTATGAGAACCCTCAGCCACGAATCTATCTCTAAGACACATATATGAATCCTGGACAAGCTTTTCCTCTTTCAGTGGTCAGTCTCACGTCCTTTTATGGGCACTGACAGGACGTTTACCTGTGCTACTTGGAAACTACTGTTTAAAATATGAAGACAATATGATATTTGTTATCCCATTTCAACTGTTGGTGTCAAACATTAATGTTTTATATGAAGTCAGAATCCATTTAGTGATCTATATCTACACTGTATTTACAGTATATATATGATATGTGAAAAACCTTTAAAAACAGTTACGTGTGTGTGTGTTTGCACCTGGGGTAATCTTTAGAGATGCTCTGACTGTGCTTGTGTTCATGGGTGTGTTGTGTTCCCTGGTACAATCTGTAATTTTTTGCTCCTGAGTATTTGCCAGGGTCTTTTTGTTTTGTCATGTGTGAGTCCTTGTTCACACACACACACACACAGACACACACACAGTGTGTTATTGGCTACCCCTCATCCAGACACTTGTAACTGTGGTCCTTCATTAGGCCCTGAAAAGGCCTAACTGGTCATAATTGTCTCTTTTTTTTTGGTCCAACACTAACCACTTGCCAAAGGATTCCAAAAATAGAGAGCCCCTTCCCCACCCACGTCCTTCTATAGTTATGATGACATTCATTGACAAAGAGCATTCCCTACCCTCTAATCCGCACCTTAATCATCAAAATTAAACAATGGCAGAGGAAGTAATTAAATCCTTTATTTGAAAATGCTAATACAGCATTGTAAAAAAAAAAACTAAATCGAGAAGGAGGATTGACAATATTTGTCTTTAATAACTGATTTAAATAACATTATTATTAGTGTTGGGGTTAGGGTTTTTTTTGTATGTTTTGCTTTCACACTGAAAAAGCTACTCGAATAAGTAGTAAAATGTTTTGGTCCAGCCGTGACTCAACTTCCAGAAAAGCACTTCTGGGGATGCTTTCAGTCCAATCCTTTCCCTCAATGTTTAACCAGAGTTGTGTTGTAGTTTTCAGCAGGTGATCTGGCAACAGTCGATCATCTTGGTTCAGCATGCAATGGTCTGGTGGGGTTAATGTTAACTTTTTTAGGTAATGCTCCTGGTCGCAGGGAGTGAGTGACATAAACGTGTACTTTCTTTCAGCCATCGTTTAGGTTCAAGCCAAGAAATCTTACTAACCAGTGGGAGCTATGGCAATTTGCCAATTGTGCATTTTCTGGACTTTTAGGAGCAGTTTGTCCTGCAGCTGCATTTATTCCAGGCTGTGTTGGATAATTCAAGCTGCACACACTAAGTGTTCGGAGAGCAGCCTGACACCGATGTCAAGTAGCTGTGGTCTCCATTGTGTTAGCGCCTGCTAACCAGCCACTGAGTGAGGTGTGAGAGACTCTGTGGTCCCAGGTCTCTGATGAATGTGGATGTTGATATGGAACACCTGGCGGCCTTGACGCCAGCCTCTCTCTGCTCCCACCCACTGCCCTCGGGGGCCTATATTACTGTTTTCTACCTGTGGGTGGAGATCAGAGCTAACTGAGTGAGGGAAACTGAAAAATAAGGCCTCCTAGATAAACAAGAAAGACCAGCCACTTCAAAAAGAGCTGGAGGCAGGTAATGGCAAGAGTGTGAGTGTGTGCTTGTGTGTGCAGGAGGATGTGCCTTGTGTGCATTTGGGTACAGTGCTTTTATGCAATCGCTGTTTGCTCAGCCTTCAGTCTGGAATACCTCTATGTATAAGTCCAGCATGACTGGGCAAACAAACAGCTCGCCTATTGATGAGCGGCAGCGTGGAATATGCCCGCTGTATTCACAAGAGAGAAAAAAGAAAGGGGTAGAGGGAGCGGGAGCAAAGGAAAGCTGTCAAAGAGTCTATTATACGGTGTCCAAACAGAGAGCGTGCTGCACAATGGCCTTATTAATGGCACAATGTCAAGGAGCGGCAGGGCAATAATAGCAGATGATTTTGCTTTGAGAGGTTATCTCAGGAGATCTAGTATGCCAGTATGGCAGATGATTTGGACTCCAGGGGCAAATCATTGTGGATCTGTGGCAGGGGTTGATTGGACGTAGGCGTGTGTGCGGAGAGCGTGAGTTGTGGATTGTGGTGAGGCCGATGGCGTGCAGCCAGAGATGGGAGTGTGGCCACTACGTGTGTCTTTGTTTGTTTTCCTAACAGAGCTTGCGCCCCCCCTCCCCCTCCCACACACACACACACACACACACACTAACACACAGTCCTCAGTCTTTTGGGAAAAAGCGAGGGGGAGGAGTCCAGTTTTAATGGAGCAACAACAGTGCCTGCACGAGAACGCTGCCAAATGATGTCGCCCTCCTTTCCACTGTAGTACCTGCTGAAGAGAGACCAGCACATGTCACCAAATACAGTAAAACCACAGCTCAGAATTAGTCAAATTATGACGTTGTTGTTTTGTCCTGGTTGTTGATCAGTATCTGTAGCAGTTTACAGTACAAACAACCAATTTAAAAGTAATTTATAGGAGTTTCTTTATGATCTGCTTTATGAAAAATGTCTTTTTATTCCGTTTCTAAGTGAATTCTTTTACCCCATCACACATATTTCTCGTATAACCCGTAAGAAGCTGTTACATATCATTCTTCTAAGGGCAGCTCTGGGCCAGTGTTTACAGGTGTGTGAAAGTAAAAGCAGGTAGAGCGGAACAGGTAGAACCACCTCAGTCTGTAAACATTAGCTTTACTTTACTTTGCGGATGCTTTTATCCAAAGACTTACAAGAGGAAGACACAAAAGACAAAAGATCAGCTCCTCTTTACCAGTTTACTCGTCCTTCACTCTTTATCGCCTCTGTTCATATTTCTGGTTTATTATAACAGTAGGAAGGTAAATGGACTCTTACTTACTTCATCAGCTCATCACCTGATGACAGATTAGAATTTATTACCTCAACATGTTCACATGTTTAGGATAAATCCAGACTGTAAAGGCTAAAACCACGTTTACTCTGCTCTTACGTGTGGACGTAAGAGCAGAACGTGTGGTTTGTGGAACTGCGTTATCAGTCTGAAAAACCTGCACATGTTCTGCACTCCAGTGTTTTCCTAACACGAATCCTAAGATTTGGATCTTTGCCTTTTGAGGCGAAGCCTGTTTTAAAAATGCACCACAATACCTCATTCCACCTACTGGGAAGCGATACGCTCGGCCTGGTTTACAAGTCATCTTCGGCGCTTAGACCTCTCACCTCCTTATCTCGTCGCGCCGCCCGTCTTTGTCTCGTCGTATTGAGGCAGTAGATTTACAGGATCGCGACACGTTTAAGAACTTAAACCCAAAACATCCCATAAACCTATTTCTCATAGAGCCCAGAGCCGTTAGAGATCACTCCAGACTGTGTGTGTGTGTGTGAGAGAGAGAGAGGGCTATTTGCTCTAATTTCACACTCCTGACCACATATTTCAGGGCTGTGGATGTGGGACATGCTGCACTCTGACATTCTCCTGCCATTAAAAAAGAGGCCACCTCCTCTCCGATGCTGAATGTGACCATTGTTAGAGGAATTGTAGGACACTTCATACAGCGCCGACGATGAGCAGAAACAACAGTCTGGGATTAAGCGGGAAAGAGCAACAAACAAGCGAGCATGTTAAAAACACAATAGACTCCAGTGTGACAGTACTATAAATGACATCCGAGCCCTGACATTGTTCACTGAGTCACAGATTAAGAACTTATTAAACTGCTTAGTAGTTGTGTCTGATATTAGGTTTTAATGGCAGCAGCACCGGATTTAATATTTTTATGTTACAGAAAAGGATAAAACGAGAATCTGAATTGACATTTCTAAAAGAAATGTCATTGTTACACACTAAGTTAGCCTTGAAGAAGTCATTGCGCTGATAAGATGTTAGTTTATCTGTTTATCACAGTCCCAAATTCTTATTATTATTATTGTCCTGTCAGGTGGTAGACAGGATGTTAGATACTGTCCACCTGATCCAGATGTTTTAGTGCTTCAAATTCACAAACGAAGCAGCATTTCATTACACGGTATGTGACGTGATAACAGGAGCTTCAATTCAAACAAACTGTCATCAAAAATGGTATTATAATAAAAATTTAACCAGGGATATAAAATATGCTGAAATAAAAACAAGAAAACACATTACTGCAAGTACTTAAAAGATTTTAGTTTCTTAGCATTAAATAAATTCATAAATCAATAAAGATGGAAAATGAAAACGGAGCAGAAGGCCTGAGGAAAAGCACCAGGACCGACGAGCCAACACGTTTTGTTCTGACACTGTTGTTTATCCACAAATCCTTGTTTCAGAAAAGCCGTATGTTGACAGTCGTAGCGAATTCCACCTGTGCGATGCCTGATAAGCAAACAATGAAAAGTCAAAATGTGCTTTTCCTGCACCGTGTGATGCAGTCGCCTCCATCAACATCTGCTTCCCTCACGTGACACCGAGACCTTCAAGCCTCTTAGAAACTAATGATATCAACACGTTTTCCCAGTTTAATGTTTCAGATTCTGATCATGTGGTGCAGTGGTGGTAATGATTTGATTTCTTATCTAGAACTTTAAAAACTTGTTCTACTGCCGGAGTCAAACAAGACGTCTGTCACATGACAGACGAGCACCAACACTGGTCAGAGCAGTGGTCGGGACAGTTTTTCATCTGTCAGCTGCAGACCTTGAAAATGACATCCAAGCGCGTGTTAAATGAGCTGTGACCCGCGGTTGTTTGCGGCCTGTGGACCAGTGCGCGAGCAGTGACGCCGCGCGAGAAAAGGAACAAAACAGAAAAACAAACGCCGGGGAAAGAGTGAACCTCCCTGCTCATCATCATCATCATGGCCCCATTCTTCCTCTCTCTATTGCAACTGAATCGCCTGGGTCTCATTACAGATTATGGCCTCAGCAGAGTGACTCTCCCCTTTCTCTCGCCTTTCTCCACACAGTCCCTCTCTTGATTAACATTTTCTGCTAGGCTTCACACCAAAGGCACAACCTGTGCACTTTAAAGGCAGGGTGGAAAAAAAAAAGCCATCAAGCGCTGGAGTGGAATCAGATAAGGCTATCAGGCAGGAGGCTTTACTGCCTCTGCTTTGTCCCACTCCTCCACCCGCCCTCGCTCCTCGCTTCCTCCCTCAATCTCTCACTCCACTGCACCTTTTGTGCGGCTGATTCCACTAACAGAGTGCTCCCCTCAGTCAGGGAGCCCCAGACCTCCTCCAGCACCACTGTGCTGCACGCTGTTTGTGGGACTTTGTGCCGGATGTCGTACCCACTTTGACTCCGTGTCCTTGTCCAATCGTTTTATCTGTAGTGTGGATCTATATTCATGTGTGGAATACAGAGAGAATAAATAAATCAAACTTCAACTTAGTTACAGGTGTTGAGCTCATTGGACAGATGTTTCTGTTCAAAGTGAAGTAGCACTGATCCACAGGATCCGGATCCACAGCTTGGACCTGAAAACGGTGGATCTAGCCAGTCATTACTGTGCAGAATAAACCTGCGATCAGCTGCTTACACTCCTCCAGATGGTCAGTGAACCTCAACCTCAGCTCAGCCTCCCTGGAAAAAAAAGGTGGAGAAGGTGGAGTCTATTCTTTCTCTCACACAAGCTGCTGTTTTACTTCAGCAGATTGACCAGTGCTCTGATCCGGCCCCTGTGTGTGAAGAGAGGGGACTTTAAATCCCTGCCCCGTCTCATGGAGGCTGAGCCGCGGCTGCATGTGTGACTCCAGATCTTCCTCGTGCCGCAGCCTCTTCTCAACACAGATATTTGCAAACAGATGCGCAGAGGCAGCCGGCCCGTTTTTTTGATCAATCAAGCTTTAACAAGTCAAGTTGACTGGATGCGAATGTAACATTTAGCATGAGAAAGGACGAGGCCGTAGAAGGCCTGGTTTTGATTAGGCCTAAGCTGATAAATGGCAGATTCAAACTGCCCCCCTGCTATTGCAGAGAAGCCCCAGAGGTCCAGGGGTTTAAGTCCAGACTGATATCAACTCTGTTACTCCTCTTTCTTCTCCAAACCAATGAATAGATCCATTATTCAGCAGACTCATTCTCATCTCCTAAATTGAAGTGGCAGCAGCTTAAAAGCCCCCCCTCCCTTTTTTTTTCTCAAAGTCTCTCTCCCTCCCACATTTGCCTACTGAAGTATTCATGGGTGTGGTTTAGCTCAATTTGTGCTCCTTGTATAAACATGTTTTTATATTTAAGGCCTTGGTAAATACTGTATGTACCGTTTATCTAAAATATCTATTATAACAAAGAAATCAGGAGAACACAACATATCGTTTCAATTGATTGCTTGGTCTATAAAATGTCCCTCAAACCTCGAGCAGAGGGCAGAGTTATTACTCGGATGCACTGCACACACAGAGCAGCCTAATGTTGTCGGTAAAGCTAAGACAATGTAAATGCACTTATAATCTCTGGAGGTTTATGTTTACGTTGCTCTCTTCTCGTTCCAGTTGACTTCTTGGCAAAGTATTGCATTTTCAGTCAGGAGAAGTTGGCTGAGTACAAACAGGCTTTTGAAGCAGTAAGTGAAAAAAATGAATGGAAATCTATGGAATCCTCTTCCTCTCACTGTAAAATGTGATTTGTTTCCACTTTTCATTTGTTTCTAATGTTGTAAGGAAAACGTTAAAGTGTATAAATACAGGTAAACATAAAAATTCACAAATTCTTTATGCAGTCCAGAAGTTATTCGGTTAGAAAGTATGGTACACAGCTGTGTTGTGAGGCGTTCAGGGCCAGTGGAGAGGCCACAAAAACCAGAAAAAAATAATAATTCTGAACTGAAATGAGGGTTATCAGGTGATTTGACATGACGCCTGGGAACCGCTGATCACGGTGATGATCTCTCCTGCAGGAGGACGGTGATGGCGACGGCTACATTTCCTGTCTCCAGGTTCTGCTTGCTCTCAAAAGCATCATCCCCCCGGAGCTGCTGACTGACGAAGAAGAGATCTACGTGTACAGGGTGACCATGCAAACACAACCAAACTACCGCGCCTGTGTGAACCCGACGCTAACGACAACTGTGTTTGGTCAAATCTTCTTTAGATCTTGGAGATGGTGGACTTCAGAGTGGCAGATGGACTTGTTGACCTGAGACTCTTTGCTGTAATTGCCAGTCTGGCTCAGAAAATAGCCACCATGGAGTAAGTGACCAGCAGCAAACACAGTCCTCGCTCCTCATGAGACCAAAAGAGGAGTCGCCGACCTCCCATGAATACGTGTATGAGTGTGTAGGCCATGTGTGCGGGTCTCCTGTGTGTTCACAGTTCAAAGGGTCAAAATGCAAAGTTGCTGCAAAGCTGCAAAGTTGTGAGACAGGATGCAACGGCATCATTATCTGCCTGTAACTAAGACTTAGCATGCAGCCCAGTAGAATAGACATCTGCACTTTTCTACAGCGAGCGCGTCGGAAAGTTAAAACACACGAAACATACTAAAATGTAGAAAACGTAAACTCGCTTTTATAAAGAAATATGTAAATACAGGTGGTTTTCATCATATGAAACTATTGGTTAGAGGAAACATGACATTTGAGCTGTGGGAATCCTATTGAATCAATAATGAAAATAATAGTTAGCTACAGTCCCAGACTGAACCCTGTGCCAACAGAAAACCATCACTCTGATTTGAACTCGGCCTCTGGGTCCTTGTGTCGCTACATAATGCCCCATATGCTGCAGATTCCCACACACAGTGCTTTTTTTCTGCCCTGGGGTTTATAGCTTCCTACAGACAAGAGTGCGTGAAGCCAAGTCTACTGCGGAGGTCCCTGAGGGTCAAGGCCTGCTCCCTGGCCCTGGAGGGAGAGCTCACTCTCAGCGAGGACAGGGCCAGGGTCATGGGTCCTCTGATTTACGGCCAGCCCTTTGTGTTGTGTGTTAGAGGAGGCCTGTGGACTGACTGCCTCACCGGGGCGTCTGCTCTGTATAGAGGCAATTATAGTAATGATAATGAATGTCCATATTAAACCTCTTCTTGCAATTTGAATAATAAGAAGTGAGAAGATCAGCGTTCATAATGCCAGCTCCTGAACAAGGAGAAAACAATGGCATCCTTCTGTCACATCATCCCAACTCAACTAAATTCATCCTCTTACTTGCTTCAGTTAATCCTGTTGTCTCTAATCCGAGCTCAGAAACGAGCTGCAACAGTAGTTACACAATCAGGCTTCTGATCATGTAAGGCTTTGAAATCTGAGGCGCATCCCACCTTTATATGGATTTTCTTTCCAGTTTTACCTTGCGCTAATTGCAGCCTTTCCCCTCCTTCCCGTCTCCTCTTTTCTTTTCAGCTTTAACTGTACGTCCCGCTCATGTCTCCCTCGTTGCCTCCCTCTCACCCCCTGCGCCGCGCCGTGCTGTTTTGGCCCTTGACTCAGCCCATCTGTCTCTGTGTAGCATTGTGCTCCCCAACAAGTCCACCTCACACAGCGCCACATTCCCTCAGGGCAAGTCACATGATCTGCCAGGAAGTGCATTGCCGTACAGGATTCTGGAACAGCATCAGCGAGGCCTTCGCAGCCATTGAGTGTTACAGGAAGTCTCCTAGTTGCTCGTTGCTGAGTCAGGAAGCAATGATGCGCAAATGTTGAAAAGAGACATGAGACACAATCTGATGACCTGGACGACTGAGAATCTTCACATGCATGAGACGGCAGAATCCACCCCACCGCAAAAACTGTCCCACAAAACGAGTGCCTCCCGTGAGAGTTTCCTGTCGCGCAGCGTCACTGCAGCCCGCGCAAACATATCCAGGAAAGACTCTCAACTCTGTCAAATCAAACTAGGTCAGAGTGTGTTTGCACCCCCACCTCACTGTATACTGGCTCCCCAACGCAGGGACCGCCAAAATCTTTGGCATTACGTAAGTGAGAAGTCTGCTGTGTTGGCCGCAGCAGGGTGCCAGAGGCAAAGACAAAAGAAAATAGGTTAGGCTGCTATTATCCTCTCTGCAGTCCACTGGTGCCCTAGCCCCTCGTTTATGCTAACCATTATCACGTCAGTGTCCTCGGCGCACCAGCATTTGGACTCGTTTACTGCAAACCAAGTGCAATTAATGATCATTAGCTGCCCTGTCTCGCTTCAGCCCCATCCCCCTGCACCATGGTTGGAGGATAAGGGCCAATCACAGCACTGGAAGCACTCAGGCATGCATTGTACTCGATGGCCTAGCGCTTGGCTATTCTTCGCTCTAACAGGCCATTGAGCACTCAGCGAGGAGGGGCTCATTAACACAGGGCGCTCGTTAGAGAAGGCACGACTGTCGCTGTGCCACACGCTGGACAGCAGAGGTCTGTGCCGACACAATCGGCCGTGTCTCCCTCTAATTATCCAAGTGGACCTAGATTTTGTTTGTCTGCAAGTAGTCGGATTGCCACAGAGTGTGCCCCGGCCGCTCATTCACCTCCACACAAACCCCACTCGCTCTGTTCCAGCTCACTCCCCCAACACCCACTGTCCCAAAAACCAGAGCAGTTTTATCCGTTACTTTGGCGGGATGTCCCCGTGTGCCCACGCATTGTTTTGCAGCCAGGCCACTGTGAGCAACCACAATGGGCTCAGAACACTTTACCATCACATCTCTGCAAACAGAGCATCGCATGGGACAGACCCGCCAAAAATGGCCCGCCACGACCACCAGATTGTCCCAAGTCTGTCTGCGGCGGCGTGTTTACCAACACTCCTGTTTCTGGACAGATTTTCCAGATTTAAAACTGATGATTCATAACAACCTAAACGTAGGCCTCCTTTTTTAATACTCAGCCCACTGCTTGTACGTTATAGTTCTTAATAAAACGCTTAATCTTAATTACAAGCTGAGGAGTGGAGTTTGAAAGAAAGAGGCATTCGACAGGTGGAAAGGATGTAACGAGCTGGACCCATAGTAAAAGATACCTTTCAACTATTTAAAGTCTGTTTTTAACCTTTTCCTGCTCTTTTGCAGCGAGTTTATGCGATCGCTCATCTGCAACATGGACTTTCGTTCCCTGGAAGTGAGGCTCTTCAAAGCGAAGGTAAAGTCAGTGTAAACGTGTCTGCACAGGGTGCACGTGATCGCCTTCATGGAGCATCAGATTAACTCTCACGTTCATGCCAGAAACACCGCCTCTGCCACTCTTTCATGGCTCCGCGGGTATAATTAAAATGAAATAAATACTGAAGAGAAATTCCATCGCATGCTTTATGGTACTAGTGTTTTTTTAAGGCAGGCGCTGAACCCTCGTGCATAGAAATGAGGGAAGCAAGCCAGGGCAAGAAAGAGAGGGCTGCTTTTTACTTTTCATAGATTAGCACAGCTCTAATCTCATTAAAAAGCCCAGCAGTGAACATGCCGTCCGCTCCACCCAGCCCTGTAATCAGCCTCAGACACACTGCTCATCTCAGATGGACCGGGACGGGCCTACCAGCTGGTAGCTCGCAAACAGGCCCGGCCCTCAATCATACAAGGAAGTACTGAGCCCCTGAAAGGCCGGAGGATCATGAAAGCTTGTGGCCATAAGTGTGGAAACCGAGCCCCAGACCAGGTAGGGGAGGCTCTGTAATTATAGAGCTTTTAGGGATAGGGTTGTTAACTGGAGAGGTTGCTGGGGAGGAATGGGATAATTGCCAGGAGGATTATTCCCCCTGTCCCCCAACAATTATTACCTAGACTGCATTAACAGTCCACACAGGTGCACTCGAACAAGACTGGAAACAGGTTGAGGTAACCTGAGGCCAA
This sequence comes from Microctenopoma steveboyesi, assembly GCA_032359275.1. Lineage (NCBI taxonomy): Eukaryota > Metazoa > Chordata > Actinopteri > Anabantiformes > Anabantidae > Microctenopoma > Microctenopoma steveboyesi. Next base: position 11,552,704 of record JAUMHF010000015.1, on the reverse strand, counting down.
CTGCACAATAACACCGTCGTCCTCCCACATGAGCAGACACTCACACATATCTGCCTTTATGTCTGACTATGTTCCGACTCGTGTAGCAACTGTTCCTGTTCCTGCTTGAGGAGCAGCGAGGAGAAGCGGGACCTCAGCGAGGCTTCATCAGTGCCGAGCAGCTGCTTCTGGAGCTGAAGGCTGGAGGGATCTGTCTGGAGCAGGAGGCGGCCATCAGACTGGAGTTGCAGCACATTCCCCCTCTGGACCTGCTGGACTTCCTGGCCTATTTGCCCCTCTTTATGCTCATTCACAAGTCGGTGATCTCCAACCCCCTCAATGACTCCAGCAACCTGGCTGACCTGTGAAGCTCAGGTATCAGCATAACTGCCCCCATAATGTGTTCAGAGACAGCAGCACATGACACATAGAAGCAGGCAAACCGATTTATTAAGCACCCCTTCCCTCCCGAAGGAGAGGTTGTTGTTTCTGTTGGACACGCACAACGTGTCGTAGAGATGTGAATTGCTGTCTATGGTCCTGAAATTCTTCTGCAGCTGTGGATGTTTTGCATGTACACTGTTAAAAAAGCCAAGGAGCAGTTAAAGCACTCAAAGTTTCTCCTAAAGGATGTGGTTAATGTGAATGTCTCTATGCAGGCGGCAGCAGCAGCAGAGGCTGTGATCCTCCCCCTGATGAATGAGCCTAATCACATATTTAACTAATATAGTTTGAGCCATTGTTTTGGCTCAGCTTTGCCAATTAGCTACGGTTGTGTGCTCTTGTAGTTTGTACGCGCTTGACAGACCTCTGTAGAGGGAAACGTAATCGGCACCGACAGGCAGAAAACGGGGATTGTTACATCAGGGACACCTTCCAGGCAGAATATGTGATCACGTCATTAGAGAAAACAGAAAAGCCTGATGGTAAAACTGATTTTAAATTAGCACTGAATGTTAGTTTTCAGCATGAAATGATAAACGGCTGAAAACGTGAGGATTGATCGAGGACAAATCACAGCAACAGTTTTATAGTCCACCAGCAAATCTCTGCGAGACAACACCCGAATCTGCCAACAGAAAGAAGAGTGGTGCAGTTTCTCATATTGATCCATTACCCCCAGTGTTTACGTGCATCACGTGAGCCACGTGACGGTGGGCGTGTGTGGGACTTTGTCTGTTACAGTGTCTGATACCATTTGTTAAATTTGGCGCCTCATAGGATTTTTTTTATTGTGTGTGAAGTAAGTGTGTTAATAAAAACATGTTGACAGATCTGCAGTTTGTAACTGTGGTGTATAAACACAAGAGTAAATGTGTATAAATGGTATTAAACCTTCTGCTTTGAAGGAAAAAACTAACCTCGCTGACGTCGTCTGGAGGAGTTTTCTCTGCTGACTGAGGGTCAGGGTGTCCAGCTGGTCTCTACTTTAAGCAGCTGTTTGACAATAATTCATTTCTGAAACTCAACAGAACTATATTTTTCTCAGTAATTATTTCTTGATGCTTCATTATCTGCAGAACGTGAGTCAGTCTGTTCAATCATTCGTGGCCCCTCTGCCTCCTCCTCGGGGCCCCCTGGTGGCCCATGAACCTTTCTTTTAGAGCTGATTGTACAGCGACCTTTTAAAGGCAACGAAACGTTTACGTTGTGTTTCTCTGAGTGAATCCATCGCTTTATTCTTCTCACCTGAGAATCTGTGTTTTTTGTTCTATTTAACGTGGTTCTTGCTGTTAAAGACACAAAGTCTGTCTTGATTTGAGCCACACGGGGTTTTTTTCCTTCCCAGGTGGCGACTGTTCAGCGGCATGCTGCTGTCAGGAGGCACACGCCATCAACCAATTCAGCTCCGTGTCTCCACTCGACCACCATACAAAACCCATTCACTCATTAGAGCAGACACGCGTCCGGCTGCAGCCTCCGCCCTACCTGTCAAACTTCGTTTTCGCAGAAACACGAGCCCTACCTCAAAATCTACTAATGTGTAGGAAATCTAGTGACGGTCTCTGTACTTCTCTCAGTGTCCCCTGATTAAAAACTGTTATGATGTCTACTTTGTGTAACGAAAACAGTTTAGCTTTTCTGTAATGAGGGAGAGCAAATTGTTTTACGCACTGATGAAATCTACAGCCGTTTATAAGGGTTATTCTTTCACCTATAATTATGACTGCAACATTGGTTCTTTCCCCAACTTTTACTGAAACATTTGCTGTTTCATTTCATGAAGCTGCGTCAGCCTCCTTCACCTTTGAGGACCAGCAGGAAAAAAATCATTTAAAAGTAGATTTGATGCTTTTGTGCAACTGAATGTAGAGTCTGCGCGAAATTGATTTATTTTGATGAATGCAACTCTGTCCTATCACTTTTATACTACGAGTGTTGGAGACTTTGGATCTTTGCGCTGGCGAATAAAAGCGTGTTACATTTCGAAAGAGGAGCGAGATTTTGTACGTGCGTAAAATGTGCGTAAAAGTGTGGGTTCTTTTTTCCTATTTGTCCCCACGGTGCAGTGTGTATTTAATATTCTGGCTCCATCCTTCCTTATCATCAACCCCACCCTCATTAAACTTCCAACCACATGATGAAGGCTGCAGCTAAAAAGATCCACATAGTCTTTAAAGTGACCAGAAATGAGACATGCGCAGTAATTCAGTAGCAAAATGTTTTATTCTTGGACTAGAGTGTAGAAAATATGGATATAAGACTTTTTCAACACCTGTTTATGTGAAGACAGGATAGAGCTGGCGGTATAAAGAGACAATGCATGACCATCGCGCTCCGTTTGGACAATAGCTGCATACGTTTTGATCATTATGAACTTCATGACATAATGCAATAACATGGTTTTGCTATTAAATAAGACACATTGGTGCTAAAATAAAAAAGTCAGAGTATCAAACTCCTTCTGGAAACCTCATGAACAAAAGAGCCAAAGAATGATAGACTACACGTCTACGTAGGCAGGAGGTATAGAAGCAACTTCGCAATATATAGACAAAATATATACAAAGGGATGTGTACAAAACATCTATAAATCTCTTACATACAAAAATATCTTAATATATTTCAAAAAAGCGTTTGATATAGAATTTTATAGAATAAATCCGGAATCTTGGAAGCATTTTCTGACAGGTTTACCAAAGGCTTGGTGATCTGTGATTGGATTTAGCATAGTTGAGGAGCGACGTATTAAATAAGGTTTGGAGTGCGCTGCTGAAGAGCGCGGATTCACTTTTAGGTTCGGCTTTGTCTATCAGGGGCGAATGCGCACAAGCTTGGATTCCCACGCCGTCGCGTGTCTTCCTTCAATCTTTTGGCGCCGTGCTCTGGCCTGAGTCTCCCCCAGGTGTTCAGGTCGTTAAGGCCGTCTCTGTCTGTGTGACAGTCTGGGAGGACCGCGCGTGAAGGACGCAGGGCCAAAACGCTCGTACAGTGCATCTTGTTCTGTGGACACTCAGCCTCCATCAGGACCGTCCCAAGCGCGCAACAGTGAACTGACTTGATTCCTAAATCTGTGGGAGGAAGGAGAAAAGACGAATGAGGCGACTGTTCGGTTTGTTTATCAAACATCTGTAGTGATGACATGATGAGTCCACAACATCAGGGCAATTCTTACCTTATATGGATGCTCAGAACCAGTTTGTGAAGTCCAGCAGTTCCTGGTCTTCTGGACTAAGGGGGTCGTAGGAGCCCTCGTCGGATGAATAGGACGACACCGGTGAACCTGCCATGGAGTTCATGTCAGTGGAATATCCCTGCGACATGGTGGGCGACAGGACGCCGGACTGAAACGCGGCGCTCACCGCGTCGTGTTCGTCCAGCAGCTGCTGCAGGGCGCGGATGTACTCCACGGCTGACCGCAGCGTCTCCACTTTGCTCATCTTCTTGTTGGCGGCCCCGTTGGGGACGTGCTCGCGCAGAGTTGCGAAGCCGTTGTTCACCAGTTTGACCCGGTTGCGCTCCCTCTCGTTCCTGCGGGCCACCGCGTGCGGCTGCTGCTGCGGAAGAGTGTAACCGAAACCCGCGAAATTCAACCTCCGCTTGCACCGCAGCAGCTCCGGAGAGGAGGAGCGCTGTCTCTTGGGCTGCTTGGACACCGACTTCCCGCTGCTCTGGCTGCTGCCGCTCGGGCTCAGCTGGATGCTCTGCGCCGCCGCAGCGGAAAAGAAACAGGCGGGCGGCAGAAGCTGCTGCTGGCTGACGCTTATTTCCATCTTCAGGTCCATTCCCGGGGAAAAATAACTGAAAAAGAAATCACCAAGTCTCGAGGCGGTGTGTCCCGCTCGTGCCGTTCACGTGTTGCTGACGCTTGACGCGCACTTGTTTCAGTGGGGGCTGTCCGCTGGACTGCTGCCTGGCGCGCTCCTCAAAGCTGTACTGAGTCCTCGAGCAAAGACGCCACTGCTTATCAATATGTTTGGATGAGGGACTGGCCACGCCCTCCGGTCGCGTGGATTCACCTTGCGCTCTTGCCTCCGTGCCGGTACGTTGCGCACGCCGGACGCGTGCCACTTGAAGCACTAAACAAACAGCGGTGAGTTTTTTGTCTATGTTATCATGAGCGTGTGTAGGTGTCCAGCAGAGGAAAGTCTTCAACATAGCGGAAGTTTTATTAAAACCAGAGTCTGTTTGTGTTGATATTGTAAATTGAATCAATGAAAAGCATATTACGTAACTGTCATTATTTCATTTAGTTGTATAATCATATGAGACCAAATCACACAAGTAAAAGTCCCTTTATCGAAGTCTTGGACGATGTTACACACGCTTCTCTAAAAACTGGTGTTTCACACGAACTGTTTCTACAGTGAAGGTGCGTTTGCGGACTTTCCCTTGACTGCGCCGCCGCTCTTTGGGACGTTTATGACGGAGAGCGGTGGCGTGTGGCTACGTAAAGAACCGAACAGTTTCAGAGTTTGTGTTCGTGTTGAACCATCTTCACAGCTCTGGACCAGGCCGTGGTGCTGAAAGACAGCTCATGCGGCTGGAGTTTATCCGGGAGCTCCGCCTGCGAGTCAGCTGCTCCAACGCGGTCTAGTTTTATTGTTAACACTGGAGACGCGTCTGAATGCCGCTCGTTTCAGTCGCTATTGTGCATCAGAGGCCGAATTTTCCACTTTGATTAGAACAGATCTTCAGCCTCGCACAAGCGGAACGGAGGGGCGCAGATCTGCGCAGGGGCCCGGGACGCGGTTTGTAGGAGCCTTTGTGTGTGATTTGATACACTCGATATGGTTACAGTAGCGTGGACGTGGTGTGTTTAGTCGATTATTGTCTCTTAGAAAAGTGCAGAATAATAAAAACACTTCGTCCAGCGAGGAACAAAACCAAACCAGGCCCGAGCAGTGATGGGTCCCCGCACTCAGCTACTCCATCCCCGTGCGCTTGTGCGTGCGGGGAAATAAAACACAGAGCTGGGTTAGAAATTAAAAAAAGTTTTCATCTTTCGCGCTTTTGATTTCAGTCCATGTTTGCGCGCATGTGCGTATTACAGGTCTATGGGTGTCCTCCGCTCCCATTGTCTTTCCTGAAGAGGTGATTGTAATAAATTGTGCAATTTTTCTGCATTGGCAGTGGCATTCAAAATCAAGGGTGCATTGAAGAACCCCTCTACCCCGCCCCCGCCCCCAGCACCAACACTTTCTTTTCTTCCACCCCCCCACCCCTACCCTACTTTTTTTCGCCCAGCAAGACAGTTTAGAAAAGAAGCGTGGGTTCCATTCAGGCTCCCCCTGCACCCCTTCGCCATCGCCAGGCTTTCTGAAACCTATCCATGCCCTGTCAGTGTGCTTCCAGAGTCCAATTAGCGCTTTGTGAGGACTTTCTCTCCCTCTCTGCTGCTGCTGGTCTTCCTGAGGCAGGGAGGGCACTCACTTTACATGAGGGGCTTTCCAGTCATAGCTGAGTGTAATAATTAATATGACATCTGGGCGCCCCAGTTCCCTTTTAACCACTCTGTATTTTTCTCTTCTCTTTTCTACGAGGAGTTCGTTGTATGGAAGATTATAACACCAAACTATCCATGATAATTGGTTCGTTGAAATATTCTACCATTAAAGCTGTTTTTCTGACTGGTTGGTTTGTCTACTGTTATAAACTCACTTACTGACCACGGTATTATAATACAACTAAATACATGCGCTCTATCACCAGTTCTACTATAAAAATAGTTTTTTGTTCAAACTCAGACTTAACTTTGTAAGAATAAATACAGAGAGGAGAAAAATCAAACCAAACACATAATTCACTCATCCACTAGTTATCAGATTTAAATAATTGTTCCTGTAACGGATTTCTGCATGTTGCCTGTTCAGGTTTGTGCCTGACATCAAAAGTTGTAATGGAGCAGCGACCTCTAGAGGACGACTGGTACGTGGGAGTAACTTTCTCAACTTTCTTCACAATGAATGTAACGCCAGTTACAGAGGTGTATTGGGGAAAATTGAGTGCAAAATGAAAGATTTAGGCACAGAGGCTTTTTTTTTCATATTTATTCTGCAGAATGACAATGACCCCAAACATATAACAACAGTCATAAAGACTTAATTTTAGAGGCAAGAGGAGCAAAGAGTCCTGCGACAGAAGACGGTCATCACCATGAAACCATCATCCATGCGTAATGCTAATATTTCCTGTTGCTCTGTTATTTAAGGACAAAGAAGACAAGCAGAACATTGTTACTGACAACAGTTCATTTAGTATGTATTTCGTTGCGGTTACGCCCTTCCACCGCTAGACGCCACTATCTCACTTCATTATTCAGGTAGACAACATTAATAAAACAAATCAAATCCGAGCTATCATATAATTTATTTTCTCTATTTTCCGTATGTCACTCGCTTCCGTAATATTAATGTACCTACTACTTATCTTAACTTCATAATTAGCACTGACTAAACGATACTCGCAATATTGGTTTTGTGACGTTTGCGACGTTTGTTTTCCCCGAGCTTCCGTAGTTTTAAGTCACATGGTTTTGTTTACTACTAAGAGCCCCGTGTTCTTACTCTAGCTAGCAACTAACGTTGCACCGATATTTAGCTATTAAAACACACCCAGGCGTTATATATATAACGTAATCCGATAAAGACAACCTATAAAAAGTAGTTCGACTTATTTGCACCGCTTTTGTCATGCTGCTAATTTTAGTTTGTTAGCATCTAAGCTAACATCTGGCCCGTTAACTGTGTTGCGCGATGGCAAAGAAAGTTATTACATGTTCAGGTTGACTTAGCCGTTTAAATATCGCCAACACTAGGAGCTATGCGGTCCTTAAACTATGTCCAGCGGGTTAGCCTGGATTTCACAGGGACTCTGTTTCCTCATGCTGTCTGTCTGGGAGATGCAGACAACGACTCGGTAAGAAAGTGTCTTAACTTCAAGTTATTTTCTCACAGCTCACGAAACAGACAGAAGATGATGTATATTGAGTTTGCAGAAAAAAGATGTTATCTAAAATACATGCTACATGTCAGTGGTTGTGATTTATATAACCAGTTGCAGTCTACATGTCTATATCTGACATTGGCCAGGCTGGATGCTCTTAATGTAGACATAGTATTTTTTACATACCCAATAAAACACATAAATGTACTTGTCCCTAAATCCAAGACATTAGAAGTGTGTCTTAACAAATAAAAAAAATAAAGAGGCCCAGTTGCCCTAACTCAACTTCCAGATATCTTCACCTGGATAACTAAGAATTTTCACCACATTTCAGGTTATGTTTGCAGAGTGGTTAACAATTACAAATAGAATATTTAGTTTGTCAGTATCCAGTGTAAACCAGATGTCTGTCTGTTGTAGCTGAATGAGCTGGTTGTAGGAGACACCAGTGGAAAACTCCTTGTATACAAGAACGATGACTCCAAACCCTGGATCACAAGAACCTGCGTGGGCATGGTCTGTACAGTGACAGGATCCCTGGGGTATAATGTCAGAACCTCACAGAGTCAATTAGATTTTTTTTACTTGTATAATGTGTCTTTGTTTTCCAGCTCACTTGTGTTGCAATTGGAGACGTCTGCAACAAAGGAAAGGTGAGGAAAGCTGCCAAAGAAGCGGTAGCATGTCATAAAGGTCTGAGTGACGTGGTGTGACGTGCATCCTCTGTTTTTCCTGGTTGTCAGAATTTGGTGGTGGCTGTGGGAGCTGAGGGCTGGTTTCACCTCTTTGACCTAACAGCTGCCACTGCAAGAAAATCAGATTCCTCCAGTCAGCACGAATTCCTGTCATCTGACGACCAGAAGCCGTTCTTCACCCAACATATTCCTGCCAATACAAAAGTCATTCTTATTAGTGATATCGGTAAATGTTTGCTTTAGACTCTCATAGTGTTTGTGCCTGTTGTATATTGTGCAACAGACTGTAAATTGCAGTGTGTGTGTGTGTGTGTGTGAAATGCTGTAGATGGTGATGGACGTTGTGAGCTAGTGGTGGGCTACACAGACAGGGTGGTGCGAGCTTTCCGCTGGGAGGAGTCCTCTGACGGTTCAGACCTGGGAACCGGGCAGCTGGTTCTGTTAAAGAAGTGGCTCCTGGAGGGTCAGGTATGCATGACACACAACGATAGCTCAGATGTTACTAATTTCTGTCGAGCAGTAACCAAAATTCAGTCAGAACAGTACATTTAGTAAAGTTAAAGCAGCTGAGCAAGTATTACGACAATATCTGAGACATGCTTATTCATTTAAGTTCCAGCATGTTAATCAGTGAATTTTAGAGGTGCAGACAGCTGCATTTCTTTACCCTTGGACAGAACCAGGCAAGCCACTTGCCCTGTCTTTCTTTTAATCTTGATGTTGAGCAAGCTGTCTCCTGTTTGTACTAACACATATATTAGATTTGTGTCTGTCTTTAAGTTGATGCTCTGCAAGAAAGTACATGAGCAAGCCTTTCCAAATGTTAAACTAATCCTTTACTGGATTCCCACTAATAGCACAATTTATCTTTCACTTTTTTACAATTTGAAAATAATTGCAAAGTTAAGTGTTAAAACATGCTGCAGGTTGACAGTCTGTCGGTGAACCCAGGTCCAGAGGGATTACCAGAGCTGATGGTCTCCCAGCCAGGCTGCGGCTACGCCATACTGCTGTGTTCCTGGACACAGCAGGACTCCAGCGGCTCCGGAGAGGACGAGTCTGCCACTCCTGGGAGGTAGACAGAGCCATGATAAAGTGGTCTGAGTGTGATAAAAGTGGATTAGTTTTTATTATATGCTGGTTTCTTTGCTTTCAGCGAGGGGCCCTCAAGAGATGTAGTTCTCCACCTGACCACAGGGCGGATACACAACAAGAACGTGTCCACTCATCTCATCGGAAGTATAAGCAAAGGTATGAGACACTTTGTAGATGACATTTCACGTTTCGAGTAACCATAACAACACTCAAAATATCCTGATGAATATATTTTAATAGACAATCTCTGTGTTTCATCAGGGTCAAAGGAGGAATCATCTAAATGTGGACTGTTTGCTCTCTGTACTTTAGATGGTACGTTTTAGTAACTAGTCTCATTCATGAGCAGCAAAGAAGTTCCTCATTCCATGTGCAGTCTTAGAGCACAGGTGCACTGAGATCCCAGAGAGCTTGACCCTGAGCAGATGTGAAGGCATCTTATTAAATCGAGTCAGCATGAGGTAATCGTGTAACAAGCTGACAGACAAATTAGTAACATCCATGTGAGTCCCTTGCTGTACTGGGAGTATTTAAAGTATCACAGGCGGGGTGGTGGACCCTACAGTACATGGAGGTGGCTGTTAGACAGTGTCGAGGATCTGGTTGGCAAACAGCTCGGAGCTGCTGAGAGTCCATCAATATTTAAAGAGGAGAGGATCCAGCGGGATTAACATCAGTGGACGTTTCCGGCTGCCGACACGAGTCTCACAGTCTTCACACCCTGCTGTGCTGGCACAGAGAAAAATGAATTCATTTACCACTGGATGTTACAGAATGATGATGGAGAAGCTGTTAGAGGCTGCGTTTCAGATCTGCTGGCACCATAATCATTATCGGTCATTTAAGCAGCACCCGTTTCTGCGTTTGTTGTTTGGTCGAGGCAGCGTGGACTGAGCTCAGGGTTATTCCGTTCTGCTGGGCCCTGTTCCTTTGATACGTCTAATAGATTTGTCAGAGATGCGTTGTTGCTGTTTCTCTAAGAAAATGGGTCCTGATGCCAAAAAAATCATAATTAGAAATAATTTATTTATAACTGTGTATTTATCAAACACCACTTCCACTCTGCTGACAACTTCTTCTTGTGTTCAAGGAACACTGAAGTTGATGGACAGCTCGGAGCAGCTGCTGTGGTCTGTCCAGGTGGATCATCAGCTCTTTGCCCTGCAGAAGCTTGACGTCACTGTGAGTTTGTCTTTGGACCATTTGTTATCAGTCGTTGTTTTTAGCTGATAAATGCTCATATTACCGACGAGAGCAGTGATTTCACAGTAGAAAATGTAACGTATTTGTTATTTTAGGAATTTTATAAGTCATATAATGTACAGATAGTAAATATAAAGTAGCCAACAATAATTATATGACACAGTACAAACAGTCATTTTATTACTTTGCTTATTTTTATGAGGAAACACACAGTGGATATTAAAAATGTACACACCCCTGTTAAAATGCCAGGTTTGGTGCCTTTGATGTGGCCTATTTAATTAAAAAGAATATAAAAAATTAAAAACTGGTGCCATAAGTGTGCACACCCATAGACGATTGTCTTTTAAAGCACCTTTTGATTGTTTCCCTCCAGGGTGACGGCAGAGAGGAGGTGGTGGCGTGTGCCTGGGATGGTCAAACCTATATCATTGACCACAACAGGACAGTAGTGCGGTTCCAGTTTGACGAGAACGTCAACGCCTTCTGTGCCGGTGAGGGACCTGGAATTCTTAAAACGATTTTATTCATCCAACACTTTGGATCCGGATCAGGGTATCCCGTCCTTTTCAGGACCTCTTATAATGTTGGATTATAGCAGCACAGCAGTTAGAAAAGAGTGTTTAGTTTAAAGAGTGGCGAGGAAACCAGACTGTGCCAAGTTCCAGGGGGCTGTCACAGAAATTAAAAGAACGCGTCTGACGTTCTACCATTATTATTCAGTAGGGGGCGACGTTGAGTTACAGATTCGCCCCCAACTCTAATCTTTCTGCCATTTATGTGTTTTTTTGAGGGAGCTAATGTGACATGACAAACAGCATGGACGTTGTGTTTGATGTGCCTGGTGTCACAGAGGTTTGTTTCTTTGCAACCAGACAACCAACCACTACGCTCTGCTCTGCTCCGCTCTGCTCTGCTCTGCTCCGCTCTCTGACCAATAAGACAGATTAGATCAGTTTCTGTCGGTGTGGACTCTGGCACACGGACGCATATTAACCAGGCAGGAGATGATTGCTGCTCCATCACAGCACCACCGAGGAAAACTGCGCACTGGTGTAGTTGAAGTGTTTTTGTGTGCTTGCAGGTCAGTACACATGTAAGGAGGGTAAGAACAGCCCCTGCCTGGTGTACGTCAGCTTCAGTCACAAAATCTACATCTACTGGAAGGTGGAGCTGGAGCGGATGGAGTCCACTAACTTGCTGAAAGTGCTGGAGGAGAAACCTGAGTTTAGAAGTCACCTGAAGGAGCTGGGAGTCGGTGAGTCGGTACACGACAAGTTTAGAGCGTCGCCCCTCCCTTCTCCTGTGTGTGTGTTTGTAACGGAACAAGAGTTCAATATCTGACCTCATGAAGGAATATACTATGAATATAAGATGCGCATCACAGAAGGTAAAAACACTGCACCTGTGAGGGTTGAGATTCAGTGCTGGCCATAGCCTGTCAGTCAACTGGGCTAAGAAGAGTGAATCTATTTTTAGTGAGGCTGGAATCCACTGCTCTCTTTTCGTGGTGGATCCTCGTCTCTGAGGAGCATCGCAGCCCCTCAGTTCACACGCTTTCCCAGCGTAATCCGCTGTGTTTGCACAACTCAGTAACTGGAGTTAATCATTATGAGCGAGCACCAAGGTTATTTATTTCCTGCTCATTCCTTTGTTAGTGTCCTTCAGTAGCAGAACTGTGATCTGCCCTGGTGCATACATGCATGTCACGTAAGATGTTTTTACAAGACAGGGAGAAGCTGCTTAAATTACAAGTCAGTGACCAGCAAGTCAACCAGCTCACATCAGCAAAACAACGAGCGGAGAGAGGGAAACTAAGGTGACGCAGACTGGGTGATTCGTTGGATCATTCTGAGCCTAGTGGTTGTGTTAGTGTAGCTTCCTGCTGCCTGCTTTAATAATTCAGCCTCTGGGGCCTGTTGAGGTTCAGCTGAGTGGGATTTCACAGCCTCGTTAACTAACACGCTGGAGAAGAATGTAGTGAGCAAGGAAGGAAAGAGGGGAGAAAACTGAAGACATGTTCTAGTGTGTGATGAAGGCGTGGGGACAAAAGAGAACGCACGCAGCACATCTCTGCCTTCCGTTTAGTTCAAATGCAGTCTAACGAGAACGCAGCGTATTTCATGGAACACACAGGACTGTAAGGAGGGAAAACGTGGCTGCAGCCGTTGCCTGCCTCGCTCTGACCTCCCAGAAATGTCAGCAGCAGCTCTCAGTCTCTTCCCTGCTGTGCGCCGTAATAACCCGCCCTTTAGCCAAGAGTCAGTCAGTTCTCCATCACGGCCTGTCCAAGGTTTCTTAATGTGAGCAGTTCAGGCAGATGTTGGCAGATGTTTATCCAGAGTGTGTTTCAGGATGAAACGTGTGCGGAGCCACTCTGACTTATCGTTCCAGTAGTTAACTCCCCGGAGGCCCAGCTGTTTGGTTGCACTTCTTCTGTTCACATTCAGCATTCAACACCTTCCTAATGAGCTTTTTAAGTAGATACAACTACATCTGTGTGTCCGTGTGCTACCCCCACAGATGCAGAGGACCCTGCAGCCGTGAGATCGCTGGTGGCGGATATTCTCTACAAGGATCCACAGATGTAGCAGGGTGACACACCGACTCAGCGCCGCGTCTGTTTCGCTCCCTGACTGTAAATACTCTGATAATAAACACTGACTGTCCGTCTCCTGTGCTGCTGCTCTCGTTAGTTGTGTTCCCTGCAGACAGACGTGTCAGGTTCGGGCTCTGTGATGCACTCGCTGCTGCCTCTAATCTCACATGTGCACACGGCGCTGCCTCCGTCATTGGTATTCTGCTCGCTCAGGTTAGTTTTAACGATGCAGGGGACACGCCATGCTGCCCTCATCCGCATGCTGACGTGCCTTTTTCCTTTATCGTGTGCCGTCGCCTTTTCTCGTGTCCACGGTGTCAAAGACATTAAAGCACTGAGGATATTACACAATGAAGCATTTGTTACGTAATGTGATTTGCATGGCACCAGGAGAGCAGTGTTGTTTGTCAGCCAAGCCGGGTGTGACGATCGGAGGTACTTGGGGAGGATCCTATAACCACCCTAGTAGACTGCCTCTCTTCATCTCATGCAGTATAGATGAGCTGTGTGTGTGTGTGTGGACTCTCTCAGACTCTCATCTCTCCTGTGTGTTTGCTCTTTGGAGACGGGGCTTCACAGATCTGTTTTTTTGCTCGTGTTCTCTTTGCCTCTGCTTAGTTGTGTCCTCATGAATCTCAGTATTATCAACGTGGTTTGTTTGTAACCATCTATCCATCCATTGTCTTCCGCTTATCCGAAACCGGGTCGCGGTGGGTGCTGGAGCCTATCCCAGCTGCCTTCGGGCGAGAGGCGGGGTCCACCCTGGACGAATCGCCAGTCCATCGCAGGGCCTTGTTTGTAACCTCTGTAGGTAGAATCCTTACAGCAGTTACGTCCCAACTCCTCCTAAAGGTGGAGCATTCCTGTGCAGCGAGCTCACGCCGACTCATTTATGACCATGAATGGTCAAACAGAACTCAGCGGACAGCAGTTGGTTGTCTTTTCGTTTGGATTCAGGAGTCTCCCAATCTGGTTCTGTTTCCCCAGAGAGAACCTCGACCCTCTCAGTACGAGAGTCCAGCGATGAATCCTGTGTGACCGTGACTTCTGCTCCAGTGTTTTCCCAAAGAAGACAGGCTGATATGAAACATGTCCCAGAGATCTGCCCTCAGGACCCGACCGCACAGGGGTCGAGGCCTCGTCGTTGACCTTGTGTGTATTTGTGTGTGGCCTGGATTTGTCTGCAGCTATTTCAGCCACTCATCATGAGTCAGTATTAGCTGATGCACAAAGTCATGTGCAATGTTAAGAGAAAATAGTACTTCTGTTCACCAGTAGATTTTCAAAATAAATGTACTATGGGGGCAGGTTTTTTTTTTTTATTAAATCCTTCTTCTTACTGTCAGAGATATATTTTTAAACACTCTGGCTTTAACATCTGTTAAAGAGCCACCACCACCCAGCATCTCACTGAGTAAGAACCTCATCTTACTCCATCTATAGAATCTGACAGCACGCTGCCTGATCTTCCTTTCAAGGACCCTGGAGTCTTGCTTGAAATCCGATATATAGAGTTTAGACTTTATTAAAAAACATCACAAGGCCTAAATAGAGAAGGGATTAGAACAATTTGAGCCAACTTTAAAAGGGCTCCAGAAGCGTCTTTTCCAAAGTCTTGAAAGCTTAATCTGCTCAAAATGAAGGAAATCTCCAGCCCGTCCTTCCTGCGGCGTTCACACACTGCAGCCTCCATCACAGCCTGCACTGTCGGGTCACTGTCGGGTCACAGGGGGAGCCGCACAGCCGCCGGCTGTTCTGCAAACACATACAAAATTTGACAAATCTGCTCTCGTGTTTGAGAGACAGTACAAACAGACACAAATGAGTGGAACCGGAGGTGTAACTTCTCCCCAGGACCGTCTTCTATGTCTGATGTAATGTAAAACAAAGGCCATGCTCCAGCTGATGCTTGCCAGCATTTTTTTTATTTCTTCTCCACCAGCACATTGTCCATTTTGCTCCTTCCACAAACTAGCTTCATTTTCTACCCTGAGTCTTCAGTCTGTTTTTTCTTTTTTATAAGTCAATACTCGGGTCCGCCAAGAGTTAATGCACACATTTCACTGCGTCAGCTGCAGGAGGGTTTCCACAAGGCTCCGTCTCCTGCTAGAACCCCAAACAGCTCTCAGACGTAGGCGTTAGTTTGTTAAGGAAACATCTGCAGGCAAACGCATTAAGATAAAGTCAGCTGTTAATGCACAATAACCTTTCAGCATCTTCTGCAGAACCTGTCAGCGTTCCCACCTGTATAACAACTATTTCTTCTTTATTCTGTGCACCTCCACAGCTGAATGGGAATTTGTGTCTGATTGCATAAAATCCATATCGAACAAAAGGTGATTCACTCTGTCACAGACGATTTACGCGTCTCCTACCTGCAGTACAATGCCGATGACTCACAGATGTCTGGAGCGGCTGTGTTTGCTTGAATATGTGAGGATAATTACAGAAAGAACATGAATCGGGCTAAAACTTCTTTTCAGACTGTCTCATGCATCAGATCCTCTTTGTGAGGCTCATGGTGTTCAGCTGCTGAGCAGAAGTGTGTATATTTACTTAACCACCGTTCAGCTTGTGGCGTCTTACAGAAAAGAGCTTCACAGGTTCCAGAGCTCGGTGAGTCGTCCAGCTGTTTTCCAGGATTGCACGTTGATGCTGGTGCCGACAGGAGGAGGTAGCTCTTCCTAGTCATATGATTAAGTTGAGATAAAAGTTCTGCTACTTTACTAATATTAGATATTTCTAGTAAGAACCGCCTGGTTTTATTTTTCATTGAGAAGAAGATGGATTAAAGTTGGATTTGCTCACCCTGCTCCTTAATCCCAATCTTCTGTCTCACATATTAATACGGGTCTTTAAACACACCTAAACTTTTTTTTTAATGTTTCCCGGGAAACGTTTAGTGATGGCCTTAAGGGCCAAATCCAGAAGTTGGGCTGCCATTTGTGGAGCGCGCTCTTTGAAGTCATCTGAACCATATTGCATCAGAATAAACCCACAAACACTGTCTGAAACCTAATTGGGCTTTTTTTGGTTTGAAAGACACAGAGACATAAAAATGTGCCTCAGTGAAGCTGCAGACACTCTGGTACCATCTGCATCCACCTGGATCCAGACCACTGTTGCTCTTTGTGGTATTTAAAGCATCTCATTGATTCTTCCAGCCATAATAATCCATTAGATGTGTCAGTCACAGATGCTGAATGCTTTTGACGACGACTCTTCTACCTCAGTCGGATTTGGTTTAGTGTTTGATGGTTCCGTTGTGACTGCAGTGAAGATCCCGAGTGTTCCGTTTCTTCACCCCCTTTGTTCCTGTCACATGAACCTCCGGCTTTCCCTCTTTCCATGCTTTGGTCCTGGGGGCACAGTAGGATGTGGGCGTGGTTATGTGGAGCTCATCCTGACTGACAGCGGGGGGTGGTGGTGGAGGGGTTAGAGGGCTCCATCACGCTCTAGCAACAATTCCTCGCCGCTGAGGGGACTGACACTACTGATTTACAGCACCCAATTTGGTCGGTGTCAGATTAAATTCTGCAGCGTTTCATCATCCCCTCACGCTCGCTGGGGAATAGCTGCACGACGGGCAGCTTTAACAGCCACGAGCTCTACCTCAGCAGACGCAGGATGGCAATCTGTTTGGTTTTCATGTGGTTGCTTTCATGAAGATGGTTTGTTGTAACATAAAGTTGTTGACGGAGAGCTAAAAGGAAATGTAGTAATCTTATATTCCCTGCACGCCACATTCCCTTTGGAGAACTGTCACAGCCCTGGATACGTTTTTTTTATAGCAAGGCGAGCTTGAACATTGCCACAGAAACAAAGTGTGTAGAGCTGTAGCTGTGATGAGCGAAGACCATCTGCTACGGCCATCTCCTGCTGCCTGCTGTCCGTCATGTACTACCTCTCTGTCCAACTGTACGGATTTAAAAGTGCTGAAGATCAGTCTGCTCATGTACGGACTGCTCAGGATCTACACCCTTCCTGTATGTAACGATCCGCCTCATTGTGGGGGTGTAGCATGACATTCACTCACTGCCGTGGAACAGGTGGATGCTCTCTGTAGTGAATGGTGCACAGATGGTGAAACCCTTTGAGCTAGATGTGTGGAGGCTTGGTGAGATAAGTAAGACACTGTAGGATGGATGCTTGCATTGAAGGTTCCCCTGTTTGGTCGGTGTGCTGCTCATGTGAGGGCTACTGCACGTGCAGGGACTCCCCCAGGAAGCAGCTCAGCACAGAGGTGTTAAGTGCAGCAAAGGGAACGTATGAATCAGAAAGACCACGGCACATTCAGTCTTTCCAATGCACGAGCTGGGTTTTTGTTAAAGCTTTAATAACCCCGTTTTTAGTCCTAACCAGATTTAGAAACGTGGTCATTTATTGCAGAATGCAGCTGCCTTCCCACAGGGATTCTCCACATGGCTGTTAATAAATGATCAGTCACTGTGTTCATCATACGCGTGTTTCTGAAACGTATGTTCACGAGTATCTCAAAAAAGGTTTATCCAATAGCAACTGGACTTAGTAGGTTTCTTGACGACGTTTCGCCCTTCTATCCAGAGGGCTTTCTCGAGTCTCACAGATATGTATGTTCACGAGCTGAATTCCCCAAAAGCTCCGCGTGACCGTGTGCATGTAAACACACTCGGAGTCGGTTTCGCCTACGTGGTGATAAACACGTAGATTTATTAGCACTTTCCCAAATGTAATTCTGATAGTAATTACTTCTCCACAGCACCCATCGTGTTCCCCGCAGCTTAAAACGATGAATGCTTCTCATTTGCATGTTAATTTCCCTGTGAGTCATTACATGCAAGAGTTTGAATGTTTTCAGTCTTTCTGAAAACCTCTGCGGAGATGCTGTGTTTCATAAGAGCTCTCGGTCTGATCCTTGCTCCCCACCTCACTCTCCGGTGGGTCATTCCCACTGAGTTGTTAAAGCCTGCAGGGCTGTACTGTGTGTGTTTGCATCCCTTCACCAGATGCAGCGAGTGACACTAAGAAGCATGGGATGCTATTGTTAGACAAAGGGATAGAAATGTATTTCTGGTGACAGGCAAAGTAAATTCTCTTTATTTTCGGGCCTTGACTTCTGTGGCAGACAGTCCTGCTGGTGTGGGAGTGAACATGCAGCGATGAGGGGCTGGGTGGAGGAGTGGGCTGCGTGCATACATCAAAAGGTCTGCGCAGTAGCAAAGGCAAAGTCTGCCCACACCAGCCTCACAGCTTCATCGTGTGAAACGGAGCAGAAATCCAAAAAGTACCTGCAAGTTAGAGTCGTGTGCAGATTTCAAATCGCATTTTCATCTTCAGTCTCGCCGGTTGAGGACAATCAGCAGTTTTAATAGTGCATTGGTCTATGGGGGGGGGGGGGGGGTTAACTTTCAAATTCAAATGTGTGTTTAAGTAATTTGTTTTTCCATTTCTCGGATCCTTTTTCTGGGCTTGTTCGGAGAAACACAGGCAGAGTTGTAGGGTTTATTAAAGACAGGACAAATAAAATACCACCAGCTTTTCCTTTGACTTTCTTTAAAAGCAAGTTAAAGCTGAGCCTTGTTAAATCCAGACTCTGGTGCGTTCACTCATTTTAATGTGTCTCTTGAGGACATTTGTGGGCTCTGCTCCTGCACCCGACCTCGTTTACCAGTAATTATCTATACATGTAACTACACGCGTAGCTGAGCAGACCTCTGAAACCCACAGGGAGTTCACTGTGTTACCCTCTCCTCTGTGTTTTCAGTCCTCTGAGAGAGAGATTGATATTACTCACTCTCTGCTGCATTCTCTCCAAACGAGAAGAGCCTCTACACGCATAGTTTGAGTGGATGAGGCACAAAGCTTTATGCAACACCTGTGCCACACAGACTACTGAACTCAGACAGTCAACACATACCAGTTCTCCTTTCCCCTCAGTGACCAGCAACGCGATCCAGTCATGGGTTTGTGGTTTTGAGACGCTTGTCTGTACGAGTGCAGCCAGAACATTTCTGTTGACGCGACTCGTGGTACTTTCCCACCACAGGTGTGACCTGCTGCGGTGCTGACAGGATGTGGGGTGCAGAGCGTTGAAGGGAATCTTCCCTAACAAGGTTTGTTGTATATTCATGTTTGTCCCTGGCTTAGTGATGCACGCGGAGCGGAACAGAAAAGTACCATTAGCTGACAGCCCTGACAGGAAGAATGCAGTTTGTTAGTCGTGGGAAGAACAGCCACGTCAGAGCAGAGATTAAGCAATCAATGAATTCAATGTCGTTGAATTAAACACTTCAGCCGCAGACGACTTCACCTGTCCTAAGTGATTTTGTTTGACGTTTCTGTCGCTGTGCACCTCTGCCTTCGACATCTGCTCTCATTAGTTTTCAGTGCAAAACTCTTCTCCCGCTGTCACAGTCGTATCTGTAACACGGTATAAGCTTCGGCTTTTCTGTGGAGGCCATCATCAATCTGAGGAAGAAGGGAACCTTTAATGGTCAAAAGGGATCAGGCCCCGTGGTGTTGTGGGAACATCTGATTTCCCTGTTTGGTTCCTTATTTAGCAGGATGCAGGGCACACAGTACGGAGCATGGGAATCAACGTAAGGTCCAATCTGCGTGTGATCACGAGGAGTCACAACCAGCCAGATGGAGATTAGAGATCAAAATAGCTCCAATAGTATAAAAGTTATGAAAACAGACAGAAATAGCCAGAATACACATTTTATTAGGCAGAGAAAATACTGTTCAGAAGAAAACACCAAAAATAAATTTCTGTCATACATTAATTTCTCTCGTACGGCGTAGGAAGGTCACTAGTACGTCAAAAAGAAACGAACATCGTCAATCTATGCGCGGACAGCTGCCACGAAAAGGATCGATTGATACTGTAGCACAGTCAGAAGCATGGCACGGTTCAGGTGTGGTTAAAGCAGAGCACGGCGGCCTTCAGCAAGCACATCTGAGGCCGGTGCTGATTCTCCACGCGATGGAAACACAAGAGAGACAAAGAGAGGCAGGTGGCACTGTTCTCCAGAGACGGGCAGACACGAGGCGTCCACGTGAAGAACATCAGCCAAAGTGGAACGTGAGCCTGTAGAAGGGCCTTGGCACAGAGAGCGGCCTCAGCGAGTGATTCAAATCTCCTGAAAGACGCACAGAGGGAAGGCAGCTTGTTCTGACCGGTTGAAAAAGAAGATGGGTCTTTTTCTTCTTCCACGTGAAGTCGGAGGCTACTTCACTCATAACAAGGCAACGAATAGAAATAAATACATGAAGCTTTGCTTGGACTCGTATCACACACACACACACACACACACACATCCAGCTCCTTTGGCCTCTCAACACAATCACACGAGCACATAAACATGCAGAACTTTACAAAGTCATGCAGATGGAATGTTTGGATATTTCTGTGGCCCAGTCTGAGTCAAACGTGTTTGGCTGGCTGCTTTATTTCCATGTCAGTAGAAGGAGACTTATAGGGAACTGGTGTCATTCGGTCTGGGCCATCACATGTGCTGCTGGGAAACTCTAGCACATCAGTCTATTCAAAGGAAACCAAGAAGCTGAATATAAGGACGTTTTTTCTCACATCTCTTTAAAATTCAACATCTCTCAAGGAGGTAGGCTGATCCACACCCACACTCGTAGTCTTCTCAGAGTTTCCTGTGTGACGTCCTGAGTACCAACGGTTCACAGGTGGAGTGATGTCATTATGAGGGAATGCGGTGACGCTGAGAAGGTCAGCACCACCCGTCATGACTGTGTGGTAAATATAAGACGAGCCAGCAGTTCCCAGGCTTAAGATAACCAAACGGATTGGGCCAGACAGAAGTCTTTGAACCACCACTCCATCTAAATGTCCCCCATCGACTCCTAGAACAGGCTGTTCACCTGCTGTCCACGATGTCCCGCCCTCATGGCAGGCGAAGACAATCGGTGGTATTAACTATGCATCTCAGTGGTTTCAGTGTTCGCTTTCAAAAATTATTGCTTTTTTTTCAGTGTTTATTCTAAACTAAACCAACCAGCTGCTGGCTGCAACCTAATGTTCACCACACACACACACACACACACACACACACACACACGGGGATGGTGCTGACCACCACAGACTTGTAGGTGGATGGTTTAAAATTAGAAATTTTGTTTCTTTACACAGTGATTAAGTAATTGTTTGTGCAGCCAAATCACAAAAGATTCCACTTCCAGATGCTGTAAGTCATTATGACGTTTTCCCCTTTTTTAGAGAGCATCAGTGCACAAAAGCAGCTCCACAGAGGAACCAGTTTAACACGTGTAATTAGAAAGAGATTGGATTTTAGTCGCTCTGTACACTGAACTAATTTAACAGAAGAGAATATGGTGAATGTCTCAGATCTACAAACACAATGATGTAAACTCAACAACAACTGAAGCGAATTCTCGTCCACGTTCTGGCAGTGAGAGATCCGGCGCTCAGGACACAAGCGCCACGTCTCGCTGCGCTGCTCACAGGTTCTCGTTGGTGTCGTGCTGGCAGTGGCTTTCGACCGGAGGGTTCAGGAAGGGCAGCTCCTCGTCATAGTCCTGTAGCTTCAGGACCCGGCTGCTCAGGTCTAAGCAGCACTGTGAGGGAACACAGAAACCGGTGAGGGAGAGGATCCTATATAGGAATGTTTTCCAGGGATTAGTCCTGACCTTCTGCCCTGTGTTTAACCATAGATGTCTGAGCTCTCTGACATCACTCACTCGTGGGAATTATCTATAATAAAATTAACTGCTTGGGCAGTTTGTTCAGCTTTAACTGACAGAATCTCACAACATTCAAGGATGTTGGTATAAACTGCTACTCGCCTTTATCAAATATCAGTAACTATCAAGAACCAAACATCTTTCTTTATACTATTTCATTCTCGTGGTGCATGAATGAAGATTCGTGACTCAACATTATTAAACTACAGTTTGTCCACAGTAAAACGGGTTTAAGTTATTGTGCAGTTTTGTAGTTCAGCAACATTTAACTAAGCCCAATAATCAATGTAATCAAATAATTAGATGTAATAATTATAGAAACTTGCAGGTTGGAAAGAAAATGCTTCTTAAATTGCAAAGCCTGTATGTTTGCTTTCGTTCTCTCAGGTCCCACTCTAATTAGATTTCAACCAGACACAACATGAAATGCTGAAATAACTGTCAGATATTCTTTTCATCTGAATTTAATTACATTTCTCGAGGTGTAATTCAAAAATGTCACATGCAGTCCTCTGTGTGTTCCAGTAAAATAACACTACTCCTCTTAAGAATCTGTGCACGCGCCTCCAGCCCTCATCATGGTAGGTTTCATGTTTCCCAGCAGCTTTTCCATTCCCTCCCTTTCGCATATTTAAAGGTATTTGACCATCTCAGGGAAAATATGAGCAAAGCAAACGACGGTCTTACTTTAAGTTCCTGCAGAGTCTGAAGACCCAGGCACAGCTCGAACGCCTCGTCCTCTGAAAGAGAAAAGATAAAGGCAGAGGAAGAATTTAGAATAACAGCTCTTCATGCCAATCTAATGTGCACAAAAGAGTCAGGTGCTGGTCGTGGGAACCCTATAAGAATCTAAAAACCTTGGCCACACGTCAGGTTCAGCTCACTGTTGTCTTACTCGTGGTTCTTTGGTCTTCATGGAGACAACGACAGTCGCGGTAATAGGAAAGTTTCACCACAGGGTGAAAGTGATTTAGCAGCACATCTCTAATCTCTGTTCATGAAGCTGTTCTAAACACACGCACACAAGGGGAGGGAGGGGGGGGGTTATCTCTCCCCAGAATGTGCTCGTCTCACGTAATAAGAAAAACAAACACAGCACACTTCACATCCACGTGAGAAGAAGAAACCATAAAAGAGACGAATGAGGGAAACAAACGTGTCTTTAAAAGGAAAGTGACCTTTTCTGTGACCAAACTAAACTGTGCGAGTCAGAGACAGAAAGTGATGCAGAAGCTCATAAATGATCCAGATGTTATGTTTGTTTCCTCTCCCTACTTTAGTCCAATGACCAAAGAATACCACAAAGAAACAACATAAAGAAGCAAAGGCTTTCAGTATGATCTGACTTCTCAGTGTTAACGGGGTTGTCTGTGTGTGGTTTAACTGGGGGGAGGAGCCTGGACTTAATAGAATCTTATTATCATATTACTGCTGCAGTGGTAAAAATATGAGATCTAAAGATTGGCATGAAAACATAGAAATCACTGCGTAGCATTCTGGTCTACCTGGCTGTCCCATTAGTTCATGGTCCTTTCTGCCTGGCTGCTTCACAGTATGCTCTCTGAATGACAAGCACACGTCCATCTCAGAATCCCCGTTAACAGAATCTCTGCAGGATGGGCACGACGAGTAAAGTCGGATTGTTTCTACCAGAGTTGTAGCTGCATCTGTGCAAATCATTTGTGAGTTGTGACAGCTGGAACTTGGCCGGTACCGTTTGGGTGCACTCAGATCTCACCGTTATAACTTCATTTGTTGCACAGACTCGTCTTTTTTTGCCCGATCTATATTCTTACCTTTCACGTAGGCCGAACACTGGACCATCTGTCTGCCCAGCTGCAGCTGCAGACCCGTCACTGAGCGGCTCCCACCGCACGGTGAGCTGTCCTGGCTGGGTACCAGTCTAAAGATACACAGAGAGATATACACAGTCACAGAGTAGCTCAAACAGCATAAAAAGCCTGCTTAAAGTTTGTTATTGTGTGTGTGGTGGCAGCGTGTTCTCACCCCAGCCTCTGGCAGCAGGAGGTGGAGATGTGGTTTTGTTGGCTGCCTGTGTTGATAGACGCCTTGACCTCCGTCTCGCAGCACTGTGGAGAGGACAGAGGGGGATACTGGGTGTCGCAGCAAGGAAACAGCCAGTCACAGCAGAGCGCTGACACATCTTTAGAGAGCCTTTGAAAACCAGTGAACTCTCCACATGTTATTCATTGGTATTAGCTGATCTGCTGGGCTCATGTTGCTGACTAGTTTCCTGACAAGATGCTGATTCTTCAGCAGTCTGTCGAGTGCACTTTGATTGTTCAGACATAATGATCTCGCTGGAGCATGAAATATTAACTGGTCGGGTTAGACTGTGTGCGCACGTTTAACCAGTTAGTCAACCAAGCAGCCGCTGACTGATCAGGGAAGGATACGGTTATTTCTATCCATAACAGATTTAACACACAGCTGAAAGGCCCTGTGGTGTCTGTCACAAAGACCTGTCAGGTTGTAAAGGTCAACGAAACTTTTGTCTATTTCACATTCTCCTGTCATGTGTTCACGTCATGGAGCCTCCACACAAATAGGTGTAGACATTAGTCCATAAAGTTGTCGGCGTTGCTCCATATTAAGAGGTTTTCTAACATCTACTTAAGGTTTTACTGTCCAGCACCGCTTCTCGTTTCCGAGTACGCGTCTGTGTATCTTTCTTTCTCCGTCATCTCCTTCATAAATCAATTCTTTATCCACTTAACCAGAGGACATTTCCCCCCTTGGAAAAAAGACATGTTCAGTTTCCATGAGGCAGGTTTTGATTGCTCACACACTGTACAGAGTGCGCTGAGCCCCCTTTGTCCTCACAGGCTCACCAGCTTATCAGCAGGCCCACAAACCTGCTCCTTTGTCTCAGTCCCAGCAGCGCCCAAAAAAAATCCCTCAGCTGCCTGAAGTTTAAAAATAGCACACGGAACTGTGGAACACTTTGCGTTTAATAAGTTGACGATAAAACCCACGAGTAACGGGGGAGGGCGCTGAATCTGCTGGAAAAAGGGGGCTACTGATCTTCAATACACTCGCATAGGATTCATAACAGCTCTGGTGAAGGATGGAAAAGATCTTCACTTACTGCACAAACTGTTAAACTACTGTAAACTACTATCTGTGCTGAACCGTCACAAACACGACGCATCGCCTTTAAACAGTGGCTGGATGCGTTGATGACGACGGGCTGGATCACTATTTGTATTTTGTGCGACCTTTTTGCATATATTAGTCATCGTTGCGCTGAGTGTGTTGTGGAACATCGGCAGCAGCATCT
Source organism: Microctenopoma steveboyesi (assembly GCA_032359275.1). Taxonomy (NCBI): domain Eukaryota; kingdom Metazoa; phylum Chordata; class Actinopteri; order Anabantiformes; family Anabantidae; genus Microctenopoma; species Microctenopoma steveboyesi. The sequence goes on along the minus strand of JAUMHF010000015.1, from coordinate 11,527,734 downwards.
CCACGTGAGACCCAACCCTCATTAATGCTTAAGGTGCTGGAGACAAATTGTAAGAAAAGACCAAGAAAATGTGTGAATACTGAATCACCGCATGCATAGTGATGAGGTTTTTAAAAAGGTTGCTTAACATGCAACATTGTCTTGTGTGTTTTGAGTCCTCAACCAACCTGGGTTTGAAAAAGAAAGACCCAAAGTCGGAATGTGTGAATTACAGTTAGATCTCTCCCTGTTGACCAGGAAGTGAACCACCAACCCTGGGGCTCTCAGACTAGTGTAGCAGTCAAGACCGCCTAAACCAAGACACACTTCAATAGTGAACCTTTTCACTGCTGAACTTGGGTTTTTTTAGATTATTAGTTTTCATTACTTATCATCATAATTAAAAGAGCCCTCGTCTGTTTTCAGCCTTGGTCTTGGTATTGGCCTCGACCGGTCTTGGTCTTGGTCTGCACACACGTCACCCCTTTAACACACATTTCATTATTTCGAGCCTCATGTGAACCAAGTTCCCTTCTGTTATCTTACTCAGGTCTCTCTACAAAGGTCTCATTCAATCAGACCTTTCTGACGTGCTGTGAAAGCACAATGAATGGAGAGTAGGCTTTAAATGATGAGTCACCAGAACAGGATGGTGCCGTCTTTGTGTTATCTCCTTGTGTTTTCAGTTTCATTTTAGTGCAGATTAAAATAGAGTGTAGTACCTTGCATTGTACAACCAGAGCTTTGAGAAAGGTCGAGCTCTTGGTGCCCTCAAATTTCTCAGTTGTCTGTCCGGCTCCGGCGTCGTTGCTGTCCTCCTCCTCGTCCGACCGTAGACTCCTCTCGCTTTCCTCCAGAGACTCCCTCTCCTCTGTGGAGTCGTCTGCTGTGCTCTCGCTCTTCTCCTCGTTGTCAGTGGGTCCGTCCTTGGTGTCAGCCAGAGGGGAGCGAACCCTGTTGCTGAGGTCCCGGGCCTCCCCTCGCAGGCGCGGGATGTTTCCCTCCAGCAGGCGTCGTTGGACAATGCTGTGAGGTTGCTGGAGAGAGGACAAAAGAAAGGTTAATGTATGGCAGATAAACCAATGAATGACAAACCTGTGATTGGCACAGATTTAGAAGACCAGAAAAGGGACTGTGCTGCTGGACGTCACACAAATATCTAATTTAAGCAAAGTAGTGGAAAAATAGGTTTCCAGACCAGGTGACATAAAGGTCATGAAAGCTGACCGAGCAATATGAAAACACTTTCATCGTCAGAGCAGAAAATCATTTCTGCTGAGGTCTTTTTTGTTCCAGAAGCCTCACAGAAGCCGTATAGTTTTCTTTTCCAGACTATTTCAGACTGTTTTCTTGTTTGAGAACACGCTCTGTGTTGACTCTGATCAATGCCAGATGTCCTCTGTTTCGCAACATTTGCCCGGCGACTCGCTGTTCTTTCTGGATCATATAAAAGGTAAATTATATTTAAGCTGCCTGTTGCTCTATAATCACATTGCTGTTCTACCAGTGCAGGGTCTGGGTACAGACTCAAAAGAGCCGCAACGATAAAACACGGAAATCACACAAATGTTCCGATTTCTCAACATCAGATCCGACATTATGAGCAGCGTAAAAACTGTGTTTATGAATTTCTCTCTTTTAATGCTTATATTCCATAGCACCCTAACTATCTTTTATCAAGAATAACACTTACAACTAGACAAACAATAAGAGCAACCAAAACTCAGAACGATTCTTTTAATGCGCTTACAATCACACGTGGCTAAGGATGCTAATGCATTAGCATCCAAGGAGCCAGATATGTCCATCGGGGGGGGTTGGTGCAGACATAAACAGAGCTAAAAGAGGAGTTAGCATGTTAGCAATACTGTCGATGTGTGACGTTGTGCTTAGTATCTTATGTGAAAGCCAGGCCGAACGGGTTTCCCCAGCCGCCCACCTGTTCTTCTCACAACGCGAATGCTTTGTGTTACGCTGTCAAACAGGCTTGAATGTCCTCGTCGAGTTGTAGACAGGATGCTTCCTTCCCTC
>JAUMHF010000015.1:11477533-11521847 GCA_032359275.1 Microctenopoma steveboyesi | reverse complement strand
TTTTCATGCTCAGCGTTCCCCTCACTCTGCAGCACAACATGGCTGGAGTGATGCTGCTGCTGCTGCTGCTGCTGCTGAGAGTGAGAGGACCTCAGGCTAAAGAGCAGAAAAACAAATTCAAACTTACGTAACAGACTCTGCTGCTGAATTACACACTGGACAGACCAGCCAGCAGAAACTAAAGAGGAGACAAGGACATAAGGTTACAACTAAAATGTCTGTGTGTGGCTCAGGCTCTACCAAAAGAGCCTCAAATAAATGACTTTGATGATCTCATCTTTTGTCTGCAAAGATTTGTTACGGGAGCCGCCTCAGAAACACCCCATGCGTTCTTTTCCTTTAGTCTGACCCTGTGGGTTCAGAGCAGGGGTGTTGGAGCTGGCTTCATACAGGCAAATGCTGACTCCTCCACCCGCTTCCCAAAGCTATTCTAACAATGGAAATCACTCGTTACAGATGCAATGTGAATTGCACTGTGCTCCCCGTGGCCATGTCTGCACCATAACTACTGAGATGAGCTTCTTTCTGTCTTTGAGAAGATAATTGGTGTTGAGATAAGAGGTTTTCAGGCCCCTGCAGGAGCCGCAGAATCACAAGCCGTTAGGTGAAGACTACATCAACTCACTAAATCCAACAGATACTGGGGAGTCATATCTTGATACCCTTTGTTCGTTTATAGCTTTATAGTGTTGTTATAATAGACTAAGTAGTGAGAGTCTGCAGCCATGCGTTAGATAAGTGTCGACATCATGGTCACAGTGGTGGAGGAAGTACTCAGATCCTTTCCTTCAGTAAAAGTAGAAATACTAAAAATGATTAGGTGACATTGGTTTAACAACTTTTGTTGCTGAACACATGATTTGAATGGATTTATTGTATTTACAGTAGGAAACGCAGTGCTCTGAGCTAAATGCTAACACGAGCTAGCGTGCTCACAATGTGAGAATGAGCGAGTCAGGAGGCATAAAATATACCTCTGATTAAAATTATGTAACCCAGTCAAACAAGGTGTGCCAGGGGATGAACTGTTGCGTGTGGCAGACATAAATGCACTGCGGTATGATGTTCGCAGACAGAGCACTGCCAGACCTGCTTTCCACTGCCAGAGTGATTGTGTTGAGGTTCTTGGAGGAAATCCTGGAGTCTCACAGGAGACGGGGTAATAAATAGTGCAGATTATCACAGGCAGTGTAAATGCCAGCTACAGAATTTGATTTTGGAGGAAGAGGAAGTCCTACTTCACATGCACGACTGTCTTTTATCTTAGAGATCAACCTAAAACGTACGTCCCTGCGTGTAGAACGTCTAAGTGAAAGCCTCTGCCCACATTGGTGTAACTAGCAGTAGTTTCCTTCTCTCTGTCTTTCCTGTGCATTTCAGTGTGTGCTGCAGGACACCGTCCTCAGCAAACGTTAAGACTTTACCCAAATGTTTGTTACCACTTCTATAAAAGAGGATGATCATTGGCTGAGGAAGTGACAGTTGAAGGGGAACGCGATGGAAGCGTGTCTACAGGTTGACGAGTGTCTGCATGTCAGCAGCTACAAGTAAAAACTCTCAGGGTCTGGATCCAGGAAGCAGTAACCTGTTGTCGTCTCTGCCTCATGAGCTTAGATCAGCTGCTACAGTACTGACACAACGATGTAGGCACCAAGGTTTCCACAGGACAGAAGAATGAATAGAACCTCAGAGTCCATTTCTTTTCTTCTGATTGTCCATCGTGAGTTTGACTCGTCGTAGAATAAGTATGATTTTAACGGTATTTGTCAGACATTGTGCTGAACGCTGCACTACTCTGATGCCTTCTTTCCAATAGGCGCTAATCTACTGGCAACACACACAACAGCCTCTCCAAGCAACTCAGTTATCAACAGATTGTCTCAAGTGCTCATTTACATTGTCTTCCAGTCCACTCACCAAGTCTTTGGACGTCCCCAGCCTCTTCAGCCCGTCCAGGGGCAGAAGGTCAGCTGAGTCCTTGTGTGTGAACTGGGTGGCCTGCTTCAGACGCCTCTGCTGGTGCAGGATGGCTTTGTCCCGGATGGCGAGCTCACCTTTCTTCGCCTCACTCATTCTGTCCGGTCCTTCCCGAAGCTGTCCACAGAAGCACGGGTAGAGTAACCTCACGGCAGCAGCAGCAGCACTGGCAGCTCTCTGCAGACAGCGACTGACGGAGCGGATGTCCGTGTGCACAGAGGAGGAGGATGAACCCTAAAAAGCACCTTCTGCTGTTTATGTCCTATTTAAGGTCCTTAGCAACAGGATCAATCTGCAGATGTTGTCTCTTCCACCCTGTTCTGTCCTTTCTGAAACACGGCTGTCCTTCCCTCTAGGCTCGTTGTGCTCTCTCTCTCTCTCCCTCCCTCTCTCTGTGTTTGTAGTCCTTCACATGTACTCGTCTCAGCAGCTTTAGGAGCTATTGTCCTGTGCGGGATGCGCCTCTGATATGCATGTGCATCTTCCTCCAAATGACAAGATGAGTTCTGGCTCTGACACAGGCTGTGTGGGACTGTTTGGTAGGTGTGACTGAAAGTGTGTGCTTTCCCCTCCCCTCTGTGTCGTCTCTATCTCTCTCTCTCTCTCTCTCTCTCTCTTCTCTGAGCCCTCCTCTTTCTGTCACACACTCGACTCTGAATAGTGACCACATTTTCTCCGTGCGCAGAAAAAGCAAACAGTGTTAATATTTAAACGTTTACACTCCACTGTACAAAAACAGTCAGCCATGCATCTCAGAAACAGGCTGCTGGAACACACACACACACACACACACACACACAGTCTGACACTCTGTGCACAACACAGTTTGCAGTATGAGTGTCTTTGCTTGACTGGGCCCTGAAGCCCCGCCGCTGTCGAGGTGTGAGATGGAGCGCTGTGGTCTGACCCCACACAGTGGATCTATCTGTTCCACTGATGCAGCGATTGATTTCCTCCTTCCCCCTGTGGGACACACACAGAATTAAAGAACCTAATTTCTTTCCCATATTCACACCAACAGAAGCTATAAATATCACCGCCACCCGTGATCATGACCTCCAGATGACACTTTTCGGAACAGGGATCATTCGGCCTCCGGGCACGGAGGGCTCCATGCCTGAGTCTTTAATGGAAAGAAGAATGCTTTAGAAGATATTTATTTGAAGGAGGGAGTCCTTGTGAAGGTGAAGTGAAGAATGAGAAATGTATTATGGTAAAAGTATGTGGCGCCCCCTGCTGGCTGTCACCCTCTCAGTTCAAACCGTCCCACAGAGCTGTGCCTTGAATTTATTCTTGTTCTACAGAAACAGACACACAGCAACAAGAACACTGATGTTTGCATATTTTTATAATAAATAAATAAATGCCAAATATTCCCCGGTTCTACTTAAATTCTTTACTGCATAACTGGACAAATGTAAAACTCACCATGTGATCCTGAACATCACGAGGGGTCTTTTGTACTATTTTATACTAATATTAATTTACTAAATAACAATTTACTGGACCTTTTTTGTGAATTTGATGGGCTCAACAATTTCTTGCCTGTGTGTGAACTTAAGTAGCAAAACTAAAAGAACATTTTATGCTGAATTAATTTGTCATTTTTTTATTTATTGTTGCATCTCACAGACGTGGAGCTCATTTATTAATTTCTGTTTAATGAATAGTTTTAATGAATGTGAATCAGATTATCTTTTAGGTTGTACTGTTAGCACAGAATAAATTATATTTTAAATATGTTTATTCTGATATAATTGTCAGTCAACAACAGATTATAAAACATTAGAATAATTTGACAGTTTTACGGCTCTGCTCATTCTAAACTAGGATGATGGGTCTTTTTTAGACTCACAGCCACAGGTGTAAGTAATAAAATTAATTATGGCTCATTTCTGGGACATTTGAATAGAACAGTTACATCTTCAGAACTCGTTTGAGTCACCTGTGCTTTCTCTGCTGTCAGGGCCTCGAACTCTTTTTAAGAATAATGTGTTTGTCACATCCTCCGCCTCCTACACAGTGAGTGAGATGTCCATCAAACACAGCCTGAACACGCCCACACAGCTGTCAATGGTCCAATTAGCCAGGGTGTAGGTTCGGGCAGCTATGTTAATGTTTATGACATTTTCATATAATTTATGCACCTGCCTAATTTTGTTTAAACAATTATTGTAAATCCTATAATCACTTGTTAAATCTCACTGTGTGTCATTGATAAACAAACATATGCTCTAATATAGAAATATGATCTACATTTAGTAAGGGGTCACATGTTTGTCCATGTCATGAACATTCTGTCTCCGCTGATGATTAGAATGTTGTGTTTAAAAATAACATCAAACAAACCAAATATGGAGAAATAACAGTGTAAACAAGTGCTGTGGAGAGAACGGGACATGAACGGGACATAAAACTGGTTCCTGAGCATCATCTTTATTATCAAGACATACATTCCCAAACTGTCCAACAAATACATAAAGCAAAGAACAGAGAGGCTTCAAATGAAACACTTCAACCCAAACGTCAAGAGTTTGTAAAGCAAATGTCGCTTTGAGGCTCATTTTCAAATCTGCACATCCCAATGATTTGATCAAGGAATCTAAAAGCAAACAAATCTGCTTCAGCAGAGAGAGAGAAACAATACAACAGCAGCACAGCAGCTTTGGTCAGTTGCCGGCATTTAACCCATGCTGTGCATCGTGTGCTGTATTATATTACGTTCCTTCTAACTGAGGTCGCAGAGTGTTCATAACATGGAATTCCATTAGAAAGCCGTTATCTGCTATGTACAACACATAAATATTTCTTACTCGGATCATTTAACGTTTGTAGTGAATTATGAACATTTGCAGAGTAAACATCAGGAATGTTGTGGCTGATAATATGAAAGCTTGTGTTTACACTTAGTCAGTTTATGCATCTGCTGATTAAGTTTTTCAAAGTGGCAGTGGTGGCTGTTAGTTTGTGTTAAATATCTGCCAGGGTTTGTAGAGCCAACAGCCGTCATAAAGCTTATTGTTGCTTCAGTGTTTGCATCCACAGCAGCAGGTACAACGTAGTGATTTTTCTTTTCTCTTGTCAGGCACAGAGGTCACGAGGCGTTCAACCAGACACTAACTCAACAAAGAACCAGAAAGCCACACGCGGGCCTCTATTAGTGCTGCACGGACTCCATTATCTCATAGGTCACTGGGGTTTTCTCAATCATAACACACTGGGGAGGTAAAGCGAACACAGCAGCATGTTTTGTCCCAGCGCCGGGAAGCGTCTGAAGGCCTCCCAGGCGTCCGAGAAGATGTTGTATTTGAGAAAGACGCGATGCTCCAGGCTGGTGGGCAGGCTGACGTCTCGGCTCATGATGTAGATGCCGTCGTTGTGCAGCGTGCACGTCAGATTTAGGCCCGACTTCGACGTGTTCTCTTTCAGCTGGATCCACTCCCCCGTGGTGACGTTGTAGGACTGCACCGTCAACACGTCCTCCGTCTGGCTGGGCCACCTCTGCCTCCAGCCAGTCTCCAGCTCGTGGGTGTAGCCGCCCACCAGGTAGATGGTGTCCTCCACCGAGAGCATCTGCTGCTTGCGAATGTGTGATGAACAGGAGCGAAACACTGTCCAGGTGTCAGAGGTGGGGCAATAACGGAGAACGTTTGTGTTCCGGTCTAATAGAAACAAGAGTGCATGTTACAAGGTGCTGGCCTGTTCATCTGCTGCTTCACTGGAAAGTCCTGGATCAAACCAGACAACCTGCTCTGTGCTCTGACCTACTTGTCCTGATATATTATCTTCTAAACTTACGTCACCATACTTATACCAACCTCTTGCAGTGTATCCACCCATGACATAGATCATTCCCTGGCACTCACAGGCAGAAAACTCAGCCAGGGGGTTGGGCATCGAGGACACACACGTCCACCAGTCCTGCTCGGGACTGTAACACTCCACCGTGCCCACACACTGGCCACCTACAGCGTAGAGCTTCCCTTGTGCTGCCAGCAGGTTGAAGTTGGACCTTAGGAAGAGTGAAAGACGCACTGATGGCACTACTTAAATGCATGAACCTTCTGCACGGTACTGTAGCTCTGGACTTACCTCTTCTGATTGAGCGGCGCCACCTGGTTCCACTCATTCCTACAGGGGTTGTAGCAGTGCACGGCCGAGATCTCCTGACTTGTCGTCCTGTATCCCCCGACTATGAACAGGTAGTTATCGAGGACGGCTGAGCCATATCCTCTGACATTGATCATATCTGGGGGCAGGTTGTTTGCGAGTGGTTTCCAGCGCTGCTCCACCTCCCCATACCTCAGCATGGACCAGGGTTCATCCTGATCAGGCACGTTTAGGGACAGACAGGTGAAGTCTCCGATGGATACCAGGGTGGCTGTGCCTTTCATGCGCATCTCCCTGACTTGGTCCCTGACAGCAGAGGGCAGGCTGCTGAACTCAGGCTGCCTCAGCATTGGATGATAGTAACAGCTCATGAATTTGAGGCAAGCATTACGTAGGTCGTGAGTCCCGTAAACCTCAGAGAGGCTGAACAGCTCCACGCAGTTTTCCAGCCGGATCTCGGAGGTCAACAGCTTAAGGATGGAGGTGACCTGTAGGAAGGATGCGGTCTCGATCAGGTCCTCCAGAGTCTCGTTGACCACCTGAACCTTGGAGGTGTTGATGAACTCCAGGACCAGCTCCAGACCAGGGACACTGAGCCCCTGCAGCTGCACAGAGTCCTCCGTGGACTCCCTCATACCAGAGCTGTACAGTGCTCGGAAATAGTCGCTCTTCTCTATCAACTTCTTTTTATTCACCTCGTAGATTTTGTCATCCACGACAATGGCAATGGTCTGATCAGATGCCATGCTGGAGCTAGCGTGCTGATGTTTTCTCCTGCAGGCTGAGTTTGTTTTTGCTTGCCCTTTGGCAGCCTCCTGAGCGAGTCACCGTTTACATTTCACAGGCGAGGGAGCTCGGTGGTCGGGCTATATATGGTAATGTTCAGCCCATAGCATAACTAAATCTTAAACTAGCTAAAAGAGCCTTTTCCGCGGGGTAGCATTCCTCGACAGTCTGTTAAAACGTAGCCCTAGCCTTTAGAGATGTTGGCTAAATATTGCGGTTTATTTCTGACACTGGCAGTAACGTTTTTATTGCACTTTATCAGCCTTTTGTGCGAGGTGGTGCCGAGCTGCCAGAATTCTACTGTTTAGATTCCGCCCCTACGCGACTTCCGTACTTTTCTTCTTTGTGGGGATATTTTTTGCACAGCTGATGTGTGTCACTGCCACCTAACGGTAGAAAGAAGAAGCGCTCCTTATTCAATGTCCTTTTAAAAACAACAAGAAAAGCAGAAAAATAGAACACGTAAAATAAAGCTATAAAACTATAAAAATAATTGAACTATAAATATTATGAATCTTTGCAAATGTATCAATTTGTTTTCAATATGTTTACTATTCAAATTATATATTTACTTTAATAAAATGCTATTTTACGTTTCTAGATTTGTGCCTAATATAAAACAGATAAAAAGAGGAGCCACAGGCCGAAAAGGCAATATAAAACGAAAAATAATAATCATAAAATCAAATAAAGATCTAAATAGAAATGTCATCTTTGTTTCCTCTCCTTACTTGTTTTTTTTTTAAGTTTAAATTTCGGTCTTTTTCTGTGAACAACACAATGTTTTTATAGCTGCAGCATAAAACTCAAATATTTAATTTAAATGCTGTTAAAGGAACTTATAGAAAAACATTTAGAAAAACTAGACCTCTAAAACTAAATTCACGTGACGGTTCAACAGGCGAGAGTTCAGGCAACATCAGCTCATAAATCCGGTTTAAAACCAGTTGCTTTGTCAAAAACACTCCTGCAACATTACATTTTCAAGCTCCATGGCAAAATAATGGTGTGTCCAAAAGAACTTGCAGCGTGTCATCAGTTTTTACCGCAGTGTGTGTTTACATGTGGGGGGGTGAGCGCTGTTTCTCACTGCGCTGGTTCAGAGTTTTTGATAGTATCTCTCACAAACTGCAGAATGTGTGGTTTAATGATTCAAACCATGGGAAAGATAGTGAGACACACAAACTGAAACAGATGCCATTTGCTCAAACTTTACAGTCCGAACAAATTGATCTGTGAATCTTTTTTTTTTGTCTAATGATTTTTTTTGCTCTTATTTCTCATTTGTCTGACGTAAATCACTTTACGCATTAACTCCACATGGGTTGTTATTCTGCTTACACGGTGTTTTTTTATCTTACCTGCACTGTCTTGTTTTGAGATGTCAGCTTAGATAACGTTTATCAATAAATCTCCGGTTTTCTGTCGAGAGTGAAAATTCATAATACCCAGACAGACAGGAGCCTTCAAAATAAAAGCACGGTTTGTGACGTTAGGTTTTCAATTTCAAGACACATTCATTTGGACAAAGTCTGTAACGTGCAAAGACTAATTTCACTTGTGTCACTATGTTAACACTGTAAGTATTATAGCCAAGCTGTTAATTCATTCGTTTTATTTCCACTTTTATAGTCTCTAATTTAAGAAGTAACAGGTCCGTTTTAATTTGAAAATCCGAGGGGGAAATGCTGGTATTTGCGGTTGGACAGCGTCGTGGAGGAGGGTGCGCTTAAGTAGGCATCAATGACAGGGTCGCCACACAACGCGTCCCCGCTCGGCCCGGCTCTGGTTTCTGGCTGCAGGTGAAGATGAGGCGGCAGGTGAAGGCCTCGTCGCGCTGCCGCTGCCTTTCACTCATCAGCATCATCATCGTCGTCGTCATCACCGCTCAGACAGCATCAGTGTCCGCGGACGGAGACCTGCGGCCGTGCGACGAGGCGAGTTTTTGTTATCATCGTTATTATCATGTCAGAGAATTAGTGGTGGATGCTCCTGTGGTTAACGCTCTATATCGATATGATTTGACATAAGTTGTGTCTAAGCTCAGCAGCGTCTGTGCTGGAGCCTCTTCACCCAGTGGACGGGCTTAAAACGCGGCTTATGTTGCCGTGAACACGCTCCGTGACGGGATGACGCTGGCTGCCGGGCCGGCGGCCTCCATCCGTCTCTCCTCTGAGCAGCCTCCCGCAGACACAGGATGTCCCGCTGTGCTGGGGACAGATGTTTGTCTTGACCAGAGCGGGTGGTGCCTGTATGCATCTGCAGAGAGACCAGAAGTTGGAGACCAAACGGTGTCTCAGACAAGTATTATTCCTCTCATAGCATCAGAAACTACAGCAGAGGGTTTTTCTGATTTAGTTATTCACAGGTGTATGTTTGAGTTTGTTTTATTCTATAATCTGCTGACAACATAACATATTTCGTGTCTCATTTTTTCCTGAGCTGTATTTTTTGTAGCGGTATGAAGCTGTTTAAATATCAAACAATCATTAACAAAGGAGCTGAGCTGTTGAGAAATGAATTTTTGTCCAGATGTGTTGCAGCTGTTTTCAGAGACATAAGTGACATGTCTTCTCTAATGAAATAAAATAGAGCAGGATTTTCCACAACCTGGCAACCCAAAAGGTTGTTCATATTAATGCATCTTTATTAGACATCAGTGATGATGTATTAACCAGTAATAAACATCAGAATTGTCTGAATAATTATGAGACTGTTTCGTATTTAGTTTTTTGTGTTTGCTGTTAATAATAGATTGAGAACCTACGTTTACGTAGAGCTGTGTTTGTACTTTAAATGCAGCTCCTGGCTTTGGCAGTCCTCCACCGCTGCCTCCCACGAACCTGCTGCTCCACTGGTCATCAGCAGAATCAGCACCTAACGAGCTGCTAATTAAACCGGAGCAATCACAGAAATGACCTGAGCAAAAACATTAAAGAGAGAGAGAGAGAGAGAGGGTGGTTTGTGTATCTCTGTGTGTGCAGCACTGATACGCCTGAGCTCCTTTAAATGACTAATCACCTCTGTGCAGTAACACTCCTCCCCCTGCACACACACAGACACACACTTTGTGTTTCTTTGGAAGGACAATATAGCATCGATCACGTGGAGCTCGGCAGCCCGACCCACCTGCTGCCTCTTTCTGGGTAAAACAAATGTGCTAAAATGTTGACAGTAGGTGGGGGCTGGTGAAAAGGCTGCACACTAATGTGTCTCGCTGGTCTCCCGGGTGATTCACGCTGGTTGCCATGGAGACCGATGAGAGGCAGAGAAGCAGGGATGTGGGGTTAAAATTCACGGCGAGCCAGGAGCTCGTAGCAGAGCTGGAGGTTTCCGGAGACGCCCAAAAACAAACGTTAAGATGTCGCATAAATCCATCACATGACCAGAAGCCGCGTGTTTGTGTTTCTTTCTGGTCATCCCGAACGTCTTTGCATCTCTTTTGCATCCACAGACGTGGTCTCTTTGTGTTTCGTTGCAGGTGTTCTACACGTGCGACATCTTTGCCGCTCTTTGTTTGTGTTTTGTTGTGTCAAGTCCATCAGTCCACATGTAAACATGATAACTTATTGATCTTTGGTGTCATTCTGCAGACAGACTACTACTACCAGTACACAGAGTGTGACAGCACCGGGTCACGGTGGCGAGTCGCCATCCCCCTCCACCCAGGCTCCTGCTCAGATCTCCCACCTCCAACCAGAGGAACAGACTGCTGTGAGTGCTGCGGGTGTGTTTGTGCGTGAAAACATTTAGCCGTCAGCTTGACCCTCTTCCTGTCTTGCAGCCTTCTCGTGTTCAGCTGGAAAGTATCTGGAGATGTCCACGCAGCTGTGCACGCCGTGTGCAGCAGGCTCCTATTCTCTGGGCAGCGGCCTTCGTTTTGACCAATGGGACGCCATCCCCGCAGGCTTCACCAGCCTGGCCAGCTTCTTGGACCCAGGGCCGAATGGAGAAGACTTTCAGGCCTGTAACAGGTGACACAGACATTAGATGAGATGATGTCACAAAGCACTGTTTGTCATTTGCTCTTTTGCTGAGCGTGTTTGTTGTGGTCACAGCTCATCGTGGACGCCACAGGGTGTGTATCTGGAGTCAAACCGCGACGAGTGTACAGTGTCCCTGGTTTATGCCGTCCACCTGGAGAAACAAGGCTCTGTGTCCTTCACCTACCAATATCCCGACAACAACATCTTCTTTGAGTTCTATGTAAGCGCTGCTAACGGCGTCCTCCACGAATCACCTCTTCTGATACATACGTTTAAGAACATGTCAGTCAGTAAATAACACTAGTCAGTAAACAGATGGACAGATGGTGCAGAGGTTGCTGGTGATGGTGGAAAGATGGAGTTTGTGTTTGTGTTTTTGTCAGGTCCAGAATGAGCAGTGTCAGGAAATGGCTCAGACTGATGATCAGAAATGGATTAAAGTTACCAACAACGGAGAGTGGGACACACACACCGTATGTATTCGATTATGTGTGTCTGTGTGTGTGTGTTATTATGCTTTGTGTGAGCTTTACTGTCTTCATGTCCCTTTTTTTCTTTGGTTTTAAGGTGAATCTGAAGTCGGGTACAAACATCCTGTACTGGAGAACCACTGGGATCCTGGTGGGAGGGAAGATGGTCAAACCTGTGCTGCTCAGGAACATCCAGATAGAAGGTAAAACCCAAACGAGGCACTAAAACACCAAACAGAGCATTTAAAGTTATACTCTAATGTTTGTTCCGTTGTCGTGTGTAGGTGTGGCCTACACGTCTGAGTGTTTTCCATGCCGGCCCGGCTGGTTCAGCCCGACCCCTGGCTCCTCGTCCTGTCAGTCGTGTCGCAGCAACAGCTTCTCCATGAAGGGCGCGTCGTCCTGCACACGCTGCCCGGAGCACTACTACTCACGTATGTGCACATGTAGCGACAGCTTCCCTGTTTCCAGTGAGGTGACATATCTACCATTCTCCCTCCTCTGTGTTGCACTTCTCCTGCAGATGAGGGATGGGCAGAGTGTAAAGTGAGGCCGCCGTGCTCGGAGAAAGATTACTTCCAGATCCACACAGCGTGTGACAGCGACGGGAAGGTCAGCGGGAAGGTCACTCGTGTCACATTTCACACACACATGCCCTCACCTTTACCTAGCTGAGGACAAACACGCCCTCGCTCCCATGAGGGTGTCATTAGAGCCAAACACACATAAACCTTTACCAGAGCGTGACATTTCATATGTTTTTGTTGCTTGTATCTTTAGTTATTCTGCAAAGAGTCTGAGCGGATTTACTGCATTATTGCCACGCGGTGTTTCAGCTCTCCGAGGACACAGCATCAGAAACAAGAGAAGTCTCGTAATGTGATGAGAAGGGAAACGAACTCGCGCGTCAGCTGATCTAAAAGTGGCTTCCCTGGCGCTTGGCCACGACCTTGTCCTCTGTTAATTCACGTTTCTGAAAGTGCTGAGTGATGACATGTTTGTTATCTGATGTGTTCTCCTTACATTTATATAAAGTCCAAGTCACTGGCTCCCAGTAGCTGCTCGCATCGGGTTTGAATCCGTGATGCCTTCAAGTAAAGTCTAGTAACGACCATCTTCCTCTGTTAACACCTTTGTTGGTCTTTGTCGGTTACAGACGCAGGTGTTGTATCGCTGGGTGGATCCTAAGATTTGCGTAGAGAACATCACTGGGGCTGTGGAGTTGCCTGCAACGGGGCAGAGGGAGCCCTGCCCTCCCTGCAACCCCGGCTACTACAACAGCAACGACTCCACCTGTTTGCCCTGCCCACCTGGGACGCACTCTGATGGCACCTACGGTAAACCTGCTCGGAAACTGTCCACGCGTGGCTTTTTGTTACCAGGACACTGCTGCAGATATAAATGAGTCTTTCTCTTTGTCCCTGCCTGTTGCCTCTTTGGTCCATAAATTGTTAAAGGTTAGTGACAAAGGTCTTCATCCCGAGGTGATTCTGGCAGGTTTATGTCAACAAGCAAAGAAAATGCTGATACAGGAAGAATTAGTAGATTCATTGTTCAGCAGTTAAACTTGTTGTATTACCTGAAGTATCCCTTAACCCTACCCCTACCCCCAACCCCCCATCTGGTCACATAATGATCTGCCCTCTCCTTCAACCTAAAGGAAATTTGTTCCAACTGGATAGTACCCTCCTGACAATCCAGCTCATGGAAAACATCATTGTAGTGTCTAAACAAACCTTTTGTGTGTGTGTGTGTGTGTGTGTGTGCACCAGCGTGCGCCGAGTGCCCTGCAGGTACCGAGCCTGTGTTAGGTTATGAGTATAAATGGTGGAACGTGCTGCCCTCCAACATGAAGACCTCATGCTTCAACGTGGGCAACTCCAAATGTGACAACATGAACGGTGAGGCGCGAGGCGAATGTTCCCACCTTTACCGTGCACTGTGAGTCTGATCACATGACGTAGCTGTGTGGCGCTGGTGTGCGCAGCGTGCTCTCTGTCCAGGCTCCCTGTTCTCAGACTCTCAGACTCACACCTGCACTTCAGAGTAGGGTTTAACGTGACTGCGTCGTGTGTGTTCGTCAGGATGGGAGGTGGCAGGGGACCACGTTCGCAGTGGAGTAGGCAGCTCAGACAATGACTATCTTATCCTCAGTCTGCATGTGCCTGGCTTCAAGTAAGTAAACAGTGCACGTATTTATGTGACAACACTGTTGGATGAGTGTGTGCACGTAACCTCTGCCTTCGCCTGTGTTTTGCTGCAGGGTTCCAGCCTCACTCTCTGGCATGACCACCAGCGAGTTTGGCCGGATAACATTTGTGTTTGAAAGCGTCTGCTCTGCCGACTGTGAGCTCTACTTCATGAAGGTGCGCGTTCGAGTCATGTGGGAGCAGAACACAGATACAGGGTTGTGCGTGTGTTTGTTTGGAAAACCATGTCTGTGTCGCCCCCTGCAGGATGTGAACAGGAAGAGCACCACGGTGGTGGAGTCCTGGGAAGGCAGTACAGGCAAACAGTCGTACACGCACAGCATGACCAGGAACGCCTCTGTCACATACACATGGGCCTTTCAGAGGACAAACCACGCTCTAGATGTGAGTGGAAACACACAATAATACTTCTGTGCAGCTTTAAATAATCATCACAGTTTCATTATTAATTGATGTTGGTCACAGTAGAGTCTACAAGGTCCAGACTGAAATATCTCAACAACTTTTAACAAACAGATTAAAATCAATGATCTGTCTCTGCTCAAATTTACCAACCTGGTTTAGCTTATTTGTCATTTGTTGTCCTTCAAATTTTATTCTAAACATATCGTCAAACACACAGGTGCAGTTTAATGACGCATGTTTTGAATTAAGGGAGTAAAATGTGTGTTTATTTTTGTATATTGATATGCACAAATATAATAAATAAATTATTATTTAAATGATTATTACTAAGCTAGTTTAGAACACAGCTTCTATTTATCAGCTCAACACAAACAGTGGCTGAGCAACACTAGCACGGCTGTAGAGTCATTATCTTCTGTTCTGTCTTCAGTTACTGGTTTTTTAATAGAAACCTTAAGGAGGTTTTTAACCTTAGCTGTTTGTGTTTGCAGATGAGGCGTTACATTAGCGACACGGTGAAACTGTACTCCATCAGTGTGACAAACGTCCTGGACGGGTCGGCGTCAGCCTGTCGGGCCTGCGCCCTGGTCCCCCAGAACTCCCAGCGTGCTGGCTCCTCCTGCGTTCCCTGCCCTGCTGGTTTTTACATCGACAGAGACACCAACAGATGCCAAGAGTGTCCGGCCAACACTTACCTGGCAGGGCGACACACCTACGGCCAGGACGCATGTGTCGCATGTGGGCCCGGAAGCATCAGCAACAAGGTAGAAAAACCTGCCCCCGGTCAGGACTGAGACCAAAAAACAGCTTTGTGACGTCTTCCTTTGAAAATATTTTTTTACAGACCAAACCAATGTCTCAAACATTAAAGCAGCTGCAGCACAAAGTTAGAACATGTTGCTTGTGATGTGTTTGCCTCCAGGAACACTCCTGCTGCTACAGCGACTGCTCCTTCACCCACACGGAGAACAATCGGACGCTGACCTTTGACCTAAGCGCCCTGAGCGGCGTGGCTTCACTGACCGTGGGACCAAGTTTCACCTCTAAAGGCACAAAATACCTTCACCTGTTCAACGTTAGCCTGTGTGGCCACGAGGTGCTTGTTTATGTCCCGACTCTCTGGCTGTGCGTTTACGTGTGTTCTGCTTTTATCAGTCCGGTTACAAACACACCGGCAATTTCCATATTTGAATTCAAAGGTCAAAAGTCTCGACGGACACAGATCTGTCACAATAGCGCTCAGGGAAATGTCGCAGCGACTGACAGATAATATTCCTGCTGCAGGGGAAGAGAGCTGCCGTCTGCACAGATAACGTCACCGACGTGTCCAGCAAGGACAACCAGAGCGACTCGGCCCAGTTTGTCAACTCAGTGGACGGCTTCATCTGCCAGTCGACCATCATACCAGCAGACGGGCGGGGGTTCAGGGTGGCCATTTCCTCGCAGTCCATCAGCCTCGCAGATACTTTCATTGGTGAAATGCAGAGTGTGTTTCTCTGCTCAACAGCTGGTAACATCATGACGCTTTAACTAATGTGTGCGTCTGGTTTGTTCTTCTAGGAGCGACCATGGACACGGTGCTGAGCGGCGTGAGAGCTAAACCAGATCTGTTCCCAGAAAACACAAAGGATGTTCCAGACATCAACTTCTTCTACAGGTACAGTGTGAAACACAGGGCGTGAACGTTTATGTGCTGTGTCTGACGTGTCCTGACGTGTCCCCCATCAGGTCGACTCAGGCGACAGCGTCATGTGATCAGGGTCGGAGTACGGTCATCACTGTTCGCTGTAACCCAGAGAAGTCTGAGCGTGGTGAACTGTCCGTGCCCAGGTAAGAGAGCCTGTGGATGATTATCACTAACGAGCATATACTCATAGTATATGTGTAAATCCATGTACATCATATGCGTTTGTGCAGCTCCTGTCCTGCAGGAACATGTGACGGATGCACGTTTCACTTCCTGTGGGAGAGTGCCGGCGCCTGCTCGCGCTGCACCGAGAGCGACTACCACCAGATAGAGGGAGCGTGCAAAGGAGGCGTCCAGGTAAAACTAACGTGCAGCACAAAAGCCTCTGAGTCCCAGCTCCTATCACAGCCTGGGTGTGCTCACAGACATTCTCCATCTCCCTCCCTCCAGGAAACTCTGCATGTGTGGAACGAGCCAAAGTTGTGCACCAGAGGTGTCTCGCTGCCTCCCAGGAGCTCCTCCCCCTGCGAGGCTATCGACCTGTGGCTGAAAGTCGGGGTTGGAGGTGGAGCCTTCATGGCCGTGCTGCTCATCGCCCTCACCTGCTATTTCTGGAAGAAAAACAAGAGGTTAGAGGCACCTGGCAATTAAACACAGCAGCATCACAGGCCAACGTACTTATTAGTGCGAGTGACTCAACATTTTATCTGTGATATCAGAAGGTGTTTGCACAGCAGCGGGTGATGTAATGTATTTTATTTATACCACACTTTTCTATTTAATAACCAGTATTTTAAAATCAAACATAAATTTTATTTTAAATGCACTATTTAAATTTTTCTTGTTACTGTTTGAAATCATACGTTTTCTGAAATAATCATAAAATAAAAAATATTTTTATTATAATATTGGAACGTATGTCCTCCTGTTAGGGCTGTTTTCAGATTGACTGTGTAGTGTCGGAGTCGCCCTCACACACACACACACACACACGGAACACACGACCTCGTCTCTGCTGCCTCACGATGACAAAGTCTCTGTGGTCTGTTCTCAGGCTCGAGTACAAGTACTCGCGCCTGGTGATGTCTGCCAACAAGGACTGTGAGCTGCCAGCTGCGGACAGCTGTGCTCTGGTTGAAGGAGAGGAGCCTGATGACGACGTGGTCTACGCCCAGAAACCGTCCCTGCTCGGGAAGCTCCGGGCCATCGCCCACAAGGTGAGTGTACGCCAGAAGAAAGGGCCGCAGTAACACACGACTCTCTTTCACTGTGCGGTTGATCTGAGAGTCCGTCCAACAGTGTTGTGTTGCAGTGACTGACTCGTGTCTTTCAGCACGAGGACGGAGACAGCAGTGAGTCCGTGCAGCTGAACTCCTCCCAGTCCGACCGATGGATTCTGGGATAAACGGACACCGGCACACACAGAGCTGTACAAGAAGGACCAGCCCGTCAGTGATGGAGTCACTGTCTGTCTCCTCATGTGCCGTTTATCACCCCTTCATTGTGAGGGGGGGGCGTCTACACAGTCCCCAGTTTTCACTGGAGCCACTACGCCGCTGGCAGAAACTGGACACTGGGAAGTGTCTTGCTACGACCACACGATGCTCAACGCTGGCAGCGGAGAGAAAACTCGCTTTCGATGTTTTTGTATATTTTTGATTCGGTATTTTGGTTCAACGTCATGTGTTTTTATCAACGTTTTAATGAGGAACCTTTATTAAAGTGCTGTTCGGGATGTTTGTGTCGACGTTTCCCACAGGTGTCCCGCTTTTGTTCCACACAGTGGGGACAAAACGTGTAGGATGAGAAACACAAGGGTAGAGCAAGGAAAACTTTCAAACTCCTTTGACGAACAATCAAAACTGCAACTGTTGAATTTGGTGATTCTGTTTCAGATTTAAACCTTCGTGTTAAAGGCAGGTCCTAGTTGTTTGTGATGGCTCTGGTTATTCTGCCGCATCATTTCATGATCAGAAGGTCATTATTTAAATCCACAGTACAGAATATTTCTTATTAATGTACATTATAAAGTTTAATGCTTCATATTATAACAAACAGTTTTGTTTTTGGAGATTTTCTCACATTAAAACCAGATATGATGATCATCACACAGTCTAAAAACCTTTTGTTACTCTGATGTAAATGTACTTCAAGTATCCAAAGTAAAAACCTTTCTGTGTCATGTTTCCTGATGAGGTGACTGGAGAAAAGATCTAAATGCACGTGATTAAACCACGTCGGTCAAACGTGGGACCTGTTTTATTGGGGTGTATTTACACAGGCAGGGTCGGTGTGTCTGTGCATCCCTGTCCCACGGGCCCGCAGGGTGCTCCGCCCCCTCCGGGGCCTCCTCCCCCTCCTCCTCCCCCTCCTCCTCCTCCTCCCCCCCCCTCCTCCTGGTGTCCAGCCATCGACGACACTTAAATTCTTCGACTTCTCAGTTCGTGACCTTCGGGTTTGTGTCTTCACGCGGGCGATGCTCCGGAGCGCGTGAAGCTTTCTTTCTGCGGGGGAAACGCGAGACGTTTGCGGAAGAATGAGCTCCAGAGCGTAACCGACGGTAGGAAACGATCTCCCCGTTTTTCCTCCCGAGGACAGGGGCACGGAAACAATCACGGCCTGGTTCAGGCGTCTGTAGCCGAACGCGTCTCACTTTTAAAAAGACGCGAATTAACGCAACGCAACGTTTGCGCGCGTTTTGCTCGCTCTTGTTTTTTTGCGCAAACTTTTGTTGCGAACCGCAGCCTGAAGTTCAGACCAGTGACGTCACGTCGGGACAGGCTCCCGTGGAAAAAGAGGATCCCAGAACAAGTCGGATGATAAAAAGAAAGACGCGCTTTTGACACAGTTCATTCACGATGCGGAATTTCCTGGAGATAATTTCCTGTTTTTCTCCTTTTCAGTCGCTTTGGATGAAAGCGTCTGTAAAGTCAAGTAAAAAGTCGTTTATTTAGCTGCGGTCACTTTGAAGTTGTGTCCTTATTAAATCTCTGTTGCTCTAATGAATAACTGACGCGAAAACATCTGGTATTTATTAGGTGTAGCTTTCTTGTCACCTGGTCCTGGTGCTGGTCCTAGTCCTGGTCCTAGTGCTGGTCCTTGTCCATTTTTAATGCTTGGTTTATGTCCATCATGTTTCTCTTGTCACATCACTGTAATGTGAAGATGTTTTGATTGAGATGCGGATTTAATGAGACTCATTTAATGAAACTTATTTCTTGCTGCCTTAAACGATTAATAACGGTCAATTCCAGTTCAGTATTTTTACCCGTTCAACAGCCTCAGTAGAGGAAATAACGTTGCCTTTAGTAGCAATGAGAAACTCTAACTTTGAGAGCGACAGACCAGAGAAAACCTTTTAATACTTTGTTCATTTTGTGTCGCAGGAACCAACCAGAGCTTCTTCGTTCTCCTTCGTGTTGAAGTGGTACGTTTAGGTTGTGTTATCGGTTTAGAGCTGATGTGACGGGATGTGTGACCTCAGATCAGTGTTTCTGCTCTAAACCTCTTTTTATTCTTTTTGTTTTTAGCAGTACCTGTTGATTGAGCCATGGCTCGTGGCTGCATCTGCTGTGTGAAGTACATGCTCTTCCTGTTCAACCTCCTCTTCTGGGTAAACACACAAACACAGTTACTGAGATCTGGATCAAAGAAAGCAGTAAATCAGCAGATGCGTGTTTCCTGTGTGTGTTTCAGCTGGGTGGGTGTGGCTTGCTGGGCGTCGGTGTGTGGCTGGCCGTTTCTCAGGGCAGCTTCGCCACCCTGTCGCCCTCCTTCCCGTCGCTGTCCGCCGCCAACGTCATCATCACCCTGGGCACTGTCGTCATGGTGACGGGTTTCCTTGGCTGCCTGGGTGCCATCAAAGAGAACAAGTGCCTGTTGCTGAGTGTGAGTGCGCTACAATACCCATAATGCATCAGTGTTGTGTTTATTTCACTGTGCTGTTGTGTTTAGGTGGGACGGGAAATGTGAACTAGCACAACTTCATAGACAAAAAAAGAGACTATAAGTAAAATCCAAACTGGGAAAGTTGATCCTAAACACTTTATTCTTCTAATTTTATTCAGTTCTTCATCGTTCTGTTGGTCATCCTCTTGGCTGAACTCATCCTCCTCATCCTGTTCTTCGTCTACACAGACAAGGTAGGCCTGTTAAGGAATATTCTTATTTATTAAAGACGCCCGGTGTGGCTGCCTGCCTACACACCACCTCTCCTCCGTCTACTCAGGTGAGAGAAAACGCCAGGCGGGACCTGAAGGAAGGGCTCGTGCTGTACGGCACGGATAACAATGCCGGCCTGAGGGATGCATGGAACACTATACAGGGAGAGGTGTGTTACACGCACAGAGAAACAGACTTTAAACTTCTCACCAGCCTAAAAGAATTCACGGCTCAGCTCTCCTCTGCTTGTTCACCAGTGGAAATGCTGTGGCGTGAACAGCCACAGTGACTGGTACGCTGCCCTGCACGACAACGTGGTCCCCGACCGCTGCTGCCAGCAGGTTTCCCCGGGCTGCGGGCGCAACTCTTCCAGCACCGTCTGGACACGGGTCAGTCATGACGTTGTGAATCTGATGAGCCACACGGTTGATGTCTCCTTTCTTGCCAGAAACAAACACAGTGCAGTTTATTTGGGCTGCATTTGATTTATTAGTGACGGGTTCCTTTCCTCCTCCACTAACCGCTGCTGCTGTTTTCAGGGTTGCTATGAGAAGGTAGAGGAGTGGCTGGATGACAACAAACACCTGCTGGGAACCATCGCCATGTGTGTGCTGGTCATTCAGGTGAGCAGCTGTTAGCAGATCCCGCGTTCTGGTGGCGTCTTTCCAAACATTTTCCCTCTGAGGGCTCATGTGGACCCAAACAATGCCACAAACTGCTCCTCACTGCAGGCGTCAAGCTTTAGGGGTCTTTCCTTTTCAATTTGGCACCAAACTGTTCAAAGTGAGACCACGTGGAAACTCGTCAGACTGGAACTCATTACAGCAAAGTCGTGCCAGCGGTTTTTAATTCCTTTTATACTTTTGTTTGTATGTTTGCATCTGAAAAGCTTCTTTAGTTCTGAATGGTGGGGAGTCTCTGGTTTTTAATCTCTGCCGAGACTTTGTGGGTTTCAGTGTCCTCCTCTCTTAAACCACCAGTCCTACTCTGGCAGGCGTAGGACTGATGTGGTGCTGAGTCCTACCTAGAAGAGCTGGTGCATTGCTCTGATCCACGGGGAACCTGTCCTGTCCACTTAATAGATGTCTGTGAAATGTCATCCATTCAGTGTGTTCACACACGAGGATGTTGGAGGATCTGATTCCTGGACTGTGCAGTACAGGAAATTCACACACATGCACAAAGATGCGCACACACTTTGGGTAAAGGTGTGTGTGTGTGTGTGTGTGTGTGTGTCTAAAACACAGACCCAACTCCGCAGTCCAACTGCATTTGAAGAACCAGGAGGTTTGAAAGGGGATTAAACAACCGGTCCCCACTCAGAACTGAAGAAGCACCAAACACACCCAGCTGCCATTAAACAGCATCGAGAGAAACAAGCAGAAATGATTTAACAGCACTTTTCCTCCATTTGTTTTCCCAGCTGCTCGGTATGGCTTTCTCCATGACGCTGTACCAACAGATCCATCGAGCGGGGAAGAAGTATGAAGCCTGAGGAGAAGAACACTGTCATGTTAAACAAGCAGTTAATCATAGGTACATGAACGTATCACGTGTTATTAGTCAGAACCAGCCAGTTATGTGTG
Source organism: Microctenopoma steveboyesi (assembly GCA_032359275.1). Lineage (NCBI taxonomy): Eukaryota > Metazoa > Chordata > Actinopteri > Anabantiformes > Anabantidae > Microctenopoma > Microctenopoma steveboyesi. The sequence goes on along the minus strand of JAUMHF010000015.1, from coordinate 11,500,469 downwards.
TGTGTGCGCGCACCGCTACAGCCTTGTATCTTATGTCTGTGTGTTTATGTCCAACGATTTGAGGACCGGTACAGCTCGCTGCAGTAAATGCTCCATCATCCAGGTGAAAGGAGGATTTACTCAGCCGTGCTGCACTGGTTTGAGCTCAGTGTTCCTAATGAAACGAGCATTGTGTGCGAATGTTGTCGATAAAGAAGGACGGTGTTCCTCGTCAATGTGGGAATACATGAGTTAAACCTGATGATCCAGCAGCTTTTGATTAATATTAAAGGAATAGAACAGTTTACAGCTTCTTCTAATGCTCCCGACACATTCAAAGAGTATTTTTGTTGCCTGAATATAGAAATGTGGTCAAATAAATCCTCACTGTGTAACAAAGAGTAATAATTATATTATAGTTCCCACCGTATTCCTAGAGTGGGATTATAAATTGTTATTTCGTTGCTGTTTCTTTTGTTTTACTTAGTATTAGTACAATATTAGATAAATGCAGTATTTAGTTACTCTCGTCCTTAACTGTGTGATTTGAAATGAGTAGAGGACGAATGTATTGTTGGTGTTACCTTCAGTCAGCAGGAGTTTAGTTCCTGGTTAGAAGTCCATGGTTGTGTCGTTATCGTAGATGACGTTTCCCTTGATGACAACGTAACGGATGAGTTCCTGGTGTCCTCCCAGCTGGTAGATCAGATGCTCCCATCTGCAGTCAAGGAGAACGAACTCAAACAGGTGCAGGTTATAGACAACACAACCTGATGTGCGTGACGGTTCGCTCAGAGGTTAGACCTGCTCTGAGTGATCCACACCAGCATACTGGGAACATCCCACCTGTATGTCTGATAATAAACACTCATCCTGATCAGGATTTAACTTGTTTCCAACACTTTCACACATCGGAGATGATGTTGACTGTTGGGTAGTAAAAGTTTCCTTCTTTAAGCTCCAAGTCGCTGTTTTTCCCTGTGAATCTACTGGTTCTGTCCCAATTTACCGCGCGGTGTTGAGAACCAGCAGGTCTCCGTGTTTGTTGACTTCCAGGGAGCCGTGGGAGTGGGAGCAGCCGAGGGCGTAGGCTGCGTTGATGGTGGCCGCGGCCAGAGCCTCCGGCATGGACATCCTCATATTAACGCAGGCCAGGTGCATGACGAGCGGCTGAGGGGCGAGGAAAGAAGAAGGACCACGTTTAGTGTCACTGACTACATTTTTACAACGACATTTGTCTTCTGCATTTGACCCCTCCCTCTGCTGGGGGGAGCAGTGAGCAGCCACCGGGCACTGGGGTCAAAGGAAGGAGGACATGAAGGTAGAAAGACTGGAAAGGACACAGAAAGTAAGATGGGAAGGATGGAAGTGAAAGAAGGGATGAAGGTTGAAAGGACAGCAGGAGGAGTGGGAGACACACACAGATGTTGGGCCTCACTGACCATGGAGCAGCAGTACGCGTTGGGGTTGAAGTCGCTGCCGAGTGCAACGATAACTCCAGCTTCCAACATGTCTCTGGCTCTGGGCTGAGGCAGCCTGCACACACACACAGCAGCATTACACATCACAGCCATAAAGTGTCTGTGTGTGTGTGTGTGTTACAGTACCGGAGGATGTAAGCTGTAGTTGGTAGAAGGACCGCAGCAGTTTTTGCCTTCGCCATGGCAGCAATCCCCTCGTCTGTCACCTCCTCCAGGTGACTGATGGCTAAAGCTCCAAGTTCGGCTCCCAACTGACACACACACACACACACACACGCACACACACACACACACACACACACGAGCATAGTGACTCTAATGCATAAGAAGTCTCACACACATCCAAGTCACTCATCATGCAGAACTAAACCAGTTCACCTGCGCAGAGTTCATCGGGTGCAGCTCATCTCCGTGGAAGTTGATGTTGAGGCCCATGTCTCTTCCAGCCTTCAGGATGGCGCGGGTGGAGCTGAGGTCGAACACGCCCTGCTCACAGAACACGTCGATGTTGTCGACTTGCAGAGTTCCTGCGCTCATCTTCTCCTTCAGACAAGGCAGCTGCACCTGCAGGATGTTCTCCGTGGCTTCTGCGACGGTCTTCCCTCTGCAGAGAGAACGGGAAACTTTTGTTTTTGGCATGTGGCCTCACATTAGAGTGGAGTGGGTGCAGCCCATACTTTGGCACCGCGTGGGCTCCACAGTAGGTGGAGGAGATGTTGATGGGAAGCGCGCGCCTGGCTCCTTCGATCACCTCCAGCATCTTCAGCTCCGTGTGCAGCTCCAGCCCGTAGCCGCTCTTGCACTCCACCAGGGTGCTGCCTGCTCGCTGCATCCGAACCAGCCGGCTGCGCAGCGAGGCGAGGAGCTCGGAGGACGTGGCGGCTCGGGTGTGCTCCACCGTGAAGTGGATCCCTCCTCCGGCTCGGTGCACGTCCATGTAGGAGGCCCCGGCCAGCTGCAGGGTTCAGGAGAAGCTCAGCAAACGTTCAGCTGAAGTTGGGAAACAGCTGATCCTGATTTATTTACCTTCATTGCAAACTCGTGCACCCTGTCACCAGCCCAGACAGGGTGGGTGTGGGCATCGACCAACCCTGAGACGAGGTCTGGGTTAAAAGCTGTGAGTGCATGAACTGTCCTGTAGTCGTGGCTGATACTCACCAGGCAGGACGCACATTCCTGTTGCATCAATCACTTTATCAAATGATGGTTCTGGGTACTGAGCTCGGATGCTTTCAGCAGGCCCCACAGCTTTTATCAAACCATCTCTGAACAAAGACAGTAGGTAGTGATCAGTCCAGAGAGGCACACTGGATTCACACTAGGTCATAAAACAGGATTTACTTTCTACTCGGAGGTTCCACAGAAAGACTGAGATTTTACTGGAAGGGTGTGTCAGGTTTAGCGCCATCTAGTGGTACGTTCGCAGATGCAACCATCTTAATATCATGTTGATAATTTAAGATGAAAATCAGACATTTTCTCTTTACAGTGTCCGCTCCGGGCTACTGTACATGGATCTGACTTAAAACCACCAAGAGGAGCAGGTAGAGGTATCTACAGCAGCTTCTAGGACGTGAACAGCTAAAGCAGAAGTCTAGAAATGTGGAGCTGATTTTAAGACCTTTACAAACACAGGTTCAGCCACTAATGATACGTCAGCGTTTTATCGGTCTGTAAAACTTAACTAATTCTATAAAAGTGAAGCCAAAGTAAAATGAAAATACAGTACTTACCACCTCTGTGGTACGAAGGAAAACTAATGCTGTGAACTACACGTACCTCATAACTCTACTTAAGCAGTTTTACTGAAGCTCTGCTCATCATTTCTTTACATTGTTGCACTGTCACATAATTAAACACTTTTGTTTCAGCTGTTAAAAGTGACTCTTAACTCCTACGCTGTGGTTCAGAGAACCTACCTCCCGATTACCACGCTGGCGTTTTCAATCACACACAGATTTTGCATCCCATGTTTGGTCAGGTATTTCTCTCCATCGCTGCAGATCAGAACCACCTGTTTGGCATTTTTCACCAGTAGTTTGTAATTGTTGGACATTTTGATTCATCTAAAGTGGAGGCACTCTCTGCAGAGTGACTGGCTTTCAGGACAGACAAATATTTGAGTTTAAAGTGCACAGAGAGGGGCGGGGCTTCTGTCTGAAGCCAGAGACAACCATTTACCTAGCAAGTGAATGTCCACCGTGCTCAGTGTCACAAAATAACCCACAAGAATCAGGTTTAAGAAAGGTTACAATAATCACTTTATTGTGTGTTTAACGATGTCACAACATAAATTGGTCTCACATAGTAAAAAAGGGAAAAGAATCATTTTCAGAACCGCTTAAAGAAATAATCCAAACCCCAAGGGATCGTTTGTTTAACAAGATGAACATACACACGCACATACACACCTTAACTCAACTACAAAATTCAATCACACAGACAGAACATCGGCTTTGTCCTCTTCACCAGCATCACTCCCTCATCTCTCCGTCTTCTTCCTCTTCTTCTACACCTCTGATGTACAAAACATTATTGCACCTGTGGACATGAAACAAGCGTTCAGTGCACAGTACTGTGAGAACTGGCTGCAGGGGAAAAGACAGAATGTGCCAGATACGTCGAAGATGTGATTCCACCACTGACTTCTTAGAAAAAGGAACGTCAATTATTAACAAAGGACAGTTAAGCCAGTTACAAATCTTAAGACCAGAGGCCATAAAAACAACCTTTTCTGTATTGTTTAGCCAAAAATAATTCAGATTACTATCTGATCATGCACCAGAGCAGCCAGAGTTCATGGTAGTGCTGCATATCTAGACTTGTTTTTTGAGTTTTAAGAGACTTTCCTGGCAAAGTCTCTTAAAAACCTCCCTCTCACTCTAGACACACCTACTGAATGTAACATTCATTAAAAAAGAAGCCTCTACTGGACTAGCTGTGATGAAAAGTTTCAGGTTTACAACATACCTGATGAGCACCTCCCCAAGATGACCTGCCAATGCTCCATCAACAAACTCCTCTGTGTTTGCCAGCTATTAAGAAATCAGGAAATGACATATAGAGAGATTAAAATGCCACCCACAAAGTTGTATAAGCACCGTTAAATCAAATTGGGCAACAGAGACATGCGCAGAAGTACAAAGTTAAATACTTGTTTGCACTGGTGTAAAATGGTTTAATTAGGGATAAGAAAATGCAATGACATTCCTGCAGAGCAAAAGATGCAGAGATCTGAAAGATTAACGTAAGTTAGGGAAAAATCAATTTGTCGCTGCAAACTTATTATTATTATTACTATTTTTCTATTAAACAGATCAAAAGATGAACAGATTTTGGTGTTTATGTGATCATAAAGCAGTTTACACTAAAATAAATTGTATGTAGTTGATCAGTCTGCTTTACAAGAGAAGCATATGCTCACCTGCACTCTTAGAAACTAACATAACATTATCTCCAGAAGTAATGTTTATGCATGAGTTAATTCCATAAATACATATTTATCATTCCTAGGGTGTTTTAGCGCCACATCAGGACATCCGTATTATTATATAACCTATGATCCAGCATGTGACCGTCAGGTAGGAGTGAGCATGTCTTTATTAAAAGTGTGCGTTTTTCAACCAAGCAACAAAACGTCTCTCACCTGCATATTCATGTATCCATCAACAGACACCAGGTAGCCCTTATACTCCATACCCCACTTCAGCTTCACCATCACTGGCTTGCCTGTCAGGCCGTTCAGGAAAGGCTTTGGGTTCAGAGGTAAACTCTGGGGAAAGCAGAACGAAGGAGGTTAGTATTCACCAACACTTTATTAACACTGTTATTTTGTGGCTATACAAGAAAACTTCACACAAACTGTGACAACCAGGTTATAATTATGACATACACATCTTTCCCTTCTTGCTTTCAATTAGTACAGCTCACGGCAGATTTAGGTAAAAAACACAAGAGGTGTAATGATTCTCAAAACCCATAGTTCCGTTTATTTTATGGAGACTTTAGAATTATAGAATTGTGTATTAGAGTTCTTCCTTAACACGTGGGCTTTTGTGTAACTGTTTGTTTTGATATCAGAATCATTACATCCTCACCAAAATCTATTGGTAAAAATGGAAACCAGTATCAAATTACCTTTTCTGACATGTTAGTATAGCAATAATTGCAGACATTAAAGCAGTAAGTTGTCTTTTTAAATTTTCCCTGAATTTAACAACCCTCCCCAAGTATACGTTCAATGTTTTAAATATACACCAATTTCTACACTCCTGGTAACCCTTGTAGAAATCTAAAGTTAAGAACTTAACGTTGTTTGTACTGTTCACTAATGAACACGCGTCTGTTAAATTAAATAATGTTAAAATAGAGTTTGATGTGACTCACGATCTCAGACAAAAAGCAGAATATATTCAGATTAAATAAAACACAGTTATTAGCCCATATACTATTTGTCTGTTTGAATAAATAAGTATTATTCATATCAGTGCGTGTGTGTGTGAGAGTTAAAACGAGGATTTCATTCATTCAGACCAAGTTATGAATGAGAAGTTAACAAAGCTAATGCTAACTAGCTAATAAGCTACAGCCATTGCACAGTCCTAACAAAAAAACGCTCCTGCAAACAATCATACAGAGTTAAAAGCAACCGTTTGTAAATCATACTTACCATTTTCTTAAATTAAATATGTATTTAAATATACAAAACAGATGTTTAATAGCTCTTCGTCACAATAACGTTTGCAGCTCACACACGCACGCTTTACCGCCGAACAGGAAGTAGCACACTCTGACCTCTGACGACACTTCCTGATTCTAAGCGCTGCCTCCTGGTGGTCGGAGGTTAACACTGCAGCGCCAGACATTTAAAAAAATCCTATTTCGCTGAATCTTATTTCTTTCACATGTTTCTTTTCACTTGTTTTTATACATTTATCGGTTTAAGATATGCCCACATGTACTGTATGTGTGTTTAAAAGCCAACCATGGTTCTATATCAAACTTAATATGGAATGTGTAAACTTTTAAAAAAACAAACCTATATTTGATTGAAAATACTAATGAGAAAATATCAATTGTTAAAACTGATAAATCAGATTTTGGGACTGGAAACCTGCATAAATAATTCAGTTGACTGGCAACAGGTCAAAATCACAGATTGGGAATTATTTAAATCATCCCAGAGACACATACAGATGGGGTGTCACCACGCAGTGAAACATTTCTCTGTGTGATACTAAAGAGGATGTGTAGATTTCATAATGTATGGTCCCTAATGTGATTAATTTCAGAGAACGCTCAGGCAACACTGCATTGTAGTGGAAACCACTACATGGGACATAGGCTCAAAAACTAGCTCTAAAACCACAGTGGATGCAAGTTAAGACTCGATCATGCAAAGAGAAAACAATAAACAGCGAATACACCTATCTGCAGAACTCCAACTGTCTTTGAGTTAGTAGCAGTTCCACCAAAGAGACATTTCCCTTTGAAACCCCTCAGATGGTTTCGTTTAAGGTAATTGTTTGAGGCCCAAACAGGTTCAGTTATCCAATATTTCACAAAAAGCAAATGTTAGAAACAAAGCAAAGTCTTTCCTGAATGACCCCTTAGATCTCAGATTAGGATTAGTAACGACTGCTACATTCTGAGCGGGATGTTTGAAAAGGTGCTCGTACTCTCGTTATATACTGAGCTGCATTTGCCAAATAATCTGCAGCGATAGAGGACACGGACCTGTTGAGGAGGGGAAAAAAAGCGAAATGATTGTCATATTTGGGTCGTGCTAGCTCTCTGTCTGGGCAGCTGTTTCTCTCCAGGCACAAACAGTCTGAAGATTTCACTCATGTCTCTGCGCTGAAGCGTTCAACTGTTACTAAAGCAGCAACAAGTCGGAACGTGATACCCACCGAATGAAACTAACATCTGACTTCCTTCAGTCACACCGTCGGTTTTTCTGGATTCCTCTGAAATTGCACTGGAGGTTTCTTTGCATGTTTGAAATCTCCCCGTCCTTACATCAGTGGGCCTGTTTTTGAGTTGCCCTCAGTGTAATTAACCAATCCATCAGCCAGCGTGTCAGTTATGGCACGATGACAGTGTCTTTTGGGTGTAAGGTGAAAACAGGGGCAGAACTGGGGGGGAGGCAGCAGCAACCACAAAGAGACGCACATTTACCATAAGGAGATGCAGACTGAGGGGCCTGTTCCTCTCTGTGTTGTCGTTGTGTATCTCTGTGGTTGTGTTGCGTCTCTCTTCTGGAATGGCATCGTGGCTGTTTCGTCTTCGTGGTAGCCAGGTTGCTTCACGTTATGTCTCTGTCTGTGTTTCGCATGTGGTTGCATCTTTGTGTTGCTTACGTTTGTACTCGTGTTGGCCTCTCTCGACTTGGTTTCCAACTTTCCGTGGTTGTTCTGCTTCTCTTTGTGTCTCTTTGTGTTCTGCGTGGTTCTGTTTTGCGTCTCTTCGCAGTTGTGTGACTTTCCAGCAAGAAATGTTAGGGTCTGGCACAGGAGCCCGCAGGCCCCAGGGGCCATTGGGCCTGAGTCCAGTCGGCCTGTTCAGTAGTCCATTCATGGAAACGAGTGGTTTAAACCAGTGAGAAAGCTCCTAGTTATTTCCTCTCAGAGAACAGAACCAGCGCAGAACAAAGTGAACAGGTGAGATAGTTTCTTTTTGCTCAGTGCTTATTGGACACGGGTCAGGTGCTCAGAAAGCGGGTCACGGTCTGATTGCACAGCAGACAGTGAAGCCAAAGTCATGCTGTGTTCAGTGGAGCTTGACCAAATCGAGCCAGAGTAGAAAGAACATCTTTCCTCCATCAGCTTCCTCCCAGAAGTACTGTGCACTGAGCACAGGGGGGCACACGCTGACCCGCGGCTCAGGGCGGAGCACAAGCTGACGTGTGTCACCATCACCCAGGATGTGGTGGTTTTAACAATAGAAGATCTGCTGATACAGCCTTTAAACATTTGAGTTAGAGGCCTGGTCTGGACATGTACACGGGCCTGTCCGGGATGCTTCCCTTCACACACACTGAGATGACCTGTGATGGCTTCAGCTCTTCTCTGAAGGCTGTGCTAAGGGAAAAGTCCTGAAGTCAGCCATTAATGTGGCTCCCAGTCTCTACTCCAACTCATCCCAGAGCTGCTGTGTCGGGATAATGTCAGGGCTCTTTGTCAAGTTCCTTCTCATCCATAAACATGATTAATAATCCGTTTCTGTAAATTTAAATGCAGTATTTACCTCTGATATTCTGATCCTATGAGAATAAAAAGGTCAGAACCCAGATAGTCTTTGGTGGTGACCCTCACCCCGGAGTGAGGAGCAGGTCTCCGGCTCCCTCCGTGTTCCTTTAAGTGTCAGAGCTCCGACATGAGGAGAGGCGGAGCTGCTGCGCGCCGCTGTCACCCCGCAGCATCACGCACTCGGAGAAACAGACCTGCGGGAAGCGGAACACGCCGCAGCTCCCGAGCCGAGCCGAGCCGAGCCCAACCGAGCCTGGCAGACCCACTGCGCTCTCTCTCAGCGGGACACCACGCGCCGTCCGGGACCATGCTGTTTTCTGGCGCTGTTGGATCGCTGCTGAGTGAAAGAGAAAGTCCGCACTGAATTTGAACCTGCGCACTTTGCCATCGTGGATGAGATCTTTTCCCACTTCACGTGGAAATAACTGCAGCGGATCTTCTACGTCGGTTTCCTCACATTTTGGATTTTCCGTGCAATAAGGAGTGATGTGGATTCTATTTGTGATCAGCCTGACTTTGTTGCCAGAGGCAGGTTAGTGTCTTTATTTCTAAACGACAAACGTGCAGCAGCGTGGAAGTCGCCTGCATGTTTGTGTGAAACAGTTTCTACTTTGGATTTCTGAGACCTGAACACTTCAGAGTTTACTGTAGCTTCCGCAGCTTCCACAGTCACCTCCTGGGAAACAGAGTCGTTCACTAATCTGGGAGAGAGTCTGGTTTGGGGGATTTCTATTTACATCTACACTGGTTTCCAGATCAGGCTCCTTCAGCGTTCTGTGAATTGAGTGTAACATGATTTTGCTCCCTTGGTTACAAATGCATTCTGCATTAATCATCACAGTGGGGGATAGAGTTGAACCGATGCCATGTAAAGGTCTTCCTCCCATGACCTCCCACCTACAGACAGTTATGTAAGTCAGCGTGAATTCCAGAATAAGTCAAAACATCCTTAAGGAAAAAAAACAGCTCATTAATTCAGCCTGGATGGTTTGATATGATAGATATGTGAGGTCCTCCACATGAAAAAACAAAGCAAGCTCCAAGTTGAAGTTAATAAATCCACGTTGGAAGATGACACTGTGGCCCCACAGGGGGTTGCACAGCGTCTGGAAGGCGTCTGAATGCTGTCAAACTTTATCTGTGTCAGAGTCCACGCTGGCTGCAGTCTGCAGCAGACAGGTGCACAATGCCTCTATTATCCCTTTTGCATAACATTTCCTATCGAGGTAAATCACTTGACTTGTGTACACACACACACACACACACACTGAGTCACTCTCATGCACACTCACTACTGTGACTGGGAGAATGAAAAACATCTCCAAACCCTATAAGAAATGAGTTACAGCTCAGCAGCGAATGCACTCTTATCTTTCATGCTGTGTATTAGAGCGAGGAGGAGACTGAACAAACTCAAATCTATCTGCATGATAGAAATTTGTTATTTGAGTGGACTGAGCCTTTAAGTTGTGGTACCCTATCTCATTCGTCTCGCTCCATCCACCCAGGTCTGTCCGTGGAGGTGTTTCGCGCCGGTGTGGCCCCTCGCTGTGAGAGCCGAGCCTGCAACCCCCGCATGGGCAACTTAGCCCTGGGTCGCCGGGTCCTGACGCAGACCGTCTGCGGCAACAACGGGACAGAGCTCTACTGCTCCTACTCCGACGTCGACGCCAACCTGGCCTGCAACGCCGCCAAATGCGCCAAGTGCAACGCCGCCCTGCCTCTCCTGTCCCACCTGGCCGGGGCCATGTCCGACTCCTCCTTCCGTCACCCCAACACCTGGTGGCAGTCAGCCGAGGGCGTGGAGTCGGAGACGGTGCAGCTGGACCTGGAGACTGAGTTCTACTTCACACATCTCATCATTGTGTTTCGCTCACCGAGGCCCGCCGCCATGACCCTGGAGCGCTCACAGGACTTTGGGCAGACGTGGAAGATGCTGCAGTACTACGCCACCAATTGCAGCACAGCGTTCGGGCTGGATGAGGGAAAGGCAGGAGCGGGACGTGACGGGGCCGCGTGCACATCCAAATACTCGGGGGCTTCTCCCTGTAACCGTGGAGAGGTGAGAAGGAAGCTGTGGTGTCTGATGCACCTATGACATGTTAAATACAGGACTCAGCCAGCCTAAGTCAGAACAAGTTTATTGATTACACATTCATCTCAGACAGCTTTACACTCTATGACAGTTCTGTCTGTCCTTAGACTCCCGGTGTGTTTCTGAGAGAGTAGCAGTGGATACACATCCAAGAGTCGCAGGGTTTGTTATTAAAATGCAGTTTCCTGGAACCACAGGTGTCCCCAAATGATTCACAGTAAGAGGAAGAGAAGTACATTAATATGAATGTTACCAAATACACACGTTAACTTTCCATTTCAGGCTTTACTTTCTGCATGAAGCTTTAAATAACAAATTAGTGTGAAGGTTAAACTCCCAGATTTCCTCTCAGCCCGAACACGGACTGATCCCACAGGCAGCAGGTTAACGCAGGTGGAAAGAAGAGCAGATGCGCACCTGCACTAAACCGCTGGAGGGTGTGGCGGAGAGCGCTTCCTGCTCAGTTGGCAGGTTTTTTTATGTGATGTGCAAACACTGCCAAATAGGCCCCATTTGACGTGTAAACCACAGCTTTTCTATCATTTAAAGTGCAGCCTCTCTTCATTGTTGAACCTCCATCCTCCTTCTGCTCTACATCACGCAGCACGCACGAGTCGTGCGGCTCGGGCCTGGTTAGAAGGACGAAAGCAGAGAGCACGCAGCCAGGTGGGGGAAGCTGTGCGAGTGTGACTGTGTGCATGAGTGAGTGTTCAATAGGCGTACTTTGACTGTAGCACGAGAGGGCTTCCTGAACTCCATTGATGTGTAATTGAAACAGTGTGTGTCGGGAGCTGCTCTGCAGATGTGTGTGTGTGTGTGTGTGTGTGGAGGCACAGGCCAGGCGTGATGCTGCTCGGGGCTCCCCCGCAGCGCTCTGATGTGCAATCCGTGTTTATCGGCCCCCACGCTGAAACTTATTCCCAGGATTTCTTACAGCTGTTACGGCCCTACTCTGCTGCTGGGTCATAAATCTCTCTTTTTATGTTCCTGCTGTGTTTACGAGCCTGAAGCTGTACAGTATTTTTACCTTTTGTGCACGAAGGTGTGAAACCTCCTTTTCCAAAACGGAGCCTGTGCTTCCCATTAGCTTCAGCCACCTGTGCTAGAAGCGCAACCTCCGCCCTCTGACTCCTCAACGGATGACCCAGAGGGTTAAAAGAGGTCAAGTAGCACTTTAACAGACCTGCTGCCGCAGCTGCTCTTCAGCTTAATTATTTAAAATTTCTCACTCCCAGTTCTTTGTTCTCTGAGTTTTAGCTGAACCACTGTCAAACCAATAGGACGAACTACTGGTATTGAAACACCCTTGCAGCCACAACAACCGTTTTGATGTCATAAAGTTTAATGTCAGTCTTATAAAGTGGAGAAATATCCATTTCACCGCATCAACTGAAAAGAAACGTCACCTGACTTAAATTCAGAGATTTAAAGTTCCTGGGCGTGCACGTGTGTTTCTTTACGCAGTGTTCAAGCATGTTGGGCAGCATGTGAGGGGGGGGGGGGGTCGATTAATGCCAGCAGGTATTCTCAGTTTTCTTTCACTTTGTTCTTTCTCCCAAAAACATAAAAACATGTCATTTCTTGCGCTTTTCATGTTTACCTGTAGTGGTGTGTGTGTGTGTGTGTGTGTGCGTGTGTGTGTGTGTGTGTGCGTGTGCGTGCGTGCGCCAGACTTCTTGTCTTATTTATGAGGTCAGCTGGGCTGGAAGAATGTGGGTGTTTGTTATAGAGACTGACCTCCTTAGAGAAGAGAGCGAAGCAGACCAGCCTACACACACACACACACACACACGTTTTCTCTCTTTTCCACAGTTCCTCGAGCACACACACACTTGTCCGTGCCCTTTCAGACAAACACATACAGTCAGCTTTCCGTCTGTCTGCTGGGAAAGGAAGTGCTGTTGCTCTGATAGATGTTGGTACTGTTGGCTAGACACCCATCCCCCCTCTGAGTTTCTCCCTCCGTCTTTCTCCTTCCATCAATGCCCATTGTACATGTTTACCAGATTATAGTCCACAGTGCTTTGATGGAATTAGGCCTGTTAAACACAGACTTACTTTATTTTTTTTGCCTGAAACAGGAAGAAAGATTATGAGTAGACACATTGACCACTGAGAACCTTCTGCCTCAGGCCTCAGACAGAGTGTTTGTTGCATATTTGAACGGCAGGTATAACATTTACATTTGGTCTCTGTTGGCCCCGTAATGACACTAACATCTTACATGGAAGATTAAAGTTGCTGTGACAGTGAAATGAAAAGATGGTTTTAGAATTCTCTGTGTTAAAACCCGCACAGTTTGCGTCTTCCAGGAAACATTAACATTTGCAGATGCTGTGTGTTGGTTTTACGTTTACGGTTTCATATTCTAATTTCTTTAAAGGAACGTATTGGTTTGAACTCATTTCCACCAAGCTGTAATGTTCCCATGCACTCAAAAATATTTCTCTCTGCTGAGAAGATCCAGCGTGATTTACATGAAACAGGGTCCTGTTGAGACTAGCACAGCTCATGAAATGCGTCATGTAATCAAAAGTGAGGAGAATAATGGCAAATAAATGACAGTATGACAGAGTACATCATCGTCTCATGACAGTTAAACATCCAAAAAATGAATGCTGTTATTTTATTTTCCTTAATTAAATGTAAAAACAGGGAAATTCTTAGACGGTTAAAGAAACTAAGCTGGTTAAACTTAAGCTTAGCGCATCCCCGGACTCGCCTCTGTACTAGTACACACAGTAACATGAACAACGGTGTCATCAGCATATGTGCAGATACTGATATTTTGTTTCCACATTCACAGGAACCTCTGAGGCATGACTGTGTAGTAAAAGCTCCCAGAGGCCCCTTGTGGAATTTCTGTTGCGTAAATGAATCCATGACGCTGTGGTTGTTTGTGTCCGTGTTGGTGTGGTGTCGCCGGCCTTTTGTCCTGCCATGAGTTATTTGAAGCTGCGTCTCTGTCCCCGTCTTTGTCTGGCCCCGCTCGTCGTGGTCTCCCGCGGACCGGCGCCCCTCGTCCTATTTGCTGTTCGCGTTCTCTTAATTGCGTACCACAATGCTGTGACCCCGTGACCTTATTCAACAACAGGGAAATTAATAGTGCTCCTCCCATCGTATTCTCAGCCAGTCACTCAGTCAATGAGGGAGCTGTATGGGGGCTTCGCTTCCATCTCAACCAAAACGCACACACATAAACACACACACACGCACAACTTGTCCAATGATATCAGTGACGGCCTGCCAGAGACAACAACAAGCAATCTGGTAAGGAGAGAGAGCTGGGGGCAAACACCAACAGCAGAGGAGTTGGTTGCTAGTGGCAACAGTTGTCGTGGCAACGGCAGCCCATAAAGGGATCTTCAATTTGAAGGATGTACAGGGACCAGACAGGGGAGCGAGAGAGAGAGGCTGAGATATGGGGGGAGGGAGGGTGAAAGACACCCGGCACCCTCGTTGTCACGTGACGACGGCACCCCCGACCTTATAGGGTGTAAGGTCAAAGTTTATTGCACACATAACAACAAAGCGAAAGCCAATTAACATGAAAGGTGTAGTGACATGAGCTGCATGCGTGTTTTTAGTCATGAAACTTTCTCTCCGTTTCATCAACAGGTCATCTATCGAGCCCTCCCCAAGTGGGAGTTGTTGGATCCATTCGGAGTAGAGGGCCAGCAGCAGCTGAAGGTGACCAACCTCCGGGTTCGGCTGCTGAAGCACCAGCCGTGTCCCTGCAAGGCCAAAGACCTCGCCTCCGCACACGCAGCACGTCCAACACAACACTTTGCCGTGTATGACCTGATAGTGAAAGGAAGCTGCTCCTGTAACGGACACGCTGAGCAGTGTGCTCCTGCACCGGGATACCAGCCCATCAGAGACCGCACCAACCATGTGGTAAGAGAGGAGCATCGGGTGAACGAGGTCATTTGTTCAGTGTGAGACAGTCCTACAAATCCTAAAACCATCCATGGTTGTCAGTTGTTAAGTTTACATTTTCAAGCCTCTATGTGTTTCCTTCCCTTCCTGAAGCATCCTAAGTGATTGGTTTGTATTAAATGATAAAGAAGCATGAAATTGCATTTTTGCTGAGCTAAGCTAACCGAGCTGCATCAGTCTTTGTATCTGACTTGGTGGAAGAAGCCAAAATGTTGAACTATTCCTTTAAGGCATTCAGCACGTGGACTATGCCACAGCATGTTGACTAAATAAAGCAATTAGAGCTGCTGATAATGAGTATTATGACCCTCATTGTTAATGCATCTTTTGTTCACCTCTTATCGTCTCTTTGTTTGTTCAGTGAGTCGTTTAGTGCCAACGCCCAACACAACAACCCCACAGCCCAGATACTGCACCTGGAAAACCATCCAAGTGCTAATTTCCCATCCCGACAAACTGAGACAGTGTTGAACGAACAGGGCGATTCGTGTGTTTTCTCTGCTGGTACCAGCGGTTTGGTAACGAAGATGTTATTGGACACAGTAAATCTTTAAATCTGACTAATTTCATGCCAAGAAATTCCGAGAACCTCCACTGAGGATTTCCTTCTTCTGAGGCTAGAAAATCCTCTGAAACAGTGGTTAAACCTCTGTCCTCGGCTCCGCCGTGTTCCGCGCAGGAGCTCTCGGTAAACACACACATTTATAAAAGTGTTTTTTTCCTGCCTATCAGCAGTTAGTTTTCTGTTGAGCTGTCGTTTTTGGCAAAACCCAAACAAGCAGCACAAGATGGGAGATGAGGACAGAGATTACTGATCACTCAGGGTAGGGAAAGGAAGGGCGTGTGTGTGTATGTGTGTGTGTGTCTGTATGTAACTCCCCGGGGTGTGTTTGCATGCTGTACACTGTATAATATCCTTCCCATGAATATACTGTATGTGTTGTTTGGTCTTCCTGCTTCACATATCAGGTGCGTGCTTAAGAATGCAATGTTTTGTCTGCTTTCAGTGTGTGTGTGTGTGTGTGTGTGTGTGTGTGTGTGCGTGCGTGCGTGTGTGTGTGTGTGCATGGGCAGCAGTCGGTGGTGAAAGTGTCCCTGATACAGTGTGTTGAGTCATTACTGCCCAGACACTGAGAGGGCATGAAGGGACCGGTTTGTTTGTTGTTGTTTTGTGCTCCTGGAGCCCCACATGGGGTTTTGCGGTTCAGAGTGATTACACTGTCTGTTAGTTGGTCACAAAGCCAGCACACACACACACACACACACACACACACACACACACTCACATAATGACATACTGGAGCATTTGCAGCAATTAGTCGAGCCAGGGTGTGTGTGTGTGTGTGTCTGCTTTTCTTTCTATCAGCTTGCTCAGCTAGCAAGTTAGATTGTCTCTGAAGACAAAGAGACAAAAAGTGCTGATGAAAAAACATCATACTGTATTTAACCCAATAAACAGACAAGCTTATGATGTATAGAACATGAAACAGATGCAGAAGAGCTTACTATTTAATCTTTGCTATTTCACTGTTGTTCCCTGATGATGATGATGATGATGATGGCTGACCTCCAGAAGCATGTCCCAGGTCCTTGTTCTAGATGTAAACATTGCTCAGATCTTGCCTTGAACAGGATGAAGTTAGCGATGCTGACATGACCCCCCCCCCCCTGCCTGATTACACGTGTTCAGGACTCAGTACTGGACCGGACTGTATGTGCTCGCGTTAATTATCTCGTATCACGGTATGGTAAACATGTGAAAAGGGTTGAAATACCAGCTGTCTGGACCCGAGCCAGGCGCTGCTGCTGACACTGGCCTTTTCCTTTCTTCTTCTTAGCCTTGTCCATGTTTTTCTCCGTTCTCTGGACCTAAGTACGTGGTCGGTACTGTGATATGTACCATGAGGTCTCCTGCCTCCTATTTGCGTGGACCACCAATTTAGGCAATTGCCGCCCTTATTAACGTGATTGAAATGATGTGCGATGTGTGTAAAACCAATAATGTGTGTGTGCCACCCCTGCAATGCAGGCAGGGTCTGTGGTCAGTTCAGGCAGAGGACACGTTGTTCATATAGCATGTGGATGTGTTTAACTCTTCACTCAGTACAGTGTGTCTGTGTGTGAATCGGAGGCACTCAGCAGTTGGCGATTTATCACACACCGTGGGAAACTGCAAGAATAGGTGTGTGTTTTTGTGCGTTTTCTGTGTGTGTTGTGCATGTCTGCCTCTGTAACCATTGTATAATCGTGTGTCCTACATTACAGTTGCACTGTGTACTGTGCAGCTGCCCCCCTCCTCCTCAATCATTATCCAGCATGCATGGCATTCCACCTCAAAAGAATGACAAGGAGATTGTTATTGTGCTCTCAGCGCTGCATACTTGCACTTTTGTCATACACACACAAACACGCAGAAGCGCAGCTACAGGCTTCTCGGCGCAGAGGCCCGTTCTTGTTTCCAAACAATCAGTCTCCATTCACTCCTTTCAGACGAGGGAGAACGTTAGACATGAGAAACCCTGCATAGAGGACAGTCGTCACCTGCAGCACGCTCATCCACACGTGGGAAACCTTCCTCTCCATCACACTGACCTCTTTGTTGCTCCCACCCTTCCATCTCTGCCTCATTCATTTTGCCTGTTGCTAATGAGCGATCTCTTTTCCCCTCTTCTGTCTCTGTCAGGTCCATGGAAAGTGTGTGTGCAGACACAACACAGCAGGTGAGCACTGCGAGCGCTGCGCTCCTCTCTACAACGACCGACCCTGGCAGCCTGCTGATGGACTGACGGGGGCTCCACACGAATGCCGGAGTGAGTCAAACAAACCCAGATGCACCTTTTCCACTATGCTTCATACACAACGTGCTTTGCTTCTACTGCATTTCTGCAAATGCTATGAGGAGATACGTTTCAGTCCTGCACAGAAAAAGACTGCAGGAAATCCTACCTCCCATCTCGCTGTCACTTATAAGAGTGACCTCAATGCAATTTTTTTTGGTGATGTGACCTGTAACTTATATCTAACTGGTTAAAGTGCAAACATGCAAATGCCCTGTTTACATGCTGTATATCTGCACTGGTTTATATCATTGTTCTTGTCCTGCATGTGTCACCAGAATGTAAGTGCAATGGCCACGCTCAGAGCTGCCGCTTTGACTGGACGGCGTGGCGTGAGTCGGGCCAGTGGAGTGGAGGGCTGTGCGACTGTCTGCACAACACCGAAGGACGTCAGTGCCAGAAGTGCAAAGCTGGCTTCTACAGAGACCCCCAGCGACCACACACTGCCCCTGACTCCTGCAAGCGTAAGACACACGAGCGGAGAACACATCACGCACTGCAACAGCACTGTGACCAAACGGCACCGTTTGCTTATGTACTTGTCTAACTTTTTGGCAAACTGACACCTCGAAACCAAGACATGTAGAACACACTGTTAGATGTCATGAGGAGAATGAATCATGCTATTGTTGACTAAATGTTGCTGGGGTGAATGATAACATTAACATCATGCACACCGCACTGGCACAGCACTCCCATTCTCTCAAGGAATGCTGAGATCACAAGCCGGGACGTGCTGCATAACGCTGATCTCTGATGGGCACCTGGCTCTCTGTGTGTCTGTGTGATTTAGACAGCAAACAGCCCACGCTCTATCCACGGCGTACATCGCAGTTAATCATCAGATGGCAGCATTCTTGTGTCTTGACTCAAATCCCGACACACACAGTCCCTGCTTGTCCATCTCAGATTGCTTTACCTCTTTTCATGTGCGACTCAGAGAGTAGTCGACAGAGTAGTTTCAGATAAGCACTGCTATTAGCTGTGAATGTGTGATGGTCCTATAATGCACATTATGTGTCTGTGCGTGCGTGTGTGTGTGTGTGTGTGAATGGTTGTGGGTTGGTGTGGGTGGGTTGTGCTGTTCCCTGGTGAAGAGATGGGTCTTAAGTAAATAAAGATAAACATCCTTGAACGCGCATCAGTGGCTACATTCTCCCTCTGATTATCTGTCTGATTTGACCCAGTGAGCTCTGTTGCGAAGATATGCTGGACTAAGTACACAATTACTAAAGTGTGTGTGTGCGTGTGTGGGCATAAATTCATAACAACTGTCAAACTATAAGACCATTCAAAAACAACTACAGCAGGAAATATTCAGCGCTCTGGTTGGGGGTTGTTTTTTTCAAATATATGAAGACATCTATTACAGCTGAACATCAGAATCAGCCCATAGCTCTGTAATTAAATGAATGAGGGTAAACACGACTGCAGAAACAACCACATGTGGCCTCAGACCTCTGTAATCATCTAATTCTATCCTGTTGGCGAACTCAGCACGTGTCTCTTTGAATGTGAAATATTGCAATTTGCAGCCACACTGATCCTTCATGGCTCCTCGTTGGTGACTGTCTCATCAGACGCGTGGCTGCAGGCATACATTTAGCTGTTTATAGGCCCATTTTGGTCTTATTGGCTTTCCATGTTGGACCATTGCAGTAATTTTAGGGTGTATTCAATTTAGGGTGTTTTTTTGTCACACTACCTTTATCCCTGCACAGGATGGATGTTACCCCCGTCTAACTGTTAGCATCCTACATTACATTCAGTAGTTATTTATTCTCATTATTTGTATCAGAATACATAACGCCATGTGTTTGGCATTTCTTTCAGTTAACGACACCTGGTCTTTTCAGAGATGTTGCTGACAATGAGACACTGACTTAACGTACCAGACAAACTTTGGTTCCGCTATCAAACTACACAGCTACCTTAATTCACATCAACCAGAAGGGCTTTATTTATTAACACACATATTTCACATATTTATCAGATTATTAAATGAACTGAAATTCAGTTCCTGACAGCAGTTTTACCAATCATTTTAGGACGCGTAGCATTAGCATTTTTAGCTAATTTTAGCATAGCTGCTAGCCTGTTCATGTTTTCTCACTTTATCAGGAAAATGAGGTTCATGCAGTTCATTTATAGGAAAACATCAATCTTTGTAACAAATGAGTGTTGATGAACATCATTGTACATGCCAAACAATAACATGCTAGCACATGTGCTTAAAGTAAAGTTTTACTTTACTTTACTTGGCAGACGCTTTTATCCAAAGCGACTTACAAAGAGAAGACACCAGCAATTAACATTCAAATTCTCATAAACGCGGAGATACTACAACAAAGAACCCTGTCTCAATCAAATACTGCACAGCATTGTTCCAACCTCCTCATGACACCCACCAACAAAAATCATTATCTCTTAATCCGTTATTAGTGATACACAATCCCGATCCTGAAATGACTGTAATACATGTAAGATTCTTTATTATTTCCCCAGTGTTTTTTGTCTCCCTTGACAATTTGGAATGATTTAGGTAAATTTGCATGTGACTCGCTTACAGTAAACTGACGCGCCGCCTTTCTCGTAACAGATGTGTTGTAATGCGGTTTGACTTTCATTGTTTGGGTTTGGTGTCGTTGCACCTGAGAGCTCACCAGTGCGGTAATTATAGAGGCTGAAAGGCTAATGATCTACTCTGACAGCAGACTGATAGAAGAAAGGAGCGAACGCATGCACTGAGACGAAGGTACGGGTTATGAATTCCCGCTGCAGCCTGCTCGCTGACAATGGAGGAATTTCCCTCCGTTGTGAGGAACATTTTTTTCATACCAGGCTCTGAAGGGGCCCAAGAAAGATAACACTCTTTCCAAGCTCCGCTCAAGCTCACACACACCCAAACACAGCATTGGGGCGAAGTTACAGTGTGTGTGTGTGTGTGTGTGTGTGTGTGTGTGTGTTCAGGCAGGTGTGCTGTCATGTCTCAGCACACGCTCATAAAGTTTTCATTGTCAAAGCTCATGCAGCTGACAGATTTCTTACATATACACATATATCTACATGCTGCACACACGTCCCTGTAAACATACACTTACCCAACCCCATCACCACACACGTGTTCTGTCTTTACACGGAGCTGAGGTGATGCTGGTAATTATTATCAGCTCAATAAACAGCACTGTAGATCGGACTCATGCTGCAAATGGAAATCTTGTATTGTTCAGTATCTGTGGCTGCATGTGCCTTTATCCAGTCTGTAAAGTTTAACAATGTGATGTCTTTGTGGGTTTATTGTGCTGTTCAGTCATATGATATGGTTTATCTTATCTGTATTGTCCCTGGTGACTAGTCTGATAAACTGTCTGGTTTGCAGCTCAGGAAGGTTGAGGAGACATCAGGCCTGCAGGGCAAAGACACATTTGTAGTGCAACTGCAATTGGAGAAGGTGCACACTCAGAGAATCTAAAGCACTAATGTTTGTTTTTCAAATTTTTTACATTTGTTAGAACCATATAAGCCTCCACTAATCATTTACACACCTGACCGCAATGCAACATAAGAAGATAAGATAATACTTGTACTTGTAGAAATTGGAAATTTGAAAGGAAATATTATAACGGAGCAGATGATGTGTTTTACTCTTAAGCTGACATAAAATAGTTTCATAGTCATTTTGGAACTTTTACATAGGCCTACAACAGCAGTTAATAAAGATGAATACTTTATTCATCCCTTGGGGGAATTGACAGCAGCTAGACCTGTTTCTGCGCTACTACAGGGTTTCAGTGTCTTGTCCAAGGACACCTCGACATGGCTTCATAGGGACTGAGAATCGAACCACTGACCCTTGGTATTATCCCGTCTCCAATTCAACATGCGGGCATCAGCTGTAAAATGGTGCCAACACAAAAAAGCTACGACAGACCGACCGTCGCTGGCATATCAGTGTTAACAGTTTGAGCACAATACACGATAAAAATGTATTTTTATTTTTATTTATCCGATGTGCTGATCTGGAATTAAACTGACACGTGGGCACCAGAAACATCTATTATATTTTAATTCAGAGATATATAAATAAATAAGCAAGGGAGTCAGGTGTCTGGATGTACAGTACCAAGAGTCACTTACTGCCACTAAACAGCAGTGAATTGTCTCCAAACTAAATCCCCTATTATGTTTGTCCTCCCTCCCTTCTGTCTTCCCTTCACCACTTTTCCCGCCGTGTCCTCCCTCCCCCTTTCCCCCAGAAAGAGAGACCGATTTATGGGGGAGGCTTTACACCTCCCTCCTACTGCAAGGCTTCATGTCTCAAGGTTCACAAAGACAGCAGACAGTAGTTTTCTCAGATAGTTGCTGGAGACCGGGGTGGGTGTTATGTACAGTGTGTGTGTGTGTTGTTTCTGGAGGTTGTTTAAAGAACCCACTGTCAGCACACAATTAGTGGGGACATGAGGGAGGGAGAAAGCTGTGATAAGAAAAAGAGAGAGTGCGCTTTGTATTACAAGTGCTGCAACAATACCAAGAAATTCTGAAGCCCTGGTCATAAATTATAATTTGCAAATAAGCAAACTGTTACATTAGAAAGACCTTTGAACTCAGTGAAACTGTATTTTAATTATTAATAAAATATGCACAGTGAATTTCACGTCTGAATAAATTCTTATTAATCACATTGAATTGTTTTTTTTCTAGCATGCAGCTGTCACCCGATGGGCTCCATGCCCTTCCACTTGGCTGACGGTGCACTCTGCGACCCCACCAATGGAAACTGCATCTGCAAACCCGGAGTGGGTGGAGCCCACTGCGACAGGTGCATGGTGGGATACTGGGGCTTTCATGAATACGGCTGCCGTCCCTGTGACTGTGCCGGAGATTGTGATCCGTTTACCGGAGACTGTATGTTTGGGTGAGTAAAAAAACGGTACAGCAGTGGTGGAGGAAGGATTCAGATCCTTAACTTCAGTCAGGCCACCATGTGCTTGTGTATGTGTGTGTGATAATGCTGTGATGTGTTTATGCAGCTCTGATGTGAACATATACAACTTAGAGGGCAACTCCAGCGAGCCGGTCAGGATCTTCAGAGCAGACGAACTCTTCTCTGCACTACACTACTCAGGTGAGGAGCCAGGACATTTGTGCTAGTGTGTGTGTGTGTGTGTGTGTGTGTGTGTGTGTGTGCATGTGATTTGTTTGCAACTCCACCTTCTCCTAGACACCCTACCACCACCACCCTGTTACTGCTGTTCTTTAGCTTTCACAGGCACATTCCTCCCTGGACACACACACACACACACACACACACACACACACACACACACACACACACACACACACACACACACACACACA
>JAUMHF010000015.1:11415844-11477433 GCA_032359275.1 Microctenopoma steveboyesi | reverse complement strand
ACACACACACACACACACACACACACACACACACACACACACACACACACACACACACACACACACACACACTCACATCAGTTATGAAACAAATATTAAATCTGTGTGTGTCCCCTGCAGAGAAGTGCGAGTGCAAAGAGCAAGCCCTGACCAACAGTAAACTGTTCTGCACCATGAACTACGCATACGGTAAGAACTCTTCCACAGGTCTGCTGGGCTTACAAGTCAAAGGTCAAGCACATTTTTGTGTTTCAGCTTCAAATCTTGGACCCGATTAAAAACTAGAGCCATGGAAACCTACTGAACCTAACATATAAATAATTCATTTTCAACCCTGATCGGACAAACAGACCTGATGTTATTAGACCAGGTTCATAGAACAAAAAACAAATGTGACTCATGTTACATAACGTGTTAAGGGCACATTATAAAGCATTGGAATCCAAAACACTACTAAATTGTTGAAGTGCTAATGTGAAGTTTGGGGTCATTTATTACAGTTAATCTTGGTGGTGACATGACTGGACCAAATTTCAGAGGAATCAGTTTTTAAAAAAACAAATGCCCAATTGTCGACCTCATAGTGGCATCAGAGACGCTGTTCCTGGGGGTCCGTAGTCTGGGGACCATGGATGTCTGTACAAAACTCAATGCATTTAATAGTCATAAAAGAAATTTCACTTGATAGTTAAAAATCTTGACCTCGTGGTGGCACTAGATAAAAATGTGGTCGGTAGATTCATCCTCTGGGGAACAGACAATGAATCCAATGAGTGTTTGAGTGTTATTATACCTGACTCCTAGTGCTGAAGGTGAAGGTGCTGTCAGCCCATGATAAGGGCTCCCATGCTGAAGTGGAGGTCAAAGTTCAGAAGGTGCTCAGTCAGAACACCAAGCTGAAGATACAGCGAGGCCGGGTCACCCTCTACCCTGAGTCCTGGACCACACGGGGATGTACCTGCCCCATCCTCAATCCAGGTGAGATACATGCACACATAAGATACGTATGAGCGTCTTACCTTTACTGTGCTACTGACGTTTGAGGCATTCAGGGACAGTACAGAGTGTAGGACATGTGTGTTTCCATGTAACCTACAGCCTGAATAAACACATTTCTCCACGGTGGGATGTGTTCAGTTGTGAACTTTTCCTAAAGCTTTTGTATAAAGTTCAGTTGCCATGTTGACGTTAATCTAAGCAGTTTTATAGTATCAGTCGTCGTATTTAAACGTCTTCGCCACTGTAGTGTCCTCAACACGTTTTTTTACTTCGGCAGGTGTGGAGTATCTGGTGGCAGGACACACAGACCGTAAACAGGGACGCCTCCTGGTCAACATGAAAAGCTTTGTGAAGCCTTGGAAGGACCGCTTGGGGCGCAAAGTCCTCACACTACTCAAGAAAGGCTGCAACTGGTAGAAGGACAGTTAAGCAGTGGAGGACAGAAGAGACTGTTTTTAACAAAGCAAAGCCCTGGATTTGTGTTTTCTCAATCTCTAGATGTGGATTATTGGATTACACAGGGTTCTCTTGGGGTTCTGGGGGACAGGACAGGCATTTGAAAGCCCTCCACTGGGTTGCTGTTGTCCAATGTGAACACCAAGCTACTGGTGGAATGCACAAGCTGTAAGGACACGGGACACAATCTTATAAAGATGTATCTGAGCAAACTCCTACATTTTTATGTAGGATTCAAGCAAAAAAAAAGAAATCAAGGAATACGCTTCTTTGACCAAGAGCTGTGTTTTTTTATTGACTGAATCCTTCCTGGACTCGCTGACGTGTATTCGAACATTCAAACGCTGACGTTCTTCCTCTCTGCAGCACTTTAGCCTGAAACGGACTAAGGGAATATGAACACATAGAGAGAGGATGATGGAATAAACTATATGAACGGAGCACGTATATTCACTCGATGCTTCATAACAGTGGACTGTAATCTCACAGAGGCAGCAGTGTGTGTGTGTGTGTGTGTGTGTGTGTGTGCGTGCTGCAGGCGTGATGTGCAGAACACCCCGAGTGACGTTGAACAAGCCATACAAGCCACTGCAGGTGGTTAAATCTTAGCCAGTCCAGGTGTGCCTGTGATAAAGTCAGAATGAATGGATTTTACCCCGAACGTGAATGTATTTGTCCGTTTTTCTTAATGTATGTGTGGATGGGAGTGAGAGAGAGTCGTTGAACGTGGCACTATATTAGGAGCGCAGTCCAGATTCAGTCCAGTTCTTTTTCTTCACGTCTTTTTTAGGTTTGTGTACAAAACTAGCAAAGTCAACAGTACCAAGGGTTATGATACATTCTGTATATTGATTTATCACATTACACTCGACTGCTGAATTCAGAAACATAAGCTCCGCCTTCTTTTGTGCTCTTGTACAGTGTTATTTGTACATATCTACATAAATATTATTGTTATCTTTCTCCCTCTGTTTTCATTTTTTGTCATTTTATGGTAATATTAAAAGAAAAGTCCACTTTATTACAGCTCCGGTCTTATTTTAAAGGTCGCTCAACATTTGTGGGTTTTTCTGCACGTTGAAGTTTACATGACGCTAGTTGTTAGCGTATCTATTAACGCTCACACGACGAGTCACTTCCAGTCACAACCATTTATTCTTTAATAATGTTACAGTGAGTTGTGGGTTTGCAGGTTTGAGATTATGTCACCTTTTTTTCATGTTACTAAAGTAGAGTTTAGTTTAGGCTAATGTTAACCAGGCCTTATCCTGTGATAGCTTACAGCTTTCTTTCCCTCTCAACAAAACCTTGTTGCAGAGCTACACTAACACGCACACAAGCCCTTAACAGCAGTTGATTTAACCTCCCAAGCCTTGAAATACTTACATAAAGTGAACAGAAAATATCCTTATCGCCCTGCCTCCTTTCTCACACACCTCCTTCCCCGCTCCGTGTGTCCCTCCAGATTAGCTCATCCATCACTCTCGCTCCCAGAACACTCTCCCCTACATTTACATGGAGCCACAGAATGTAGACCATAACACAGAGGCCGGGGTGAGCACACACAAGCTGTTTGGGTTTGGGCGGACTGTGTTCTCCACCGCTTCCTCGCCCTCTCGCTGTGACGTGGTTGGCAGAGAGGTGCAGACACATTCCTGGCGTGTAGAGCAGCACTCTGCGGCAGGCAGGGTCGAAGGTCGCTCACCTGTCTGCTGGCCTCACCTCACCGACGAGTGGATGTTTTCTCACAGCCGAGGCCGGATGTGGTCTTGTACCCACATTTCCTCATTCCCCGGCCCGCTCGCAGATTTGTGGCAGAGGGGTCACGGCTCCCTCTCATTTCTGCCGTGCTGATTTCAGACAGCGAAGAAGGGGTGAACAAGTGCATAGAGAAAAAACTGTAATAAATGTACAGTGGCTATAGTTGTATGGTGCTTTATGTGCATCCAAATGTACTTTCACTGGGAAACTCTTCATACCGGAACCAGCAGAGTGGACTGAAGTGTTATGGTAGCACTGAATTAAGCAGAATATTTTAACTTTAAGTCAGGAAACTAATGCATTTATTATAAATAACTTCATTTCTGTTAGCTGAGAGTATATAGAGTCAATGTCAAGTAATGATTTCTGGTTTTTTTATGCACTAAATTGAAAAAAACATGTCATACGTCATAATCAGTAGTATAATAAATATTACTAATGAGGAGTACTTTTACGTTTAGAACTATAATTGGCTTTTTTATTTATTTACTTAAGTAGAATTTGAATGCATGCCTCTCTCTTGTATTATTACTGTGTTACTGTGTATTAGTACCTTTATGAAGTGAGGGACCTGAGGATTTCCTTCACCGCTGCTCAGCGCAGACCTTCAGGTTCGGTGGGGATGGAGGTGTTTACGTGGTGGGAACCGTCCTTGAAGCAAAGACACAACAGGGAGCCACAGACACACACACACACCCACACTGCTGCAGCTGAACCGTGGACCTCGTCACTCTCTCTCTACCTTACTCTCTCACTCATTGTCCCCACACTGACTGGCCATTCCCAGCCTGTGATTGAGATGTCCTGTGGGGGGTTACATGGTGTGGGAAACTAGTTGATGAATGAGTGTTTGGCATGCTTGCATAGATGCATACTTTGCTCTGGTATAGTCCGTGTGTGTGTTTGTGTTATCGTAGTAATGGCGGATGCATGCATGTGCCTGAATATGAATGTGTGCGTTCCTGTTTGAACACAATGCTTCGCTTGTGCTGCTATAGAAAGGAGTTATGGCCTTTGTCCTGTGAGCATTCTTGTGTTGCTATTGGCTCCAGAGTGCATGGCAACTCCCGCAGGCACAGGGACAATAACCCCCCCACACACACACACCACCACCACCACCACCACCACCACCTTCCCCTCCTCTTGCAGGGAGTCACAATGCCCAATCCCTCTCCGGCAGCACCCAGCGCCCTGAGGCAGACGCCCCCACACTGCTAAGTGTGTTACACGTCTACCAGCACCCTGAGGTCCAGGAGATCTGGAATAAACTATCTGTGGTGGGTTCGTATGTACAATTAATGGCTCTATTCATGTGTAATAAATGCTAACGCACTACAACAGAGACACAACATTTGTCTGTCTGAGCACAAATCTTCTGTGAGTTTGCATCTGGATGAAAATTCATTCACTGTCCTGTGCACTGTTGCTGCAAAGAAAGGAAAAATATTATCATAGTAAAACACCTGACCTGTCTCATTCATGCACATCATGTTATACTTTTATTTAGTGTATGTGCATATGTAGAGAAGTGCAGGTTGTCTCAGAGTAAGAATTAGATTATTTAACCCTAAGTGGTGTGTTTAGTGCAGTGTGTACAGTAAACAGTCGAGTCAGTTAATAACAACTCATCTCTGCGTAGAATCAATAGAGTGCGGTGAGTGTAACGTGGTGCACACGTGGTGGATTTGTTTCTCTACGCAGGAAGGTCAGATGAAGCATGCGCTGGATGAGTGAATCGTGTGGTCAGAAGTATCTCATCAGCTGGGACGGATTCCCAGGTGAGACAAAGATGGAGACAGAGAGTAAGAAACCTGACTCCTTCACCTGAAACTGTCCAGCTCCAGAGAACATCCATGCTCCCTGGTTTTGACTTAATTGCGCACACATGCAGACATGCATCAGGAATTTCTTTTACCCCAAGTGCTTCAGAGCAAGCCAGGACAGGGAGGGTGATGTTGACATAGCAAAGTGATTGAGACGCTACTGCTGATTATTATACAGCCATACAAACAAGGACTTGATGTCACAGAGTCATCAACATGACAACAGACTGACAGTTTGGACAGACAAGCAGACTCTCATGACAAGTCGGGACAGTCTCTACACTACACACGCACACATCAAACACAGCTGTCAAGTAGCTATTATAAAAATTCTGCCTTAACAGCGAGAGCAGGCAGGCTGAAACTCTCACGAGGAGAAATTATAAGAGACGTGCTTGTTTACAGGCTGCAAAGCATTTCCCCTGGCTTCACCGGCACCTGTGTTTTCCGCCGCCACAAAACCAACACCGTATCCAGCTGCGTTAAGGCCACCGTGAAACCACTGGGATAGCTTCCTTTCACTGAAATTATCAACCACCCCTCAGTGAAAGCAGGTTGCAAAGCGTGTTTCCGTGTATGCGGTTGGGAATTTCTATCCCTACGAGGTCCAGGGTCTTAGAATACGTGTACAGTCCATTTTTCTCTTCCTGGATCTTTTTAAGTCTTTCTAAGTCTCAGTCCTTTTAATTGTTGCTAAACTCAGGTGTTTGGAGACGAGAAAATGAACACATCAGAAGATGTTACTATAATTAACTAACAGTGCTACTTGATGTTGTGTCTGTGCTCAGAAAGGGTTCATCGTTAATTCAATACACTCACTCATTGGTTTATTACTACACTTCCTGCTGCACTGATGCCTCCAACTGTTGATCCGACCAAGTTTTAAAGGCCCCTGGTTTTAGGCCCAAAATACTGTATCTTAGGAAAGAGACTTGACAACTCAGGTAAGATGTTGAACAACAAAAAAACTCATAACACATATGCAAAAAGACCTAATGTGTCCTCAAAGAGACACCAGTGATGGAAGATGATCCCAAGGAAGTACAAGATACAGACAGACAAGACAAACAGACAGATTGTTAAACTGTATATAACAGCCCCACAAAGGCATGTGGAGTCCTCAGAAAGATGGTGTAAAATGACCACGAAGATACATAGTCCGTGGTCATTTTGTGCCTCCTAACTTTACCCCTGGCATGTTTGATGCCAAGCAGCTTGTGCACGCTGACTTTGTGTCGGCTCCTTTGCTGAAAAAACAATTCATGTGAGAAATGACACTGAACCGTGCAGTAAATGTGCCATAAAACCAAAACAATGGACTAAAATAAGCAACGAGCAGCAAGAGTCTGTCACATTACAAGTGGTAATTAATGTATAATGAGAGTTCTAATTCATGTAGATTTAAAAACAGTGAGGGAGTGAATCCAATTAAGGTCCTCAGAAGTACGGTAACAGGACGTCGTGTGCGTTTACCAGCGAGAGGGAATGCAGATGAAAAGATGAGAGGGAGGGAGGCGGCATGTGTGGACACGAAGGCAGTGAAGACCTGAGGACATAGAGAGCGAAAAACATTAGAGGTGATTCACAAGCATCGCATGGCACATCAACACATACCTCTTACTCTGAGTCACTCACAAACGCCCCCTAATCTCTCTCACACAGCCTCCGGTGCAATGACATACACACACCTACCACCCCACTCGGCCCCGCTCTGTGGGGGTTTATGAAGGTTTTTGCATGGATCAGTTCCACATTAACCAGTACATGAGAAGGATTCTTCACATGCGTGTTGAGATGAAAAATCCTCCTGTAGGCACATTAACCTGAATGAAAGCCTGCTCCCTCCCACCTTCTCATTTAGAGATCTTGTCTAATGTGAAATTACTCTTTTATTTACAATGATTCATAACTTGGATTAATAACAATACACCTTTTACTTGGTTTCAGTGTTTCTTCACCACAAAATTTTAACTTTTCTTGCTGATACTGACACAAAATTCTTGTATGACTCAAGGGGTAATTATCTTTTTATGGTTGATGAGGAGGGAGTTTTGTCCTGAATCCACACAGCAGTTTCCTTAAAAAACACCAGATCGCACTGATAGGATCGGCTCTAGCACAGTGAGTGCCTCTAGCCCCCATTGACCAGCATGAAGTGTGACACCTGCATCACACGCCAGCACACAAGACTATAATACTACAGACTTCTTGAACCTTTAGGGCAAAATACTGTAAACACATACAGGCGATTCATGATCATCAAGTTAAGCTTGTAGATAAATCGGTATCAAGGTTTGGATTGTTTTTAATCTGCATTTTGTACACTGGCTTATCAGTAATACTCTTACCTATAACTTAAGTAAAGACTATAAAGATATAAATCTCCATTATAAGTGAGGTTGCAGTAGCACAAATACAAATGTGCAGAAAAGGGGGAATACTAAGAAAATAAAGCATATCTAGAGCATTTTGGAGCATATTTTATACTTTTAGTTACAGAAAATGAACTCTTCTTTAACTCTCTGTAAATCTTCTGTGCTTTCTTGCCTACAAGAATAAAAGAATACCCTGGAATTCCAATGATGCTTTCCAGTTAATCTATTTAAAGATAGAGAATTTTCTTAACAGCGACTCCTCCATCTAGTGGTAAAATACTGCAGTACATCTACTTTTGTTGTACATAGTTCTGTTCACAGGGGCGCTGCATGGAATGGCAATTCAGAGAGAGATACCCTCTCCACGGACGGCTGGGCGGGGGTGAAGGGATGGGAATTGATGAGATTTTTCCAATTCCATTTTTGATTCAGTTTAACAATTTGATTCTTTATCAATTCTCGTATTGATTCTTATTTTTAAAAAAGGAGAACACACAGGTGGTATTGAAGCAGCGATCTTCTTGCTTCTTCTCAGTGGTGGAGCTTTTACCTGGAAAAGTCAGAACGAGATAACTTTAATTTATCATTACAGATGAATCTGGAGATCAATTACAAAGAACACTTCACTAATGGTCTGAAGAGAAACTAACACTTACATTTTGATGACATAGAGACAGATTCTCCTTCCAACACAAACATCAACATCTCTGAACAGGATAGAAGAAGCGTGAGTGACAAGACCGTGACGTCCATCTTTCCTGGCCTGTGTCCCTGCCTCTGTGAAGGGAGAAGCTGCAGACTGCAGTGAGAACGGACGACACCTGAGCCAGACAGACCGCCTGTCTCTCTCGTCATGGCATCGATAGGGGAGTCAAAAAATGTCAAACGATCAAGGGATTGAAACTGTGGGAACAGTAGGTTTGTGTGTGTGTGTGTGTGTGTTACAGTACAAAAATCCCTGTGAAGATAAGTTTCATTGTTTAACCCCAACAGTGAGGACAAAATCGCCTCACTGTTGGGGTTAAATAATGAAATCAAGTCCTAATCCACAAACACTCTTAGAAGGCTGAGAGGAGTAATTCTCACTACCGCTGTTCTGATGTGGTTCAAATTGTGTTGGTCCTCTGGGGCCCCCTTGGCCTTGCCTGTCCGCTACTCGCCATCTTCTGCAAGATTATTTATTTTTAGTCCTCTACAACATAGAATTTTAATTCACAACTTACATTTCTGAACTTTTGTTACTACATCAACAAATAAATCCTAATGACGTTTTACTGCGGTGTTGCATGAACACAGTGTTTCAGACAGAGTGCAGCACGCTGCCATTTTACTTTTTACATTTATTGCATGTACCTCACAGTTCAGACTTTCTACAAATGTTTAAATAAAAAGCCGGTGTGAAAACCAGTCTAAATAGGTACTAAATAATTCTTTTTTACTAAAGTTGAAATAAATACTACTATCTTAAGTATTTCAGTACATGTATCACCATTACACATAACAAACTTTCTACAACAAATCTGACCTCTAACAGTCTGACACCAAACTGAACCGAATATGATATAATAATAAAATAAAACAACGTGTCATTGAGGATAAATAAACATTTTCGTCCCTGTCAACATTGTCAACAACAACAACTACGTCACGTAACGAGGACGCGCTGGAGCCAACACCACGCGACAGGGACCGACAAGATGGCGATCATTTCAGAAACGGGGGAGCTGCTGCCGTGAAGGAGAGGCTCGGTACGCTCTTTTTTGTCATAGCACACGGGTAACGGTGTAGCCGATCACACGCTCGATTTGACTTTAACGCATCCAGCAGGCTGGTTTCAAACCCGGGTCCGCCGCTGGAAGCTGACCTCCGGGCAACGCGTGGAGTTGATAGGATTATTGCTGTTAGCCTGGCAGGTTAACGCTAGTTAGCATGCTAGGCTAAGGTTAGCGGTTAATGTATTGAATATATACAATAGAAAAAGATATAACCAGTATAAGCGGCGACTCTTATTGTGTGGTTAGTTTATGTCTTAATATACGTGAAATAATAATTTTGGCAGCTTCATACAGTTTTTCCCATTTTCTTTTTGTTTGATGTCGGTATTTTCTATTCGCAGCTCCTCATAATGTTAGCTAACGCTATATCAGTTTCACCATAGCCGTACTGATAGCCGGCTAAAGCTAAGCTTAGCTGTATAGAGCTACTTCAAAGTTGAACTCTTGACACAAACCTTTATATGTGTCGTTTGTTTCTAAGTCGAATGGGAAGGAAGGCTGCGTTCGCTGCCAGTATTAAGTTTGTGTCGCTTACTCGGAATGAATTTGACATTTAAGTTGTGTGGTTTACAGCCTCTTAGGACCATGCAGCCAAAGCGCGCTAACCCGCTGCTAAAACTTTGGTGACCCAAACTATGTTTGCTCCGTCGGACACTCTCCATTTATGCGCAACAAGTCTACGGCGTTATTCCTTAAACCTTTTGTGGTACGTATCACAGGGACTATGTTTAGATGAACTACCTAGAGTGACATCCCCGTTAACGAACGTTTATTGCTTCTCGTGTTGACCACTTGAAGGTTCCGCATGAAATGATTTCGTGCTGTAAGATTTTGTAATCTCAACAAAACCTGACGTTTGCCGTCGATTCAAGAAGGTTCCTGGCAGTGGTGAAATTAAATTTCATATCACGGTGGCTGCAGACATCGTTGGCTGAACAATCTGATGAGCGCTTCTGAATAAACACGCCCACCTCCATAATATATCTGCTACACGAATGCCTACTTTAAATCTTTAAGTCTCATTTAGCTTTTTAATATGTTTCAAAGAATCAAACGTGAATTATGTCATTTATTTCAGTGTTTTCAAGGTTTTCTGTTACCTGAACCTTTTCTAGTATATTCTAGCTTTAGTTATTTTCCCAGGGCAGAAGTTGTCCTGTACCCAGACAAAGGGTGCACCGCTTGCTCAGGCCCCCTTTTGTTGAAAATTCTTACCTCTCTGACCTCAGTGGGTGGGTTGATTGGGGCTGACCTCACTTGAGGATCCCCACCATTTCAACCGAGGTACACCCACCCGCAGGGATATAAAAAGCAAGCAAAATAGATTGTCTGGAGATTCTTGCATTTTGGATTCAGTCTAGTTCCTCTGTCTTTAAATCAAAGAGAACCCTGCATCATCTCCATCAAATGAAAACGGTGTAGGAGAGTCACCCTGGCTACCGTGTCAACTAGGTTCTTATTTCTGTTTGTTCTTGCTATTTCACATCTAGGTTTAACAGTCCCTAATTAACTCAGATACCTGCTGTTTTTAAGTGGAAGTGCTGGACAAACATTATTTTGAAGAACAGATTCATTTTCGTTTCCACTATCTTTATTCTTATTCCATTTATTCATTGACTAACAAGATCTGTTCTCTCTCCCCTCTAGACATCACCATGCCCTGGGAGGGTCCCATTTATCAGCTCACCATAGTCACCATGGGGTTATGAAGCCAGTGTGACGCACGCAGACAGACACAAACACTGACGGTCAGTTATTGACTGACACAGTCTGCCAGCCAGCTCGGCAGGCGGGTGCGTGTGATGGACAGGTGTAAGCATGTGGGGCGGCTGCGGCTGGCCCCGGACCACTCCATCCTCAACCCCCAGAAGTGGCACTGCGTTGACTGCAACACCACAGAGTCTATATGGGCCTGTTTGGGCTGTGCGCATGTGGCGTGCGGCCGCTACATCGAGGAACATGCTCTGCAGCACTTCCAGCAGCAGCGCCATCCGTTGGCAATGGAGGTCAACGAACTTTATGTTTTTTGTTACTTATGCGATGATTATGTCCTGAATGATAATGCCACTGGAGACCTCAAACTACTTCGAAGTACGCTCAGTGCCATCCAGAGCCAGCGCTATGAGGTCACCACCCGCAGTGGGCGCACC
Source organism: Microctenopoma steveboyesi (assembly GCA_032359275.1). Classification (NCBI taxonomy): domain Eukaryota; kingdom Metazoa; phylum Chordata; class Actinopteri; order Anabantiformes; family Anabantidae; genus Microctenopoma; species Microctenopoma steveboyesi. Next base: position 11,466,094 of record JAUMHF010000015.1, on the reverse strand, counting down.
CTCCGCTCAGCTGCTGCTGCTCCCGATGCTCTCATGCCATTCGGGGCTCGCGAGCTGCAGCTGAGGGACGAGGACAGGATGTTTACTGCTCTATGGCACCGCCGCAGGTCGCTTATGGGACGTGTTTTCCGCTTCTGGTTTGGACTCACTGAATGTGGAATAAAGAGGGCAGAGGAAGAAAGGAGGACAGAAGAGGAGGAGGAGCAGAGAAGGCAGGCAAGGGACAGGAGACGGGCTCTAAAGAGGCGGCTACAGGAGGAGCTGGAGAATGCTCCTCTCAGGAAGAGTCGCCGCCTACGTCGAAAAAGCCAGAGAGTTGTAGATGCAGTAGTAATACCTCCATCACAAAGTGTGTGCAAGAAGACAAAAACCCCTGTTCCCACATCTCTCACCCGTAGGCCACGGAGTCAAAGCCCTGCCACCGCTACCCCAAAGAAAGTTGCACGGACAAAAAAGGTCCAGCCAACCCCCAAGCCCCAGAGACGTCTATCTGCCTCAAAATCAAAGCCCAAGAAGCCCCCGGCAACCCCTCGTACTCTCCCAACACCTGTTCGCCGCAAGCAGAGTACCAAACAAGGTGGCTCACCCTTTAAACGACGTCCCACAGTCACCCCCGGAGTGACGGGTCTGAGGAATTTAGGCAACACCTGTTATATGAACTCCATCCTGCAGGTGCTGAGCCACCTGCATGTTTTCAGGGAGTGCTTTCTGCGCCTGGATCTGACCCAGGCTCTGGAGCTGCTGGCATCTGCCGTCCATGGCCAGCTGGCAGGGAAGGCCTCATCCCAACCACCCCTGTCCCACAGGAAGGGCCTCCAGACCAGCTCAGGCTCTGGGGCAGGGCTAAGTGGTGGGGCCTCGCGTGCCTGCAGCATGGAGCTCATACAACCCAAAGAGCCCAGCTCAAAGCACATCTCTCTCTGCCACGAGCTGCACACCTTGTTCCAGGTCATGTGGTCTGGCAAGTGGGCGCTGGTTTCGCCTTTTGCCATGCTCCACTCAGTATGGCAGCTGATCCCGGCGTTCCGGGGCTACGCGCAGCAGGATGCTCAGGAGTTCCTGTGTGAGCTGCTGGACAAGGTGCAGCACGAGCTGGAGAGCACCGGCAAGCACACCACCACTGCTGGAGTCCCGCAGAAACGACTCATCAAACAGGTGCTCAGTGTGGTCAACACCATCTTTCATGGCCAGCTTCTCAGCCAGGTAAGACACACTCACACACCTGTGATTACCTCTACACCACTCCCGCAGTTGAACTTTGCAGTTGTCATGAGCTTCACCTGACTCTGCCCACACAGCCAACTCTATCACTACATCATAAACCAGATGACATTTAAATCTTTAAGTAGCAATTAAGTTTCCAGCACTGACATAAATAATAATTCAAGGTTGACCTGCTTTCACGCCGCTGGCTGTGTGTGTATTTTATTACTTAATTTAAATAATTTTCCTTTATCAAGGACAAAAACTGTGCTGTGCAAATCAATCTGCTGCTATTGTTCTAATGTCTGTTGACAGCAGTGGTTTGACAAATCAATTCCCAGATATTACACTTCAGGAACACAAACACTGGTATAATCAAGCAGATTTTTATCTGAAAAGAAAAACCTTTTCACAGGAAACTCGCTCAGTGTCTGTGTTTACTTGTTCTTACACGTGTCAGCTGCAAGTCCACCTTATTCTTTCAAGAATGAGAAACGGCCTGTTTTACTACTGAGATGGTGGCCGCGATAACATTCACAACGCACTGCTGGTGATTAGCATGCCTCGAAGTAATTCATAGAGCTTGTAGTGTGTGTGCTTGGTTAGGCTGGAGACAGGGGGTTAGTGTGTACTTATGGAGGCTGAGCACACACACTGTGACACCTGCTTGCGCTGAACACAGGGCTGTATTTGTGAGGGGCCTTTGGCCATATCAGCCCTGACTCAGACTTGCCCTCAGTTTAATAAAGAGACAGAAAACAGCACACTGGATGACCCAGACAGAATATCACCCTCCACTCTTATTTCCCCCTTTTTTGTGTGTGCAGGTGACGTGCCTGGCGTGTGACCACCGCTCCAACACTGTGGAGCCTTTCTGGGATCTGTCTCTGGAGTTCCCAGAGCGCTATCACAGTAATAGCAGGGAGTCGGCGGCACAGGCTTCGTGCCATTTGACAGAAATGTTGGCCAAGTTCACAGAGACCGAAGCGCTGGAGGGAAACATCTACGCCTGTGACCAGTGTAACTGTGAGTCAGTTAACATGAGCGCGCTCTTCATCTTTAACATTTACCCGAGCAAGTTCACTTATATTATTATATTAACATCTCACAAATTTCTGTTTCCTCCACGGTTTCGGTTCGTGAATCTTATCCATTACACTGAATATTGCTCTAGATGTTATCTATCCATTCTGATATGGAAAAAATAGAAAACATTTTTGGAAGATGGTTGATGGTTCTGATGTTCACAGAAGGAAGCTAGTGAGGAGAGAACAACGGAACCAATGGTAGAACGCTGTAATGACTAAACACATAGCAACAGGTGATATGTGCAGAGATATCACTCTCAGTAACATGTAGAGTGGAAAGAAAATCGCCTGTGTCCATATATTCTTTCCCTTGATTAATAAAAAAAAATTATTTGGTATGAATGAGGAGGAGATCAGCGCACAGCGATGGCACCTCGTTTATAGAAAACTGTACTAAGCTTTAACTCCTTCTCTGGTGCAGCTGCCAGGCGGCGGACCTCGTCCAAATCAGTCATCCTGACCGAAGCACAGAAACAGCTGATGATCCACAAACTGCCTCAGGTCCTCCGGCTTCACCTCAAACGCTTCAGGTAAGGTGACATCACATCCTCCAGACTGCAAATCTTATTTAGCTCCTTCAACTATACACAGCAGTTTATTATCAAAATGATGTGGACTGCTTATTGAAAGCTCCTGTACAGTCTTGATAGTTTTCTTATTAGTTATTCTGCCTGTGAGAGACAGAGGATCCCAGCAAGAAGCGCTTAAAGAGTAAACTTTATTATAAAATCTAAATTGAACGTGTGTAATTAATTAATATGACTAGAGGCCACCGTCTGTAATCAATCTAATTAGGCTTACAGCTCATTGGCTGACCGTCTCGCTGTGGTGATGTGATTGGTCCTCAGGTGGTCTGGGCGGCACCACCGGGAGAAGATCGGAGTCCATGTGAGCTTCGACCAGCTTCTCAACATGGAGCCCTACTGCTGCCTGGAGCCGTCACCCAAAGGTGTGGTCTGCTCCAGTCCCAGCGGCCCGAGTTCTGCTGGCTCACCGCGCCCCAAGCACTTCCTCTATGAACTTTCTGCTGTGGTGATGCATCATGGGAAGGGCTTCGGCTCCGGCCACTACACTGCATACTGCTACAACACAGGAGGAGGTGAGTGCAGAGGCCTGTCTTACTGACGACTCACGCTGCGTGCAGTGATTAAGTCTTCATTCAGTTAATAACGGAAGAAACGAAGTTCTGAATCCCCACTGTGATGTACTTCTCATGATTAGTGAAACCACTGAGCCACTTTTCCTGCTTTTCCCCTGCAGGCTTCTGGGTTCACTGTAATGACTCTAAGTTGAATGTGTGTTCGGTGGAGGAGGTCTGCCGTGCTCAGGCCTACATCCTCTTCTACACGCAGCGAGTAACTCAGGACAAAGACCGGCCGCTATAGGACCACAATCCCCTGAATCGCCTGACCACTCAGCCCAGCCCCACACGTCGCTCTTTGTCTCCTCTCTCTGTCATTGGGCATTCATATCCCCGGAGGATGGGTGTTTTTAGTCTATTTTTCTAAGTAAGGAAAAAAGAGGAAGGGTTCATTTGTAAAACCTGGTTCTGCTTTGTGAACTTCTTGTATATGGTGTTTATATGTAGGTATTTTTTAAAAATGGTGACGTTTGTTATTTGTGTACAGTTGTATTTCTTATTATAAGGAGAGTATTGACCAAGACATGTCTCCGTAGCAGCCAACAAACCCTGGGTGGGCACGACTACAGGCGTACGAGTGTTCGCTGCCTGCCTGCGTCCGGTGGCTTGTTGATTGTAAATGCTGTTTGTTTGTCGAAATCAACTGAAATGTTTCTCAGTCACTTTAGATAGTCGACACAGAACTGGATGTACGGTCGTGAGATGTCTTTCACTCGTTAGAAATGGCCTCCCTGTGTTAAAGACGGGCAGAAGGTTCGATAGATGTCAACACAGCTGTATCCAACCAACCTCCTGCTGGGAATGCACTAATTTCTACAGACTAGCCAACATTGTTTTTACTCGGGGTTCGTAGTTAAAGGTTTGTGTTTCTGGCTCTGAAGTGCTCCTGGGTCTGTCAGCAAAAATTGGCAGACCTTAAGCCAAAGCTTTCGATAAACCTCCCAGCGTTTTCCAAAACGATTGGACACGTTTATGACCCGATGCCGGACGACGTGGATAGTTTTGGCTAAATGCTGCCACCCTCTGCTCCAGAATGTAACAGTCCTCAGAGCACGAACCAACCTGGACCCGACTACTAGAGAAGTGCCCTTTTTTCTTTGAAGAGCCACAGTATATTTTATACTTCATACCAGTTCTGCAAAGACCAGCATTTAGATCCTGAATGTATTTTTATACAGTTCTATAGAAATTAGAAAAGAGGCCGTTGGCTGTTTCTACGTTTTTTTTATGTATTGTCCAGCACCGCCAGCAGCTATGACGATGTCGAGTGTTTTTTTTTAACCATGTGCTCAGTAAAATATCTAAAAGATTTAATAAGAATGCAGTGTCTCAAAGAATTTTGTACAAGAAATGATCTCTTTAATCATGTTCTTCTTGATTTATCCGTCAGAGGAATTCAAAGCACACTTCATATTGTTCCTCTGTCAGAGGTTGTGACCCATTGTTGGCATATTTATTACTAGTCCATGGATGTCTGTGTGTGTAAAATGTATGGAAGTTATATACTATGCAAATGGTTACCTCAATTTTTTCTAGAAAAAATTACCTCAATAAATGAGAATATTTTTTCATTTTTCTACAAAAGACGCCCGCCTCGTGCTTTTCCTTTTGTGTTACATTTAATCTATATAAGTGTGAAAATGAATTTACTGCCTATGTTTGGGTTAAATACGCAGAGAAGAAAAGCCACATAACACTCATATTAGGCTGTCGTCTTAAATATAATCAGCTTTTTCCCCTTGATAACATCAGACGCACTTTCATCAGCTGGTAATTAACAAAACAAGTTAACGATAAGATAAAAGTGAACACGGTTCTGAAAAGGTCTCAAACAGAAGCCAGAAATCTACTAGTTTTTTGTCTGATGCTAATATTTTCTACTTTTAAGTTTTGGACTGATGGTTGGAAAAATCAAGCCATTTACCAGATACACCCATTAATTCAAACTTTAACCGTTTTAAGTGTATTCAAATATTTGCGGCCTCAGTGGTTAAGGCAGAGGAATCGTGGGATCCATTTCCAGCTGAGTCACCCAGCCCATCCCCCACATCTGGTGTGTCCCTAAAAATGCATCAATGACCAATAAAGTGGATTCTTCTTCTTTATGGTTCAATGCTAATATTTTAACCAACCAGCAGAAATACGAGGTCATTTTGTAGAGAGATTACAGGAAACAGAGGAGGACAGTCCACCATGAGCAAAATTATTTTATTCTTATTGTTTCTTACAAAAACATTTGAAGGGAATTCAAAATGAAGCATTTTAATCGGGGACAAACAGCAGCAGCCATTTCCAAGATATTGTCAAACCTCAGAGAGAGGATGACCGGAGGACCGAGTGCAGCGCTCCCTCCGGCGGCGACAGAAGCCGAACATACAGCCGTGGATGCATGGTGCCTGGATGACGATGGCGTTTGTGTCGCCACAGCGCTCTGAGCTTTTAACGTTAGGAACATTAGAGGTGTGCTGAGATTTGTGGCCACGCGTTGGCCTGAGCACCTCTGGCACCCAGTCGGTAGCAGCGGTGCCTCGACCGACTTGAGCACTAACACGCAGGAGGCTCACAGTGGAGCTTTGATAATGAAGGGGTTATAAATGGACCCCCCCCACACTCACCATAAAATACTGGAGACGCACTAAATTCAGCTGCAGCCTAAATATACGTTTGACTGTTAAACAGTTAACTGTTACGTTTTGGTAAATTAGGAGACAGAAGGAAACTACAATAATCCCTCCAACAAAAACATGTTTGCAATTTCTGTAGGTGTGGTTGAGGATAGAAAACGTCGTCTTTGCGAGCTGTGCACGGTGCATTGTAGGTAAAATACAGAAGCTTCTGGCATCCTTCACTGCTGCGCTGAGACAACTGCTTCCTGCTTTAGAAGCTCTTTTTCTTTTCTGCCGTTTCTCTGAAGGAGAAGTTGCTAACATGACCTGGAGGTGCCGCTGTGGTGGCGAGAGGGGTTCTGGTGGATGTGCTGTTGAAAGGTGGGGGTGTCAGTAGTCGTCTCCGCGGCTCACCACCTCTTTGCAGGTGGGCCTGAGCAGGATGGTGTGCTCGAACTGAGCGGTGTAGCAGCCCTTTGTGTCGCAGAGGGGAGGGTAGGGGTCCACAATGCCCAGGTCGCACAGGTTCTTCAGGGCCATCAGGTACTTGCTCTCGCCCAGGCGGTCCAGCCAGCGGCGGCAAAACGCCAGCGTGCCGAAGTTCTCGTTGACGACGTTCAGCAGATGCTTCGCTCTCGGCAGCCTGAGAAGGAAGAAGCAGTGAGTTCAGAGCCGGTTTCTCTAACCTGAGGCCACTGGTCACTGTTTAAAGACAAACTCTCACCTGATGGGGACGTGGCCGACATCGAAGTTCTTCATATAGTGGGAGCACTCCATGTCATCATGGACCACACCTTTCCCCGTGCTGCCGAATGTCTCAATGGCATAAACCTCTCCCTCCTGCAGGGTGAAGGTACACAAGTGTAAATTAAAACGGACACATAAAATGCTAAGATCTGTCCACTTCCAGGACACCAGAACAGCAATAAATAGAGGGATGACTCGTTAACTCGCCTCCATTTTCGTTGCTTCTCCTCCTTTGACGATTGGCACAGTCTTTCCAGCGTGTATTCTGTACTGACCGATCGAGTGGCCGTTCAGGTTTCGGATCGGCTTTACTGCATAAGGAGACACAAGTAAATAAATGAAGGATTTTACTGCATTTATCTAAAGCCAGTAGCCTCATGACACTTCTATAAGCACAAGATGCACTGGAGCCAATTGTCTGTAACTTTTCAAATAAAAGTCACTGCTGCATTTTTGCCTGAGTAAATACAAAATGCAGTTTTTTAATGTTGCTTTCATTTATTAAGAAGATCATGTTCCCTCCTGCAGCCACAGCTGTTTGCACAGACATACCTTGGTACGTTTTACCGTCCAGCTCCACCTCGTAGGACTCCATCACCTCCTGAATGGCCTCTCCAACATCGCACAGGCGCACGTCAATGCCGGCGCACTGCATCACACAGAGGGAAACATCAGCTTCACATCCAGAATGAGAGATGTGACGTGTGTGTGTGTGTGTGTGTGTGTGTGTGTTTAGGCTGTACTTTGATTCCAGTATTGGTAGCTTCCCTCACAGCCTCTAGCAGCTTGTCGTACTTTGGATTAAATGTGACAGTGAAGGCACAGTCAATGATTCGTCCTGTGAGCAGACACACAAGAGGACAAGGCGCAGAAAATTAATATTTCATTTCTGTACACAGAATGTTAAAAAAATAAGTTTTACTAAAAAATTCAAACAAAAGTAAAACATGCGGTACCGTTGATGTGCGTGCCGAAGTCAATCTTGCAGACGTCGTCGTACTGCAGGACAGTGGTGTCTCCGGCGTTGGGAGTGTAGTGGGCAGCACAGTGGTTCAGGGAGCAGCCGGTGGGGAAGGCCAGGCCAGCGTTCAGCCCGTTCTCCTTTATCAGCTTACGAGAGCAGTCCTCCAGCCGCTCGCTGACGAGAGGAGAGGGATGGGAGACGGGGAATATGAGAGCTGATTTAACTATCACTGGACTATTTGATTCTGAAGAAAGGATCAAATCCAACAATCCTCCCAGGTCAACTTTGGGAGTTACGAGTGATTTCACAGTGTATTTCATGTTTTCCACACCCACACGTCTACTAGTGGAAACCACATAGTGGGAAAGAGCTCAGTGTTCAGTTTTGCCTGTATTATGTGATTTTCAAAGCTGGGCTGTGATTAAGAACCTTACTCACTATTGCTGCTGCTAACTGTGCTGTTCAGTTCTGCCCTATCAGCAGTCCAAACTACAATAACCTGGCATAACCCTCCAGCACGTGTCAGTCACCATCACGTCAAGTTGCTTCAATAAAAGTCTGTCAACGAAGTGGCCTCCTCACCAGATTTCAATCATGGTCATGCCGGGTTTGAGGAAGCTGCGGACGTGCTGGCGGACCTGTCTGTGGGCCTCGGCTGCCTGTCTGAAGTCGCTCCACACCTCCTCGTTGGCTTTATCCAGCACCCGCTTCTCATCGTTGGTCATTCGCCACGCTGCGCTGCGACTGGGGGAAGAACCACAGCTAAACTTTTATTATGAGCCTCGATGCCTATTTTAATGAAGCTGCAGCCGTTTGAAATGAAACATCCAATAACTCAGAGTGGTGGGATTAAACATGTTAACATTGCACCAAGGAACTGGTTTTACAACAGTGACGCTCCCGACTCATCTCTGTCACCAGTCTTAGGGGCAATTCGTTCGTCTGCACAGTCACATACTGCTCAAACCCAACACGTTGTTCGTACCCGTCCTGTAAGATCGGGTATTCACACTCCTGTCCGATGGGGTATACTCCACTTGGGTACAACTCACAGATGGGCACAGAAGGGGGATCAGTCTGTGATTTGGCTGAAAGGAAAAGAGAAACGCCCATCAGGTGAGCCAGTGACTAACTTGTTACATATTCTGGTGACAGCAGCAGTACCATGTTCAGGTTTTAGACTCATCCAGTAGAAAATAATTAATTAAAAATGCTCCATGTGTCATGTCGTCAACTTACGTCCCTTCTTCTTCTTTTTCTTCTTCTTCTTCTTCTCTGTCGAGTTTTCCCCGTCATCTACATCTGTGCGAGTGATAGAGCCTCTCGTTAAACCTGACTTCCAGGAGTGATGCGATGTCTTATCATCAGGTGTTAGACACTCACCTTCCTCTCCATCCTCCTTCTCCTTGTCTTCTATCACCTGCTTCTCCAACTGTTTGGTCACTTCGGCCTCTCCGTTCACCTCCGCCTCAGTGCCTGCAGCAGCCAAGGTTCAGATATGTTTACACGGATTAAAAAGCAAATCAACTACCTGCAGCTGAAACGGATGTCTTCAAGACCAAGTCACATAAACAACACAACTGATACAAAGGCCTGAAAGACAACGTTGGGTTTTGAGAAATTTTTTTAATTTGCAGGTCAGCATTAGCCCTTAAACCAGAAATATATTTACTGTTTACCAAGACGCAGACAAGGGTCGTTTGGTCTATGTCACCGACCGTGTTTATATGCAGCAGGTTACTCTGCAGTAAGAATCTGCTATCATCCAGCTGCTCCTCTCTGCAAAAAGTGGGCTGCAGCCTTAATTCTATACATGCACTTAATAAAACACTATTTTCTTATTGTAAACTCTCAGATTTCTGCAAAAGAACAGATGATTATTGCCATCACTGCAGAGAAAAAATGATAACGATGACATAAAAGGTTGACAAGTAGATGCAGAAAGTTGCTGACATGCTCAGGTAATTGTTTGTTCAATTCTGTTAGAATAAAATGTGCAAATAACAAATCCGGTTGTTCCATGTGGCTGCTGCTGCATATAACTGAAAAGACTGAGTGTACTGTGGAGGACTTGGTCATGTTTTACAGTTACACATTATTCGCCGTTTGCAGCAAGTGGCAGCTACTCATTAAAGACAGCAGCACAAAAAAATACTAAAAGTCAGGTACAATATGGTAAAAGTGAAGATGTAAAAAATATTAGCTAGTTCTGCATGGTAATAACACAGCAAGTCTCTTTATGTCCCCATTGCAGAATGCTTCATTTTTAAATGGATAACGATAGCTAACACAACTTCTTAGTGTTTCAAAATGTTCCTACTGGAAATACCCATTATCTCTACAAAACAAAAAGGCAGGTGGGTGTGTAGCTTTAAAACCCTGAGTTAAATAATTAAGTTATATAACATTAACAAACAGGACACTGTGACCATAAATAAACCCACGTGTTCTGGGTTTTGTTTTTGGTTCTCCATATGAAACATGGTTTGGCTGGAGAGAAGCGAGAAAGAGGTCATAACGTTGCATGTGGTTTTTGTTTGTTGAACAAATCCTTCTTTGCCGTTTCGCTCCTTACATAACAACTCTGGCAAAGGGGCAATTAGGAAACAGGAAAACTTGGCGAGACTCAGCGCTGTTTGTGAGCAAACGGCTAAAGGTGTGGTTAGATCACAACATGATGGTGTTTTCTTATAAAAAGGATGACATGTGCTTCAAGTACCGGCTATGTTAAAAGTCCCTCGTTCTGGCTAAAGCTCGTCGTGCTTCAGGGCCTGACAGGCGACACAGCTGCGGCCACAGCGCGGCCAATAACCGACAGGTTAGACACGATCGTAGCGCGGTGCTTCCGCATGAACTGTCAAAATAAACTCCCCCTCGCTAAATAAGCCGAGAGCTTTAATTATTCATTCATTATTATAAGCCGATTTAGTTCATTTGCAATAATATAGAAAACAAACAAATTAAAAACACGTTTTAAAAACATAAAAAAATCAGTTCGATACCGATGCCCTGAAGCAACCAAAAATAATACGATTTATATTGACGTGTGCTGGCCTATGAAGCCCTTTATTGTGAAGGAACGTGCCCGAGATTTCCGTCTCTGACGTCGCTTACCGTGGCTGACCAGTTAAGCCTGTTAGCTGGGAGCTACTGGGGGGTGCCTCACCTGCCGACGAAGACTTTGTCTTCTTCTTCTTTTTCTTCTTCTTTTTCGCCGTTTCCTCCACTGGATCGGCCTCCTTTTCGTCCGCTTCGCCGTTCAGCTCCGGATCACAGATTGGTTTCTGGTCCGCTACTTTCTCCGCAACAACGTCCGCCATCTTCGCTGGAGCCGCTGCTGGCATGGCTGCTTGGAAAAGGGAGCGCAAGGGATTGTGGGTGTTCTGTTGGCGATGATTGCTGTTTGTGAAGAGGCATTCATGGGTCGCTCGGGGACATTAGTATTTCTAAACTCGGTCATAATTGTTGTACACAACCATTTTTAAACCATACAAAAATATTATTATATTATAGATAATTGCACAGAGCCAATGTGAGTGTTCACAAAGCTCAGTTTTATACACACATGGGACCACAAACAGACATTTAATGTAAAAGTTTAATGTAAAATCTGACCTCACTGGGAGCAATTGAACTCTACTTGCAGTAAACTTGCTCAATCAGCTGAAGAGGAGCATGAGCCTCATCAGGAAATACTCTGTAGAGAGATATAAATAAACAGACACGCTGCACTTGAATCAAACAAGATAATCTATTACTTTAAAAAAAGAAAACATTAAAGCTGTAACACATATTTTACACAGAGTAATCTATTACTCTGTGTAAAATATATTATTATTAAAGCTACTTTTACTTATTGAAGTTATGTACTGTACTTGCAGAAAATATTAAAATACCTATAACAGTTAACGACCTATGAAAGAAGTCACCACTAGGTGGCAGAATCAGTATAATAAACAAACTGAAAATATCCCAAAAAAGTTGTCTGTACCTCAGTTCATTTACATTTTATTATTAAGCCACAAATGAAAGTTCTAATTTAAAATCCTATTAAAGATACTAAAGATCAGAAATGAAAGTAAATATGCAGTAAAATAGCTCTGGGATATATTGGTGATAAATCCTGGATATCTGAAACTTTTTGAATTGATTGTATGAATTTTTAAAAAATGAAATTAGCTACAAGCCTCAGAACATTGTAGTGACTGAGCTAAAATGATAAAATTTACCTCAAACATTACTGTAAATTGCCCTCATGCATGTTAATTAAATGTATTTTGAGGTTTGTGTGAAAGCCCCCAAAGGCAGGAGTGGCTTCAAAGGGGGGGGGGTTTACCAGCTGTTGGGGGTCAGACAAATGCAAAATCCCGCAACAGGCATCAAATAACCCGTCGAACCTGTTTCTTTACCTCCGGCCATCAGAGCGTGTGAAACACGAGCAGGATCTAACGTCAGGAAAGACTTCAGGACACATCGAATAGAGTGGTTTTTATTTCATGGTGGAAAATGCAGGAGGGGGTAGACCTCACCCCGTGGGAGGGGGGAGGGGGCAGGCCAAGGCAGACATGGTGACAGGACAGACGGCGAAGGTGGAGGCATACGCCAGGCTGTCTCACAGCAACTTCATATGAAACACAGAGTAACAGATCTACCTCACGTGAAAGAGAAAACCCACGTCCAGATAACTGATTTCAAACGCACACTTCAGTGAATTCAGCCTTTATCAGCAGCTCCTACATACACTGTATAAACTCCACAGCAGCTACGCGTCCCCGTTGTATCCGATCCCAGAGTCCAGAGAGATGGACTGGTAGGAAAACTGGCCAGATAGAAATAAAGCACACATAATAAAAATACATTTACTTCCTCTTCTTAAACAGTATTCTGTGTGAGTGTGAGAGAGTGTCCTATTCTAATTAAGGTCAGCTCAGTCTTCCGCTGTAAGATGTGTTCAGACAGAACCAAATCTCGTATCACTCGCTTGGATTTGAACACTGAACCTTTTTTTATTATTTACCACAAAACAACCTTCACACACTACTTTGAAAACACTGTGCATCATTTAACACGAAGGTTCCTTCAGACTAATGCAGGTTTATTCAGTCACACGTGGTTCGGATTCGATTTCTTTCAGGTTTGATTTGTGCAAAGGCTTCACAGAGTAAAACAAATCAGCTGAAGCGGAGCCTGACCCCTAAAGTGTTGTAAAGACAAGACATCCACAAACTGTTGAATCACTTTGAACTTTGGAGCGATGTAAAGGTGGAGAGTCAGTGTCCACAGCTTTATTTATGGACAGCACCTAAGTCAACATCACTGTAAATTAGATTATTATAAGTAACATTAGTATAATTATGTGTGTAAAGTCAATTTTTTACACTGGAAATACAAGTGATTTGGTTATTTATGCAACTTAACTGATTAAAAACAATTTAAAACCCTGCAACAAAACTAATGGGGGAATCTATGAAGCCTGAAAGAATTATTAGAACAGTAGAAATGTTCTGGTAGTTTATAATAGTTATGAGGTAAACTACTCTTTCCTGGCAATAATTCTGTAGTTTCTCGTGTATTTTTGTTTTGCTGCTAGAGAGCGAGGGTTGAAAATATTTCCGATCTCTTCAGTTTCTCTCCGTTTTCCTCCTTTTGTTTTGCTCTTTAAGAGACACCAAGACACCAAACTTCCATCTAATCACTGACTGTTTGAGGTTCTATTTGAACTCAACCGAGTGACAGCGTTGCTCTCATCCCCGGCCCGAAACATCCCGTCAGTAACTCCAGCTGGAGCAGGGAAGCTCCTCATTGGTTTCCTACAATCTACTGAGCGACTGTGAACGCTGTGACGTCGCGGTTTGTTTTAGTGGTTCTGGTACCTGAGTTTGAACAGCATTGTGGGTAATGTACAGTAACATGGACGGATGGGTGACGGAGAGGAGGGAGGCAGAGGTTGGAAACATCTCCACATCAGAAACAGTTAAGATGGAACACAGACCCACTAACAGACAATCAGACATAAATACAGTCTGTGCCCAGGTGTTTTATTTCCAGTCCTTCTCAGGTGTTTGTCTGTTGCCCTCCTCCTCTTCCTCTTCGTCCTCGTCTCCAAACGTCTGCTCCTCCATGTGGATGAGCGAGTGTGAGCGCGCCGCCACCTGTGCTGCGAGGGCGGAGCTGAAGCTCAGCGCCTGCGAGCCGTGGATCTCCGTCAGTCTGTCCATCACAGACACAGCAGGGATTTTGGGCTTCAGGAAACAGTCGAGGCCGTTCTGAGACTGCCCTTCCTCCTCCTCCTCCTCCTCCTCCTCCAGCCCGTCATATTGGTGCAGCTCAGATGAACCCCCTCCTCCTCTCATGCAGATCGAACCGCCTCCCAACTCCACTCCCTGTGCCTCCAGGCAACAGCTGAACTCCGTCACCGGCTCTGTGGACGGGTCAGACCTCGTCCTGCCACTTCTGCCTTCCACTTCGTTTCCTTCTTCATCACTGGTTTCTACTGGTTCCAGAGCATCGGGACGCTCACCTAAAGCTGAGGGAGTCACAGCAGCTGCAGGAAAAACAAATCCCAGAGTAAAACAGATATTTTTTAGTCACCTCTCAGCCCAGTGAGGAAAAATGGAAAACAACTCCAAAGAGAATAAAGCTGTACAGATGCAGTTTTCAGTGTAGCACATTCATAGCATACAGTTTATTTATGGGAAACCTTCACTCCTGTATTCTCTCCAAGAATAGGAGTGATACCAGCACAGACCTTGGTCACTGAAGAGCAGCTGCTTCCTCTTCATCCTCTCCCCCTCTGAGGCACGGAAACCCAGGACAGCTTTGAGCTCAGACAGGACGCGGCGGGACTCCTCCCTCTCCCGGCGCTGACGCTCCCGCTCCTCTGGTGACAATATGTCAGTCCAAGAGCCTCTGCCTTCACCGTCAGAGTCCGAGTCTGACACGTAGGCCTCCCACTCCTGGTGGAATGAAATGTTTAAGGAATCCAGACTGTGGTGAGGCCATTTCAGTGAAAGCACCCAACATGAAACATCAGGAGAAAGGGTGATCGTACCAGCTCTTCTGGTACAGGGTCTCTGTCCAGGATCAGGGGGTACGATGGAGGAGGAGCAGGAATCTCAGTCACAGGAGTACCACACTGCTCCACGCCGTCAGCATTACCTGCAGCGATAGTGTTAACTTACAACAAAGCAAATTCCACAAAACCACCTCAACAACGTGGCGCTGGAGCTGGATCCTGGTGCTTGTTTTGTTTCTTAGGAACATTTTTAGGAGCTACTTCCTCCATAACTGGCAACAGCCTTGAGTCACAGTAAATGAAGGAGGAAGTCTGTGCTAAGAATGGAAACCCACGCACTGCTAAACAGGGGGCGTCCCTGCTTTGTCGTTTTGTTTTGGCAGTTGTTTGAGCTCAACATTCATCAACGTCTAACAACTGGAAAAAAACAAACGGCTTGTTTCTGAGCACGTTGACACCGTCTTTCTGTTTGACATTGTCTCTGTCGACATTCCCCGTGGTTTAACCTCACCTGGACACGCGCTGGTCCGTCTCAGCATGCGCTCCACCTGGCTGATGGTGTCCTCCCAGCAGCCAGTGCTGGCCTGCATGTGCGGCTGCAGCTGGTGCAGCCGGTCGCTGAGGTCCTGGTAACCTTCGCGAGTCAACTCCGTCAGGTCCTGGGAGACCATCATTTTCTCCAGGCCGTCCTCCAGGATGATCATCCTGAGAATATTAAAAATAGAAAAGGATGAAGAAAGTGGTTGGATTCTTTTCTTGAATCCTGATTCTCTACTTCTTCTTCTGCAGCGTCTTTGTTATTTCTATGAATTTACCGATTGTTGATTATTTTTCCTTTCAACAAATAGTTATGTTAAAATGATCTTTTCCTGCCTCGTTATATTTTGACAGGTTTAAAATCATGTTCATAGCGCTGAAATATAATATTTGTTTATTTGGATGAGAAAACAAAAGTCACACATTTTCATTCACACTCTTATTTGCTGCAGTAACCCAGTTTCCCCAGCTCCCCAGTAAGCGGCTATCATGTTTAATCTCATTTTATAGTGGCTGGAGAGTGAGGCCAGTCAGGGTTTCTGTGTGCGTCTCACTCGCTGAGCAGGGCCTTCAGGTGCAGCTGCAGGCTTCGGACGGAGGTGTGCAAGGTGTTGAGCTCTCGGCATTTCTCCCCGGCTCGTCCAGTCCTGTCGGAGCCCGCCGTCCTCGGCTGAATCTCAAAGTGTCTGTGGAAGTCGTAGCTTCGTTGTACTTCGCAGAGGCAGCTGGCCAGAGCGTGATGGAGGGGCTCAGTCACCGCGGTGGTGGAGCGGTGGAGAGGTGGGGGTGTGGGCTGGGGATGAGGGAATGTTTCACCTTTCAGTTCTGTCACCTCTGGTTCTTCTATTCGCCGCGGTGAAAGGAGAAGGGCCAGGCGACGGAAACACTCAGAGCTTTGCCCCACCCACAGCTGGAACAGCATCTGCAGGAAGACAAACAACAAACGCTTCATATCATCATATCACCAGCACCACTGTTTCCTTTCTGTTTTTGGTTTAGTCTCGTAGTCGCTGCAGGTTTTATTTTAAAACAAAACTGAAGTCAGTGCAGGTGTTTAAAAAAGCCTGATACTTTTTTAACAATATAAACATTTACGTGGAGAATTAGAGTCTATATCACCGCAGTAATATGCTTTGTGTAAATGTACCTACTGTATCCCTCAGCCTTTACCTTTCCTTCCCCAAACCACCAGGTTTGTCCCCCAGGCCTTACCTTCAGAGCAGGCAGGCTGTAGTCGTCTGTCAGCTCCTGGGCCTGCTCGTCACCCAGGTGTTCGATTCCCAGGCCGAGGCCCAGGTCCTTCAGAGGCACCGCAGACACATAGTTGGTCACGTTATCGATCTCAGAGTTGAGGGGGAACGTTGGAAGGCGTTAAAGACAACACTTCGTCAAAAGTATTTATAACTAGGATTTGAAGAAAAGACATATTTAATGTTTTTAATTTAAGGCGATTTTATTTTGAGACTCGATAGAAGTTAGAACAGAAAAGAGAAAGAGGGTGTGTATCCAGCTGACAGAGATTAGTGAAACACCAAATGTGCATGAAGACAAACTGAATGATTCACAAGGATATGCTTTGAGCATGTGACAGGTGGCTCTACGCGAGGCCCTGAAGGCCGAGCGGAGCGCGCGGTAGACGGTTTTTCTCAGTCCGATTAGCTGCTGGCCGCGTGGCACCGACCCCGGCCCGGCCCTGCTAAAGGAGCTGGCCGCACTCACCCTGTCGAGCAAACTTCACAAGTGAAATGTGATACAACTGTGGAGACGTCCCAGAGAGGCGGGGGGGCACACACAACAATGAACACCACGTGACAAAACAAACATACAGAGACAGATATAACTAAAAGAAACATGAAATTATGGCCCATTAAAGGAACAATCCAACTTTTTAAAAACTCTCTCACCTCTGTACAGTAAATAGTGTTTTTTCTTTTTGTTTTGCTTTTTCTTTTGTTTGTGCTTTGTCCCTGAGGGCCACCGTACTTATGGTATTTGGTATTTGCATAATGCCCTTATCTTCCAAACTGAAATTGTTGACTTGCAGTGGAAGTGAGAAAAAAGGAAATAAAAAAAAGAGCCTTTGAAATTTGTGAACCTATCCTTTAACATGTTGAACTCAAGCCTTCAGGGCCTTAATGCTAAGCTAACGGACCTCTGGTTGTGGCTACACTTTTACTGTACAGACATGAAGAGGACAGACATTCACTTACTCTCAGCACGACAAGAGAATTTCTTGAAATATCGACCCACTGAAAGCAGATACAGTGTTCGTCTACTGACAGTGCTAACATCACAGACACACACAGACACTGTAGTGGTAGAAAATACGTAACATAAACACTGAATCAAAAGAAGGGAATCAGTTGATCAAGCGGTGACAGTTAAAGATGTGAAATCACTCATCGTTATGTGGATGTAAAATGAGAACACTTACAGGGTGAACCCTCTGGAGATGACCTCGGTTTCCTGCACCAGCCGCAGGGCTTTGCGCGACAGGCTGGTCAGAACCTTGCTGTTGTGGACCAGATTCTGGAGCTGAGTCGCACGGGCGTGGACGTCTCTCTGCATGCGCCCCTGTCTCCACAGTGTAAACCCCCTCATGCCCACCCAGCCCAAAAGAGTCAGGCCCCAAGGGGCGGCAGCCAGGGACCACAGGCCCTCGGATACGGAGCAGAGACCCAGCAGCACAGCAGCCAGGCCGACCAGCCCCGCCATGTCCCTGAGAGGGAAAAAAGGGCGCAATACTATTTTTTATAATTCTACCATTATATGCAACATAATACTTTACCTAGCATTAAATAATATTAGTAATAAATAAAATTAAATTAATATGAACTGATGTCTGTCAACACTAAAGGTTTTTCTGGCATTTTGACTGTTAATAAATGTTCTAAATTAAATTATTTGTGTTATGTTGTCAGTAGTTTATAGAATAAAACTAAAATTGTAATTTTACTCTAATATAGTATTCAGAAGCTTCAGTTTGTGCTAGTGCTGTTTTGGAAAGCATCATATTCTCTGGTGACCCAATTATTTTACCCATGCATTATTCTTCCCTAACAATGTACCATAGGGAGGGCCGGGCAATGAGACTTGGTCTGGGAAGGGTGCTCGCTCGGCAGGATGAGCCGGAGGGCGAGGAGTCGAAGGTGAGCAGACTTGGATCTAACAGCTCGATCAGCTCCACATCCTCCTGCAGCAGCACATCCTGGTCCAGAATGCACTTTACCGAGTACTGTCCGAACAAACAGTCCTGCAAGAAGGGATAAAACATGAGAAACACATGCCTTTCTAAATAAAACTGAGGGAAGTTGCTCTCTCCTGTTTTACATACCAACTGCTGCTCCAACTTATGGGAAGCAGCCGCCTGGTGAACTGGGCTCCATCTCCACAAGGCCTCAGCCAATCTCCATAATCGCCTTCCCTGTAAGTCGTACACAGGGTAAAGATCAGAGGGTCTTTTTTGCTGGTATTCCCGGTCTTCAGGTATTTCCAAGGAATTACACACAACCAATTAGAGGGTGCATACACACTTGCTCACAGTCAAAGTGAGTATCCCAGGAGACGAGCTCTTTCAGGCAACAACAATAAGTGTAATGTGTGTTTCTACACCTGCTCTTGGGACATAGCACCGCTGTAGCATGGATTATGGACTAAATTCCTACTTTAGTATTTACCTTTTTACAATTTGGACATGAATAAAACCCCAACAGCAGAGACTCCCTGTATAAACAGTGTGAGACATCCAAACTGCCCCATCCAGACTGCATCACGTCTCAAAGGGCACTGACATTTCAATGCAGAACAAACCTCAGGCTTTTCTAAGAGCCTTCACAATCCCAAATTGTGTAACACCTAATAATGAATAGGATTAACGACTCATTAATCGTCTTAGCGTGTTTTATGGCATAGTTAGAATACTTGTTTAAAAATAGGACTCATTTGCAAAGCTTAGTGTGCATGTGGAGGTTTTTCTGATACCCAGCAGCAGCCTGTCACAGCACCATTCATTGAAAAGCTGCAGTTGTATTGATTACTAATTTAGACAGAGCCTAAGGACTGTGATCTTGTCCGTGCACGCTCAAAGTAGGCCACTGTTCTGTTGTCTCTCCGGTTACCACACAGGTCATGTAAACAATGCACGGTAACACACATGTCTCAGTGCAGCTCATCACCTTAAGTTCTCTTCCTGCTCAACAGTTTTCTGCCGGTGTCACGCAGCTTTGGCAAACTGAGACTTTTTGTACAAATGGACAGAAAAAAATAATTTCCAACATTACAAACATGTAAAAGAGAAGCTACTAGAGCTTGCTACAACCAATCCACTGATTTCTGTCTCATGCCTGACTGTGCGAGACATACGTTTAGTAATCAGACCTCTTTATTTGCGCATGATTAACACCATCAAAGCTTCACAAATGAAGTAACTGAGAGAAGGGGAAGCTATTTTGTTGATTCACAGGTGTCTCAGGATTTGAACCAGCTGCCTACAGAATTACTGCATAGTTATGGGAATAATTCTGTAAGTTACATAATCTCCTAAGTATAAGATTAGGTCATTCAAACATCCTGTACATGCTACAGATGCACAAATTATCTTTTACTGGTAGTGAAAAAACAAACTGGTCTATCTACGCAAACTTGCTGTTTAGCCTCAGCTCCAACTTTATCAGAGCTCCAGGAAACCGGTCACAGAGAAAACGAGCCAAAGGTTTTCCTGTCTCATCCTCCTTTACTCCTTAGAACAACAACGTACCAGGGAGGAAGCATGACATGTACGGAAAGTTCCTGAATGAACAGAACATCGTTTCCCGTCGCAAGAAGAGGGGAGAACAATGAGAGGCTGAGTCATGTGATGCGGCTCTTCCCAGGACGTAGATAGAGTCAAACTACAGTCATCAACTATTAAGGTTTTAGCAGATACACTTACACCTTATTTAGGCACAATAGTTAAATTTTGTAGACATTCTGTGTGTAAGAGGAGGCTCACAGATGCAGGAGGAAGGTCAGAGAGGAGCAGAGTGTGGAGTCACCAATCACAATGGGGTTATCTCTTCTAAAATCACTACCACAGTGTGAGAGAGGTGAATCGGAGGGAGAGGGTTTCATGCTAAAAATGAATCTTACAAATTATAAAATGGATAAAACATGCAACACGAGATACCTGAACGAGCGTTCTTCTTGCCATGTCTATTTTATGTTGAGAAGCGTATGAACGAGCGCATGAAACAGCCTGTGGGCGACCGTGAGCTCACTGTCTGGTGTCAGTCGTCACATTAATTAGTTTCTGTCTGACTGCACAAGTTCAACAGTGACAGTGATACTTGTGCGCGCACACACACACACACACACACACACACACACACACATGCCTGCCTGAGTCGGGGATACCGACTGTAAACAACAATAGATCCTAGTTAGAGAAGCTCCTCTGTTTTGACTTGATGGGATTTTGCCTGACTAAGAATTTTCTTATTTATTTATTAGAGATTATTTCTTAATAAGATCCAAGAATTATCCAAGAATCATAATCTGAATAATCCAGGGCCACAACTGATTTTAATCATTCATTAAGTTGACGTTCTACACAAATGTATTTGATTTTGTAGTAATCCAACTATGTCTTTTAGAGAGAACTGCATGTGTGGTCTTGGTGGCGGTGAAAGGGGGAACTCACTGAGGTTTTCTGTGGATCTTCGTTGGGAGAGGCGAGGTCTCCCTCTTGCGCGCCATATTCCTCCTCCTGGGATGCTGTTGGACATGCCTCGAAGTCTGTGTGCCCTAGATCATGCAGGTACTGGAAAAGAGGGGAATTCTGCAAAGAAAAAGAGAAGCAGGGAGTCAGCATGTGCAGGAGCTGAGGAATGGTGAATAAAAATGCAAACATGGGGAAGGGGAGAAATTAGATTGTGGCAAAACGGACAGCGAGCTAAAACTCATCACTAGTAGCGTGAATCCAAAGGTGCCCTGGCTCTGATAAGCGAGGAAGGAGCATCACTGACACGCCAAGCTGGTCCACCTTCCTTCAGCAGCTGAAGTTGAGGCTCCACCCTCACCCACAACCCCAATCTTCCCCATGCAAATTACTTTTCTATTCTGGGAGAAATGCTGTAAAAGCCTTCACATGCGAACCTGTAAATCAACTCATACTGATGTCAGGACTGTCGTTTGCGCCTCTCAGGGCTTCTATCCTGCACAGGAACTGGACACTAAACATAAACACATATGATATGCTGCGTACCCTGAACAAAGACAGCTCGGACACAAACCTGTGGTAAAATAATGTGACAGGAGAAACAGCCTACTATACAGACTACAGTCTGTCCAAAAGATGCCCGAACCAGCTGCTCAGCCTCTGTTGCTGGGAAAACATTACTCCGATTATCTCTGCTGGGTTTTGGTGCTTCATCCTTACAGCTGCACAGGAGCATCTCAGTTTAATGCCATTAACTATGCCCATTTGTAACACACTGTATTTCTGCTGTATACAGCAACGATTTAAATGTTACTCACATGCATTGTCACACGAAGTCGCAGCTCATGTTGTCACCATCCAGATGTACCTACGTGAGCAGGGCTTTTATCAGAACCGACGCATTGGGTCTGGTCCTCCCCACCCCACCTCTGACAGTGTGGCGATGATGAAACACTAACAACATTGCGCACACTAACCAGGCTCTGCCCCTCTCATGACCAACAAAGCTCCTTGGCAGAAATACAGTTAGCAACCAGCCAAGTGTGTGGATTTATTCTGGGTTGTCAGTGCACGGGAGAGGGGCAAAGGACTGCTTGTTTGAACCCAACCTACTAGTTCAATGAGCTAGCTAGCTACCTGTCTGCAATGAATTGGGTCGAAACCCCGACATCTAGCTAGCTCAGAACTCGCGTAGTATGACAAAGCACCACATACAAGTTTCGATAAAGAACAGCAGCAGCTATACAAACCTCAAACACCACATCTTCGTCAAACTCCTCAGTCATTGCTCTCCGCCATCTATACGCAGCCCGTTTAGCATTACAAGTTATAGGCGACAGTGGTCAGAGACACCCCACTTGAAAGTTGATAGTTAGCCGTTGTTGCTAAAACCGAGCGGGAAACTTCAACTCCCATAATGCTCGTCTTCAACTGCCACTTCCTCTGGAGTAACTGGCGAAGCGCTCGTGCCGCTTACAACGCCCCAAGTGGTCGCGAGAAACAGCCGTTAGGAAAACCTGGCAAAGTGTAAAGTTAGCGGTAAACATACAGTATGCCATCGGGACGAGACCTTCAAAATAAAACGGCAGAGCGTTCCTTGGCTTAATAAATACAGTTTAACAAATCACTTGTGTGATATATCTCATGAGCTCACAACTGAAACAGGTCATATTCAACAATCAGGGGCATTTTCTTTCAATTTGTTTTAACAATTCACTCATTTTCTGATAAGATTAAAGCAACACTGTTGATTTATGTCAGTTACCACCTGGCTTTCCTTTACCTAATTCCTTTTTCAAATATAATTGAAAATTCTATATTGTTGAATATTCAGAATGTGATATTTCTAGGCCTATGAATTAACACGCACTTTTACATGTGTATTACATATTGTAACCACACATATCTTTGTGTCATTTGAAGATTTTACTACCGATAGTATTTTTTAACAATATTTGATATTTATCAATGAGCGAAGAAATAAAAAAAATACAGTGATGTTTTTAAATTGTGGTACAAATTCACTGACTTATAACACCTATTTTAAGTGAAAATACATTTATTTTGGAATCTTCTACCGGAAGTGTGGTGTGTTATTGCGCCACGCTTGACACAGCAGGAAAGCACCGTGGCTGAAAACTTCGGGAAAAATGGAAAAAGTAACAGGCGTAAATGGTTTATCCGCAAATCTTCTGGAGAGATGAGAGACAGCAGCGGTGGATCTACACATTTTCTCCCCGAAGCTGCTTTCAAACTGACAATGGCGACAAAGGAGATAAAAACGCAGATTTCTTCGCTGTTCCATTGAAAGTAAATTTACTCATGGAGAAAGAAGAAACTCTGGAGTCATGAGCTCAGGTTTGTTTCGTGGGGTAACGTTGGCTAACTTAGCAAAACCCTGCCATGCAAACACGTAACATTATTACGTAGCTAAAACTAAAGACAGACACTGTTCTTAGTTGATCCGCAGAAAAGGAAAAAACAGCATTTTGAATGTTATAACGGACGTTAGCTCCCCCTCTATTTTTACTCAGCCAGAGTTAATTACAGTTTTTCTTAATAACAGCTTTTCAAAAGATATAAAAGAAGACTCGACCTCAGTTTCAGTATTTTTTTTATAACACCATCACAACACATATTTAAAAAGAATTTTTTTTGTTTGTTATCACAGCGTCTGTTGCAGCTGGAGCGACTTAAATCCTTTGTCTTAAAACATCTGTCCTGTTCATGCAACAAGTCGGACTATAACTTCGATTACAAAGTTAATACATCATAAAAATAGAATGCCTTTGTCTGAGTAAATATATATCATTAAAATGGGATATGTGCCATGCAGTTTTCCTGCTCGTTTTTCCCACGTTATAAACAGAGGTTATGCAGCTGCCTGATGTTCCCTGTTACACGAATCTGCGTAAAGAAAACTCTCGTTTTATTTACTCGTGTCCTATTGTTAGAGTTAGACATCCTTGAGGATCGTTTATTAACTTTGATGCCGTCTTTATCGTGTCTTGGCTAATTCGGCTTATTGTGAAACACCAAGAAACAATAGGAGATATTGCAATTGTGTTCTGACTGCTCACCACCGCGATCCACGGTCACCCTGGTTGCAAGTTTGTTTGAAAAAGAGGACAAGCACTTATTAAAGTAGATTTCTTTCCTCGCCGAATTGAAGAGTATTTTCCTGTTAATCAATACCATGCGCTGTAAGTAGATAATTTTTATGAGGCCGATTAAATTAGGCCGATTGAGTTTTGAGCGGAATTTGCAGCGAGGCTTCGTGCAGCATGTATCGGGGGCAGAGCTTTTGGTTATTGGCCTTTTCGGAAACATCCGCTCTATGACTCCACTTCTCGTGGTGCCAAGATTTTTTAGGCAGTAGAGCGGAAAATATGGAGCCAATCTCAGTTCACAGCTTTTTAGTAGTGTAGAGACGGTTGATTTGACTGTATTTCTGAAGCCTAATCCCAGACGAGTCATCTACTTCACACTTTAGTTATCAGTTGTAATAGTCACTTCTTAGACAGACATAATCAAAACTAACATGTCCCAAACAGTGACCTTTTGACCTAAGCCCTTGACCACACCTTGCAGCTGTGCATCCTCCTAAATGATGAGGCCTGGGTGAAACACGCTTTCTTGTGCGCTGCTCCTGCTGCATGAATCATTTTAAAGGAAGCGAGTTAAGAGTTTTCTGTAAATGTCCTTCCTCCTCTTTCCGTACAGGTGTGAAGAAGCCTCCGTTGGCTCCCAAACCTAAACTCCCCACTCCAAACAAACCCTCTCCCCCACCCATTGCCCCAAAACCGGGTCTCCTCAACCAGACTTCAGTCATCTCCCAACATTCCCCTGCCACTCACAAGAGGACAAAACCAGCTGTTGCCCCCAAACCATGCATTCCCAAATCCACAACCCCTTCTCCTCCAGTTTCACCTCCACCACCCAAACCTAGTGAACCCCTTATCCTATCCCAGGAACAGCAGGACTCTTTAGACAATAGCCTGTCACTCCTCAACTCCAAAAATGGGATTTTATCAGAGACTGGTAACAAAGAATTGGATTATATCATTCCCACCTTCTCCCGTGGGCTTAAGGACGGCACAGAAAACGGATCTCCTACTGAGAATGGGAGTGATTTGCACAAAGAGCTGTTGCAGAATGGGATTTGTACAAAAGGATTCACAGGGACGAGGCTCCAGCAGAAAGCAGAAAACCAGGATGAGGGAGTAGCTGTAGAGAAGGGTGAAGGTGGAGAGATTAGTAAAAAGCAGAGGGATAAACCTCAAAGACGGAGAAACCTAGATAGGAGATTGGAAAACAAAGAGGCACAGAGGACTGAGGAGCAGAAGGGGGAAACCTCAGAGACTGTAGAACATCAGGAAGCTGGTGTTGCTGATCCTGATGTGTTAAAAGCAAATGTAGTTTGCCAGTCAGCCTGTGATGTTGCAGGCAGCATCATCATCTTCTCAAGTGTCTCTCCTCATGAGTCATTTGCTGAGTCTTTTGAGGTAGAGTACAGCAAGCCTATTAGCAAAGCTTCTTCTACCACGTTACACCCCGATCTGCAGGTCCCTGCCGCCCCCAGGAAGCCTCTCCCAGTTCCTCACCCACGTAAACTTAAAAAGCCATCGCTGGTGAGGCAGGATGGCGTTGAGTTCAGCGCCCAGGATCAGGCAGCAGAGGAGCAGAGGCAGGCGCAGGACATACAGGAGACTGAAGAGAATCTGAGTCTGTGTCTCAGTTCAGAGGGCGAGGAGCACAAACAGGACACAAGTGATGACCTGCTACACCTGAAAAATCCTTGTGGGGAAGATGATGTGCCTGATGCACCCGTCCCGCCTCCTCGACAGACCTCGCTCTCGCCTCGCCTCCACAGAACAGCCCGCGCACCCTCCTCACTTAACAAAAACACCTCCCAGTCTTTAGACCTGCTTTCACAATCTGACTTAAAGAGCCACCACGGGGAGACCAGGGGGGAACGGGTGCAGGAGGACGAGGAGGACGGGTACGGTGACTTCGAGCGGTACCCGTTCGCTCACAGCCTCCCCAAGCAGATCAAACACGGCTGCCACCCTCCGGCTGTAATGAAAAAGGCCTTCTCCACTGAGGGTCAGCAGTCGCAGAGGGCACCACCCAGAAAACCTCAGAGACACAGCCTGCCAGCACACCCCTCCATCTGCCCTCCAGCACCCCCACATGCTAACACCCCCATGAGGGAATTGCCTGCGCCTCCTCAAGAGAAAACCACCTGGCGTTTCACACGACCCTGCGTGACCTTCTTCAGCCGACAAATGCCCACTAGGAGCAGTGTGCCGCCAAAGAGCCGAACTCCTGCGCTCGGGGGCAAGCAGAGGGCGCAGTCCTTCTCTGCCGCCGACCTGGCACCTCGAGCCAACTCCGAAAAGAGGAGCCTTTCTTTCCGGAAGCTGCTGGAGCTCAGGCTCTCTGTAAAGATGTTGCCAAAGCTGCTGGCAAAGGGAGGGCAGTCGTTGGACTGTACCACCGGGGACTCAAACGGGGAGGGCAGAAGCCCGGAGCGGCCTAAGAGCTGCATAGGGGAGGCTGATATTTGTGAAGAAGCTGGAGAAGAATCTGTGGAATATGAGAACGTTCCTCTGTATGAGGAGATCCCAGAGTATATGAATCTGCCGTTTCACAGTGCAAGGCTGGGTTGGCCACATGACCCCGATGCAGCTGATTCAGACATCTATGAGGTGCAGGATCCGTACCCCAGATGCACCGAGCATGAATATGAGAGGTATGTTTGTGAACATCCTGCAGCTGGTATTTTCTGTACAAGTTGATCCATTTATCAGACAGGGACTACAGTAGGAGGCGAGGGAATGATATGCAACAAGAGTCAGATACTAACAACAAGGTGCCATGTCATTTCTGTAATTACTGAATTCTTTCTTTTAGTCTTTAAAATCTCAGAAACGCACCTGTTTTGTTCGACAAACTATCCAATTGCCAAAAAGATCTCATCATTTGTTTCAAGCTGGGTGAAACAAATATTTGGAAATCTTATGATGGTGGATTATCAAAACAGCTGATAACCTACTTTCTCTTTCACTGGAAGGATACACTAGCTACTAGCTTTCGTAGGTGGTTATTTGTCATGTGAGTCAGAAACATCGCCAGACGTAAAAGAAAACACTAAAAATATACCTGAATTGGCTGAGGGTGAAAACGGAGAAAGACGCTTTTATATCAGTAACAACAACTGCTCGGGTCTTTGTGTGTAAGAGAGCCAGACAGCCAGACCTGCCGTACAGCACTTAACCCCTTGCTGCTACCCTGCACTTCAGATGACTTGCAACTTCAGTGTGGGAACCTCGCACAGGTGACCTGAGCGATTTGTATTTACATTGTCGTGAGAGTCAGCCTGTGAGTCAGTGGCACTGAAAAAGAATGGAGCCCTGATGTGCAGCAGGTCGGCCTGTTTTCCTGTGGGTTATTTTCAGTGGCCAGAGCAGGAAATGTCTGAGAATCACAGAAACGCCACACAACTCTCTAGAACAGGGAAAATAAACCTCCAGCAACCACCAGCCTCCTCCTCCTCCTCCTCAGCCTGTCTGCCTTTGCCTCCTCCTAACTTCTAGCACTCCAGTTTCTCTCCGGTGGGTCTGTGAGAAAATCTGAGGTTTTCAGCAGTTTGCCGAAGAAAAACTGGAATAAATTAGCACTGTATTAAAAACACAGGTCATGATTTAACCGTGTGAAGATCATAAACTATTACATTTATGAATACATTATTCCAGTGATGAACAGGCTTTTAACTTGTTGTGACAGATCTAGATTACAAGAAAAATCCATTCAGATGTTTCTTGACTTCAAGCAGTTTGTTTTTTTTCATCATCACTAATGACTGTTTCCTGGTAATATAAATATATTTATCAACGCAGCTTTAAGGAGATAGAACCCGCAGAATATTTTTGGTGATTATAAATAAATTCACTTCTTGTTTGGTTTTCAATAATAGCTTGGTTTCTCATGCTATCTGTTATGAAAAGGAGCTGTCCCCATGACGGATGGCCCGGTTCCTGTAGCCTCTGTTCAGTCCAGGGCATTACGAGTGATGAGGTCAGGGCTGTGCTGTCAGGTGATGCTGAGGTACACCAGTGTGAAATCAGACGCCGAAACAATTAAGATGTACCCAGCTCTTATTTCTGTCTGGTATGCAAAGTGGTCAGCAGGGTGTTGGTAGACAGAAAGACAGAGAGAGAGAATCTGTGGTGTTTCCCAGGCATCTGAACACATTAAGTCTATGTACGTAGCCTCAGGCTGTAAACAAGTGGTGCTCTGTGCCCGACCCAGTGTGCAGGAATGCTCGACTATAGAGAAAGCGTAAAGGAGAAAGACGTTCAGAAACTGTCAAGAGACTAGTAAGAAAAACAAGGAAGTGGAGAGAGTTGGCTACTGCTGGTGAGAGTGAAAGGAAATGTGAGAATTGTTGGAGTCCCACCGCCTTTCCCGTCTAACGTTGATGCTGAGCCATCATCCTCTTTGCCAGTGTAGAACAAGTCAAGCTCTACAGGCCTCTGTACACAGAGCTGTGTCGGAAAACCCTCGTTTTCTGAAATGACTGTTTTCTTTCAGCAGCACAGAAGAGACTAGACCTCGATAAAAACATTAGGAACACGCAAACACTTGTTGCTGCATGCACCAACCTGGCAGGCAGCGCTGTGTGTGGATAGATGCCAAACCAGCAGCAGGGTTGACAAAGACTCTGACAAAGCATGTGGAGGCGTAATTTCTTTTCTGAGAGGTTTATTATGTACTGTACATTATTCACTTTGTCATTATTATTAATATTCAGAGGGCCTGCCCTTGATCCTTTCATGAACATACAGCGTTTGTTTGGTTTTCTGAGGGGTAAAGGGTAAGTCAGCCGAGAGCTGCTGCCATATACATTCAGATTCCTCAATACCATATTTAGACCACAGCGTAAAGTGAGAGGTTCTTCCTTCTTGTTTTTATTTTTCTGTCAGCTGTTCTAGTCTTTCAGCATTTTCTCATCCTGCTAATTCCTCACTGGGCAGTGTTTTTTAAACATTCTCAACCCGACTACCTGAATGCTAATATTGACCTGATGATGGATGTAACACTGTAATATCTGTGAATGACTTCTGGATTATTATGTGTTCAGTTTATCTGTTGCACAAACCGTCTAATGACACATTCTTTATCTTTATTTGTCCAGGGAGGATTTCTCTGAACACACACACACACACACACACACAGCCCTGTTTCTTCATTCACAAATTTAAACAGTCTTTTCTTTTTTTCATTGAGTCTCTCCTCTGACTGTTTCTCCCTGTCATGTTGAACGTGTGTTCTGCTGAGCAGCGGCTGGCTGGGGCAGGACATACACTCCGAGGAGGACGAGATCCACACTTCAGATGAGGACAACAGCTCCACCTCCAGCAAAGAGAACCTGGACGAGGCAGACAGACAGGTAATCGCCTCCTCCTGTAATGTCAGGGGAATTCAGTCGTTTACAGTAATCAGCTGTCTGGCTGTAAAGCAGTAAAGTAATAATGTGTAAAACTGAAACTGAAATATTTACTGGCCCCTCATGACTAACAGCACATACCACAGCTTATTTTCTTCTTTTTGATTTATTGCATGTTAATACCTTCAGAAAACTGTAATTAAAACAAGTGAAAATATTAATATTTAATTGATTTAAGCTGATTAGTTGTTTTGCCTATTTAACAACTTCCCTCACAACCATCTTGATTTGTTTGTTTGTTTGTAAATTTGTGCTTAATAAATACATAAAAAAACTGTATTTCAGCGGAGACATAGCAAAGATTTGGGAGAATAAAGAAAAAACCATCACAGTCCTTCCCATCCCCAGATTGACCCTGATGTGTCTCACTTTGACGTTTGCTTCTATTTGTGCTTAAATTATGTGGAAAGTGCTGCAGAATTAGTTCTAGTTCCTGAGTGAGCAGAATGCCAGAGCAACCTTAACGGAAAAATAACTCTGGGCTCTCTTCAAACATCATGTCAACATATACAATTGGTTTATAGATGATATTGGAGGCCTCCTATTGCTGCCGGTGACTAAAGTGTCACTGCAGCCACTCAAGCTTGTTTGCATGCATGCTGCTAAGTGTGTTTGTTGCCTGTCACAGCAACAGAAGAGGGTGTTTGTGTGTGTGTGTGTGTGTGTGTGTGTTGAAAGGGGGATGGTGATCAAACACAGACGGGTCGGAGGTTCAGGAATAGCTCGCTAAATGACTGAAACGTTTTTCATCCTCTTCACGATAATGTCAGCACCTGTGTCTGATGCCCCTCAAAGTTCCAGGGTATCAGAAACACTGGCTCCAACGGGACCAGTAGGACGTTTCAGTCAAGCAGAGGCCAAGGCCACTGTCCAAATTAAGTCACCGAGAGACCGCCCCATTACCATTCAACCACAAACACCGTGAGAGAGACACAGGGAGAGGAGAGGGGGGGAGAAGGGAAACGCTGCTGCTCTACTTTCAGGCCTGACTGAGCTGTTGTTTGGAGGGCTGTAAACTCAGTCCTCATGGTTTTAAACACTGCAGCAGTGATCATGGTGATTTGCAGCGAGTCAGTGAGTGAGCGGTGAAGTGTTTTGGTAATGTTGTGTTTTGCGTCCTCGTGGCATCAGTCTGACTGCTTGTGTCTCCACTCTTTCAGCAAGAGGATGAGATGAAGAGGAAGAAGGTGGTGCACATAGCCCAGGAGATTATGAGCTCAGAGAAAGTGTGAGTGGACTGATAATGAACCAGACACAGGTTCAAACAACACGGGTCTTATGGACTGTTTTCTTACTGGTGTGTTTGTGCTTTTTTAACAGGTTTGTGGATGTTCTGAAGCTTCTTCACATAGTAAGTTTCTCACATTTAAAGAACATATCTATGAGTGCTGCAGAGGAAACAGGTGCCAAACTTTAAAAGCTTTTTCTGAAGAATGGACATGAATTAACTTGTGTTGTCTAAAGTGCCTGCACAAAGTAGTTGGAGCTTTTAAACTTTCTGTGTTGGAGGTTTTGTTTTTGGGGGGCTTGAAAGACACAAGGCTGCAACTAGGGAGGATGAGTTTTAATCGGTCCCATGGCAGGATCACTGTGAGGAGAGTGAGTGGGTGTTTTTGTGCAAGAAAGGGAAGCAGGAGATGGTTCACGGTTGATGATTTGCCAACTTCATTTTTTTACTGATAACATTATATTAAATGAGGCTTTTGAAATAAGTAATACAACACTGTGTATTTTTAATACTAATAAACAATATGAAATTATGCTCAGTATACTGTCTTTAACTATTGCTCAGGATGTCAGTAAGCATTTAAAAACGGACAGCTGCTGCCTAAACTATAGTTTACACCCACGTCTGTCCAGACTCATGTTCTAATACATTTATGGGTTCAAGCATATGATTGTGCCACATGTAATTCTGTTCTGATATACAAAGTCCCTCAATGCATTGGATGAAGGAAAAGTCAATATGACCTTGACCTCTGACCTCTGTCCTCACTAAAAACTAATTACATTGTTGTACATGTGAAGACATTTCTTCAAGGTCTTCTTCACATATCACATTCACAGGAACATTCTGCATGAACTTGAAGTCAGTGTGACTTTGACCAGAATCTAATCAGTTCATCATAGAGTTCAAGTTTCTGAACTTGAACATCAGGTGTCAGATAAGTCAAATTAAATTGTCCGTAAATCAGACTGGTTAAAAGCAGCTGAAATACTTGTCGAGGGAGGATTTATTGCAGCACCTTTGTTTTTGACTGTATTCATTTAGCCCAGGAGTCTACACTGATGCCAGGAACTAAATTGTCCTGAGGGGAATTCCAGGTGAGAGGGTTCAGACAGTCCTCAGTTCCACCTGTCTGGCCGCCTCAGACGTAGCTTTAGTGAAACCACCCCAGGATTAGTAGAAAACGCCATCCTGTGGCTGACGGGGGAGTGAGAGGCACGGCGCTTTATCCAAGAGCAGAGGTCAGATCACATTCTCCTGTGTCCGCGGACGGCCTGGCCGAGCAACAGCTGCATCCTCCACAAATGCACATGCCTCAGATGATTGTGTGTGCGCTCTGTGTGTGCAGGTGGGTGTGTGGGTTGGTGATTGTGTGTCTGGAAAGTTGTGTTTCGCCTGTTGAAGCTGTTACCAACGCGCACACGTGCGTGTGTGTGTGAGTCATGAATAAGTTGATAAATGAATTAATAAATTACTGAAAGTACACAAATCTTTCACCCACAACAAAGAACAGTTTACACTTAAACCGCGTCCTTTGTCTTCATGTTTGGCTTTCGTGCTAAATTTAGTGGCAAAAAACAGCTAACTATGAGCTAATGCTTAGGAAATGATCTGGAGATGATCTAGAAAATATTATCCTTCATCATTTCTGTCATATGTATTTTGGATTATAACGGATTGATTGATTGATTGACCATTAATTGCAGCCAATTCTTTTTCTTCATTGTTGTGATCATTTTTCTGCATTTTCATTTTCATTCCATCAGTTGTGCATCTGTCTCTGGAGTGGAGGAAATTGGATAAGTGGGCTCAGCTCAGTAATAAACGTATAATAACTATAACATATACAGCATGTAAATATTAGTTTGCTTATCTTCTGTTTCTGGATGTATTTGAGTTGGTTTTGTGACATAAATCTTTATGTTTGTTTATTATACTGTAAGAAATGAACAGTTAACTAGGACGTTTGGATCCTGCGTGGTCGCCCTTGTTCCTTCCATATGGATGTTCGTGTTGGCACACTGGACCAAGCCATGAGTGCTGACTCAGCTTGTGTTTATGTGCATGTGTATGTCATGGAATTTCGTGTGTGTGTGGGAGGGTGGAGGGAGCAGTTTATGAGGTGATAACCAGGTGTTTCTGTTCAGCTGCAATAAAGGATGCTGTCATGTGTCACTCCACCCCGTTCAGCCGTGTGTGTGCGTGCGTTTGATAATGTCAGGTTTAACCCTGTCTGTCTCCACAGGATTTTCGGGATGCTGTTGCCAAGGCGACCCGTCAGAACGGAAAGCCGGTGGTGGACGAGCGGAACCTTAATCAGATCCTGTATTACCTTCCACAACTTTACCAACTCAACAGAGACCTGCTGAGAGAACTGGAGGAGAGAGTGGCCCATTGGTACACACACACACACACACACACACACACGTGTTCAGAGATCCTGTTGGAGTTAATGCGAGGAGTTACGTGTTCAGTGATATAATGGTCCAAACGTCTGTGGTAAAACTACATTTATTGTCTTCAGATGAATACATGATAAACAAACAATATTCTGAGTCACTTTATAATTTAATATATAAC
Organism: Microctenopoma steveboyesi; assembly: GCA_032359275.1. NCBI lineage: Eukaryota > Metazoa > Chordata > Actinopteri > Anabantiformes > Anabantidae > Microctenopoma > Microctenopoma steveboyesi. The sequence goes on along the minus strand of JAUMHF010000015.1, from coordinate 11,432,778 downwards.
TACGCTTTTCAATTTTCTGTTCGTTTGTGGACACCAGTCAGATTATCACACACACAATATCATACCTAAGGTTGTGAAGTAGTTTCATAAAGGTGTTGATTAAACTGCTCTTATTAACAGACAGTGTTTCCTTCTTAACTCCTTTTATGCAGCACTGAAAACGTCCCTGTTCTTGAATTCTTCTCTGTCTCTCTGGGTGCAGGAGTGACCACCAGAGACTGTCCGACATCTTTGTCCAGAAGGGTCCTTACCTGAAGATGTACTCCACCTACATCCGTCAGTTCGACAACAACGTGGCTCTGCTGGACGAACAGTGCAGGAAAAACCCTGCGTTCGCTGCTGTTGTCAAAGAGTTTGAGGTAGAAAGGGTCTTTTACTGTTATTACCACTAATTTAGAACAAGGGTTTCATATACACAACATTATGTAGACTGTAGTTTGAAACGGAATCATCTGTATCACTAGCAGCCATTAAAAAACCACTGGTTTCTGAAGCGCAGACTCTGGAGCTTCAGTGTTTGTGTGTTTGCAGCCGGCACGAAAATGACTTTGTGTTTGTTTTTTTTTGTCTCAGATGAGTCCGCGGTGCGCCAGCCTGGCCCTGAAACACTACCTGCTGAAACCAGTGCAGAGGATCCCTCAGTACCAGCTGCTGCTCACAGGTACACGCTCACGCACACACTCCTGCATCTGGTCTGTTCTCTGCACCGTGAAAGTCCAACATTTATTGAAGCGTGACACCGTTTTATTGGCAGCATGTGAATGAAACTTGGACTTCAGTCGTGCAGTTTCTTTCTGTTTGTCTGTCTGTTTGGTTTTGGTGCCACACTGACACCCAGTGGATAAACACAGAATCTGAAACCTGAGCTGTACCTGTGGTTGACAGGTTAAATCTTATTTATACTGTAATTGATGTCCACACTTTGTCCAGATTATCTGAAAAACCTCCCAGAAGACTCGGAGGATTATAAAGACACACAAGGTGAGTCAAGGTCTGTCAGGCTGATTTCTACATGGAGAGGATGTTAGCCAGCATGTTTTATCTTTGCTCTCTCTCCACACAGCTGCCCTCAGTATAGTGAAGGAAGTGGCCAACCACGCAAACGACATCATGAAACAAGGGGTGAGACCTAATTCCATCTAAAGCCTTAAGTCTTTCAGCCGTAGTTTTACCTCTGTGTCACCTGTCTCGACTCTCGTGTTGTTTTCCAGGATAACTTTCAGAAGCTGATGCACATACAGTACAGTCTCAATGGCCACCACGAGATTGTCCAGCCGGGCAGGGTAGGTCTCAAAAAATGCTGCCTAGACCCACTTCTTGTGTTTGATTCAGTGTTCATGTGGACACCTAGCTGGACACCGGGGGCTCGAGTCGTAGTGGCTGCAGGTTCAGCAAGGTAGTTCAGACGTCCCTCCACACAGATATTTAATCCCCGCGTGTGTTCTGGGTCAAAGCATTTAATCATGCGTGGTGAACCTCCAAAGGGAGGCTGCCAAGAGAGATCCTGATCAGATACCACAACCACCCTGTCTCTGAGTCCAACTGCCCTACAGAGCCTACGGACACGGGTAGTGACTATCAGACCAAGTTGTAAATTGAGAGCTTTGCTTTCTGGCTCAGCTCCCTCCTCATAATAACAGTTCTTAACAATCCCCACGTTATCCTGAGTTAATCAAACTTCACTCAGCTCAGACACTCACTCCCACCACCAAGAGAAGGTCACAGTTTGATGAAAGACACTGAAGCGCTACTGCTCAGCCACTGAAACCATGTCATTTAATCCAGACGTGTCCTTGTTTGCAGGTGTTTCTGAAAGAGGGCACTCTGATGAAGCTGTCCAGGAAAGTCATGCAGCCCCGGATGTTTTTTCTGGTAAGCAATAAGTGAACTGGCGCTCGTGTCTGTGACTCCACCCCTCTTATGTTGTGCTTTTATCTTTCTGTGTCCTGTGTTTCCTGTAACATATCGAAGCTTCTTGTTTTTGTTTAGTTTAACGATGCCCTCATGTACACCACACCGGTCCAGTCTGGCCAGTTTAAACTCAACAGTGTCCTCTCTCTGGCTGGGATGAAGGTTAGAGGCACTGGAAATTCATTTGAATCCTTCTTGTTTTAACCAGTGTTCTGTGGTAAGTGTCTTCATTTGTGTTTGTCCTCCTGGTGTTGTTTTCCAGGTGAGTAAGCCGAGCCAGGAGGCCTATCAGAACGAGCTGAACATTGAAAGTGTGGAGCGCTCTTTCATCCTGTCTGCCAGGTCAGTACTTGTCTCCAGCAGTTTTCACATTACCACCCGGAAACCTGTGCACGCTGCTGATGGCTCTGATGCGTTTGCAGCTCTGCTACCGAAAGAGACGAGTGGCTCGAGGCCATCGCCAAGGCCATAGACGACTACACAAAGAAGAAAATAACCTTCATATCAAGTCGGAGTCAAGAGGAGGTAAAACTTTAAATTTTAATATTAAACCTGTTCGGCTGCTTTGGAAACAGTTTCACCGCATGTGTTAACTCTGTCTCTCTCACAGCAGGCTGAGGGTGTTGTTGACAGTGGGGCTCCTTTAGGTTCCAAGGCTCCCATCTGGATCCCAGACCTGAGAGCCACCATGTGCATGATTTGCACCTGTGAGTTCACTCTCACCTGGAGGAGGCATCACTGTCGAGCCTGTGGAAAGGTGTGTAGCACCGTGAGCGCTAATCCTTTCTACAAAGCCTTATTCAGTCAGCTGGGTTCTCATCAGATGTGTCTGATAGGTGGTGTGTCAGGCCTGCTCTGCCAACAAGTACTACCTGGAGTACCTGAAGAACCAGCCAGCACGTGTGTGTGATCACTGCTTTGCCAAACTACAGGAAAACAGTAAGAAACTAGGATTTAAGCTCATTCTCTCAGGAGTTAAAAGACGAGTCTGGAGAGTTCTTTCTCCGGTGATGAAAACCAACATGGAGATGATCATATGTTTCATTTCTCTGTGCGAAAAAGCTCAGTTGTTGTTGACCAGCTGTCTCTTCATGTCTGTGAACATGATGGTTTATTTGGATTTGATTCCAAAGCTGCAACTAGCTGTTTTCTTCATTAGTCGATTTATAATCTGATGTGTAAACATTAGCAAAATGGGAGTGAGATTTGTTGTTATAAAGAAAGAATATCACCAGAGGTCCTCTAACACTATGTGGATGATGTATTGATGGAAATACATTTCTTAAGGTGACCGCTGTGCTTCAACATCAGTTTCTCCCATCAAATCTGGAGCTTTCTCCTTCACCAGGAAACAGAAGAAAATTCCCGCTGCTCTAAAAGAGGTGAGGGACGAAACCACTTATATTCCTGTGAACTTGATAGCGTTGTGTTTCATCTTTGTTTCTAGGATATTAAATCCTCTCGCTCTGTTTCTCCAGGTGTCCGCAAACACAGAGAACTCCTCCATGAGCGGATACTTAAATAGATCAAAGGGCAACAAGAAGCAGTGGAAAAGACTGTGGTTTGTCGTTAAAAATAAAGTCCTGTACACCTACGCTGCCAGCGAGGTACTCGTGCCTTTTTCTTCGCTGTTTTCTGAACACTTTGCTCTGCAGCCTTTTTGACATTTAGCGGGTATTTATTTCTCCCTCCAGGATGTTGCAGCGCTGGAGAGTCAGCCTCTGCTGGGTTTTTTCCTGAGAGAGGAGAAGAACGGTCCGGCTCAGAAGCTCCAGTTCAAACTGTACCACAAAAACACGTTGTTTTACATCTTTAAAGCTGACGACATCCCCACCGCACAGAGGTATTATAGTTTCTACCCCCCTCAGGTGAACAGAAAATGTGCATTTGCCTTCATGAACAGTTTCATGTGTTTTGCATTTTTGTGTTTAGATGGATCGAGGCCTTTCAAGAGGCAATGATTCTTGAACAATAATCACTTTCTCAGCCACGGAGCCAGGCGACAGATAACTTACGACCCCTGACCGACCTCAGGTCAGTGGTCTCCAGCTCAGGAAGGACTCCGGATGGACTACGCTAAACAAAAACACAGCAGACTGTTTGTGGAAGGTGTTTTTTTCCCTCAAATATCTGGATTCGGTTTCTCTTAACGTCTTTTCTACCAACAGCTGCTGATTCTCAGCACTGCTGGCTGAGGTCAGAGCTGACAGTGGGTGGCAGCTGAGGGTCAAAGGTCAAGTCCAGAAGCCCGTGTATGGAAGTGAATAGCTGTCAGGGCCTTTTAAAGCCCTTGAAAATCCAAGGAAGTCTGGGGACGATTTTTAAATGGATGAAGGATTTGTTTTTTGTTATAGTCTGCCTTCATCGGCGCGATGAAATTGGCTCCACGTATCGAGATGTTAACAACTTCTGTGTTGTTTTCTTCCAGCAGAATCTAAAGTTAGCATTGAAATAGCACACGTCGTAAAATACTGTAAATGTTAGGATGTTTAATCTGGATGTAAAGTAAGGGCAAGTTGGGATTTTACTGTGAAAATCAGGCTTCTACAGAAAAACAGGAAGTTGATATTCTGCTCTTTAGGTTGATCTCTCTGGTTTAGAGATTTTACTTTATCTTCAGATTTTAATTGTGGCCCAGAAAAACAAACATCATCCTGGAGGAAACTGGAAATGTCATCAATCATGTAGATATTTTTCATAAATATAAAATGTATTTTTGACTGTTTTGCCACATTAGACATGGTTAATGGCTAAAACTGTGTATATGGACATATGAAAAGCAACATTGACTTTTTGTATCAAAGCCAAGAGATAATATTTATAAAATAGGAAGATTTATTGTTTAAAAAGCACAGGCTGCCACTTATTTTGTGAGTCAGGGTTTGTTTTTTTATTTTAATGAGAACTTCTTAAAAAAATGGCATTTTATATGATCAGAAACTGTGGAAATGATGCATGAACTATATTTGTAATTTCGATGCTTGTTTTTGCAAACCATTTGCCTTCTCCTGTTTTTTGGGATAAATTGCAATAATATAGTTGCTCTGTTGTGAGTTGCTCACTAAATAAGATCAACTTTAAGCATCCAGTTTGCATGACTACTCACTTTCTAACCATGTGACTCTGGGTTTGTGTCAGGTCTTTTTCGTTGTGGTTTGTCTGCCATGAGATGCACTTCTCCATCACGGCAACAGGTTGATTTCTCAGTTAAATACTTTCATACTGTCATTAGAGCTATTCAGCTGCTGTTGTCACACAGTTTCATGTAAACCTGTAAATTGCGTGATTGTACATCACCATCTGTAGAAATCCACTCTGAGTCCTATAAACAGTGTTTTTTAACTGTCAGGCAACAGTTTTTAATAAATTATATATAAATATATCTCTCGCCCTGCTTGTTTTTATTTCCAGTTTTGTTGCAGAGGATAAAAAGAGGACAGAGGACACATAATTAACGCACAAACCACTGTCGCTACCTTACTGCTGAGTGCAGAGAGATGAATGTGGGAGGATGCAGTTCAGTTCCACGTGAAGTCTGGGTCTCTATGTTTGAGCTGTTACTCAAAGCAATTCTTTGAGAAATAAGTCTTTTTTTCTGAGTGACTCATGAAGAAAACCAAAATGCTTACATTTTTACCCCATGTTCCTCAGCTGTGACACTAGATATTATAAAAGCATGAGTTCAGTCAATCCAATGAATATTTACAAACCTATTTTTGGCTTTAAATTGTATACAAAAGTGCTACAAGAATTTAACCACGGTGAAAAATAAAGTGTGTTATTATTATTAACATATTAATGGTAAGAAGCTGTATGTGGAACTTCAGGTTCTTGTGACAGTAAACAATCGAACCGGTTTCAAACTCACAACGGTCCGTCTCCGTAATTCGTCCGTCTAAAGATGGCGGAGTATGCAATCCTCGTCCGAAGGGCTCTGGGACAAATAGGAGGTCATGGTGGAGTCCGAGGGTTTTTACTTCAGCTGTTTAGGTCAGTGAAATAAAACGTTTTATTGTGTGTTTTTACTGTCCGATGGTGACTGTTAAATATTCGTTAAGACAGAAACTAACAGTGTGACCATAAAAGCTAAGTTAGCATGTTGACAGCTAATGTAAAACGGCGCATGACGGTTGCGCCGAGCTCAGTTTAATATTCTGTGAAAAATGTAAGCTGTGAAAATATTTTGTTTTTGAATATAATGGCTGAGGACGCTTTGAAAATGTCTAAAATCCACTGATCAATTCGTTTGATTATCTAGTAAACGAATACTATTTTCTTTGTCCGCAAATAAACACTAATTTTTGACTCCGGCCTTTTAACGTTATTCAAAATATTTGGGGTCACATCTGGCTCATATTACTGACTGTGTGATAAACAAAATATTAACAAGTGCACTGTTTGCATATAAAAGACTAAACTCCATGTGTAAACATGAATTTTTCTATGTGAACTCGGCAGGGTGAATGATGTGAAGACAGGAGCCCTGATCGGTGTGGATAAATATGGAAACAAATATTATGAAGACAAGAAGCATTACTTCTTTGGTGAGCAAAATGTGCATTTTAGATTTCAACGATGTTGTTTTACACTGAAATAACTAAAGTATTATTTTTGCAGGGGATGTTGGGATTTGGGAGCTCTAATTGCATATTTACACCAAATCCCCTGCAAGAAACATTAAATGAATTCTTCTCTGGGTTCAGAGTGACACATCTTTAGCTTTTTTTAATAATAAAATTCTTGTCTCATGTGTTTAGGTCGTCACCGCTGGGTGATCTACACAACAGAGATGAATGGAAAGAAGACTCTGTGGGAGGTGGACGGCAGCATGGTGCCAGCTGAATGGTACGACATTAACGTGTGTTGTGTGATGTGTGATGTTAAAAGCAGGTTTTTAGTCACTCTAAGTTATTTAGTTAATAATAGAAATTATTAACTAAATAGTCCAGAAGCCCGTGTGTGGAAGTGAGACCTAAGAGTTGTCAGGGCCTTTTAAAGCCCTTGAAAATCCAAGGAAGTCTGGGGACGATTTTTAAATGGATGAAGGATTTGTTTTTTGTTATAGTCTGCCTTCATCGGCGCGATGAAATTGGCTCCACGTATCGAGATGTTAACAACTTCTGTGTTGTTTTCTTCCAGCAGAATCTAAAGTTAGCATTGAAATAGCACACGTCGTAAAATACTGTAAATGTTAGGATGTTTAATCTGGATGTAAAGTAAGGGCAAGTTGGGATTTTACTGTGAAAATCAGGCTTCTACAGAAAAACAGGAAGTTGATATTCTGCTCTTTAGGTTGATCTCTCTGGTTTAGAGATTTTACTTTATCTTCAGATTTTAATTGTGGCCCAGAAAAACAAACATCATCCTGGAGGAAACTGGAAATGTCATCAATCATGTAGATATTTTTCATAAATATAAAATGTATTTTTGACTGTTTTTTAATAATAGAAATTAGTGGTTTTGTTCAGTGACTGAGTTATCATGACTTTTATTTTGTTATTTAGGTTGCAGGTTGTTTAGGTATTTATTTGTGTCAATATAGTTATTATTAAATGCCACACAGTGCATTATTTAACTTCTTTAATCACTTCCTAGTGCATTATTGTAATTATGATTATACATATGTGACAGTGTGTAAATTAATGCATGAATGTGTATATGCACTGTCAACAGATAACTATTCTTATTTTTGTTGTTCCTTTCTTTATCTTATGTTGAGATGATCAAGTAGAATCAGCAACAGCTAACTTTCCCCTGTTCAATCTTTAGGCATCGCTGGCTTCACTGCATGACAGATGACCCCCCGACCACACACCCACCAGAGCCCAAGAAGTTCTTGGCTGAAATCCACCAGTTCAATGTGAGTGGCTCCTCCCAGCAGTACGTGCCCTACTCCACCACCCGCAAGAAGATCCACGAGTGGGTTCCACCAAAAGCTGGAGCTCAGTGAACTCTGCATACTTCATCGCCCACGCTGTAAATTATGGTTTCCTGCCACTGTATCCAACATGTTCTGAATAAAACTTCTATTCAGATGTTTATGACGAGTGTCGCTCTCCACACATGAGGCTTTATTTATGTATATATTAGTGTTATAGTCAATATTGTCCACAAGAGGGCGCCGCTTGTTTTGATTTGACTGTCGCCCTAGAAGTGAGAGTCTGAAGAGTCTTGCATCCTCTTCAGTCAGCATTTCTGACAGCTAGTCTTTATTTAGAAAGCAGAGGAGACCATTTGGTGAATGGAGCCAGAGTCTCATAGAAAACCTTAGATGTCAGTAGTGGCATTTAAAACACTGTCTAACTTTACATCCGGTGACATTTTTTGTGTCTGCTGCTCTCCTGTCACGTCTGTGTCGCCCATTAGCTGATTCATCATCTGCAGCTAGAGCACATAACTCTGCTGTCGGCCTCTGCGGTTGCTGACGCAGCAGCTAGCGATGCCACAGAGAGGCTAAAGGGGGTCATCTTAACTCCTGCCAACCAATCCCTCACTTCCCTCTTTTAATCACTGTCCCCTGCTTCTCTGTTTTTTCCTCTTGCGACATTCAAGTTCGACTTTGTCCCGTGCGCTGACTTAACACCTGCAGAAGCTTCTGAGTATTTTCACACTCTCACTTTTGAAATCTGTCAATCTGAAAATGGAAACTGTCCGTGGAGAGTGAGGGTCAGCCTGAGCTTGAGCCTGTAAATACCCATGCCCCAGTTGTGTCCACTGCATCACTTGAGGAGTTCACCTCTTTGTTGTGTCACAGCTGTGATGGATTTTCTGCAGGTGCTGCATTATCCTTTATTGTGCAGGTTGGGTTCGCTCTTACACACGGCATCATTCTCTTCTTTTGTTTGCGCTAAACAAGAATAACTACTAATTTACATGTCAGATAGTTGTAGCAGGAAAAGCACAGGTGCAGCTAATCGTGTTGATTGTGGCTGTTCCAGTTCTAGTAACTGATGAATCGGCTTCGTTGTTGGCGTTCGCTCACACAGCGAATGTGACTTCAGGTTCAAGTGTCTCTTGAAGTACTCTCACACAACATGGAAAAGAACGTTCATGAGGATCCACGTTGGCATACGACAGAAAGACAACACTGATGGTTAAACATGACCTTTACAAACGCGTAGGTGAGGAAATAGACATAATAACAAGGTGAAACATCACAATAGGATAAAATGCAGCGACAGCAAGTAACAAAAATCATCTTTTAGTTTATTTCTGTTCAGTCCTCCGGTCACCATGGGGCGCTGTGGTTTGTGTGTCATTGAACGAGCTTAAAATAACCAGAGGTAAACTATCCGGGCCCGAGCAAGTAAAGCAGTCGATAAAATTATTATAATCTAATTTACACAGTTTCAACGTTGTGTGAACCTGAACATGATCATCTACCGAAACTCAGTTTCCTCTTTAGTTCACAGCCTAAAAATGGCATTCTCAAAATAAAGCAGTTCCTGAATCTTCATGGTAAAATTCACATCTTTGTTCACTTTTGAAAGGAAACACTCTGCAGTTCACCTTCAATACTTGTGAGAATGAGTTGAAGCTAGTGGTCTTAAACTACACTCACAGAGCCAAAAACTTTGGTAGAATAAAAAACACCACACTGTCGTTGAATGGAAAAGTGTGTCTATAGGGACAAACGGGACACAATCTGGGGAACATGACGAACGAGGGGACCTACACTTTAAGGCAGGTGGATGTGGAGAAGTGAGACTTGTCAGAAAGAGACATGTCCTTTTAGTTGTAATTGTTAAAAAGACTTTAAACACCACCTGTTTATTATGGTCTAAGTTGAAGAAACAACGTTGTTGCAGGTTTTCACTCCCACTCAGTGCTTAAAGGTTTTATTTATGAGCGGGAGCAGAGTCCAGTTTCACTCACATAAACACACCCATGACAGACATTTTATTGGTGCAAAGACATTCGCTGATTTAATTCAGTTGGTTTCACTGATTACTTCACACCAGAACCTAATTCTGACCCGTTTTAACTTTGAAGTCGGCAGCACATCCTCACGATTTAAAATGTCGTCACAGTGGTGGCACCAGAGAAAGAGCTCCACACACACACACACACACACACACACACACACACACACAACCCTCAGGGATTTCTGCACTCATTCGTTCCCTTAAATCTCTCTCTCCTCGTCCCCTTCTCTCCATCCTCTGTCTGCTTCCTCCTGATTGGCAGCCTCGATTGCTGCTGGTGTGTGTGTGCAAAGTGCGCCCGAGCCAGCGGAGGGCGGCTGATAGGGATCAGAAAAATTCCTGTTGGGGCTGCTTCATTCCTTTTAAGGAAGCCCCCCCCCCCCTCCACACCCCCCAGAGGTGTTGTGTGTGAGGAGAGTACAGAACAGGGTCAATCTTAAGAATACATCTTGGTTTGAGCCTAATAACACAGGAAGCCAGAGATTTCACAAGAGGATCCCACACACACACACACACACACACACACACACGGCTAGACAGACACACACACACACTCCTCCCACCTTAGAGGGTTGTCCTGAACACTTCAAAGAGGCAGCCAGAGCTCTGTGATGTGCACAGGTCCTCTGAAGCCGCGGTGGCATGCACTTTGACCTCAGGCTGTGAGGAAGAGGAGGCATGAGGAAGAACCACAGCGCTATTCCCCTCATCTACGTGACAGAGGTAGTGTTTCTGCTCCTGTTTCCACTCTTGATGTGGCCTCTCGTGCTCGACTGTCTTCTGTCCTGTGTGATGGTTGAGGGGAATCACTTTGTCTTCTGTTTGTGTTTCACGCTGGAGTGAAAAAAGCTTAAAAGAAGTCAGCTGAACTCTCACAGATGTTAGCGGCTTTGTTATCGCTTCTTTACAATTCACTGCTGATGCTGTTTCACTTCAGGGAAGCTGTCGACAGCTTGGTTTTCTCAGTATGTGACATTTAAAGCAACAGGTTGATCCTGTACAGTTATCGTGATTTTCTTTTGTTTGTTGCTCACAGATAGTCAGGGAAGTTGATTTTTGACAGTTAAAGGTTGAGTCAGGCAAGTTTCACCATGTTCCATTCCTTCGGTGCAGCATGTGATTGGCCTTAGCCGAAGTGAGGAATGTGTACAGCAAACCACACATCTCTATTTTCATTTTAACTTCAGAGGTCATGTTTGGGTTTCTCCTCCCATCGCACATACACAGGACTTTTGTGGTAGAAAGAAAAGCCTGCCCTGAGCCAGTCCCCGGACGGTCTTTGTGCTTTGGGCTGCTCTTACTGTGCTGACGTTGTGTTTCTTTGTGTGTGCACGCATCATGTGCCTCAGCCCACTGGAATATGTTCAACAAAATGATGAAAAATGTTACGTAACCCTTCTAGTATAACGGGGCGCTTCCTGTGAAGTCAACAGTCCACAAACAAGGAAACACTAAGAGGAAGAAGCGACGAGACTTAAAGTAACTGTATATAATCCCTCACATTATCACAACAAGTCTATAATCCGGCTCCTCCCAGCTCCTGCACTCTTGATATGTTGACTGTGGACAGGCTACCTACACTTTGCTGTGGTCACTTTCATCCATTTTCCATGGTAACCACCACAGTGTTGCAGACACACACTGCAAGACCTTGGTCTACACTCAGGTGTTATGTCCCCAGTGTTCACCTCCATTGGGCTGCGTGTGTTTATCTCATAACAGAGATATTATCTCAGAGCGTTTCACAGTGTAACTTTTCAACAATGTGTGTTCTCACGCTAACACAGCTCATTAGGAGTGTGTGTGTGTGTGTGTGTTTGTACTTTTCTCCTTGCTCAGGAACAGAATGCAATGTGAGGACAAAAGAGCCATTAAAACTCAAATTTGTGATTTGTTGATTCACATGAATCTAATCTTGAAGAAGTCCCAAAAAATACAGCATTTTGTAAATATGAGCGTTTTAAAGACCCCCGCTTTTGCCTTTAACGGCTGCTGTTGGACATTATTCTAACGATTTTCTTTGCATCTGGAAACTCGCTGGTCACATCTGTTTCTGAGACAGTAGGTTGAATTAGAAACGATTTACTGCGTTGACTCACTTCAGTACAAACGCAAGAAACCAGTTCATTAATAAAAGGAACTGTAGCCTCGAGGTGAAGAAAGTTTGTGTGAAGCCTCAAGTAAAAATAGTTTGTCTCTCTCTTCTTGTTTCTCATCAGGATTTACTTGCAAAAACGTCCTCTGACTGCTCGTCTGCACATCTGGGCAGCGTGGCAGCCAACAACAGCACCACACAGTCGAAAATATGTATTTCTAAGCTTGTGACCACTGCAGGGCAGTGAACTTCTTTGACCTCTTGGGGCAGAAAACAAATGGTCACATTTGCAGTTAAATTTGTGCCCAGTATTGACTTTCTTCCAGCTGTTTTGGTCTGTTCGCGACTGCTGAGGCAAACATCCGCTGTGTGCTGCAGAGCATGTAGTGTACAGTGTGTTATCACTGAAGACAATGACCAGCTGTGATGCCACGAGAGAAGTAACAGTAAAGTTGCAGTAAAGCAGAGCAGACCTGAAGATTCAAGTGATAGTGAAGTTACGCTGCTTATATACTGTATACATAATAATAAATAACCACGCGCATCGAGCTTTATTTGACGAAGCTGTTTGATTTTACTCAGATAACATGTTGTTCATGTACTTGTGCGATATATCTGTGCGAGGCACAAATACAGCTCTGCTTAACCACTGGGAGGAGAAATTACTTCAGTGGTAAAAAGCATCTGTAAATACAGAAAATAACTACAGCATTTATTTCAGTAACATCCTCGGCAGACAGAAAGACACACAAACCTGAACTCATTTGTCACACCGATTTGACTGGAGCTACATGTGTGTTTAATTTACATGATGATAATAATGACCTCTGCTGACGATTATGTGAAATAGCTTGATCACACACACACACACACACACACACACACACACACACAATAGTCAGTGTACTCTCTGTCAATTTCTTGTCATGTCCATTACAAATCCACCATTCAATTTGTCACCATGGCAACAACAGATGATGTTAGCAGTTACGTCTTTACTAGTAGTACGACAGCAGACCATACGCACATGCATTCACATATTTGTCAGGAATATCTTTGAGATAATGTGTCTAATGTCTTTAAAATGTTCCCATTCCCATTACAGTTACAGAAGAAGAAGAGTTTTATGTATCACATCCATCATTAGAAACAGAACTCTACAGTGCAGCCTTTAAATGTAGTCTGTGTAAATGGGTCACTCACAATGTTTTTATAAAAACAGAAAAGGGTTTTTAAATGGTCAAGTACACTTTAAAACCAGTAAACATTTCAATAGCAAACATTAATACTAAAACCAGGTAGCGAGGACCAGTAAGATTCGACATTTTATCTTTGTCCCTCTGTGCTGGACATTTTGTGAACATTTTCTTAAATAAATAGCATCACCACACGTTAAAACACCTCATTAAAAAGTCCTGCACTCAAAATTAGGATTTTATCATTTGAGTATATTTGTCGGGTTTTAATTACGTCAAACACTTTTTACCAGTGTAATCTAGTAAACTGCTCCTCACAGAAAATACAGAGTATTTTCTATATATTATCCTTAAGTGTGTAGTAAGCAGTTAAAAAGTAAAAATACATTTATATTTTTCCATGAATGTGACTAAAAAGACCCCATATACACAAAATATGTATGAATGTATTCATAATTAGCTTGCCTGTTTAAATTAAGGTTAAACGAAGAGATACATTTACATGTGTGTTTGTGCATAGATACGTGCCCGTTCGACCTCATTAACATATAACCTTGTCTGTGTCTGTAGCCTCCAGCTACCTGCTCTGAAGGGGAGATACAGGTTTGGTACTCAGCCTCTGTTTTTCCCCTGTTTTCACCAAAACAATGTTAGATTTCTTGGAAGGTTTATAACGTTTAAAGCTAATAAAGCTTGGCGTTAGATCTCAAGCTGTGTTTGACCGTTCTACTATAATAAGTATTAATATAAACTTTTATATTCATGCTACTAATATTGTACTTTTACATTGGTAGAGTTTCCCACGCAGGACTTCTTCCACTATTTGGACAGAGCCAGGTTAACAGTTTCCTCTACTCACACTGTATGTTAGTCTGTTCAACTGTCTCGTTTTATCTCTCTGACCCCTCCCTTTAATGTCACACCATCGGTTCTTTAAAGTCTCTCTGTACACCTACATATCACAGCAGTCCTCATTTATTCTGGCAGAAAAACTCAAAGTGACCTAACCCCACTCAGATGAAGACAAAGGGGCTGAAATGTCACAAGTTTGTGGTGCGGGGTCGGGCCGTGACGCAGGAGGGCAGCGAGATAAGGCACGAAAGCGTGGCCGGTACCCCTCCTCTCCGCCCGCGCACACTTTGAAAGTGTGACCCCTCAGATGTTTATTTCAAACACCCTCTGGTGTCCGTGTTCGTTGAAAGAGGCCCGCACTGTGTGAAAGCATTCACACCTTCAGAGGATCGACTGGCTGATGTTACTGCAGCGTTTGGATCAGCAGCACGGAAAAGCAGAGTTACACTGGCACAGATACAATTTACAGCTACACACTGACATACTGATATAATATCTACTCTCATTAATATCCCTGTATTTGTCATAAAAGCATTTTTAAAAAGCTTACTACAGTTTCTCAGAGGCAAAGGTGACATCATGAAAAGTCTTTAACAAGACACAAATATAATCAGTTGATTATTAGATCATACAAATAATTTGGATTTTTACAGCACTATGGATTAATGTTCCTAAACTAACCTTGACGTAAAATCCGTGGTGTGAACCAGTCTGAAGTGGAACTCACACTTTTAATCCGCATGATGAAAAAGAAATGTCAGAACACTGAACCTGTGCTCGATGACGATGATCATCATCTGAAGAAGCGTGTGGCCATGTTTCAGCCTGTTTATATGAAAATAATTCTGTTTCTGTTGCATCAACAGTAGGTTGTCCTTATTATACACTCACTAGGGAGTCAAAACATGATTGGTATAATAAATGTGATATATATATGGAGTAAAATGCAATCTGAGGCTTTTCATGCATGACCCTTAACTGCATTAGGAATAAAGTGACAAGGGAACATCCAGAAGCTGCTGGTGGCTGAAAGCTTAACGATGAAACAGCAGGTACACGTAGACCGGCAAAAAATGATTTAACTTATTTTCGAAGGCTGTGACCTGTGTGAAAATAAGTGTCAGCATGGATTCATTTCAAAGTGTTGCACCAGCCGGGATATTAGAAAGATCCCAGATAATACCGGAATACTATTGTCTATGTTTGATTTATTATAAATGTATCTGTATGTATTCAGCAGAGTGAGGACAAAAATAAGGATGAACCACAGCAGTCAGAAGCTGGTGGTTTCCAGTCACCAAAACCCGTCGAGGCAGACGGCCGCCCGGCCTGAGCCTCGTTCTGCTGGAGGTTTCTTCCTCTCCACTGTCTCCTAGTCATTGCTTTTTATATTATTCTGTATTTATTATATGCTGTAGGGTCTAAGACTTCACACTGTCTTCTGATTACTTCTGTTGCTATTTAAAACTGCACTGAACTGAAGCGGCCTGGTTGTAACGTGGGGATTTAATGTGGTGACTTGCTGTATTAAAATAAGTTTTACACCATTCAAACTAGTTTTTACATAGACATGACTTGTTACTGTGTTTACACCCTGTAACTACTGACCTTTTCCCACGGCTGACCCTGCTGCTGGAGCGTGGCGGATAATGCCGTGGCAGACTGAGTCCCCTCTGCTGATTATTTCTGCCCGGTTATATATGTGGATGCTCAGACGGATTATTCACTGTCCCCCACTGCCAGGCTACAGCTAAAGCCCCCCCCCCCCCCCCTCTGTTACAACTTGTTTGTTTGTCGTGTTTGTGTGCAAGTAAGGAGCATTACTCGTCCACTGCTGAGCCTAATGGCGCCCGTCAGCTGTAACAGCACAAGGTGGAAACATTTATGTAGTTCAACACGTTACTGCTAACAAATTTAGCTTTCTCTGAGAACCAGTCCCGGAGGATTGCATTAATTTGATTGGATGTTACTAGATTCTGATTCTCCATTTGATTGAAACAGAGGCTTCCTGAATATAAAATGCTAACTCATGAAACAATAAGTTAAAAAAGACAGGGACAGATAGTGGGAGAGATAAAAAGCTCAGAGGTGAACAAGCGAGGTGGGGAAACCATCATCTTAGATGGGAACTTATAATGAATGGAAATGTAATTGCTGGCACAGAAGCATCAACTTACAATAAAAAAGTGAGCAGGAGTTTGTCAGATGTAATAAGCAGAGTGTGATTTGAGGACACAAGCGAACGGTTCTGTTGGAGGAGGGAGTGAAAAAGATAGCATGTTTTTTTTTGTATGGGGCTTGTGTGGTGCTTATAAAATCCAAAAATACACCAATGGTTCGCTGCTCCAATTACTGAGCTCGAACAATGTGTACGAGCTGAGCTGATTGGACTTTCATGGCACAAGGGATGAAAGATGAGTTATGTGCTAACACAGATGCACACAGCAGTAGGTTGCAGCATTTTGCCTCTGTGCTCAGCACATTGCAAACTTTTCATACGGATTCTTTAAACATTAGCAGGACGTTGGGTGGTGTAGTAATGGCAGGGAAATATTCATGTGTCACTGGCTGCACACATCTATTAAATATTTTAACATTAACTTGGGGTGTGTATACACGTTCCTTGTGTATGTAATGATTGAAAGAGAAAATACAGTCCGGACAGTTTCCCTTCCAGTCTGACACAGCAATACCACTGTCAGATTAGGACGGCTGTGTGTCAATTACCACTCTGCGTCTGTCACTTTCATTTTCGCTGCACACGCTGACGCACGGAAAGTGATATTAGCGTTGAGGTCATATTTACTGGCATGGAAGTAATGAATATTAATGGTGGTTGTACTGCAACACTGGACTTTACATAACAAGACTATTAAAGTATCTATCTATCTATCTATCTATCTATCTGTCTATCTGTCTATCTATCTATCTATCTATCTATCTATCTATCTATCT
>JAUMHF010000015.1:11327054-11414216 GCA_032359275.1 Microctenopoma steveboyesi | reverse complement strand
TCTATCTATCTGTCTATCTGTCTATCTGTCTATCTATCTATCTATCTATCTATCTATCTATCTATCTATCTATCTATGTCTGTCTGTCTGTCTGTCTGTCTGTCTGTATAATAGTTATAACTGATTTATTTTTGACCATCATGGTCCTTTAAGATCTGTCACTGCTGAAAGCAACATGTGCAAGTTAAGCTTGCACATGTTCCAGATGCCTGTCTTCCTTATTGGTGGCTTCTGTGGAGGTGTTGGGTTTCTGTGTTCTATGGTACAGAGTGTGATAATAACATGTTTCTCTGTTATTATCACTTCTCCCTTAAACCTTTCACTATCCCACGAGAACGGTATGACGCCTGTCACCTACAAATTCCAGAACTGAAACAGAAACTTCGCTAAGTGTCCCAGGGCATCAGTAGAATATCTTGATCTTCTTCTTCCTAAACAATCTGAAACCACGCCTAAACACTCTCAGCCCGTATTGTGTTTTGGAAGTCTTTGGTGATCCAGAGTTCCAGAGTTCCGGAGTTCCAGAGTTCCGGGCAATGTCACAGCTAAGACAGAGACAGGAAGCGGGACAGGAAGTCAGTAGAGGACACTTTGCCAGTAGGGGAAAGGGAACTGTAGCATGTGGATATTAACAGCATGGGTTTTGTGCTTACACGCTAACTCTGTCATGTTATAACCATGAGTTGGGATATTTTTAGATTTAGCAGAAGAAATATATTGTGCTGCATCCCTGCATTTCTGTAGAACAATTGGATTTCAAACTCTATTTCATTTATAAACTACCAAATGTGGGGACAGAAATGCAACATGCCAGTTAAGTACATGTATGTGTGATTTTCTTGCAGTGAATCAAAGCAGATACAGGCATCTTCTGCTCATGTGCTTTTTCATGGCACCACAAGCGCCACGCAGTGATGTGATACCCATTAGAGCTTTGCTATTAAAGGCTAAATTTGTTTTTTGGGAGCCCACAGACCAAAGCCCTCTCTGAACCAAATCAATGCTAATGTACAAACCTAATTAAATGTTACATTTAACTCTACAGTGCTCCTCTCACCACGCTGCTGCTTTCTTTGACACGTATAAGCATGGATTTTATAAAATCAATACCCTGGGGGAAATGGACTGGAAGTGTATGAGGTTGTTAGGATCGATCATAGCAGTGAGAGCTGTTGATCTCTCGCAGAACTATGCAATGATGTGACGCTCACAGAAATTACATGATTGAATCACCATATTCACATTTAAATTATGGAGCTTCTGCCCTGCAGGCTGCCTCTGTGCCAGGTGCTGTTTTCTGCCCTGCAGGCTGAATTACAGAGCCAGAGCCATCACAGAGTCCAGCCCGTTGGCACACAAACTTGTCACAATGATTAACAGGTGACTGAGTCACTCAGCGGCCTCTTTCCCCTACATCATGTGCATGATAAAGGGGAAAGAAAGACGAGATTGGCAGAGAAAGCAACAGAGATAAATACCCCATGAGTGTGTCAGTGTGTGATGCCGGGTCATAGCAGCAGCGATCAGTGGACTAACGTTGTGAGGAGGAATTCTTGTTCGTGCGTGGACAGTGAATGAGCAGGTTTGGATCATATGACAGGGTCATGAACCATACTAACGAGTAACTGGCAGTATACACCTGCTGTACCTTTAAATCATTCATGGCCTTCAGGGCTGTGAGTTTACTCATCCAGATAGATAGATAGTAAAACTAGTTTTTAAAGTTCTGTAGGCCCATTTAAATAGGCTGTTTTATTGTTGTTAGTTCAGTCATGTGTTTTTTTCATTCAGATGCCTTTCATTGGTCATATTCTGGACCTGCTTTGCTTTGACTATCATTGGCATTTTAACTGCTTCAGTTGTCAGCAAACGCAGCATTTTGTGTTGAATTTTAAATTACTTTATTGATCCCTTTGTGGAAAAAGTTGCTGGTCATTACATGCCAACTCCAACACAGGGTTTCAGTGTCCAGTACAAATACCTCAGATATGTACTACGGGTGAGTAAATGTACATATTCCTCCATGGACAACAACTTATTGTTTATTTGAGAAGAACTGACTAAATTAGCTCCGAGAGATTTGTTTTCTACGCTTATGAATTAATGAATGTGGATGTATTGGATATCACACACGGCCCCTCCCTCTGCGTACCGCGGCGGGCGGGGCTTGATTACACGCTGTGCTGCTCTCGCTCGAGGGGTTTAGGAGGATTACAGCGGCGGGTCTGCGCGGGGAAAGCACCGCACCGCTGCCGCCGCCGCCGGTCGTTTTTCAGCGGGCGCCGTGATGGCATGTGTTGAGCCAGAGACGTTAACGGACAGCGGTCAACTTCAGTGACGTTTGAGGACAGCGAGACGGGAAAGGGAGGGTCCGGTTCGAGTCCCGAGATTATGTCCGGAGCTGTACGCGCTGCTGTGGAGGAAAGTTTCTCAGAACTAACGTCAGGGGAACGGCTACGCCAGCGGCGGTAACATGGTAATGTGTGTTTTCTACTAAGTTAGCTAACATTAGCTAGCTAACTGAACTCAACAACAGCAACACTGAAGGGAGACAAACGTCGTGTTCTCATTCTTAGTCAAGTCCTTACATGTTGGCATTTAAAGGTGAGATGGGGGGTTTTAAACACGACTTGTCTGTAAGTTAGAGCTCTACGTTTACTTAACCAACCCTCTCATCAGTGAACCAGCACACTTCGCAGAAAATCCTCCTTTTTTCCAAGTAGTATTTCGGTTAAACTGTCACATCTGTCACACCGGCTCCTACGGACAAGTCCCGACAGGTTGTATTTTCTCATGAGGATCGATAAAGCTTCAATCATTCTTTGGTTTCTGGAAACAGTTGTAAATCTGCTACAACACATCTGTAGAATCGGCGCAGATTCAACGAGCCCGTCAGTGTCTTTTTGTTATTAATTTTCTATTATTAATACGGATATCTGACTGTATTGTATTCACACAGGGTCGCATTGTGAAATTGCCGTTCATAAACGTAATGAACTCATACATCACATTACGCTCCTGTGTGTTTGTGTCTGCACTCGCATGCGAGGCGACCTTTAATTGGTGGATTTTCTAATGGAGTTTGGCGGAGATGAATGGCGCTTCTTACAGATAATCTGCCGGCCAGACATCTGAGCATCATGTCAAGAATTTTACCCACAAACAAGGCCGCTGGTAGAGCAGGTTTTTCCCGCCTATCTGCAGCTTTTGCAATAAATCCTGGTGTTGATTCAAATCTGTCATTTTCTTAATGTCATGTGTTGCCAGTGTGCATTTATGCAACATACCTGCATATGTTATGCATCTTAAGTGCTGAATAACTTGCTCTGACAGCAAAACAGATTCTTCTCTGACCCAGTTGCAGGGTGCTCACACACAGAGAGCTGGTGCTTTGTGATCAATCAGACTTCGTCAGAGCTACAGGTACATGCCAGCTTGAATGAAGACTTGCTGCTCAGGCTTTTGTATTTCCACGCAGGGTCTTGATCGAACACCATTTTTGGTGATCCTTAAATTGCTTTAAGATTTCATTTTCCTCCTTTCAGGTTGACTTAATGTGAATATAATTGCTATGAGAGCCACTCAGACAGCTACAGTCCTCAGAGAGACGAGAACTCTATTTCTGCCAGCTGACACCCACATACACAACTGTGAAGCATATCTCTGTGATGTATTGTCCTCATACCAGTTAGTACCCAGGTACACAGGATGACACACAAAAAGACATTTTTCACAACACCCTTATGAAACATTAAGAGGCTGGAAGCATCCCGTCCTCAGTGGTTAGGATCTATTTGACAGCACTCAGGAGGTTTGGTAGCGTTGGCAGAGCATTTTTCACACCTCACATACACATACATTAGATTCCTACTGAGCAGCTCTGTTGGTGCGCGATGTTGTGCCTTGCCAACAGGCAGCAGGACTGCTTATCTATCGATAGCCAGTCTAACCTAGTGTCATACTGGGACCGGTAATAGGATCTTGCTGACCTAAGGGGTTGTCCACATGAGCAGTGCAGCAGATCTGCTAATTTGATAATCAAATACTCTTTAGAGTCATTAAATCGAGCCACAGTGCAAAACATTAACTAGGTCCAGGATTTGCATACTTTCCCAGATCGCATATGATAGTAAAGTGACTGTTTTTGAGTTTTGGACTGAAGCAATTTAAAATTGTCAACTTTGTCTTTAGGAAATGGTTATTATTATCATTTACATACAAGAATATAACAATGCAAATGAGATCAAATAAGTCAAAATGTGCCAAACGTTAGGCTGCAGGGAATCATGGTGGATCTTAACTTTTAATCTACTGATTCATTTTGTCACTTTAATTTTCTTTCTATGCGTTTCCTTCTTTTCATACATAATCCACACATAATGGCATTTTTGGATGGTAACTGCCTGCTTAAGGAGTCACGTTAACGTCTGCAGGCACTCATGTCTCATATTTGACTAAACTGTCCAGTTTTTCTGACACAGGAGACAGCTGAGCCTCCTCCCGAGTGACAAAAAGAGAGGGCGACCGATAAGCACAGAGGAAATTGAATTGTTCAGCCAGGTATAAGGACTGTAGCTGACTCGGTTCAGCAAAATATTAATAAAGATCTTCTTAAAGGTCGCTTCTAAATAGAATCTGTGTTTGTGCATAATCATTGCACAGAGTTGCCTTTTCTCTTGCTTTGATTAGATCACTTTCACAGAGGAGAAGATTTCCTCCTCCCCAAGCTTTTGTTTGTGTTTTTTCATCATCAGGAAAAGGATAGGGTTGTGTTTCCGTCTCCATGCTTCTGACAGTATTCCCCAAAGGGAAACTGGGTATTTCAGAAGAGGTTTTCTTTCTTTCTCCCTTAAATTCATGTCAACAAAGAGGAGATTGCTTTGCCAAAAAATCTAATTCCGTTCAAATGAAATGTATTCAGCAGTGAATTGCGAGCGTTTTCTGTCGCAGAGCAAAGTTTTGTTTGCTCCGGCTTTAAAATGTCAGACTCCAGTAAAGAGCAGACGTTTGTTTTTCATGTTCAGCGGTGTCAGTTTATTCGTAATACTTACAGCATTCTAGTGACTTTGCATGCTAGTTGTGTCTAGTTTTTACGGCATACACTCTTTTTGTTAAATGTATTTTGCAGTCATCTTATATGTTCATATGCTGGTGGTTTACTGCCTCTTTTAAGGTGGTTTGACAACCTCAAATCTCACTTGAACACAATATATTTAATTATTCATACAACATGTTCTCTCTCTTTGGGATTAATATTATTTTTTTCTGGGCAACAATAGAAAAGGACACAGATTTAAAACCATTTTTTTATCTGATTCCACTGCAGTGAAAACCATTAATATAAAATTTAAAGTTAGTCAATTATAAGATTAAACCATCAATTTTGAATCTGCTGGTTGTGCTTCTTTAATGTGAGGGTTTGATGTTTTTTCTTTGTGATGGCTGACAGCAAACTGAATGTCTTTTGATTTTTGGACACGTGAGGACTGTACAATACGAGACAAGATGAAAACCAGAGGCTTCAGAAAATGAAATAATCATATAATAATGATTGAAATGTGCCTCACATGAACACAACAATAGAATATACAAGTAGAAAAAAGAGCTTAAAAACTGCAGGATGTCTGCCCAGGTTTGGAGGACACAGCGTTTGATTACATGCAACAGGTGAGTTTTTATTTTAACATAATAAAAACAGCTGCTTCCTTAAACACAACGCTGCCTTTTATTACTCAAAATCGTTTACATTGGTGTAGATTTGATAAAGTTCTACTGAAATCTATAGGCCTAATTTTATGGTGAGGATACACACACACACACTGACTCACCCCACCCCCCCCTGCCATGAGCACCACAAATCACAGCGATGAGCTGAGACGCAGCCTTTGTTCGCCCATTGACGAGCGAGTGTTGTTGAATGGGAGCTGACTGATGGTCTTCACCTTCCACGCTCGCTTCGGCGGTTGTTACGATGAGGCGCGAGGCCGGCTCTACTCATCCGCGTCTGTTGTCACGGCAACCAGCAGAATACCTTCCTCCCTCTCTCCCTCTCTGCATTTCTGCCGTACGCCGGAATAAACGAGCCATAAACCTATTAAAGTGAAGCAACAGAGGCAATCTGTGAGATGTAAATTACTGAGACGTTTCCTGTGTAGGAGCATAGGTTTATCTGCTCGCCTGCCTGTCTCTCGCGCTGTATCTTTCTCTGTGCACTTGGATTAGAGATTGAGTGGGGCTAAGCTGACAACGGTGAATGGACACACCAGCAGTGATGCCGGGTGTGTGAGTAACACGATGCAGATTAACCCAGCACACAAATACTGCGCCCATCAAAGAGGTCCACACACACACGCGCACATTTCTTTTTGCCCTAGCTGATCCACTGCGATTATTACACTGTGTGAGCAGAGGTTTTAAGCTAGCTGACTACATTTGGTTCACCCCCTGTGTCAGAACAATTTATACATTTTTAATTAATTGAGTAATTCTCTTTTTTGGGATTGTTGGCTTTGGGCAAAATAGGAAAATAACTTTTACCACTATTATCTTCACATCTTTAACAATTCAGTAGTTGCAAAAATAGACCACAGTAGAGTTATAATCTATAGCAATATAAAAGATAATATATTAATATATTCCTCTCTAATTCAGACATATTACGCTGCAGCTGTTATTCTTGTTTAAGCTTGAAAGGCTTTGTTTATTTTTGACTTATATAGTCATTTTCAGTCCATTATCGAACTGATCAGCCATTTTCTATGGAACAAATCAACATATAACTTAGGAATAATGTAACTTTCTATGCCGTCCGTCAGTGCAGCCATGTTTTATTTCCTTGAAAACATTTTACTGTTTATTATTATGTCTCTGCACTTTCCCGTTTTCAGCAGGAGGTCTTTTGTGTTTTGGAATTTATGCACAGAAAGTCATTTAAACAGATAAAACAACACATATTTGGCAACAAACTTAACAGATTTCAGTGATTTTCACAGCAGCACAGTGACTTGTTCAAACTGTCAGTGACGATCAGTTGGTGCACCGATAGTTGCAGACTTTGTCTTCACCATCCCAGCTCATGGTGATAAATCAGACTCTGCTCCTACTGCTAATGAAGTCTCTTCTCTTGTCTTTAGCCTTAAACGCAGACTTCTAGCTGTTCTTACAGGGCTGTGCTGTGACTAAACGGCCGTGTGGCATGAAGAAGTAATTAGCGTCACTGACTGAAATGAGTGGAGCGTTAAAAGCACCTTGCATTTAAGGAGATGCCTGCTTTGCTACACTTTTTAGATGCTTTTCCCGCATTTAGTTTAAATATTCATTTTCACTTTAGTGTTTTATTCCTGAGAGGATTGACTGTGCAGCATTTTAGAGACTGGACATGATTCGAAACAGTCGGCTATTATAGGAGAAACACATAAAGGGCACCTTGTCTTCCTGGGACCTCAGGGTCACTCACTCGCTGTTTCAGGTGTCAGGTGGAAGCTGAAGAATCTCAGTGATGCAGGTTATGGGACGCGTCACGTTACACCCGTATCAGTGTTAAACGTACTGTTTGATCCCTATTAACTTTACAGCACTGGAATATTTTATTTTAGCAGTTACTTGCTTTTCTTCATTAGTTCTGCAGTAGATTCACTTCAGCGTTTAGTGCTGCAACCCCCACAATGGCAAGCTGACTGAGCCCAGAGGCAGCAGGGCGTGCTCCCATGATGCTCCCTCCTCCGTACTGCAGTGTTTCGGATTGATGTTTTCATGTTGGTGCGTGTCAGTGTGCTCTTCTACGAACTGTTGTTTGTTTTTTCTTCCGCGGCGTCCTGCTCTGGACATCATGAGACACAGGGTCTTCTAAGATCTCTGTTGCTAGGCATGATTCAACATAAAAATGTTTGTAGCTCTAAGCCTCACCTCTAATCTCATTTCACTGATTGGACTCCAGCTTTCCTTAGTCCATTTAGCTTTTGTTGAAATCAGTAACCACAAGACTTACTTGGCTTCCTCAGCAGCACTGTGAATGCATCATAATGCATAATGAATACACAAAATGTTAGGATTGTGCTGCCGCTGTGAATGATCTCGTTTTATGACCAAAGAAAGGGGAAGTCGTTTGGGCTCAGGTGGATTTCAGGATGTGAATTTGCTTCCTTAGTTTAATATTAAATTTGCATATACATGTAGATAAGATCAAAATGATTTTGTCTTTGAGATACAATTGTTGGATGTCTCCAGGCACATTACTATGTTCCGGTGTCTGTGATTATGGTGTTGTGCTTTTAGATGCTTCCAGATAGCAGACTTTTTGGATAATCCCATGGGGAAGGGATCCTGAAATTAGAAATTCATTGTCTCAGCTGTACTGTAGGTCAGAGTGGGCGGGTAAACTTGACTACAGCTGACTCAGAGACTGTGGCTGCTCGGTACACGGAGGTAGAGATTTAAAATAAATGTTCCTTTAAAGGCCACAGTATAAACTCTGACCTTATCTTGCTTAAATGCTCTGATTTTTAAAACTATAATCCTGATCTCTCTCTCCCACTCTCACTCTTTTCTTTTCCTCTGCCATTTCCTGTCGCCATCACTGCCACGTCTTTGCCCTTTACCTCTCTTTACTGTCTTTTCCTCAGTATTACAACCTCACATAGTCTGTACCCTCACCCTGCTTTTTGTCCTCTCTGGGCGTTTTAGGCCCCCCTGCTGGAAAGGGGGGGCGAAAGCTGTTCGGTAATCTTTGCTGTGCAGAGATTAAAATCTCAGATTACAAGAGAAGAGAAGAGAAGTGCAGGGATTACAGCATTTTCTTTTCAGTGTCCCAGACTGTGCGGTCATAGACAAACATTGTTTAGTAGATCCTATGCTCAGTTCTAAAGCCCTGTGCAGAGCTGCCCAGATAGTAAATAGACTGCCAACTGTTCATTGACTTTTAACTCGATATGCATCCAACGCTCTCTTTCTCACTCTGCTGTGATGTATTGATTCACTCTATTACCTAGTTTCTCTGTTGTGTAGCTTAAAAAAGCTGTGTGCTGGAATAGATCACCTCACAGATTCTGTGTAACTTACAAAAAACTTTCCTTTGAACTGTGGAAAATGTCCCATGTCCATATCAGCTCTTTATCATCAAATATCATGAGTGTCATTCATTTAGACACATTAGTTTAATTACTTCAAACACATAAAGCCAGATTACTAAAAGGATGCACAGCTGTGTGCTGCACCTAACACTGCACCACCCAATCTCAGCTCAGAACAAATCACGTGTACTGTTCTGCTGAGGTGGATTCGACTTTATGCTTTGAATGTGTAGTTGGAGTTATGAAAGGCTGTTTTCGCCTCTCACGCATCTCACTCTGTAGCAGAGGACTGCTGGAGAGTGGAGCTCCAACATCAGAAAAGCACTAGAGTTTGTGCAAAATGGGAGTTTTTAGAAGCACTAAATGCTTCGTTCTTCAGCCCCACGGATAGTAATTGAGTTTTGTTTGTTTTGGTTCACTCCTCTGGACCAGACTGAAATATCACAACTAATGGATGGATTCACCTAAATGGTGACCAGAGGATGAATCCAGGGCCACGCGGGTGTAGTCTAAAGGCAGAGCTACGAGGAGAGAGTGAGAGCAGAATCTCTCAGTCAGACATGCCCTCCTCCCTCATACTTCCATCTGTGGGTTGCTAATGAGGCTCTTGGGTGTTTTCCTAGGCCACGTCGCTCAAACACTGTGCCACTGTCATATTATAAAGACTGGGAACTACAAAGCACGGCTAGACATCTGATCGCCTCCACATTTTGTAGCACATATTGCATATTGCTGCAGATTAAGTGTTGAACTCCACTGAATTAAATGCAAATGTAATTCATTTATGTTTTAAAAATTCAGTATCAATCCTGTGCCTGTTTATATTTAGCTCTGGCGACTTTGCCCTATTTCTTCCACGCCATCACACCGATGATTCTGTGATTAGCATCACACATGTATTTCAGCCGAGGTGATATGACAATTTTGACAATTGACTACGCAGGAGAAACCTGACAAAGCAGAAGAACTGAATCTGAGAAGCAGCCATGTGTGAAAAGTGCAGTTGTGATAAAGATCAATCGGGGAATGAGCCTTAAAATGAGGCACCCCAGGCACAAGTTTCAATGTGGTCTGGCTGCTTCTGACCCTATGTCTCGCATTCTTGCGCGTCGCTTCCTGTGGAGGTGTTCTGTTCTGCCCAGCACTACTTCAGCCTGTGGGCATGTGCAGAGCTGCCTGTTTGGACTTGAAATCAGTTTTCAGTCATCACAGCGATACAGTAATCAGGCGTACACTGTTGACTTCCCTCAGCCCCACCTGGTTTGGCTTCTGGGCTGGTGTGAGTGTGTGTGTGCTGAAGGAGAGCAAAGGTCAACACAACGTAATGGAGGTATTTGGATGAGAAGTCTGTTAGCAGGTGTGTGTGTGACTCCTGAAATGTCTGTGCATGGTTGCAGCCAAAAGTACCTGAAACTTTACTGGAACAACAAAGAACAATAGAACACAGCTTTAGAAACGTTATCATTTCTAAACAAATCAAAGCAGTACTGAGAGTTTGTCTGACAGCACTTTTAATTCTGATGTGGCACAAAAATCCACCCACAATAATTAAATAATAAGTCCAGTGTACTGAATTATGTATCGTAGAGAAAAATAAGTGTAAAACTTTGTATTATCTGTTGTTATACCACTGATTGTTTCTTAGACTCTGTGTTTGTACTGAGCTCATTTCCCCTTTTTCCATCTGCTCTTTGGCTGCTTTGCTTCTCTGTCTGTATCTCTGTTCCCCACAGGAGGCTCTTCTCTCGGGTCACAGTTACGGCTGATTGCCTCCAGGTCGGGGGAAGGGGGGGTTGTAGCTCTCCAGCTTAATTCAAATGAAGCTGTCCTTTTTTAATCATTGTGAACTGAAACCTCTGTGAGCTGAAAACTTTAAAAACAGTGGAACTAATTAACAAACCTGGAAGATCATCTGTCACCAAAACAAAACGAGTTCTATTTAAATATTTATTATATTATTCATGTGTCTATTTTACACGCAAAAATGTTTCTATAGGGAGTTTTCTGCTGTTTTCTGTAACTTAAGGTCATAAGATAAGTTCTCTCACAATGAGAGAAGTTAAGACCACAGTGGTGGAGTTATGTGAAAATTATACACCGCAGTATTTCATATCCCTCAGAAGAGCACAAGGCAATCCTACCGATGTATGTTTGTCCTACCGATGTATGTTTGTCCTACCGATGTATGTTTGTCCTACCGATGTATGTTTGTGACTCAGCAGCAGACAGTTGCATTTATTATTTATTCCTTTTGCTGTTTTGACATTTCCGAGCTGGACGGTGCCTCACACGCTGTGGTCATTTAAGATATTTGCTTATCTAATGAAATGTCTCCACGTATCATTTGCTTTGGACTGATCCTCTGACACCACGTGTAGCAGATCAGATCTTCACCATCACATGTCCACAGTGGAAACAGAAACTGCAGCGTTCGTATAACAGCTCATAGTAACCACGTCTTTAGCTTAGCATCATTAAGAAGTATTTACGTCCCACACTCAGGTAGCTCAGGGAGTTGAGCAGTTGTCTGCGAACCCCAGGGTTAGTGGTTTGATTCACCAGGTTGTTATTGGACAAGACACCGACACCCCGTAGTAGTGCTGACATGTACTGTCTGGTAGCCCCAGATCAATATCTTCATTAATATAATAGTCATGAATCTCCAGCACTCTTGTCTCATGAGTGTTGGGTTCAGGACATGTTACATCAACTGTATTTGGAGAAAATAAAATTCATCTTTCTAAGGAAGGTCCACAAGTATTTCTGGAATATCAAGTTTTCAGGTTGCCTGTTTCATAGCCACATGTGTGTTTTCTGTGAAGTGAGTTTTATCCCATCTTTTCTGTAAAACATATGTTGGTGCTCCTTGAAATGAAGATTTTGAGTTTGTGGTCATTTTATTAAAGTAGCATTAGAATCATAGGTTTAATAGATTATTTGTGACGGCTTTATGTATTATTATTATATTCACAGTAAGTCAACATTCACCTCTATTCATTCACGTGATTGGCTTAAGAAACTCAGTTTGAAACATGTCCTCCCCTAAATCTCTTGATCTGGATTGTTCCAATCCTATTATTTCCTCCCTAACACTCAAACACACACCAGTTTAAATCAGCCAGTGTTAATCTGGTGACCAGTTCCAGACGCCATGTGGCTCCATGCTGGGCTAAAGCTGACGAATACATGACTAATGTGGTATTATCAGTTACACTTCTAGGGCCTAAAGACCAATTAAGAATCATTATTTTCTTTGGCTTTCACATTTCTTGCTTTACAACTATTCTCTTCTCTTTCTGAAACAAACAGGAAACCAAATCATTTGTCTATTAATTTGATTAATAAATAACAAAAAAAAGCTACTCGTTACCTTGAGCTGATTGTTACTGTGATTTTAGCTGCGAATAACAAACTGCTCTACATTTGACTGCACATTTATGTAAACTATAACGTTTATGTACCGTACTCATCAGAACTAGCATTGTGGGTGGGTTTGACGGCTCCTGGGAACAACCTCTGGCTGATGGACTGGTGTTGTGGGTCGATCTGTTCTCTCATCAGTGGCGAACGGCAACTGATTGGCTTTGATAAAATGCTGTCTCCCACTTATTAGTTCAGTTTTTTTAAACACTATTGATTATCTTAAAGAGGATTGTGTTTCTGACCTTTCTCCACCTCTGGCTCATGTTAGTGGAAAGTGGAAATAAATAGCTAGAGAAAGAAATGTTTCCCCTGGCAGTGTTCTGTGTGTTTGTGCGTGGCAGAGATCTCCTGGGGACACGTCCCTACTTCCCTACTCAGTGCTACATCAATGAGGCCAGGTCACATCACAGCCTCCCTCTCAAATCACACACTGCAGCAAATCTGCCTCCTCCACACGTTTCCTTTTTTTATTTTGCAGTAGATTCAGCTGATTGTTTTGTTTCTTGGTCAAGAAGGAAACAACAGGGGGAAAAAGTCTTTCCTTGAAAGAAAGAAAACAGAACTGAAAGGAGAAGGTTTGAGGTGTAGATGCATGTTTTCGTTTTGCATCAAAGCTTCCAGGCCAAATTTGAACTGAGGAGGCTGCAGATGTTATGCAAATTAACCTGCTGAGTCACCGGGGCTTCGGAAAATCACATTTAGAGAGTTTCTACCGCCTAGCAGCTCCCTGTCTTCACATCCATTCATACGTCAGAGATGAGTTTAATTAGACACGTGAATATTCCTTTTGTTTGTGTCTGTGAAATACTGCAGAGCGCGGTCTGTAAAGCAACACGTGTGTTGACTGCAGAGCGTCTGACACCGTCAGCCGTACACTTACACACCGAATCCCCCTGACACGCGCTCATTTATAACCAGACTGTTTGTGTGTGTTTCTAGGCAGCAAAGAGAGAAGGCAAATGGTCTGGTCACAGGGGGGGGGGTTATTCAAGGTCAGGATACCACAACATGTATAAGCAAGAAGTACGCAGAGTCCTGTTCGTGTCTATACCGGGCGCATGAATTGTACCATAAAGGTACAATTCATGGAAACATGAATGTACTTCAGCGGTTTTTGAACTTTGAACATTAGCTGCTGGAAGTCTTTGTGACGACCACACAAGCTAGAAAGCTCCTGAGCAGACATGACGAAGATGGGCTCATCTAAGAGACCCTATAACCCAGATCTCATCACTAGCCTCTAGTGACAACACTGTTACTCTGTCGAACCGTTCTGGGTTTGTCGCTGCAGATTGCTGATCCTGCAGGATTAATCCCAGGCTGCACGTCTGAAAACCACAGGACGATTAAAGTGTCACGTAAGAAAAGGACAAAAAGAATAACGCCAGAAATCTGCCTTCAGGACAAGTCAGCAATTTGTTTCTGTGTGTGCGTGTTAGAGCCAAGTGTGTGTGTGTGTGTGTGCGCGCTTTGCTGCCGTGGCAACTACGGTTACCACATACTAATATTTTAGGTTTGTCTTACATAATCGTCTGCTTTTGTCAATGCAGAGTGGATTTTCAGTACAATGAGAGCTGGAGGTTGTTTGTTTGACCATTGTGCAGCGTCTCATCAGCTGCCTTCTCTGCTCTGCTTCCCTCCAGCCTAAACACTCAAGACTCCACAAATACTCTTTGATATTCTTTTTCTCATATAGCTCTGCTGCAGTTTTTCCAAAGTGCGTGGTCCTGACAAAGAGGGCAGTCAGACGGATGTAAAGAAAGAAGCCACAACACCTGATCTTTTCTGTCAATGATGCCTGATTATGTTTTATCACAAAGTCCACCCTGGAAGCCTGAACAGGCTGACGTCTGTGAGATCTCTACAAAATGTTCTTGAATTAGGCTTTTTACAGTTCTCACACCTCTCAAATACGGCTCTCAACACCCGTTTTAGGCAGCTAGTGGATGGCATTGTCAGCCCACCACTTTATTCCAGGCTGAAAAAACTCAACAAATGTTGGATGATTGCCATGAAATCTTGTAGAAACCTCCACACAGCCCAGAGGACGAAGCCTACTGACTCTTTGTCTCTAGTGGCACCAGCAGGACGATGTTGATGATTTCAAGTTAGACATCTTGCACTAATAGCACCTGCTTACTGAATATTTCTTTTTCAAAGAACATAATTAGCCTTGTCTTCTGAATGTGTGTCTGCAGGCGGAGCGCAGCGGCTGCGATGTCCTCAGCATCCCGGTGCCCATTCGTCGCGGCGGCTCAGAGTCCAACCTGGACGTGGTGGACAGCACCGGACATGAAGGAGTTGGACTGGATTTCACCAAGGGAGCTCTGGGCATCGACAGCCTGCAGCAGAAGATCCTCAAGGTCAGAGGAAGCGTTACTCACCTGCTGCGTGGCCTCTTTGCAGATTAACTGTGCACGCGTACATATATACATATATATATTTCTTTGTTCTTCCTGTAGGTGACGGAGCAGATCAAGGTGGAGCAGACGGCTCGGGACCAGAACGTGGCTGAATACCTGAAACTGGTTAACAACGCCGACAAGCAGCAGGTGTCACGAATACGTCAGGTGTTTGAAAAGAAGAACCAGAAGTCGGCACAGAGCATCGCCCGGCTGCAGAGGAAGCTGGAGCAGTACCACCGCCGCGTGAAGGACAGCGAGACCAACGGGAAGCACAGCCACAAGGATGGGAGCAGCAAGGAGTCCGGCACTCACAGCAAGGAGGGCAGCCTGCGGGACATCAGCATCGCGGGGCGACACCCCACGCTGGACAAAGTGAAGACAATCGGACCCGGGGTGTCGCTCTCACCGCCGTTCTTCTTCAACAAGTCGCGCGAGTTCGCCAACCTCATCAGGAACAAGTTTGGCAGCGCCGACAACATCGCCCACCTGAAGAGCTCCATGGAGACGGGCTCGGGTCTGCAGGTGGAGGGCGGAGCGAGGGGTCTGAGTGGCAGCGCCACCACAGTAGCAAAAACATCCAAGTACCACAGCGACGACGAGTGCTCCACCGGGACATCCGCATCTGCCGACTCAAACGGGAATCCAGCCGGGGGGTCCGGGTTGGAGTCTGGATGTCCGGGGAGGTCCGATTCCAGCGGGCGACTTGGGGAGGTGCTGGACATGGTGCGGGAGATCAGGGAGGCTCAGGCACAGCTGGCTGAGGATATGGAGACCATGAACACCCAGTTCAAACGAGACTACAGCTACTTCACACAGGTGGTTCAGGAGGAGCGGTACAGGTGGGTCGAGCTTCAGAACGCGCGCGTTCAGACTCCCATACAGGATCCGAGTCATTCCTTTTCTTCAGCAGCTGTTTAGGGGTCTCTCTTGTTTACAGTATGTTTGTCCTGAACCTAATCCAATAATCCTCTTTTGTTTAAACGTCAGCTGCTGAAACTTTTGACAGTTTCATGGGCTCATGATTATCATCTCTCATAAACTATATATAGACGTCAGCGTACACACAAACCTTCCGACTGTTGCTAAGTCAACCAAGGGCAGATGTTTTAGCAGCTTTGTTGCAGTAGTAGTTAAACTGCTGTACTGTTACTCGCCCACACATACACTCGCTGCTTTGTTTCTCTCCCTCTCTGCCTCCACCTACTCTCAATGTGTGTGTGTGTGTGTGTTTGTGTCTGTCAGATGCGAGCGGTTGGAGGACCAGTTAAATGACCTCACAGACCTGCACCAGCATGAGACCGGTAATCTGAAGCAGGAACTGGCCAGCATTGAGGAGAAGGTGGCCTACCAGGCCTATGAGCGGGCCCGGGACATACAGGTGATGTTGTTTTATAATGCGCCGTTCAGCTTCTCACAAACATTTATTCCATGGCGTGACGTACAATAAGCCGATGGCAGGACACCGCTGCCACATTCTCACGCTCTGCGTGTCGCCAGAGAAGCTTCATTACTGCCGTGTGTAAAACAGAGATCATCACTCGAACAGAAACTCATCAGTTTCCAGTTTGCTGTAAAAGCAGTTTCTGTTGATACGCTATATTTTCTAATGTGAAAATCTATGATGCAAATATTCTATGGACTTAACCGTGACCCCATCTCTTTGAGTTTGACAGCTCTGTCGTGTGTGATGTCAGGCAAAGTAACGCGACAGAGCTGATGAAGATAATTCTACAAAGTGGAGTCACGTTACCGTTAGTGGTGTAAGGTTACGTCCATGACCACTCCTCCGTCCATCTGTGGTGGACGTCCACAGATTCATACAGTAGCCCAGAAATAGGATATTTGTTTTCCTTCCTTTGTGTTAAGAAGTTGTTTACCAGCTGCTCTGATGTGGGAACTCAGGGACAGGGTGTGGGCCATCTGTGCTGTGAGGTGAGATGATCTTTGACAGACTCTTCGTGTGTGCAGGAGGCCCTCGAGTCGTGCCAGACGCGCGTGTCGAAGCTCGAGCTCCAGCAGCAGCAGCAGCAGACGGTCCAGCTGGAGAACACGGACGCCAAAGTGCTCCTGGGGAAGTGCATCAACATCATGCTGGCCATCGTCACCGTGATCCTGGTGTGCGTTTCCACAGCGGCCAAGTTCACCGCCCCGCTGCTGCGTAGCCGCCTCCACCTGGTGCTCACCTGCGTGGCCGTGTCCGTGTTGGCGCTGCTGTGGAAGAACTGGGAACATTTGCAGTGCGCCATGGAACGATTGCTCCTCCCGCATTAAGTCGACAAGAGGACAGAACCTGGGTCCAGGTCTTTAGGGGGGGTGTAACCATGGCAACGCCGAGACCGGTCTTCATGTAGCCTTACACCAGCCCTGGTTCCCCGGTGATTTTATTTGGCTCCGCAGCGACTTGATATATGACTCAGCGCTTTGCATGTCTAAACGGGGTCCAGACAAATCCACGGGGGGGCCGGGAGCCTTACCCAGAATGCACAGTAACAACACACAGATGTAAGCTAATACTACTACTGAACAGAAATGTGACAAAGCTCTGTAACAGGTGCAGAAAGTGCAATGGTGACAGTGAGTCACAGTGAGTCTGAACTTTGGGAACACGTTGCTGTGGACTTTTATTAGAGTGTTGAAATACAGGGAATACTTCCTGTCCTTAAAGGGAAGAGCGACGGCATATCTGTGTGTGTGTGTGTGTGTGTCAGTGGATCGGTTTGCCTCCTCGCATACCAGCCAGCTGTGACAAAAACATCTTTACTTCACTGTATTTATATGATGTTTTCTTTGTCTCGTTCAAGAGGATGTTTTTTAATCTTTAAGTGTGTTTGTCTGTCACGTACTGTGCCCCTGCTCGTGTGTGTGTCTGCACGGTAAAGGAATAATTGATCGTTTTGGGAAATGCACTTGGATAATAAGCTTCAGACAGGACTGGAAAGGAAATAACTTGAGCACGGCTCTGTCTCAGACTCACTGGTTAGCATCAGCGAGCTGTTATTACTCACTGCAGACTCTCGTTCGCATTCCTTCCATCGTTCTTTGTGACAAAATGAAGAGTGTTCCAGATTTTAACTTTCCAGAACCGAGTCTGATGCAACTCCCTGCGTCTCGTGTGCTTTCAACTTCATAAATTCGACTTCATCCAAATCCATGAAACAATATTTTGCATAGTAAATTTACAACTTTGTAGTCTTTCTCTCCACAGTGTGTGTAACACGCTCTGCCCCCTGCTGTTGTTACAAACAGACTCCTCAACCCCCCGTAAACTCTCCTAACTCAACAGGCCACTGAAACTCTCTAAGCTAACTGGCTGCTTTGGATTCGCTTCAAACTCCTGGCAGGAAAACTTCTAAGCACATTTCCAAAACTGTGACTCGGTTCCTTTAAAAAGAAGCTTGTGCACCGGCTCCTGTCACGTGAATGTCACGCTTCGTGTAAAATCTGTTTCATGTTCTCGATTTTACTGCAGCTTCAGTGTCGCATGTGAACTTTGAGAGAGGCCGAACCCGAAACCTGAAACACGGCAGACTTCATCTGTGATTCCTCTTGATGTGTAGAGAAGCACGTTTGACCTAAAGTCAAGACACCTTTCTCACGAGGTGAACAGAACAAATGAGTCTGTGCGAAGCCTTTGATGCTGTGCTGCGTTCATGTCCAGTGGCAATAACAGTAGAGATGTTCTGGCAGTTCAAAGCCCTGATGTTTAAGCATTTCCACCTGTTGGAGCTTGTTTTGGACTATGCGTGACGACTGCTGCTCAGAACCAGTCTTCTGAATCTTTTCGCACTTGATTCGTGCAGCTGTGAAGTGATTTAGCTAAAATTAGCACAAAACCTAAGCATTGTAAAGATTCAGAGGTTAATGATTGCTCTCTTTGGGTTGTTTTATTTAATTCAATGTTTGTTTCTGTGCAAGAACATTAAAACCTGAGTAACCAAGAGAAATATCGGTTCCATTGTCATGTTCCTAAGCGATCCGTGGTAACATTAGGATATCAGTAACATAGTGACCGTTTCCTGCAGGACATGAACACAGCATCACAGTTTGACAGAGTGAACTGAATGATGGCTAACTGTGTATCACTGTGATGGGGGGTGGGATGGGGTGAAATGGGACAGATGCCTTTTCAATGCAGCTTATTTCTTCATCTGTGTAACTGTTTTTCTGTTTGTGTCCGCTCAGAAGCCAAATGTGGGGCACCTCAGCCTTTTTTTTTCCAAATTTAACTCAAACACTATCTGTGTCTGCTCTTTAGAAGAGGAGAGACCTGCACCCTCTCCCCAAAGCTCTATTTGTACATCCATCTTGTATATTTTCTAAATCTGTCTCTTCTATGTGCATTAGTTTCCAG
This sequence comes from Microctenopoma steveboyesi, assembly GCA_032359275.1. NCBI lineage: Eukaryota > Metazoa > Chordata > Actinopteri > Anabantiformes > Anabantidae > Microctenopoma > Microctenopoma steveboyesi. The sequence goes on along the minus strand of JAUMHF010000015.1, from coordinate 11,394,969 downwards.
TTATGGGTTTTCCATAACGTTATTTTTTTCAAATGAGAAAATAAATCTTTGTTTTAATAAGATCATTCTTGATTTTCTGTTTTCTATTGCCGTCACCATCTCATCCATTATGCATCAGACAGACTGTGTAATTTAAAGATGGAGCAGATTTCTCTGTGAGAATCAAACCGCTCTGCAAACATCATAAGGAATTTTTATATGAAATGCGTTTAAATGATTTTACCAAACAGCCGTGCAGCAGTGGAGGAGGCAGTAGATGCACATACATACTGTAAGTAAAATTAACAACCTAATGATTTGAAAATACTCTTTGCAACAAAAAGTGGCCAAATTATGCAGCTGCAAGGATCATAAAGTTCATGCTGCTAGATATGTTTCTGCAGAATTCAAATTGGTTTGCTCTAACATTACCTTTCTTATTAAAACACAGTTATGCACAACTTCAACCTAATAGACCTGTATATGTTTGTAGAGCTAAATAATGCATCATGTTCTATAGGTTGTGTTTTGTGTAAATTGAACTAACGAAAAGAATATTAGAGAGTATTATATATAGAATATTGCAACTCTGCCATAACTCCAGCTTTGAAATAATAAATGTGTCTCAAAATCCTTTTTACAATGCATAATAAATAATACAACATGCTGCAAAATAGGTTATAAAAACATTTATGTGAGAACTGTGCTGATGGCGGCACAAAAAACAGCACAGTACAGTAGATTAGGTTGTAGCAGCATATTTAGAAAAAGGAATCCCAGCGAGCTTAGTAATAGGGATGTGATGAGTATATTTTACTGTACATTCAACAACAACTATTGCACATTGTGACGGACAGAATAAACTTAGATTTGTAGAAGATGGTGTGAGATACAGAGTCAAACATCCAAGTATTTTATTCACTAAAGGACTGATTTGGTCAGACAAACTGAAATTGAGTCCGCGCTCCAACTTGTCCGCTGAATCTTTTAGAGATTAATTATCAACCTGCCGTTTTGCTGTTTTCTTCTTTGCCTTACTCACTGCTCTGTTTCGGTCAAAGTTAATTCCCCTCGCAAAGACGAGTCACCACGACACAGCCAGGTGAACTCCAAACATCTGCTCTGAGTCCTGGACACAGACCAAAGGTGATGTGCTGTAAATAAAATGAAACAGAGATGGAGACTGACACCTGGCTGCCAGATATGAACAGTACAACAACATCTGGCATAGTCATTCATTTTCTGCGGGGGGCTGGAGCCAATCCAAGCTGTCATCTGGGCCGAGAGGGAGAGTACAACCTGGATGGGTCACCAATCCGTCGCAGGCATCTCGTAGAGTTTAAGTCAAATAATTGGAGTTTTAAAAAACATCATGTTGTGTGAAATCTTGACTTCTCTGCAGAGGCAAGTGAAATATTTAGGGGTTATTATCTGTAAAGACAACACTGTGTCTGAGAAGATGACTATTTAAAATAATATAGACAAGTGTGAATCCATTTTAAATAGATGGTTATAAAGGGAAAAGGGAAAGAATCTCACTAAGATGGCAAGATATTTTGGGCCTAAATAATTTCTTTAATTTAGAACTTTAAGTCAATTTTGTAACTAACAGGAAGTTGTAGCCAGTGTAAAGACTTGAGGACTAGAGTAATGTTCTCTTTTTTCTTAGGCTTCCCTTGGTCTTAGACAGCTCCACATTAAAAATGTAAAATTAGGTGACAGAAAGGTTTCCAAAAGATTTATAAGAACTTTTGTAATAATATAAACTTTTTCCAATCGAATTCTGACTTAGATCAGAACATTGTTATGGGCATTTTGTGTAAACTGGAGATTCCCTTGATTCCTTGTGTGTGCAAAAATACACTGCCAATATTAAAATAGAATTAAAGATTGAATGCATTATATAAAGAATAGTAAACTATATAACCAGCTAAAATCCTATGCTGAATGAGAAAAAGAAGACGTCTGGTCATCCACGTCACTACGCGGCGCTAGAGAGCGTCCGTGACGTTTTGGCGCAAACAGGAAGTTGTCATAACTTCCCGCGTTAAAAAAAAAGTTTAATGTTTTTGCGGAGGTTCTGCAGCGAAACGTCGGAAATTGTGTTGTTTAAATTTTACAAAAATATCTAAACGTTGGTATGGGATCATCCTAACGAATACAATTTGTGCGTTTCGGCTTCAAAGTAGACTGGCGTTGAAATCTTCCAGGAATGTTTGCTGTGCCTATAGCTAATGTTAGCATCTGTAGCTACCAAGAACACCAGCGTTAGATAAAAACCTTGTTTACTTTTGTTCGGTTAAATAAATTCACGTTAGATATTTATTAAATTGGTTTGTACCTTTATGACCGCCTGCCTTAAATGGACGAGCATAAGGAGAATATTCATGCTAAGGACGTCAATGTGAAGATGTCTAATACGAAAGAAGACGAGAAGGTTGGTGGACGATCAGCTGAAGCTAGTTTTATCTTTGGAGATAATGTGGATTGTTTATACTTAAGCTACGTTCAAATAAACAAGTTTAACTGAAATGTCAAGAGCAATACAAGTTATCATGAGAACGTACTTTTACCATCACGCTATATACTAATATCTAGTAAAGTACATGACAAATGTAACTTTACTGTTTACCACGTTATAATAATGCATGACTGTTAAAACTATTTAGTTTTCTTGACCATTTTTTTAGCTAATTTGTACACAATGAGATTGTTGCTTATATTTAGATTTGGGGATTTCTCTGTTATTTGTCTGTATCTTCGTGTCCTGTCTCAACAGGGCTTTTATTGTGAGAACATTAGGGTTAAAAATAAATGTATATTCTTTATGAACCGCAAACGTGAGTCGAACTTGTAAAAAGATCTCTGCACTGTGAGATTTACAGATTGATTTATATGACAGATAAATCACTAAATGTTTTCTGCTTTTCTTTTTTTTTTCCTTTGGTTTACATGTTGCCTTTATGAGCTTTTTACTTCTTTACAATGCTGACTGAAATCGCTGTTCTTTAGGAGAAGTCTTGCAACAGGATTTGTCCTGCTGGAGAAAGTGCTCCTCAGGAGTCCTCTCAGTCAAACAGTGACTTCAGTCACCCAGTCTACAAAGAGATCGCTTTGGCTAATGGACACATCAACCGCATGTCAAAGGACGAGCTTCGGACTAAGTTAGCAGAGCTGAAGCTTGACACAAGGTAACTCGAGTTCAGTAGAAACTCCTAAACTCAAATAGAGATTGATTTAAGTTTCCTAAATCAGTCTGTTTCTCCATGTGAAGAGGTGTAAAGGATGTGATGAAGAAGAGGTTGAAAAGCCACTACAAGAAGCAGAAGCTGATGCAAACTGCAGCGGAGGGAGGTCCCACCGACACCTACTACGACTACATCTGTGTGGTGGACTTTGAAGCTACATGTGAGGAGGATAACCCTTCGGACTATCTCCACGAGATCATAGAGTTCCCCATGGTTCTCATCAGCACGCACACCTTAGAAATTGTAAGATGAATCTGTGATGAAGGCAGGATTGTTCTCTTATTAATCTGTAGAATAGCCTGTAATGATTTTACATTTATTATTCAGGTGCATACCTTCCAGGCATATGTCAAACCAGAGTTGAACCCACAGCTTTCAGACTTCTGTGTGAAGTTAACGGGAATAACACAGGTCAGTCGGCTCAGTCGTCCTACATGTTGAATTGCTACGATAAGCGGTTCTCACTTAAATAGTGTGTTTTATTGTTTTGTTGGGCAGAAAATGGTTGACGAAGCAGATCCATTCCCAGCAGTCCTTCAGAAAGTTGTAGCTTGGCTGCAGGAGAGAGAACTCGGGACAAAATACAAATATGCCATTCTGACTGATGGGTACGACTGAATTTCATCAGAGTTTACGTCTCTTTATTGACCTTATAAATGACTCAACCTTTGTTTTGTGTGTGTTTTTAAAGGGCCTGGGACATGAGCAAATTCCTCAACATACAGTGTCGCATAAGCCGGATCAGATATCCTCAGTTTGCAAAGAAGTGGATCAACATACGGAAAGCATACGGGAACTTCTACAAGGTTGGATTTTTAAATAGTTTGAGAAAGCTGAATGTTCCAAAGGCTAAAGAATGTCTCGACTTTACAATGGTGTGCATGTTTTATACTTTATTGATCCACTTGGGGACGTCGTTTGGACAGCTGCAGACCTGTGTCAGCGCTGTTACAGGGTGTCAGAGTCTTGTCCAAGGACACCTTGACATGTAAAAAAAAAGAAAGTTAAAAACCTTAAACTGGACACAGATGAAACCACAGTATGTTATGATGTCGCCTCTTTTCACCTGCATTGCCACAACTGAAGCTCTCCAGACCGCGAGGAAACACCTGCTGCGGAACCATACTACCGTACCTCACTGGCTGCCTTCATTTTGCCTGTGGATAATGAGCATTGTGACATAAACTGCTGTCACGTTCACATATCGTGGCTTTTTTGCGTTTGTAAAGTCCCACAGATTCACATTGCTGCTGCCATTAGATTAATTGAGCAAGTTCTCATAAATCACATCTTCTTTCTCTGGTTATTCTCCCTCTTTCAGGTTCCTCGCACACAGACGAAACTGAGCACCATGTTGGAGAAGCTCGGCCTAAAGTACGAAGGCCGTCCCCACTCTGGCCTGGACGACTCGCGCAACATAGCCAGAATAGCCCTTCGCATGCTGCAGGACGGATGCCAGCTCCGGGTCAACGAGCACATGCACGCTGGCCAGCTGCTCTCAGTTCCCAGCTCTGCTCCCGTGGAAGGAGCTCCCCCACCACATAACCCCCGCAGCAGAGACTAGGCCCTGAGCAGGACGCTCGTCTTGAATCTTTGCCCCCACAGGAAACAAAGAACCAGCACTTTACAGTCTTAATGTAAAGTGATTCGTGTTGGAGGGGGGATTAAACACATGAAAGAATATTATATTTTGATTTAAGATCTATGAATTCATCCACAAAGGTTAATCTCCAACTCCTTATTTTTTTACTATGTGTGGAAACAACTTCAGTGATTTAGAAATAAACCTGCCTCGTTGTGCTTCATCAAGACGCTAGTAGATTAAACATCTTCGATCTTTTTTCTTTCAGGCTTTGCTGAAATAATGTTGGAGGCAAGCATTGCGCTTGTATTTTCACGTGAAACCTTCACAAATGCTGCTGCTGCTGTTGTACCTGGTAACACATAACAGTGTTTGCCACTGTTCCGCTTTTATTGTATCGTCTCAGAACCGGAGATAACTTGAGTCGCTGTCCAAATACAGTCCAGGACAAACGTGGTAATGAACAGAAATCACATTTTGGCCATGTTGTTGGATTTCCATCGTTTGGATGGAGTTGATTTCTATTTCAAGGAGCTTGATCTATTTTAATGTCAATAAATATTTGTCTGCTATAAAGTATACTGTCTGTTTAAATGCACTTTTACACTTGAAAGAAAACTACACAATGACACTGAGCTGATAATCTTTTTTTACCTTACATAAAAGATGGACAAATATAGATAAAATAAACCCGTTGGACCGTTAGCTGATGTTGCATTAGCCAGTGAGATGCCTCTATGGGTAACAGTTTTCTACATGTAATGTACATTTTGTTGTATCTCATCAACATTAGCTTTCCATCAAAACCTGAGAAAATCTAGGTCTGAGGCTGCTTAGAACTTTATTTTAAAACAAAATTTAATACTTCTTTATGGTCACAGCACCATTCACAAATGCTTTGGCATCCAGACAATAATCTCTGGGATTATTACACAGTAGATATAAATTATTATAAAACTACTAAGCGTGTCAAATATGTTCTGTTCATATATTTAAATACAGGGACATGGTTTTGTATTCTTTACACATTTTTGGTCTTAGCACCGAGGTCACAGTGGCTCTTAGTGGTTTCAATACTTTCATGGTCTTTGGCAGCGTGTTTAAAATAATTTTGGGCACAGCTGACTGAACATACTCAACGGTAAAATGTTGGCTGCTGCACATTAAACACCTTCAACTTAACATTTACAGTGTTTGGACATCGTAGCTATAAGTCACTCGGGGAATAATCCAGGAGATGCATTTTCAAATGTTGTCCAGATGTTTGGCACAAGTAAAAAATCCCAAAGGTTTGAGGCGCTGGACGGTCCCGGTGATCCTCACAGACAGGTGCTGTACAGTGTCACTTTGTAGCTGATCTCCTCCAGCATCCGCTGGGCGCTTTGCTCCAGCTCGGCCAGTTCTGCAGCTTTGGCCTCCAGGATGCGCTGGTTGCCCTCGTACAAACTCTCCAACTCTAGAAGCACACGACAAATATTTATTCATTTCGTGAAAGACAGAGCAAAACATATTACATGAAGATACACTAAATAAATATGTGTTCACCTCCGAGTCTCTTCAGCTTCATGACGCTCTGCTCAAGCAGCTCTTTGGCCTCATGCTGCAGTTCGTTCGCTTTCCTTGTTGCCTGCAGGGCAACTTCCCCCTTATCGACGACCAGACCCTCCACGTCCTCCAATTTGTCCTTCACCTGACCTTCAAACTCCTACACACGCACACACAAAAGGAAACATGCATTAACAGCAGCTCATTTTGCTTGTGAGCTAATTCATAATGCATCAATGTGTGTGTGTGTGTGTGTGTGTGTGAGAGACCTGCAGGGCCTCATCCGCGTCCACTTTGGCCCGTTTAGTGGTCTGGTCGGCCGCCTTCGCGAGCTGGTTCACCTCCAGGCCTTTCTGTCTCAGCAGGCCGACCTCCCGCTCCAGCTGAACAAGACGACCCGTGGTGTTACCGAGCTTCAGCTCCGACTTTGCCGTCTCAGTCTCCACCTGACACACACACACACACACACACAGTAGAAAAAGAAGTTTAACAGACTAAACTTAATGTTGAAGGTTCTGAATGTAAGAATTAGTTTTCTGTAGCGTTTCCACATTTCATTATATTGTGAATTAAACAACTTAAGTTATAAATTAAATATACATTCATAAAAGGATCATCATTTCAACAAACTCAAACTCACAGAGTTCAGAAGGTCCAGGGTGCCCTTCGTGTTGTTTGTGGCCAGCTGGATGGCGTCCATGGCGACGCTCTGAGCGCGCTCAGTCTCATCTAGAGCTGCCTTCACTACGTCAGCTGTCATCTTCATGTTAGACGCCTGCTCGCTGACGGACGGAGGGACACATTGTTTACAACAACATAACTATCTAGAATCAATATTCATAGTGATGTTGGATTATTGAAGCTGCAGTAATGTAAAGGCCTTCTCTCTTCACCACACTGAAAATATTGGGCTTGTTCCAGATGAGCAAGTTCTGCAGATTCGATCGGCGCGCGGTGCATGTCGGTTAGATTTGTGTCCGACTTAACGCCGACTTGCTCTGACGTCGTGCCTACGTAGGCAACAGTATGAGACAGATCAATAATCAAATGTCTGTCTTGTGTTTCTATGGACTGATTAATGTTTGTGTTTGTAGTTTAATCATCAAATTGACATGACGACAGCATTTCTTCACAATTCACACTGTTTCATGTGGAACACATGAATCATCTACATATTAAACCATAAACACAACATCTTCTGTAGCATCTTAACAACAAACTACTGTTAGTAGAAAATGCTATAATATTAAATCTATGGCCGTTCTGACAGGATGTGAGGATCCGGTACAGACGGAAGCTTGAATGTGGCTAGAAACATTAGAAACGGATTTCCAGGCGAGGCGCAGTTCATCTTATTATCTCTATTTGATTCTGACCACAAGGTGGCGCCGTAGAAAGAGAAGGAGAAAAAAGTTGCAGCTGATGCAGATGAAGACATGATTACTGACTGACAAATATTCCTGTTTGGTTCCTAAAGATTTCACATCATTTAGTGTGAATAAAGAAGAAAGAAAGAAGAAGAAAAGAGGAAGTTGGTGCTTCTATGACATGCGGGGTGAGGATCGGCCGATGCAGACTGAAGACCGTCAGACCGTGTGTATTACCTGGCTGTCTTGGCCTGTGTCAGCAGAGCCTCGGCAGCCTGGACGTCCCGAGCGCTCTGGCTCAGTATCGTCTCCACACTGGTCAGAGCGCCGACCTTCTCCTTGATCTCCTTCGTCAGCTCCTGCAGCTTCTCCGTCGAGGTCGGCATCTCCAGAGCCAGCACCTCGTTGGCCACTGCCTCGATCACGGACACGTTTGCCTTCTCATCTGCGTGAGAAGGCAGTTTTTATTGCATTTCTAAACCAAACTCCAGTCTGAATTTTTGTTTTAATTTCCACTCACTCATCAGAAGGTCTCGTATGTCTTGGATGAGGCTTCGGAGCTGCTCGTTGCTCTGCTCCACTCTCTCTTTGCTGCGGTTGGATTTGATCAGCACCTCCAGAGCATTGGCCTTGGCCTCGTTTGCCCGAACGCTGGCTTCCCAAACCTGGCGAACAAAGTCTGTGACTTCCACGCATCGACCCTGAGGCGCTCTTCGACAGTAAAAATGTTATGTTGACCTACCATCCTGGAGAGCTTGTCCACCTCCTGCATAGCTGACAGGATCTCCTGGTCCAGGTTCAAGGCTGATTTGAGGGCAGTCTGGGAGGTCGTAACGAGCCCTTTACATCCTTCAGCTCCGCACTGAGGTGCTCCATCCTTGCCAACACATCCCAACCCGCCGCAGTGGGAGGCAGAGCAGCTGTCGCCTGCACCACCACACGTCTACAGAGAACAAATACAAGCAAAAGGAAGATTATCAACAAGCATCAGATCATTCTGAGGCTGGATTTTAATCAGAAACATAATGTTTCTCACCTTCTCGCTGAGTGGGGACAGGTCAAATTTATCCAGTTCATTGGACAGTTTCTCCAGTTTCTGCGTGTTCCTTTGGTGCTTGCGATCAAACTCCTTCTGACTACTGCTCAGTTTGTCCTCCGTGGCTTTCCGTACCGCGGCGGACTGCTCCACTGTGTTTCCTGGATTACTGGTGGAGGCGTTTGCACGAATCTCTGCCATCATAGACTGAGCGCGTGCTGCTGTAAGGGTGTCAAAGGCACCTGGAAACACGTGCACACGTGTGACAGCTGCTGCAGCTTTTTTTTATTGACTAACAAATGGTTTAGCAGGACGAATGTTGCGCAATATGCCGACGACACAGTAGTCTGGTTTCTCACCTTGAACGTTGGCGTTCTTGATGAGGTGCACCTGCCGTATCAGATCCTGGACACTCAGCTCCAGCTTGTTGGCCTCCTCGCTCAGCGTGTCCAGCGCTGAACTGGCGCCGTTGGCGTCTGTGCGGAGAGTCTCCAGAGTTTCCTCTGTTGTGTTTAGCTTTCCACTTAGGTAGGACATCAACCCGCTAACGAAACAGTGAGACAGTAACATTAGATGAAAGGGAGATCTCTAAATGTTGGCGTCTGTATTTGTTGAGGTACTTACGTAATCTGGTGCATCAGCTCCTGTATCTGCTCCAGCTTCACTGCTGCAGGGTTTCTCTCGACTATGTCTCTGACAGCCTTGGCGTTTCTCTCCAGTCTGCTGATGAGCTCCTTATAAGGAGCCGTCACCCCGCTGGTCTGGAGCTCCGTTACTTGGGCCTCCAGACGTCGAGTTTGATTGGTCAGCTCGCCGACCACTTTGTCCCAGCTGGCAAAGCACTGGTGACAGGGTTCACACGCAGGGAACTCGCCCTGAAAACCTCTTGCACACTTGTCACACCGCATTCCGGAAAACCCCTCCACACAGGCACACTGACCAGTGGCACGATGGCACTGCTCACTGGAGATTCCTCGAGGGTCGCAATCACAAGCTGTGAACACAGAGAGGACAGTCTGGAAAAACTGAATCCAGGAACGGGCAGAATCCTTTTTTACATCAGGTTTATGTTCGCTGCAACAAGAGAGTTGGTACAAGAGAAACTACGAGCGCAGTGGATTTCTAATCTAACAGCGAGACTCACATCGTTATGCAGTGAACAGTGTGTGACTAACCAAATATAGACATAAGGCCACTGTGTGATCGGCTGCATCTTTTAGCTGACCTTGGGAAAACAAATGTTTCACAACCAACAGGCTGCCAGGCTTTGCTGACAGATTTAGAGACTAAAGTAAAAGAGCAAATTATGATCTAATTGTTATATTAAAGCTATTTTAGTCCATATTTCTATATATTCATACCAAATGTCATTTTTGGACCCAACAAACAAATAATTGTTTTACTGCTTATTTCTTCCTGGTGTGTCTCGTGTGTGAGTCTCTAGATAATCACCACTTGGTGGCGCCAACGTCAGTTTAACTTTCACATTGTGCACGTTCAAAAATCTCAATATCCATTTTTTAAGACCTACCGTGACATTTAACCTCTGGATCCCCCCAGAACAGCTCTCTGCACTCCCGACACGTCCTGCCACCAAAGCCAGGTTTGCATACGCACTGTCCAACGACCTAGAGCAACAGAAAAATGTATTATGTGTAAGAGAAATTGTGGATCTTGTGTGTATAACAGCTAGATTCTGTGGCTTTTCTTTCACACGAAGACACAACTGATTTTCGTAGTTTGATAAAAGTCGCCCCTCTTAGAAGAAATGTGTATTCAGTTACTCCACAGTGTATTCTGAGACTTCCTTCCTCTGGAGCGCAGCCAGTAAACACAGACACTAGCATGCCAGTGACTGTGTGTGTGTGTGTGTGTGTGTTTGTGCGCGTGCATGCTTCTGAGTACACACAGGCTGATTTGTATGTCTGAGTAAACCAGAGCTTGAGAAAAACAGAATGAGGAGCACCTCCCAAACAGCTGGAGTCCATATATCAAAAACAAGTTACACAAACACAGGCCTGTGTGATTAGATGGTCACAATGACTTCATGTTCCGCTGTTTGGAAAGTTTTCACCTCACATTGTGTAAGGAAAACTTTGTTAACAGCAGTTGTAGTGAGAGACGAGACTGTGTGGATGCAGACCTGATTATTGGTTCTGGCTATAATCAGGTCAGTTAGGTTTCATTTGTGTCCTTGGATTTATTAACAGAATTAAACTTGTAGCACTTTAGCAGGCAACGAGAATTTTCTCTGTTAAGAACATACAGTTATAGATGCTGTATGGTCTATTCTCGCATTTCACTCGCCTCGTTGCAGGAGGGTCCGGAGGAGTGGATGGGGTCACAGTCGCAGAGCTGGCAACCCGTCCCGCTGGTGATGTTCCAGGTATTCGCTGAGCAGCGGTCGCAGTTCTGACCGATGACGTTCGGTTGGCAGGGACACTGGCCGGTGTGCTGATCACACTGACAATCGTCAGGGGAGGAGCAAGCTTGAGGTTTGGTGCCTGCTGAGTGACACATACACTCTACAGAGAGGAGGAAAAATCAGGGATGAGCAGGCTGGAAGAAAATGGTGCAGACAGACTTCCATAATTTGTTGATATGATGAATGAAGTACGGCCTTTAGGATATGTCTTCTGAGGTTTGTTGTGTGTGGATATAATGTATTTATGTCTGTGTATGAGGGAGTGGTGATTAATGCAGGTGACTGACTACAGGGCCCATTGATACACACCCTGTAGGTACATTAGCAGCTATACTCACTCCTGCAGCTCTGCGTGGCAGCGTTGCCATAGTAACCGGGTTTGCAGTTCTGGCATCTGTACCCGTCGGTGTGATACAGGCACTTGAGGCAGTCGCCCGTGTGTGAGTCACAGGACCCTGGGTCGTGCATGTCGATGTTGCTGTTACACTGGCAGGGCTGGCAGGTCCCCCCGGGCACCTGAGGGTTCCCGAAGTAACCTGGGGCGCACTCATCGCACCTGGCACCTGGGGGGGGGTATACACAGATGTGATAATACTGGATGAGAGGAGGGGGCAATACAGACTGTTTTGAACCTTTTGAAGACATTTAGCCACAAACACACATTAACATTCCCGCATGAAGCCTGCAGGCTAATTACAGAGGCACTGAAGCGTTTGGGTTGTGACGCGTGTGTAAGTTGAAGACATGGTGACATGAAATGCAACATGTGATGCTTCACACTTGAGAACTGCTTACGTTAGAAACCACATCTGTGAAATGCTGTGTACCTTTGTAGCCGGGGCTGCACACACACACCAGCTGGTTCGTGTTAGCCAGAAGGTAACAGCTGTCGGCAAACTGGCGTCCGCTACGCGGTCCGTCGGGGCACGAACAGGGGCGACACTGACTGCCTGAACCCAACTCTGGGTTCCCGTGGTAACCATTCAGACATCTGGAAACAGACAGAGCAGTGAGTCATCCTCTTGATTTATTGCTGTACCTTCGTTTTGTGATGTGAGAGATGCTGACATTAGTCTGAGCTGCATCATGTCTGTACTAATCTCTTGCGTTCATGCTGTGCTGTACCTCTCACAGTGGTGTCCGGTGGTGAAGTCTCTGCAGCCCTGACACTCCCCAGTCTGAGCGTGGCAGTACTCGCTGTGGCCGTTACAATGGCAGGGGCGGCACTGAGGGAAGCCCCAGAATCCCGGCAGGCAGTGGGAGCACTGGCGTCCCGAGGCCCCTGGGACACACTCACACTGTCCAGTCACGTCGTGGCAGAAGGCACTGATGGAGCCTCGAAGGTCACAGTCGCAAGCTGGTGTTGAAGGAAACAACATTGTCAAAGATTGTGTCACTCAGTTAGTTTTCTTCTGGAGAAACTCAACAACACAACAGTCCCAGTTTTAGGAGACAGCAAAGAGAAAAAACCTTCATCATAACCAGATCACGGTGGGTGGCCTTCTGCCTCGACCGGCTACAGCGAGAGGACAGAACATGTGACATAAACAATCTGTCAACTTCTCTGGAACCTACGTCTGCAGCCAGCAGGGCTGAACAGGAACGTAGCCGGTGCACAGTGGTCACAGTTCCTGCCAGAAATGTTGGGTCGACACCGACACTGACCCCCGCTGGGCTCACACATGGAGCTGAGTGAACCCTGAGGATCACATTGGCATGCTGGGAAAGAAGAATTCAAAGGAAAAATTTAAAACCAATGTGTAGATTCAAAGTTTCTTGCTTTTATTATTTCTCCCCTGACTGAGGAGCAGTTTCAACAAACAAGTTCCCAGTGTATTAAAAATACATATTTTCTAACTGTAAATTCGATTGAATCCCATGAAAAGTCATGATATTAAACGTCACAGACTCATAACTACACACCCATGGCTCCTTTGTGCAGCAGAGCAGAGACGCTGAAGATGTAGTGATTACAGATTTCGGTCATGGGGCTTTTCACGACACTCTGGCTGCTCTCCAGACATCGGTAGCGTTGGAACATATCCCACGCTCCCTCACCGGCGTTCCCATGGAACATGTCGAGCTCTCTGACCCGAGGCATTAGCACCAGCTACACAGAGGGTGGGGAGGTCATGGCAAATCAAAACATACAGAAGGTGAACAGGAGGAAATATTTCAGACACTTAGGATTCCAGAAGTTAAATCCTGCTTATTTCTCTGAATGCGCTACAGCCTGAGCGCTCACAGTACAAAGAAGACTCACATGATCGGACTGTTCCTTGATGACACATTAGGAAGTTAAAGAATGATTGGGAATAAAAAAAAGCAGCAGGTATGTTTAAAATCAACATACAGAGTCAATAAGCGTGTAGGGGCTCTGGATGTCTCTGGTTGATGAGTAGAGCGGCAGACTTAGACGGACTGTGTAGTTCAGCCCCCTCTCAAAACACACCGGGTCGACCAGCAGCACGTGTCTGAGACACAGCAGAGAGTCAGCATAAGCGTCTGTGCATGAAACTGTCGCTACAGAGACACAGTGACGAGACGAGACTGACCTGGATCCAGGTGGGAGAGAGATGGACTGCTCGTCTCCGCTCTGGATGAGGTTGCTGCAGTGACTGGAGTAGTCTGGAGGCTCGACGTCGGGGCGCAGCACTGTGATGTCCACCGTCTCCCACTGCTGGGGCAGCTGCCAACATACACAGACATATGGATGTGGTATATGAGTTATTTTGCACTGTGAAAAACTCTGAAATGATATGAACATGTTCCTGTTTAACTTGCGCTTGAGAGATTCACATTACTCAACATTAGCATCTTAATAGATTATTAATTAAGGCACGTTAATCTTGAATATATTGGGTGTGTTACCTGTGGTTCGTAGCGAATGAGGACGTCGTAGTCCATGGACTCTGGGATGTTGTTGATGTTAAACTCCAAGTAGGCTCCTTCTGGCACATTAACAAAACCCATACCAGTCCACGTAGGACTACGATCCAGTGGAAAAGGCCTTGGCACCACGGTCACACCCTGACACAAAAGCGTAGAGAGGTTCAGCTCAGCTCAGCTCAGCGAACGACAGGTGAGTATGTAGGACATGGAAATAAGCTCACAGGTCCGTGTTTGGCGTCCTCAGCCTCGTAGGTGTAGTGATCCAGAGCGATGAAGTAGAAACCAGACTCAACCTGATCACAGCGTCGTCCAAACATGTGCTCCCTGCACACACACTGTCCCGAGTGCGGGTCACAGCTACATAGAGAGAGTCCAACATCAATCTCTAATCTATAAACTAACACCATGTTTAAATGCTGGCAAAGACAGTTATTGTATCTAATTTACTCTAAGCCACATCGATGTTTAAACGTACTCATCATTTACAGCCCCACCCTGGTCACAGTCACACGGTCTGCAGCCGTCCATGTCATTGGACAGACCCCAGTTCTGTGGCTGTAGAGAGAAGGACAGAGAGCACACATTTGTGACTTCGGCTCACACACACACAACGGCAGAACTGAAGCTGTTCGTTGTCTTGAGTCGTACCTGACACTGATCGCAGGTGTGTCCGGTGACGAAGCGCTTGCAGACGCACCTTCCTGTCTCTGAGTCACAGTTTCCTCCAGGCAGGGTGCCCAGCGTGTTGCAGGTACAAGCTGCCGAAACATATGAAGAAGCTGTTTATGTCTGACTGCGTGAGACTGAACAAGTTTCTCTCACTTTCTGTGTCGTTATTTTATGTCCCAATTACTAGTTGTGACCTACGCAGGCAGCCATGAGGACCCTGTCCCAGTCCAAAGTGTCCCTGTCTACAGTAGTCGCAGCGCTCTCCCTCCACGTTGTCTTTGCACCGACACTGGCCTGAGATCATTCCGACTGCAACCTCCGTCCTCGCGTCACATAACCCGCCCTGCAGAGACCCATCTGGGTCACAGTTACAGGCTGTGGGGACAGACAGAAATAAATAACATTAATAATGTGCGTAGACACATATGTACTGAATAATTATATAAAAAAAGCACATCCAACATAAAGAAAGACATAAAATAACATTACAGGTCCTGGACTTTATCTGTGACGAAGATTCTGCTGCTCACTTCAAAGACCTAAAGACAGCTGGTGAGTGCAGCTGCAGATGGTTCTCGAAAGATAAGAGCGGGACACCAAGATGTAGGATTTAAAGAGGAACAGGATCTGAGGCGGCTTACGTTCACAGACGTTGGGGTCCCTCAGGTCTCGGTTGGGGTGTTGGTAGAAGAACGGCGCGCACTGCTCACACTGTCGACCGACTGTGTTGTGCTGACAGTCGTCGCACACGCCTCCGCTCATGTTGCCGGTCGTCATGTACACGGCCAGGTCAAAGTGGCACGAGGTAGAGTGCTGGTTACACTCGCACTCTGGGAAAGAACGACAACATGATGTTGTAGAGAGACTCCTTCCTTTTCGCATGTGCAGTAAAATAATTTTTTAATATAGTTTTCTTATATTTGAGTCTATGAAGTCTCAGAACAATTAGGACAAGTGTCCTGAATGTTCTGAAGATAAAACTGAAGATATTTAATTAACTCTGATCTATTATTTTCTTATTCGTTTGTGTTCTTACTCTTGCAGGCATGAGTGTTTCGGCCCTCTGCAGGCCTCCAAGGCAAGTCGTGGTAAAAGGCTTGACAGTGCTCACAGTTCAGTCCCTTAGTGTTGTGGTTACAAACACAGCGGCCATGGACCTAATCGCACACATATGTAAATAATTTAATATGCAACAGCCATAAAGTCAAGTATGTTAGAGCTTCAAATGTGACTGTTTTTTATATATACACATGATTTTGGCTGAAATGTCTTTGTTGTTGTTGGACGTACCATGCCCTCAGCTCCTGTTGGCGCTCCATCGATGGGGGCACACTCCGAGGCGTGGCCGTAGCAGAAGCAGTTCCCGCGCACCACCATGTCATACAGGGCGTAGTAGTACTTCTCCGTCACCTCGTCGCGTGAGTCAAGCAGGTTGTCGCCCAGCGTGTGGAGCTTGATGAACTTGACACGGAGGTTGGTGATCTTCAGCATGTCTGAACACAGGGATCAGAGCATTAGCATATCAACATTTCTGACCCACTTAGCCTGCTGTGCTTTGCTCATGTTATGGGAATGGTTCGTATTATCTGTGTTTCACACCTAAAGGATGCTGCTGCTCTTCCTCAAACACCCACTGCATTCACCACATTTTTAACTCAAGGCCTCTGCATGTGTGTCTCAGCTTGGATGTCGGTGAGTGTACAAAGACTGAGTCGCTTCCACTTGTGAAATTCCCTTCCAAAACTTCTCCTGTCTGACCTCTTACCATTCATCTGTGCTCCTGGTTGCCTGGAGATGACTATAATCAACTACAGGTAACTAAAAAATAATTTTCTGTGTTTTTATTGAAGACTATGGCCACCATAAATGCATCATTCAGAATTATTAAAAAAAAAGTCAGAGCTCAACTTATAAATTACATTTTTAGGGTGGCCTCTTCCATACTGTATTTCTCATAGTCTCTATTTCTTTTTTTTCAGGGGAATTTTAGAGCATCTTACTCTGTATCCTAAGGCTGTAAGGGTCCTCAATCATGAAGGCAGGGTCCAGCACCCGAAATATAACCTAAAAGAGAAAAGAAATTGAGAAAACCAGGTGAAATCAGAATCAGAATCTGAAAAGATTTACACTTCTAGTGTTTACTCTAATGGTATAAAAAACCTGCCTCTCCTTCGCTGGATGGTTCGATGTCTGAGTACCGTGAGTCGCAGATGATGTCGTCGACTTTGACCATAGGGCCAGCGGATACACGGGGAAAGGATAACTCACAGTCGTAAGCAAAATATCGGTACACCTGCCAAGTGCTCCCAAAGTCCATTGACCGTTCGATTATCATGGCCGCCGGACGAAATGTCTGTCAAAAGAAAAGCATAAAAGTCATCAAATACCATTAATATAAAAGATCTCCGATTTTATGTCTGACCAATATTTACTACTTTGCCAGTTGTCAACAAAACCAAACCATAGCAGAATTTGATTCTCTAATTAACATTTTGTTTTAATAAAAAGTTCCATTTTCAGCCATTTATCACCATGAGCTGGTAGCTCAGTGGTCAAGGCAGCGGGCTGGGATGCAGAGATAGCAGGGTCCAATGACAATAAAGTGGATTCTTCTTCTTGATTCTGTCATTATGAGACAATGACTGCTAATCTGGATTTTATATGTTATGATACCTAACTTTTCCTTAAGCTGATCAGGTGTATAAGTTTTCACTACTTAAATAGTAACAAATGGTAATTTAGTTTTTAGCATACCTCAACATACACAACATAACAGTATTGAGCATTATTAACAGTAACATGTCGGGCAAACTTTCTTACATGTTTTCATTTAAACTCCCTCACTGTGAAACAATAATGCATATGGGTGATGGAAGCCATCTCAGTAGAAACAGGAGAAAGCGGGCGTAAGTGTGTTTTCTTCTTCATGGGGCATACGTCCAGCTGGCTACTATCATGGTTGAACAGTTTTTATTACATACTCCTGAAACCCATCCTCTTCCTCCTCCTCCATTTCCCACCGCTCTCCAGAGACCATAACGATTTTCCACATTCCTCTACCACAGCTGGTCAGTGCTGTTTATCTGCCCGTCATGAGTATGAGAGCATTTATATGATATATGTCCTGTAATCGTTTGTGTGTGTGTGTGTGTGTGTGTGTGTGTGTGAGGAAGAGCAGGCACCTTGAAGGTCATGATAAGGTGTGTGAAATGAAACTCGGCCTCCAGGTCCAGCTGGATGGTCACGTTCTCCACACCTGCAGTGGAAAGCAAATACACACATACAGGAAATTAACAATTAGATCTGTATCTTTTTCTTTCCATTCATAGGATTCAGCATTTGAAATATAAACGTAGCCCAGATGGGTTTTCTCACGTCCTCTGGATCTCTGGCAAAACCCAGATACTGAACAAATCAGTTTAAAGTGCTGGTTCTGGATCAAATTACAATCCCCAACATTGGCTCTTTAGGCATCACTTGGTTGGTCAGTCCAACACTTAAGCCCAGACTTAAATATCTGATAGGTTTGTTATTTTTAACATATTTCAAACTTTCCTTACTTGACATCAGCCTTAAACCGCATAAGCCAAACAACCAGTGATTAGCAAGCTAGCTTTAGCCCTGTCAGTTAGCTAGCTATTTTAGCTACTTAACAGTTTAAAACATCCAATCTAATAATTCTTTGTGAAATATATTCAAAGACGTCCCAGGTGAGATAACTAACAGCATTTATCAATCCATATCATGCCTGCACACCAACGTTAGCGAGTTCTGTCGATTAGCAAGTTTGCTATGTAACAATACAGTACTTGTGTACAACAACTGATTTCTCTGTAACATTTTGTTTCCTCAGTAAAAGTACTACTAACACATTACTACTTGAATCCAAACTGGTCATACATTAGCTAGTAATGTATCCTTGCTTTTGCTAGCTAACTAGTTCAATTAGCTTGATAGCACTTATAGTTACACCTCACTGTAAATGCATTGTAGCAACTAATCCGAATACTGGAACTCTGTGTAGTTCAAGCTGTTGTAGTTTAATAAAAAACTCTTTTGTTGAGTGCTAACTAACTGCTTGTGAAACTGGCTCAGGCACAATGGAACTGAAGGGGTACACCAAGGGAATTAGGAAATCCCGAGCAAAGCCTTTGTGTGTCTGCAGCTTCCTGATGTTTGAGAGCCATCTGCAGTGCTGGCTGCTGCTCCCTCCGTGACTCACATTTCTGACAGATTCCCACCATTTAGGAGGAACAGCGTGTGCATGTGCAGCGTGACTGTGGGAGCAAAGATGGCAGGATCTGTGAGCCTTCATGGGAAACTGCTGCAGCGGGACTTCTTTGAGGCATCCAGAAACAAGTAATTACTAGTTAATTGGGCGAGTGAGTTAAAGTGCTTGTGCCTGGGTTCACACTGACGTTTTTTTTGGTCTCTGCATCTAGACTATGATCTTAAAAACATTCAAACTACTCACTCAAACTATAAGAGTTACTTTTAAAACATTCGTCAAATACCATTTTGAGGATTTTTGCAAATGATGATGTTTTTTTTGTGACGTATCTGTTGTAGCACATTTCAATATGGGACGAATTCTCTGGTTTTATGGGCTTATTGGACAATTTTATGCTCATACACCTGGCTTCACAGCAAATTTCCACCTTGTGCTTGTAGATAATGGTAGTAAAAATAAAACTTTCAAGTCTTTCAAATGCCTGTCTCATTACACACTTCCTTTTATCCACTTTAAAGTCCAGTGTGTGTTCAAGTGATAACATACATCTGTTTCTTGTCTGCACACCTGTTCTCCTCAGCACACCTGCATGTCCCGCCTCCCAGGCCGGCTGTGATTGGCTGCAGTGGCTCTGTGATCTCCTGTCTAGTCATTACTGAGCTCATCTCCCATGAGAACAGTTTCAGAGCGGGCTCACACACTTTTCTGCTTCTCATTCTGTCTCTTCGCTCGTTAAAGGCGCTCGTTTTCCTTCTTTTTTTTCTCACCGTTTACTGACTGCCACCAGGTCTTGAGGCGGTTGGGGGCGAAGGTGGTGACCACGTTTTCAATGGTGTGGCTGATGGGGTTAGTGTCCTCGTCATACATGTCCGTGGAGTCGCACATAAAACATTTCTTGTCCTCCTGATGAACAGAGGGGGCAGAGAAAATGTTAAATGGACATTTCAATCAAAGTACAACTAAAACATCCAATCATTACATGAGGTGAATGAGTTTTTATTTGTGGTGTTAAGAGCACTTGAAAATGTTAAAACTTAATCAATTTAATATTTTTGTTACTTTGGTTAAAACCAAAATCAACTTGTTTGGTAAAAAGTGATAAAACATGAATGAATCTGAGGTCTGGTGGATTAGTATACCTGTAAGAGTGAATCTATTTTAGGTTATGACCAAGAATCAGTGCAAACAAAACATATTCAGTTTCTTATTGAAAGCCTGTTTTCTGGTTTAGTTTGAGGAAACTTAAATCATAATGCAACTAAGATATTATAGTCTCATCAGTGCCTGACCTCATTAATGATGCTTCTCTGACATTTTTACCTACATGGATGCAGTGAGGAAACATGGGAGATGGGGGGAGGTTATGACATGCAGAAAGGTTCACATAGATTAGAACTGGAGACGCTGCAATGAAACATTTATTTCCACACATGTAATGCACTGTAATGTGCATTTGTATGCTGATGATACCAGTGCGTAAATCGCTGACTCCACAGCAACTCTGACTCTTTTACCAGCTCTGAACTGTTCCACACTGGTTTCTGGTACAGTGCGTATCACTTCAGGAATGAGCTGCGACACTGCTTCAAGCTTCTTCTGAGAAACGTCACTGGCTTATATTTCTAACAATATTAATAATAATATAATTCATGTGATGCTTGTTTTGATCATCTTGTAGTAGGTAATTTAAAAGACAATATTAATCATCTATGCCTGTCTGATGCATTCAGGGGCCGCGTCTGCACAGCATGGCTGGGGATTTGGCACAAACACAAGTAGTACTGGCATACATGCACACACTAAAACACACAAAAACTGTGTGTGTGTGTGTGTGTGTGTGTGTGTGAGCTTCTCAGTTTCACCAAGGCTCACTCAACTGTGTCTGTGTTGAAAGTAGAGTCTGCGTAAGTGGCTCCACTTAGCAGTGTTTGGCGAAAAAAAAATGCTCTTTGAGTCTGACTTCTCCCTGTTCATCTGCTCATACTTGATGACTGTGCTCATCCTTCCCCCCCACAGTGTGTGTGTGTGTGTGTGTGTGTGATTTCATAAGGATGTCATTCACACACAGAACTCGCTAAAGGAAAAGTGATAAAAAGAAAATATCTCCTTGCTCGCCCCCAGTTCACATGCAGACAGGGTTGGGATTGTGATGCACACAGAGCTTTTATTGTGAAGGGGAATGCCTGAACTCCCACTCAACGAGGCAACGAGCAGATATGTGCATGCTCCCACTCACACATGTCATCCAGATAGCTTTCATTAAATCTGTATTTCTCACTACTATAAATTCAAAACAAGCTGGTGTGGAGAGTTAAAGTCACCATGTCTTAAATTTAATGAATCATAGATCACACCCAGTTTCCCCGCATCAGCTGACCCTTTTCTGCTGCTAGTTACGCATGTTCTTCACTCCACTCTGGCTGATACTGATAATAATAACATTTGTTAGCCGAGTCTGGCACATACACAGAATCTCACTATTCTTTATACATTTAAACACAAAGTATTTTATTTTCCAAAGGACACAGATACATCTAAACAAAAGTAACACACAGCTGTTTGATACGAGTAAAGGTTACGACAAACTAACTCAGTATTTGGGTTGGAGGTATTTAGACTAGTTAAGTAATGTTTCCATACTGTTGAAATACTTTATGGGTACTCCATGAGCATTGCATATTTTATTTAAGCAGTAGTATTTTTAGCAAATGCACTTAAATTATTGAAAATAAAAGTGCTCTGTGCAGAATTGGTCCCTATGCGTGAAAAGCCCTAATAACTCTGCAGCATGTTACTGTAATGGTGAAGTACCTCAAAAATGTACTTGAGTACAGTATCTCTGGATATGTATTCAGTTATTTGTGGTGTATTCTTATTGTTTTCCTGTATCACAGTATATGTATAACAGTGGCCTGCAGGCAATAAGAAGCACTGAAAACCCATCAATGAGACGCACAGGTCATTTGTAAGAAACGTCTCACTTAGTTTTGTGTTTGAACGCACCACTTTAAATAATAATATCTACATAGAAAGTAGGTTTATTTTAATTTAACTTAAAATAATAAGTGGTGAAACTGCTTGCACTGGACTTCACTGTTACCGAACTACAAATACTGAAGTTAATTTCCCGATGCTCTCTTCTTACCTCCAGATGTCCAACGATGCAGAAGGCCTCCGGGTTCTCCAGGCCGCAGGTGGAGGAGGCGCTGAGTTTGTGCGCCCGGCCGATCAGCAGGTCACCTGTGGCCGGGTAGCAGCTGCCCTCGGTGCAAACATCTGCAAACTCCGGCACTTGTGGCCTGACGGGACACCACAACGCTGCGGAGAGGAAAAGCAATGAGCCCGTACATTACGTTCTTTTAGTTTCATTTAAAAATCACATCTGACATTGTGTGTAGCTCATAAAAACTCAAATTAGGTGCAGAAGCTTTTCCTGGGAAACTTTCTGGGAAAACGCTGGATAATGGGTTGCGCATGGATCTTATTACATGTGTTGTTGTTGGTGGGAAAGAACCTTTTTTGGCAGCTGCAGAAGATAAAACTCCAGCTCAGCAGCATTTTTATTACCAGATCTAAAGAAGAAGAAGAAATAAACTCACCTAAAGTTGTTAAAATGCGGATTAGAAGCGACATGTCCAACAGGGGATCGCTGACAACTGTTGGTGGATCCAGAAGCAGACTATCTGTGCTGATGTGAGAGCTGCAGAAAGTCAGTTGTCTTCAAGAAAGTCCGCATCCCATCAGGCAGCTCCACCCTGTCCTCCGTGCGACGCAATCCGGGAGACAAGCGCACCCTCTGCTGGCAGGAACAAAAAGGACAAAAATGCTTTATTTCAGTTTTTAAATTCAAATTAAAATCCCATTCAATCAAGTTTCATTAAACATTTGTGTAACGAAATATGCAACATCTCGTACACGCTCAAAACATAATTACCGAGTTATGTGAGGTTATAAATACATCTTGACTATTTTGTCTCTACCACTGTTCACCCCACTCACTACTTTAAATGACATTTTCATGCTCAAATAATTGTTATCTCTCCGCATTGTCCTAAATTACACCTTTAACCACTGTTCAGAAGCAAACTTTTTTTAGAATAGGAAAATAAAGTGGACACAATACCACCTGGAAACAAAATAGTACCAAAGCAAATTACGAACAAGTTCTTGAAAATATATCTCAAAAAAGGTTAATCCGATAGCAAATTGAAAATATATCTCAATAATTACTCTTGTTATTTTCATTATTATTATTATTAAAATATAAAAAAAGACGAGTTCAATGTGGCATTTATTAGAAATATTTTAAAACAATCTATAACCATAAATGCGTTTTTAAATGGTCAGAGGTCTGTTTTACATTAAGGCGGAACCTATACGGCTTCCGTAGAATGTCGGATACATGTTAAAGACGGACCGGAAGCAGCGTAAGGTTACTCAAATCTCTTAAGAAGCGCTGAACCTGGTAAGTTTTCAACAGTGTATTTTCTAATTATTTTTAAATAGATATTGCAACAGTTTCTTTCGATGTGTTGTTGTTTCCCCTCTTGTCAGTCGCAATAGTTCCTGAACCAAACTGATTTCAGAAAACAGCTTATTCTTAACATTTGTTTCGTGTGTGAATCCAGTGGCGGGAGACTCATAAAGCATCATTGCTGCAGGGACACAGCGAAGCTCTGACTTTGAGACCATGTTTATATATTTGTGTGTTTCACCGTGTCTGATTTCACGCCCTGAAAAACTCGAACAGACCGCACTATGACAACAGCAATCCAACCAAGCTCATCCCCAAAACCTGCTTATTTTATTGCTGCTTTGCCTACTTCTTAACAAATGGTTCGCTTTTATGAGAAACATTATATAACAGAGCATCACATCATTCGCCTTACTGCAACATTCACACTCATTTAAAAAAGCCAAAGCCTGTCAGAGACCATAAAACACAACACTAACATTGAATGCTTGGTCCTCAGTATTGTATATTTTGTATTTTTATATCACCACAGTTTCATTTAAGATGTTGGTGATTATATACTTGCCTATGATCATTTGTTGTTATATAACCAAATAGCCAAAACTAAGATTTTTTCTTAAGATTAACATACAGTATTTGCTTTGGAGTTGTGTCTGTGTGTATGTTTTTAGGCATTGTGTATGTAAATTAAACGGATGTATAATGTCACTCTGCTCACACCAGTTTCATTGATGGTGTTTTTTCCTTTTCTCAGCTGCTGTGTTTGAGCTGTTCGTGCAGTACAAAGAAGATGTTGAAAAGTGTATCAGCTCAGGTGAGAAGGAAACGATTAATACTGAACCACATTTACTCTACTAGATGTGGTTTATTTTCTTTTAGATACACTTATGTAAAGACAGTATTTAGTAAGTTTATAGATTGGTTGGTTAGATGGTTAACGGTTAAAATACTTTGCTTGTGTGCAGTAAACTATCAATTTTAGTACTTATTTAATATTGCAAGCCTAATATTTGCGGACAATTGGATGAACTGTGGCTTTAATTCCTCTTTCTTGTGTCACTGAAAAATAAATCCGTGAGGCGTTTTACTTACTCAACAAAATAACCAGCTTTATATGTTTTAGTTTTTCTGTCTAAAAATATACTTCAATGCTTTCAACGATTTTTTTAAATTTAGTTTTCTGTTTTGGTTTAGTTTCATGCATTTGATGTAACCTTGTTCACAAAAAAACTGAATAATTAAGTTATTTAAGAAAAGATAGAGATCTGGTTATGTTTGTGAATTTAAAGTTAAGCAACAAAATGAAGGCATTGAAATATTTAGCAATATGCAGGTGGACACACGCACCAGCTCATGTGGTGAACCTCTCTATCCTGCAGATCTTTAGACAGGTGGTGAGATACAGCAGCACAGACACCAGCCTCATCCTGGAGAGATGTAAGTACAGTCTATGTGTTGTATGTTTAGAAGGGCACACATTAAATAACCGTAACTAAATGATCCGTTTGGTTCTGTGTTCCAGCGATAAACCGCGTGCAGCTGTTGGGTCGGGTCGGTCAGGATCCTGTGATGAGACAGGTGGAGGGTCGTAA
The DNA here is from genome assembly GCA_032359275.1 of Microctenopoma steveboyesi. Taxonomy (NCBI): domain Eukaryota; kingdom Metazoa; phylum Chordata; class Actinopteri; order Anabantiformes; family Anabantidae; genus Microctenopoma; species Microctenopoma steveboyesi. The sequence continues at coordinate 11,369,929 of JAUMHF010000015.1, read as the reverse complement.
CCCTGTCACCATTTTCTCATTAGCAACAAATGAGATGTGGCGCTCAGGAGATGGAGAGATGAGCTCAACAGGTACTACGTCAAAGGATCCAGAAGCTCATTATAAATGTTTTTCATTGGAATGATCAGATTGAATCTGTTATGCTAACATGTGGACTGTGGCTTTATGTGCTGCTGTTTCTCAGGCGACATCAGTCAGAAGACGACGTGGCATCGTGTGTCTATTTTCAAACCTGGTCTGAGAGACGTCGCCTACCAGTACGTCAAGAAAGGGTATGATATCCATGTTCCCTGTCATGTGCAATGCAGAACATTGGTTGGCTGTAACAAACAGCAGCGGTTTGTTACAGCTTTAAAACCATTTGATTTAACATCATGAAATATAGAAATTCAAGTTAGAGAAACCTTTGTGACCGATTCTGTGTCTGTCACTTTCAGGGCTAGGATTCTAGTGGAGGGGAAACTAGACTATGGAGAGTATGTAGACAAGAACCAAGTCAGACGTCAGGCCACCACCATTATTGCAGGTCAGAAACCACACACACACATGTTTAATTGTATTCGGCATGACGTCTTAAAACACAATCTCTCTCATGTATATGTTCTCAGACAACATCATCTTCCTCAGCGACAACGTGCGAGAGAAAATCTGAAGGCCTCCCTGTGTCCGACGTCCAATAACACAACAACTTTTGTATTTTTTTTTGTTTAAACAAAAGACTGAGACCTGTGAAAGAACCCAGAGGGGACAGAATAAGCTGTGATGAACCACACATTATTTGACTAGGGCGCCTCCTGCTGGTGCAAAGGATTAGAGGCATAAAGAGAAGTAGGGAAAAAAAAGAAATATGCACTTCACAGATCACGGTTGTGATTGTGTTGACTGTTCAGTCTTTGTAAAGATATACATTAATTCCATTTGTCAAGTTTTATGGGTGAGAATAATGTTAGGTACCAGAATTTAAGCACTGAAATTGTTTTGTTATCCACCATGTTCTGTTTAAAATGCTCATTTCTAAATGATGATGCTGAGTTATTGGACAAATACAAGCCTATGAAAGCTCTTATAGGGAAAATCTTACCAGTATGGAAGAGGAATAGGGCTACAATGAAAATATGATTTAAGTTCTAAATTTTGAGAAAAAAGTCAGAACTCAAATAATATATTCTGTGGCCCTGATCCTCTTCCGTATACCCGCCTTTAAGATCACAGACTCCTGTTTCGGAGAAGCCCACTGCAAAATTTTGAACCTGATACGCGAGACATAACCTTGTATTCACTGCAATTTGTCCTGTTCCTGTCTGCAAAATTAGAGCAGAATACATTTTTGTTTCTATAAATCTATTATTATATATAACAGTTTTTCACAGATGCGTGATTGTATGATTTGGGCAGCATGAAAGCTCAGTCGGTAGAGCAGTCGTCTTCAAACCCAAGGGTGAGCGAGTTCGATTCCCAGTCCCACCAGGTTACAAGTCGTGGTATCCAAGGACACGATACCCCGCAGTAGTGCGGACACAGCTCTAGCAGCTGTGCAAACAACAATTGCCCCAAGGGGATCAATAAAGTGTTCATTATTATTATTTAACCGTCCTCAACACGCTGTATCACACTGTGCAGCTTGGTGATTTAAACAATAGGTTTATCTCTTAGAACTAAGCATAGAAATGGAATGAAGAGAAAGTTATGCTGCTTAAAACTGCAGAGTCAGTCTAGTCACTGAGCGCCACTGTAAGAGGGAAGTTTGTCAGCAAAACTATGTGGCTCTTTATCATTGAGCTCATTTGACCTCAAATACCTTTAAGTTGAAAATAAAATTTGTATTTTAAAAAGTGGAAAACTAGAAGCTTCTCTTGGATTGGATGTGCCTTGTATTTAGTTTTTCTTTAGTTTAAATATCACCAACCACAGCCAGATAGTCTTTTTGTCTTCCTATATATTCTTGTGTCCTGCTGTGTCACTCTTATCAGTTGGTTGATCTGTTTTTAATTTCCTCCTGTACAGTGACTGCTTGCTTTGAGGTCACTGCTATTGCTTCATTTCTCTGTAATGTTGCTACAGAGATTTTTTTTCCCCACGTTTTTTTTTTTTTGTTTTTATCAGTCCATGTATCATATAACTTTCCATTATTTAAAGTCACATAAAAAGCATTTTATTCTGGAGAAAATTCAGTGAATTTCTTAGAGATCACTACAGTGTTGAGTGTTTTCTCAATAGAATAGATTTTTTGAGTAGAAAGTAAAAAACAGAATCGATAAAACATCAAGACAAATATTAACAAGGAAACATACTTTTACTTGTTACGTTTTCAGAAAGTTTTTAAATGCTGGATTTTGATTGGTTGTTTCTGGGACTTGGGGGTCGAACAAACAGCAAAGGTATTCTTGGCCAAAACTGATTGATCAATGTAATGTTTGGCGTCTGTTTGATTGGCTGCGTCACTTGTCAATTACAGGCGGTTGAACGCAGCGGACTCCGGGCTTTAAATAATAGAGCGAGCTCATTGGTTGGTCGGGTGGTGGGGGCGGGGCTGTGGATTCATGGGAAAATATTTAGCTTTATAGCAACAGACGGAGACCGGAAATAGGTTAAGAAAATAAAATGAAAGCTTAAACGTATCAAAATTATTAAATATAAATGCTTTAATAATAGTAAAAGTTATACCTCATTTAGAATTTCCACCCACCTTTTTCCAGCACATTCACTTATATTCACTGTGTTTAAAGGCCGAGGTTGTTTCTTAAATCTTTATTCTTACCGTGATGTAAATGTAATAAAGTTCCTTACTCATTCTTACCTTGATATAAATGTATTAAAATTCCTTCCTTAGCATTTATCAAAGTTCTCACTGATCATTTCCGTGAATTCTCATTAACGTTGCAAAGTTTTTTTAACGTATCGGAGCAAGGAGGAGTGGAAGCTTTATCTTGAAAAACTTGTCCGGAAGTTGTAGCTTGCTGCTGATTGCACAAACAGCTGGAAAAGGTGAATCACGAAACATTGAATGTCTTACGTTTTGTTTCAATAGAATTCACACCTGTTAAATGTGTTGCTTTCATTCCCAGAACAGTTGAATGTCGAATACATTTCTTTTATTTTCTACTTTGATCCTCGTTCTGGTTTCCCTGTGTCTCCGCCCCGTACATTCCTGTGTGTCGGGTGGTGAGGAGGAGGAGGAGGAGGAGGAAAGAGAAGGAAAGGTCTGCTGAAAGCTGCCTGTGGACCCTGAACCAGCTCGGAGATGACCAACAACAACAACAGCTCTCAGCTCGAAACGCTCTGCTGCAGTCCTCTGACGCGTTTATCCCTGATAAACGTCTAAACCAGCTGGACGCGTCTCTGTCGTTTTTAGTTCACTGCGCTCACACAACTTGTTGGGAACTTTTCTTTTTGTTGTTTGCTGAGGAGCTTCCAGTTTGGTTTCCAGTCTGATCACTGCAACAGAGTCCGGCTGTGTTTGGCTGCTGCTGGAGGAGAAAAAACTACATCCAGACCGAGGCCGGAGACAGTCATGGAAATCCTGGACAGTAGTGACACGTTCCTGCACTGGGACAGGAACCTCAGCGAGCTGTCTGAGGCCGAGGAGATCGACTGTGTGCTACACACCAACGTAAGTTACCGATCAGAGATGGATGGAGGGTGATTGATTAGGGCCCGGTGATCAGCTCTGCAGCTTCTCGGTGGAAATGATCAGTTTAATCTCCCTCTGACCAAGTGATAATGGACAGCTGTGTGTGTGTGTGTGTGTGTGTGTGTGTGCGCGTGTGTGCGCGTGCGCGCGCGGTACCCTGCTCTCCATTCAGAACTTGAGCCTTGAGGTCCAGGATGTAAGTTAGCCTTGTAATTTAACTTTTAAAGCCATTTTTGAACACATTCTTATCAACATGGCGACAATATCTTGAGCGCACACCTTTATGTATAGAGGTTATGTAGAGTTTTGAGCAGTAGGGAAGGATGCAGCAAGAGGAAAACCCACCTGAACTCAGTTTAGTCTGGATCTGTTATAAAAGGCTGCAGCCAGCAAAGTTTTTTCTGTAATTATTCCTTCAGTTGAAAACATCTTGATGTTGCCTAAAAGCAAAATTCCAAATCTTAAATATATTTATACTTACTTTTTTATTTGATTAGAGAAAACGTCTTTAGTTTGTTTGTCTGACAAACAGCCACAAACAAAAACTAACATTTGAGCAGTTTGCGATTACTAACTTTTCCATTAATGAGCAATATATGAGTTACCAAAGTAAAACCAAGACATGGCAGCACACACACTCATACTTAATCAACAGAAAAAACATTATATTAAACAGATGGATTAATGGATTGATTGATTTATTTCCATCAATCAATCAGTTCACTATGAAAATAAACATTATCATTATATTTCCATAATATTCTCACTCCAAATTCCACATTTCCAACTATTTAGAGTTTCAGATCATTTATATTGTTTGTACTTTACAGTTCGGAATATATACAAATGTTTATAAGACAGCAGTAATAAGTAAACTCCAGAAGACCCCAGACACTCATCATGCATGTCCCCTGACTCATTGTGGGACCCCGAGACAGTAAACAAAAACCATTCTTGGGATCTTCCAGGGTCTGTTGTTGCCTCTCCTCAGCAAACATTCACATTTGTAAAGCCTAAGAGAGAGAAAATGCTGCTTGAAAAACGTAAATGAAAAGAGCTGTTTTACTCCAAGTTAAAAAGACTTTGAATCTGCCTTCACCATTAGGCTGAGATAGCAACCAGTGAGTTCCCTTCAAAATAAAACACCTAGTGGTTTGAGACTTTTATTTATACGTGACTAACGTCTCCAACGTTCTGTGGAGACACGCTGGGAGCTAATTAAGGCCTTACTGGTTACAGTGGTTGAGCTCTGATCAACCAGGGGAGATGTGTCTTTGAAGAACAGTTGACTCATTAGTGTCTGCACAGCTTCAAAGAGTCGTGAATTATTAACATTTGCAGTGATTTACAGTGAGAAAAAGAATAAAGGTGAAAACGACAAGAAAAGGCTGGAATATGACTTTACGTCAGTTTTATTTCCTGCATTTTCCCTAATTCACCTAAAGTCTGGTGACAAACTTTAAACTGCTTTATTTGATCGTCTTCTCCTTTAAAATATCACAGGGGATAAATATTTCATCCGAATATAAAGGAACAAGGAGAGAGTTTCACTTACATGCCACAAAAACTGACCTACATTTCTATCCTGTCTGCTAAAAATTACATTTGCATCCTAATAATTTGTCTTCCAACACGACTGCAGCACTTTATTTGTGCTAAATACTAGAACATAAACTACTACTAATAATAATTTCTATGATGCAATGTTGGAGAAACAGTCAGAGAGAGTCAGAAAGTTTATCAGTTAGATCCTGACGATGTTTCTTTTAGCGTGTGTGTTTTTGGTAGAATATAGTAGACGTACAATAAAGCCTCAGTAAGGCTTTAACGTGGCCTCATGCTGTCAGTTATGTAATTTTGAAGTGTGCGTTCTAGCCATATGTCCTTCTGTGCTGTGTGTGTGTGTGTGTGTGTGTGTGTGTGTGTGTGGAGGCGATGTGGGAGGAGCGGCTGGGTTTACAGGGAAGAATCCAGCTGGCTTGCAGGATGAGAATCAGACACCACAGAGGCCAACTGAGCCTGAAACAATATCCACACACACACACACACACACACACACACACACAGACAGACAGCGTGGTATTTTACTCCTCAAGGAAAAACCTGCAGACAGGTAAAGACTTGTAAAGACTGTTCAGGCTCCAGAGAGAGTTCATGCTGGGAATGCTGGTCCTTTAAACAAGACCCGAGGCTACAGTTCCTGATGCTGATCCCGCACACGAGATTTCTCATGTTAAGTGATAAAAGCATAGATGTGGGAAAATATCTTTGAACATCACTAGGTATATGGTTAAATCAGTTTCTGAATAAGTATAGTCATTGCAAGTTGTTGACTCATGTGTCAGCCTAGTCCCAGCTTGTTCCTCACATCGCCATCCACACAGACACAGAGCTGACTCTTAGGATAAAGGAGTACACGGTGACGCATTTCCATATTCTGAGGGTAGTTTCTGAGTCCTCACAGACTCTTCATCAGAGTCAAAAACAACCCAGATGTCCTAAAAAAAGTGTGATTTTTAGTTTGTTTCACAGACAAACTGCTGCTCGCCTGATGAATTCAGGAACAGTCCTGATAGGTGGGCTGACGTCGGTGCACTCTCACTCTCGCACCTTTTAATGTTTTATGGGTCTGTCGACCGAGGAGGGTTCGCTCGGCTCCTCAGGTGTGTGACCTCTGCACTCACTCTTTACACACAAAGAATAAGAAGATGCTCTTGTTAGGGAGAGGTGAATATGCTATATATAGTGAAGCATGTATAGTGTGTATGAATGTGTGTGTGTGTGTGTTAGAGGGTGGGGGGGGCATGAATGTGAACAAGACTGTAGTGTTTGAATCTTGGGCAGCTTTAGAGACAGACTGCAGTCTTTGTTTCTCTCCCCAGGCTGTGGGTCGGGTCTCACTTTCTCTGTCCCGGGGGGGGGTTTGTCCACATCGGATTCCTCAGAGCAGTGTAAACCCTTCTCAGTCCGAAGCATGTGTGGGATCCTGGACCCTAACGCCTGCTCCTCTCATCAGTCAGCCAGGCGTTCCTCACATCGCGTCGTCTCCGCCTCCGTTGCTCAAAAAGCTTTTATCACAATCTAGTTCCTCAGGTTTTAGAATAACATCAGTGTGAAGGTGGAGACGTGTTTTCTTCTTTTAGCTCAACTGAACACAATCCTATTTGACGTCCGAGCGAAGAAATGCGTTATTTCAGGCGTGGTGCTATGACGCCAACCTTTTCTTTAGGAACCAAACCCACTGTGTTACAAATATATCAAATTTCATTCATTTTACACTGTTTTTTTAAAGGAAGTTTTCATTTTGGATTTAAGCTTTATCAGATGCATTAATAAACGTCTTGTGAAGCGTGTTTCTCCTCGTCATCCTTTTTAAAAAGTCGTTTTTGTCTCTTTTTCCTGATGTGTTGTCTATGTTTAGTCATTCTCTGGGAGTAGTTAGTAGTTTGGCGTCTGTTTCTCTTCTCTGATGTCTTCTTCTGGTAGTTTAGTGTCCATTTCTGCTGCTTCTGCTTTCATTTGCTGCCTGGTTCTGTTAGTAGATGTACACTGGGTTAATTATGTCTTTATTCGGTAGTTTTTTGTTCACTTGGTGCGTCTTTTTAGTCCTTTTGTTTATGTCTCTTTTTGCTATTTTTGGTCTCTTTAAACCCCGTTTAGTTGCTCTGCAGTACCATGACATATGGAGTTACTTTGTACTGAGGCGGTCTGGGGACACTGGGCGTGTGCCCGTGTTCAGCCTGTTCCATCTAGTAAACTGTGCAGAACGTAAGGTGCCTTGTCATCTAACACTTATTTTGCTTGAACAAACTGTAAATACTCTCATACACTGACCGATGTGTCTGTTGATGCTGTATAAGGTCTGTAATGTGAAAGTCTGCAGCAGGTATGCTGCGTGTCGCATAAGCAGATGCATATGTGGAAAGTTGTGGAGCATATGCAGAACAAACACACACTTTTTCATTTGCATGTCGACCTCCTCTGCTCTCCACGAGTACAACATGTGCTGAGCAATGAGCATTTAAGTCCACTCCAAATTTACTTTTGCTCTGTGCGTTCGTTCTCTTTTTTTTCTGGGTTGCAATAATGTGATTCAAGCCGCTGCAGCAAGATCTGTCTATAAATCTAACAGCAGCAGTCATCCCGCATTTTTAATTTATATACATGGTGGTTTTGAGTTTGGGTGAAGTTATTTTATTCACACACACACAGACAGAGTCAAGGGCAAACAGCTTGATCCATGTGCTCACAGTGCAGAGCCTGTTCTCCGTTGGGGCAGGGCATCCTGCTCGCTGGTGGCCTCGCTCTGTCGCTCTGTGAATGGTCCGAGTGTCTGTTGTAACACGAGTGTCAGTGTGTAGGAAGGCATCAGGACGCACACGTTTACACACACACACACCAGTATCAAAGGTGAATAAATGACGACGCAACTTAGCGTGGAGTCAAAGCGTCTCTTTTGAATATGAAAGCGTTTTATCCGTCACTCACTTGTCAGTGTGAGCTACAGGAATGTAATATATGATAATGAGGCAGATAGTGTTATTACAGCAGGTGCGGTGCTGGATCTTCAGGTTCGTCAGCGAAGACAAAGACACTGTGGCAACACTGTGAAATATCAAAACGTACTGAGAGCTATGAGTGATTTTCATCTGATCCAGAGTAAAATCCAGAGTAAGACACTTCTGACATGGTCGTGAATAATGTTAAATAACCAAAGAGGTTCGAGAGGGTTTGAGAAAGACTGAGTTCACATCTGCCCTTCGGCTCATTTCTGAGTCTCGCTCCTCTTGGCTTCAGAAAGCGACGGCAGCTTCCACACGTGGTTCGCACATGGGCGAGCTTTTCACTTTATTTTTTCTCTTGTTCAAATCTGATGCAACTTTTCTCCTCAGTTTGGAAGTGGACTTCAGTTTGCTGCAGGCAGGCGTCCAGCTTGACAGCAAAGCGAAGGTAGTAATCAGAGTGTGAGGGATCATTATGGAAAATCCACAGGAGACTTCATTCTCTGAGGCAAAGCTAAATTTAACCCCATCGTCTGTACTTTTGCTCGTCTGTCTCTTCCTTTACTCATCTGTCTGTTGCCCCACTCGTGTGCTGCAGGGAAAAGGTTTTACTGTGTGTGTGTGTGTGGTAAGCAGGGTGTGTGTTTTAAAATCCCCCACACTAGTTTACACACCCAGTCCTAAAATGAGCCTAGAAGTAGTTTTCATGTAATTGTAGGCTGGTGAAATGCAGAAAACTGACCAGTCTTTCTTTCTCTTCTAAGGTCTTTCCACCGCTGTCTTCTTGTGGGTGTTTTGTGTTTCTCTAAACATACGTTTTGAGCTGCAGTTGATAGTTTTGAGGCACAAAATCAAAATCAGATGTTTGTTCATTGACACGTACAGTAAAACTTTTCAGTTATTAGACTTCAAACTGTGTTTTATGGCTCTCGCAGCTACCGTGTACAGTCAAGACAGAAACGACTCCATCCGCTGTCTAGTTAAGACTTCGCCCCTCCATCCGTTCCTCCTCCTCCTCCTCAGCCAGGACGAGTCGGCTCCTGTCCAAAATGCCAGAGACGCTTTTCTCTTTTTTGTTCTCGTCCCGTTCCGAGTAGAAGAATCTCTCTTACTGTTCTATTTCTACCTGTAGCTGTCTCTACGTTGCTGCACGAACACGTTATCATGCAAATACAAGCTCAACCTTAACGTGACCAATGGGCCCAAACTGATTTCCTGCAGAGCGGCATCCAGCTGGAGGTGGAGGGAGGAATCTTTCAGTGACAATGCGACCTTGACCAACTAATCGCCCACATCTTCTCACTTGCAGCCTGGAAGCGGTTTTCAGACGGCAACTGTCGAGAGGAGAGAAGGAGAAAATCTGAGAAATGTGAGAGCAGCAAGGGTGAAGGAGTTCACTCGCTGAACGGCTGGAGAGTGTGTGTGTGTGTGTGTGTGTGTGTGTGTGTGTTGACCCAGATTTTAACAAGCACACACAGAGGATGAGAGAAGGATGAGAGACGTAGAAGAGCAGCTGTGCTTGTGTTTGTCACAAACACAACCTCTGCATCTGGCAGCTGTGTTTGACCAAGTGGTGTCTAAATGGTGATGTGGCCACAGTTTGCCAGTGGGACGTGTTACTAACGCATTTGAAGACGAGCGTTTCCATTAATGTCACTCACCAAACTAGATCTTGCTCTGGTTGAAATCCACTGTCACGTCCTCACAGTCTCGCTCTCATGTGTGAACTTCTGACGCTGGTTCCTGTTGAACACGGAAAAATTAAGTGGAAGAGTTCGTGAAAACCTAGAAAACCGGTATCACTCGTGCGCACGTGTTTTATGAAGACATTTTTTATCTTTGATCTCTAAAAATCTTTATTGAAGCTCTTTCAGCTCACATGGCTTTAGTTTCATTGTGTTGTCCAGTCATTCAGACAGTCAGACACTGTAGTTTGAACCAACACCACCCAACAGGACTAAATGCTGTGTGTGTTGTTGTCTGCTAGTTCACACGCATTCAGCATTCACGCAGAGAAGTTCTAGCCTTGTATTTCTACATATCTCAGGTACAAAAGCAGCTTTAAACACGCATTTCCCAGCTGAGTCTGGTGAAGTCGTTGTGTAACCTCTGGAAGGTCAGTGGGGGTTGTGATCGGTCAATGTGACACTGGAAAGTTTGTGTTACTCTCAGTGTGTGTGTGTGTGTGTGTTTGGGGGCTCCAAGCTTCTGGAGGTCCACAGGAGGAAAAACGCGGTGCGATATTCCACGATGGGAAAAATATGAGCCGTTTTTTCCATTTGTCATCTGCTGGTCTGTTTTTCCTATTGGCTCCTTATGAGACCACTTGTGTTCATCTGCCTCCGTTTTCACACACACACACCAGCAGATAACTGACTCATAGCTATGAACTTTCTCGGGACGTTTTCCACTTTGAAGGCATTTCCTGTCGCTGCTCGCCCTTAACGCTGGCATTAAGGCTGAAGGCCACGGCGTTGAGGAGGAAACACAGACTGATCTGCTGCGATTTCTGTCACATTCAGATGCGTTTTGTGTCGCTGTGTGTTCCTGTCGTCGCCTGTGGGCGGAGAAACGTTTGCAGCCCTGCTGGATGTTACACCTCCTGTGTTCTCTCCGGCATCCTGTTGTTTACATCCGTTAACCATCTCTCCACCCCCGTCACTCTTGCAGATGTCCTACATCCAGGAGCTTTACAGTAGGATTTTCACGGAGCTGCATGACATACCAACTCTTCTCAGGAGGCCAACATCTTATTTTGAATCCGCTTATCTGATTGGTGTTTCTGACCTTTGACCCCGCTCAGACTCAGACAAAAACAGTATCTGCCCTAATGTGGGTTGTATGAAGTGTTCAACGTTCAAGAAAAATAGATTAATATATATTACCAAGAGCTAAGAAGGACAAATGTGCCAAAGAAAACCATTACTACGTTCTAAATCCTGTGGAAATGTCTGTTTCTTTCTTATTAGTTCAGGTTTTGAAATGTTTTGCTGTAGAATAACATTCCTATGCAACTAAGTCAGGAGATAATCACTTTATACTTGATTATTCTATAATATTTCAGTAATATCATTGGTGTATAATTACAGCCCTTTATAAAAAGCTGCAGCTCCCGTCTCTGCAGGCTGTCTTTGTTAGCCTCTGATGGACTGTGCTGGTCCATGTCTGGGATCTGGGGCACTGAGCGTCTGTGTTGTTCTCTTATCGCTGTGAGAGTGAGCTCAGGTCTCCCTGTGAATCGGGGCATTTTTGTGCAGCGAGGTCACTTTGGCTGCAGCTCCGCTCCTTCGAGGGGAGATGCTTTAAGGCTGGAGTCAGACACTGTGGAACAGATGATGTCAGTTAGACAAATGTGTGTGTGTGTGTTTGTCTGTAAATGCACCAGAGGAGGAAACCCAAACACGTAGTTCATAAGTGCTGAAGCAGCTAATGCTGCGTGCTGTGGAGACTCTGACACAGCCCAGACATGTAGGCTTGATGCTGGGCTCTCCTCCTGCTGTCTCGCCTCCACAGATAAGGCCCAGATAGCAGAATCCCTCCAAGGCCTGTGGTTTGTCGTGTTTTTCTGCCGAACAATGTCAGTCTCGCAGCCAAGCAGGCGTACGGCGCCCAAAGCCACCGAGTTGGTAGAACAGACAGTGATATATGGTCCTGCGTTTCATGCATAACTAAAATCTGGCGGGGATCTTTTGGTTTCAGCTTCAGTTGTTTTTAATACATTTGCGTTATGTCAGTTCGTGTGCGGTGTGATTATACATTCATTTATTATTTAGTGAAGGATGAGAACAGTTTGTGTCCACAGTCTGTGAAATTCTCATCCTGTCTTGTCTGAAGTTTGGCTTTTTGCTGCCATGTCACAGAAAAATGTGAGAGAATATACATTATTTACAGCTTTGTTCACGTGTTAAAACAGCTAGCACACATTGTTAGCATTGTTAGCATTCCAGCAGGTACTTGCTGCACATTGGTTCCCAGCTGCAGGATCCAGCTGTTCCCGTCATGAATGCTAACAGTGCTACAGCTACAGCAACCGAGGTTCAACTTTTTCTATCTAAAGGTGGAAACCGACCAGATTGGTGGGAATTAGTTCGAGGAAGTAAAGGAACTTTTACTGAGAAGAATGGGAAACGTTTCCTCCTGTTGCTGTCACTTAACAAATATATGCTTGACTTTATATTTGGTGTCTGCTTCATCTTTGTCCCAGGTTTAAAAAGCCGCAACACGACTGAAACTGAAATTTGTGTTTTTAATACAGTAACAGGACACGTTTCTGTTTCTTAGCTTGTTTTCACAACCTGTCCTATGACAATGTGGTCATGATGCTCAGTAACTGCACTGTTGTTGTTGTCTAGAGCAAATGCATTAGTGCATTAATTTAAAAAAGGAATTTAAACATAAAACTGCTGTTAAAGTTCATTTGAAGAAAACGTCTAAACTTCCTGCACAATTAAAATTTATACCTACACACGAGAGAAACACATACGTTTAGATAATAATGCTTTATTACGACACTGTAAAGATTCACTAAATGTCTATTAACATTAATAGATATTAGATGAGTCTAATGATTGATTAGTTAATCAACTGAAAATGTGTTTGTTTGAACTATTAATAATAATAATTGGGCTGTAGGAAGCTGTGTTATGTTCAAAGGTAAAAATTAATGGGCAGTGACCAGCAGATGAATCTGTTATGAAAACTAATAGTAAACATATAAATTCTAAAAACACTGTGTGGTGCAAGTGTTTCAATAAAATGGACCCATTTTTTTTCACAATAATCGATTAAAAGATTCCTGTTCAGCAGATAGTAGCAGATAAAAGATATAATGTCAACCTTTCGTACTGGTTATCTGGTTTGAATGGGACACGTGTTGGTAATATGTGACAGGTACAACCTGCATCCAAATCAAACTAATGAGTCATTGGCTTTATCTTTACATTAATTAGCGTGTGAGCAACTCTGTTTGTCTTTTTATTAGCGTGTGTTTCCAGGCTGTGTGCTCTCGTGTGACGTGAAACTGTGTCATCAGCAAAAGTACACACAGATGAGTCCAGGGCAAGGTACGCACACAAATACACACACTGTACTAAGCTGGGAACACACTCCAGAGATGACCCTCGGGCCTGTACGGCCTAGTGTGTGTGTATCAGCAGCCACTGAGATGTTTCACATCTGTTTTTGCTTTTCGTGGCAGGGGGGATGTGTCTGACTTTCATTTTTACCTCCAAATGCTTAAATCTCTGGTCATTAAGGGTTGAAACGGACACATGCTATTTTAAAGGGCATTTACAGATGTGAGAGGACATTCCTTCCTGATCGCAGACCACCAATTAAGCCTCTAAACAGCTGCTGAGGCTTTCATTACCTACTCTTATCACTCACTGCCTTACCTGGTAACTGCTTTTCGAGAGTTCACCAGTTCATAAGAAGAGTGCACTGGTTTATTTATCTGTTGAGGAGAAAACTGACCACGTTCTGATACCTTCTGTTTAAAATACGTAACCCGTTTGGTGCTTCTCCCTCCTTCTCCAGTAGGAGGGTGAGGGGGCCTTTCACCTGTCGGTGCCCCGGGGCTCCTTTTTCTCATAATCCGCCCATGTTTCTGACTCAGTCGTATGAACTAAAGCTTTGTTTTTTCTGGCTGGGTGTAGTTTATGGTTTTTATTCCAGCAGTTTCACCAGAGTTGGGTGTTGCTGTCAACCCTGCAGTCTCTTCATATTGTGCAACAACAGTCAGATTTTTTTAGTACAAGAAGTGACGTGGTTCGTTCTGCGTGGTTTTATTTACCCCACAATGCACAAAGTCACTGTGTTCCAGGTCAAACTCAGTCGTCAACTCCTTCTCTGATGAAATTTTCTCATCTAATTTAGTGATTTGATTACGATCGCACAGCCAAGCTTCTTTCTGCGTACCCTCCATCCACAGACTTCATTTTGGCTTCAATAAAAAGATTTTAATCTGCACTTTCCGGGACGTTCTTTCCTTGTTACATATGAAAAGATGCTCTTTGTTTTTGCTGCAGCTCTGTCGGAGTAGCTGACGACCTTCTGATGCCCCAGTTCCAGTTTAAACTTCCAGTTTAACTCCAGTTCCCAGCTGGAGAGTGTCGAGTTACAGTCGGTCTTAAATAACACCTCTTCGCTGGGCACCAATGACAAAGATGTTTCTGTTGTGTGTGTGTGTGTGTGTGTGTGTGTGATGATGATTCTGCAGCCCGGGCGACCGCCCTGTATCAAATCTGTCTCTTTCCAGCACAACCACGCACTGCGACTGCAGTAATGGCAGCTCACAGAGCCTCGCTGTGTGTCTTTGGTGCGGTCGTGTTTATATGCAGGCGGAGTGGGACCTCTCCCATTTCCTGTTCTTAAACGCAACAAGGATTTGGTCCTTTCTGTGTCTGAAGGAATTTATTTCTCTCCAAATTAAATAATTACTTTGAAGGTGATTAGAAAATAAAATTTCAACTCACAACTGTGAAGCACATCTGTTTCCTTTGTGCGACAAAGTTAATGCTGCTGTATTCAATATTAACTTTTATTTATTTTATTTTCTACTTTGGCCTTTCAGCATCTTTCTGCTTCTGTTTTTGGATCATTTTCTTTTTTAAATGAACACTTTTCTAAATGATATGATTTTATGTAGACATAAGACATCTGGTCTAAACTATCAGTGTGTGTGTGTGTGTGTGTGCGCGCGCCTGTGTAAAATATCACCAGTGACATTTTGACGGAGGGGAAATGACCCTTTGTTCCTGTGGAGATGTGGTTGTTGCCTGGTGACACTGATGGGAGCTGAAGTGTTGTAAACTAGTGTAAACATCTGCTGGTGACGGCCACATTCACTTATCACGTGCATAAACAGATGTACATTTAAATCGTGGCGCATGCTGGAAGTTAGAAATGGATGTGTAAGTGCATAAATATTTGTCTTCCCACCCTTGAATAGGTTCACAGTGTGCTCTCTCGCTCTCTCTTTCGCACGCACGCGCGTACGCGAACTGATGCCTGAAATCCAGCCATGTAGGGCAGCTTCAGCGGAGTGTGCTGCATGTTTATAAAGTGAAGAGGTCATTTCTGTGTGTGTGTGTGTGTGTGTGAGTGTGTGTGAGTGAGCATGGTGCCTGGTTTTAGTCATTTACTGTCTGTTTTAGGTAATTTTCCTTGTCTTATCCTGGTTCTTTTGCATCGTTCATGACTTTTTGGGGTTGTTCTACAGCATAGTTCTTTTTTGAAATTATTTTAACTGAGCTCTAGAACTTTAAATCAAGAAATGTTGACTGTCACTTTGTGCTGAGGCTCCGGTCCAGGGTCCCATTCGACAATCCTCGTGTGTGTGTGTGTGTGTGTGTGTGTGTGTGTGTGTCTGTATCTACAGAAACTCACGTTGTTGAAAAACAGATGAAGAGCAGAAGAGGAAGAGAAGTGGTGAAGGAGGAGGAAGAGGGATAATGTGGGGTGGATGGGGGGGGGCGTTTCTCTAAATGATGCTGCTGTAGAGTCACCTGGGGTAAAAAGGCAATAAAAGGTTTGAACCGTCAGTGATTACAGACTCCTAACGTTTAGGCTTTATGTAATTATTTGTCTGCTGCTGCGTGTGGATTCATGTCTCTGCTCATATTTAACATCATCCCAAACGCACTCAGTGTTTTCGCTCTCGTTTGTGCAGCACTTCTCCGAGCTCCTCGACGACCTCTCCCCGGAAGCTTTGCTGGGCCAGCTGCTCAGCGACCCCTTCCTGTCTGGGGTGAGAGGCGGGGTAGAGGCTATGGAGGGGGAGGATGGTAGTGACCTGTCTCCGTCTTCCCCTCTCCCCCCTCACATCACCGCCGAGCACAGCTACTCTCTCTGTGGCGACAGCCGGCCACAGTCGCCCCTGTCGCACCTGACTGGAGATCCGGGCAGTGAAGCAGGTGACTCTTTAATAAAAATATTTTATATCTATCATTCATTTCATGTTACAAATCACTGAGGAGCGTTTGTGCTGCTTGTTCTGAAGCAGAGTCCGACGGGGACTCGCCTGAGTGGCCCATGGAGCAGGAGGAGGCCATCAGCAGCCTTCTGTGTCAGACTCCTTCCCTCCTCCCCACTCTCTCCCTGTCCCTGGTCTCCACTGAGGGGCCCCAGGAACCTGAAAGCCACGCTGTGGCCCCTACGACTGCTGCCACCACTCCAGCCCAGATCACAATCAGCAGCTACAACCAGGGCAAAGGCATCAAGGTGGGAGACGAGACTCCAGAGTTGAATTATGCTTATTTGGTCTTTGTCATGACATGTATAATGTCATTTTTTATCTTTGTTCATAGATTAAAGAGGAAAGTATCATCCCTCAGATTAAACTCGAGCCTCATGAAGTGGACCAGTTCCTCAATCTGTCACCTAAAGGTCAGATTTTGTGTTGGCTTCCTGTCTTATCCTGTCGGTGTATGTATGACGACCCCTGCTGGCCATCATGTAAAAATACAACACGTAGTTCAAATAACAGTAGGAGCACTTATAATATAAAACGGCCTCACGCTTTAACATGTGCTTGTATGGTTTGTAATTAGTGTTTAATTTTCTTCACGACCATCGTGTTTCAGGTCTGGAGTCTCTGCAGATGCCTCCAACTCCTCCCAGTTCCCATGGCAGCGACTCGGAGGGCAGCCAGAGCCCAGTCCACGCTCCGCCCAGCCTCTCCTGCCCCACCTCGCCCACCAGCCCCGCTCCATCGCAGGCGAGCGTAAAGGTGTCTCCTCGCGCCGCCTCGTCTCTTTCCAACTCCCCTCTGCTCACTGCTCCTCATGTAAGGATCAGCACAAATAAATCAAATGTGACTTTTCTTCCCTTTGTTATTCAAAGCAGAGTAACTTTAAATGTCTTAATGCAGAAACTGCAGGGGTCAGGACCGCTGCTCCTGACCGAGGAGGAGCGACGCACGCTGGTGGCTGAAGGTTACCCGGTTCCCAACAAACTGCCGCTCACAAAAGCAGAGGAGAAGGCGCTGAAGAAGATCCGCAGGAAAATCAAAAACAAGGTGCAAATTATTTATTCAGTTTGTTTCTTCACTCGTTTCCAACACGTGTTCATCAACGGTTTCCCCTCGTGGCGTTCACACGCTGACACTGCACTGGTTTGTACGTTTTGTGTTATCGTGTCTTTTTCTATGTCTCTTTCTCTCAGATCTCCGCTCAGGAGAGTCGCAGGAAGAAGAAAGAGTACATGGACACACTAGAGAAGAAGTAAGTCCTGCTCCCCATCCTCCCATCACATCAAAGAGGCTGGGACATAAAACACCTGCTGACATGTTCACACAGAAATAAATTCATCTGATCTTAGATTTGACCTCATTTCATGTTCATGAAACGCAGTAATGTCTCAGTGGGATTTGTTTACAGCATCACAACTTCTGTGTTTGCCGAGCAACTATTATAAAACCAATATATTGTAGTGTTTGGCTGAATGTTAGCGTCATAAAATTATGCAGGAGAAAAACGAAAGAAAAATAAATCGATCTCCCCACAGGGTGGAAAACTGCTCCAATGAAAACAACGAGCTACGCAGGAAAGTGGAGACTCTGGAGTGCACAAACACGTAAGAACCAAGCAGTCGGAGCACACATGCGTGTTACACGTGCATGTATGTTTAGAGATTCACTGCAAAGAGACAACGCCAACTTTTTCATAGGTCTGATCCCTTGTGACACAGATGAGTGAGATTCGGGAGCGATGACACGTCTGACTCGTGTCCGTCACAAACATTCAGTGATGGTGACAATCAAAGTGACGGGAAATTAAGCAGGAGGAGTAGATCAGACCTAAAACTGTCCCTCTGTAGCACACACACACACACACACACACACACACACACACACACATACACACACACACTCTCTCAGGAGAGTGGATGATGAGTCAGGAAACACTGGCTCGGTTTCACAATTTATCAATAACTCTAAATCAAAACCTCCCCGTCGCTCTGTTCAGCTGCAGTTTTGCATCGATGCATAATCATGAGGCTATTTTAATGTAAAATGCTCAAGCTGCTTTAAATAGGCTGCGTTGTTTGCTCTCGTTCTGCGTGAATGAACCGTGTGTGTGTTTGTGGTGCAGCAGCTGAGTGCAGTGTGTTAAGTGTGGCTGACTGGAAGCGCAGCTTCACTCAGTGGTTAAAGTGGGCTTTATCGTTACTGTCTAAAAGGTAATGAAGCAGTTGCGTGTGTGTGTCTGTGTGTGTGTGTGTGTGTGCGTGTGTTGGTGGAGGCTTCAGTTGGCTTTCAAACGAAACAAACAGCAAAACAAAGCCTCAGCAGGATTTCACGCTAATGCTGAATCACAGACATTTAAACAGTTTACGCATCATTTTAAGGAAATATTAGTTGGACATGAAAAACATGCAGGCGTGCGTCCTTCGCCAACACTCGGTCCTTCAGCTGCGTGTGTCTCTAACTTGTGTGTGTGTGTGTGCTTCATCCCCAGGTCTCTGCTACAGCAGCTGCAGTCTCTGCAGGCGATGGTGGCCAGCAAAGTCCACAAGTCGTGCAGGGTGGCCGGTACCCAGACGTCATCGTGTTTAATGGTAGCGCTCCTGGCGAAAGGCAGACGTGTGCTCTGTGTGGTGGTTGTGGTGATTTACAGTCTTTCTCTCGCTGTCTCTCTGCAGGTGGTTGTGCTGTGTTTCGCTCTGTTTTTGGGCAGTTTCTGCCCCAGTGGTCTGACTCCATGCTCCACCGTCACTAAAACAGGCCCTTCTACCAAACCACTGGCTGTCAAAGAGTCCTACACAGCCACAGGTAGCTATGTGTTTAAATGACTGCATCTTCACACTAGAACTGTCCGTCACGCCCCTAAACGAAGGTACAAATATTTACTGAATATATGTACGTGGTTCAGATTCTAAGTGGACACACACACACACACACACACACAAACACACACAGTGAGTCACTTCAGTACAGCTATTAGCTAAACTGGTCTGTCCTGCTGTTCCCATCATAAGGAGTAATTAGCTTCCAGCTGTAAAACCGCCGAGCTCCATTATAACTTTGCCAATAATCAGATTCCACCTACAGCTCTGCGATAAGAAGACTCGACCTTTTCGCTGCGTCCTCGCTGCTGCCTCCCACACACGCACATGTGAACAGAGAACAAATATCATTTTTAACAAACTACTTCCCCGTGTGTGTGTGTGTGTGCAGACGGAGCACCTTTGAAATCTTTGTCCTGGTAAATACTTGAGAGCACAAAGTTGATGCTTTCAGCATGACACGTAACTCAAGGGCCGCTCTTAAATTTAACTGTACCTTTCTGAAACTCTACTTACATTTTAATCCTCGGTTGGTTTACAAGTGGGGGGCCTTTAAAAACTCCCTTTAACAGAAGCAGCAGAACCAGGCTCAGGGTGGGCGGCCATCTGCCTCCACCGGTTGGGGTTAGAGGAAAGAGGAGAGAGAGAAAAACAGCAGGCAACAAGACGACAACAACAACAAGCAGCAAGAAACGAAAAACCTTTTCATAAATTTTTCATCTGCTCCTTCAGTGAAGTCGAGGAGTCTCTTGTCAACCATCGAAGACGAGCAGCCTCAGCTCCTCGGCCTCGGCGGAGAATATCCTGATCAATGGGAGGACATGCCGGCTGTCGTCATGGCAGCGTGGCGTCGCTCGGAGCAACAGAAGCTGGGGTTTGAGCCCGACAGGGTGGAAACACACCCACCTTTCAGGAGTAAAAACAACGAGACACAGACGCCAAAAAACCTGCTGCTGGACCTGCACAGGTAACAAACACTGCTTCTGCCTTTTCCTCGTCAGCATGAGCCGATCGATAGGTGTTCACGGCGTGGCGTCGTTAGTGTCACATGCTTTTCTTCTCTCATGTTAGCAGGCAGGGAAAGACGAGTAAAACCTGACAGTGTCTTGACCCGATCTGCTTTAACCACAGAGTGCTAACAGACATGAAATAAAACACTAAATCTACTAAATTAATACAAGTGGCTTTAATCAGGCTTTTATAGAAATCACCCTTTGAATTGTTCTTGTTTTTATTTCCTTTACATTATTATTGATTTATGACTCATCGCTCATTCGTAAAATAATAATTTTCTCATTTCCTGCCTTTAAAACTCCTCGTTTCTGTGTCCGTCAGAACTCTGGAGCAGAGGGCGAATGAGAGCAGCAGTAAAGTCGTAGAACTGGAGCGAATGGTTAACGAGACCTCCTGAGGTTGATGACCCTCCCCCATCCCTTACAGCCCCCCTTTATTATGACCTTTGACCTTCAAGAGCATCAGTGTCCTGGAGCAAACCTCATACAGTAGTTTTTCCTTCTGCCATCACTGTGATAGGAATAGTAAATAATAACAGAGCGGCACTGGTTGCCTTTGTTTCTGAAGAGAAGTTGCACTGAGTAGTTTTAGTCCAAGTGACAGTTTCGTCTGTTGTCTTGTTTTTGGCCCAATTCCAGACAAGGCAAAACAAATCGGATAAACCTTAAATAATGTAGTGTGAAATTCAGTCAAGTGGAAAGTTTATTAAAATATGACTTGAGGCTTTTTACAGGACACTGACGTGGACCTTTTATATTTATAGAAACGTTTTTTGTTTTCAAACTAATTATTGCTCTTTGTATTTCTTTTAATATTTCATGTTTTTATTTCATTGCAGTCGTGCATACTTCACATTTTGATATTTTTGTGTTCATACTGTATTTTGTGTTTTTATGTTACTGTGTTCTTTTATATGTTTTCATCTTTCGTGCATCAGGAGCGTAGCTTAGGGTTCCTGCAAATGGACCAATCCACAAATTCCATTCATCGGCTGCAAATATATGGACGTCTAATTATGATGCAAACAATTTAAATGAATATTTGCAAAAAGAAAAGTGGGTTATTTCCACTAAAAGCATTTGAAATGTGGGACCCCTGCTAGCTGTGTTTGGATGATCAGTGTGTTTCGTGCTGGAGTCAGTATCTTACTTTTGCTCGTCAAACACATCTTTACAAGTTGCATGTGTCAAAAATGGGAATTTCAAATGTGTGATGGAACACAGATTTCACTTTCGGCACCAAACTTTTTTGGCCTTTAATCTTCTCTTTGCACACAGTCAACTCCGAGAGTCTTTCTCTACTATTTTTCAGCATTTGCCAAAAATATTTCTTCACAGAAATTTAAAAAATATATCTATTTTTGTAAATATGAGTTGTTGTGAATAAATATTTGTATGTGTAGTTTATAAACCAGTCTATAGTTCATTCCAAGTCTATTTTAGTTGTTCTGTTGGTAATAAATTATAAACGTACGATGCCTTCGCTTCGGGCTTTGTCCTGACTTTTTACTGGGTTCAGTTGGTTAATTACAGATCATGGCTTTAAGAATCTTAACTCTCGAGCTTTATGAGCTATATAAAAACATGTTCTGTCATATATATCACGGGAGAAATTTCTCCTTCTGTACACTCATGTTGTAAATAGGAAAAAACCCACTGTCTAAATTAAAACCCATTTCTAAATGTTAAACTGATTGTAGGTCAGTAGCTAAAGATGCACTCTCAAGTCTGTTTAACAGGGAACGTAGGAGAAAATCTCTTTAAGATTTTCATGAATAGATCTCTAAGTAATCTGTAACAGCCAGTGGAAGACTTCTTTATGTTGCTTGTGTATACAGTCAGCCTGCCTTAGAGTTTCTGTCCTTTTGCTTTTAAACAAATAAAGTATTTTACCTAGTAAAAGCATATTGCTTCTAGTGTGTGTGTGATCTGTTCGTGGTGTATTATCATCAATAATACAATCCTGTCTCTCTGAATATTCTATTCTAAATATGACTTTTTAGGTTATAAAATGGATCATTACAATAACAAATTTAAGTTAGTTAAGAAAAAAGTAACATTTATATAAAAAAAATCTCTTTATATTATTTTTTAATTACATATTTAATGATCAAATAATGATACAATTAATTACAGTTCGGTATTAATTAATAAAACACTTGTGATTCCCTCTGAAGACACACGGAATTGTCTTTTCAATCATCGTAACATTTCCTTACACCTTTATATTAGGTTCATTAAGGCAACACACTCCTCAATATCCCAACATAGATCAGCAGCAGTTTCTCACAACACGTAGTGTGAATTGTTGTGACAGTCCCAAGACATTTCACAGTCCACCAGCTTCATGCCAGTCTCACCGTAACGCAGCAACAATAAATTCCACGACTGCTGCAGCTATGGTTCCTGTGTTTGTCATAAAATCCATACGAATAACAGAGCCGACTGTGAAATGTGTAGTGAAACAGAGGGGTAGAGAGTAAATGGATCAAAGGTCTGTGATCACATTTGGTGTTTTCAGGCACGTAACGTATTCATTAGAAATGAAGGAATCTTTCACCAGGGCTCACAGAGAAAGTGAATCAATTAGTTTTGTTCCTTTATGTGCCGTGCTCTGCAAATTCATAGAAAAAAGCATGATGAGGGTATTTAATTAAAAACACAGAGATCAAGCCAAATGGTTGTACTTACGTTTGTCGTCATTTCCCACACGTTTTTATGATCATTTTGTTTGTTTTTCTTCAATAGTTTTGACTTTTTTGAAAAGGTTTTTTGAGAGTTAGCACCAGACAGATGCTGTGGGGCTGAAAGTCAGACAGGTCACTTCAGGTCATTGAATATGTTTCACAGAACACTTAGTGGCTCAACGCAATGACGCTAAACGAATGGTCTGCAGACTGGCACAGCCTGATGTCTGACGTTTACTAAGACATTTATAAACATGATGAAGAGGGACATCATGACACATTTGACACACAGAGTCCATGAGCGGAGCATATGGACTGTGTGATTAGTGCTTGAGAACGAGATACTGACAGCGTGCGTGTGTTCGTGCACGTACCCTCACCCTCTGCCCTACTTTCTGACTGATGGTGCTGCAGAAAGAAGAAGGAGAGGGAGTATCCCACAATGCCACGCTGCTCGTCCCAGGGGCCTGATGGGCGGATGGACACAGATAGGTGTGCGTAACGATGGGTGGAATCATCAATGGACGCACGGCTGCTGCGGGTGGACTGGTTGTCATCCTGATAATTGTCGTCGTCCCCACAGCAGCTTTCACTTCTTCAAATTTGACTGATGTCACAAAGAATCAAACACCAAACTTCCGCTAACGTTTTTGAAAATAAAAGCCTTTAAAGAACAGGATGTTGCACTTATTTTGAGATGGAGACACTGGCAATGAAGTCAATTTTGGCATATTACATAACGAGTATCTCATTAATTTTGCTCTATTTTCCGTGACACTGATGTACATTAATTTTGGCACTTTGTTGCTGATAGGTGTTTTTTTTTTGGACAATGGTTCTTCATGACTCCATTGTTTTATCAGCCAGAATCTATAGTCAGAAATTAAATTTACTAGCAAATACAGTTAAAAAAAAAAAAAAATAGGTCAAACAAAACATGTTATGAGTTTGGTTTTCAAATTAAGGTTGGTGGTAAAACTATCCAGATGGGGCCCAAACTGGGCACCGGGAGAAGCGTGCGGACCGTTTATAGACACTGATCGGATCAGTCTGTCTCAGTGTCTTCTGTCTTTTCTTTTAATCCCAGCAGAGACAGGGGCTCTGTGGGGGTTTTACCATCTGTTGCAGGGCTCCCTGTTCATCTTATCTCTGGAGATACCTCTTTATGGCTCTGGCTGTATGTCTGGAGTTATTGGCATGCTGCAGGAAGAATTTGGAATCAACTGCTTCTTTATGGTTTTGTACCCTGGAAGCTAAACATCTAAACTGCATAAAGATTTCACACAAATCTTTTTTTAAAACCTAAAAACAATTTAAGTTGTTAAAATGAGCAATCTTCAGCTTTATTTTGAAGAGTTACACCTTCCACTTCCTAGATGACGTTTTCAGCTTGATGCAGCTCATTGGTCGTTGGTCAGTGGCTCGTGAGTGCAGTTCTGTCCGTTGTCCAGGCGGCTGCGCGTGCCGCTGTGCCTGGCTGCAGTATATAAGCGCGGCCAACCGTCAGAAATCACATCGGTCAAACGGCTCGTTCAGTTTCTTCCCGCCACACGCTTCACTTCTCCGCTGTACCCCCCGGCGCCTGTGTCCCCTTCACGAGCCGGAGGAGACGGGGGTCCAGCGCGGGGCGACACAGCGAGGACCGACCAGCATGGACCCCCAAGCAAAGGACCGCACTAGCACGGCGGCTGCGGCGGGCGGCTTCAGCGGGCGCCTGGCGTCTCTGGGAGCGGACGGGGGTGATTCGGAGTCTGGAGCCGGCTCGGAGGAAGCCGCCGTAGGCTGCTGCAGCGATACGTTCAGCAGCCTGCCCGACATGGAGCAGGAGACGCTGGAGGACAAATTGAAAGGACTAGCCTTCAGAAAGCAGACGTCGTATCGGTGAGTGGAGAACTGGGAGGATGCTAGTGCAGGACGTGGGGCAGAGGAGGATATGCTGGGGTTTTTATTCATCTGCTCTTTCTCGTTTTTCACTGTCAGGCCAAATATTCAGAAGCTGTCATAAATTTCCAAGTGGTCATGTTTGATTTATGTGGTGATATTAAGCTAATGCTATCACCAGGATTGCACGTTCTGCTAGCTGAAGTTTATAAACATGAGGCGGTGGTGGGAGGGGTCCGGGGGGGGGGGGGGTAGAGACACTTTCAACAGTGTAAAAGATCATTTATCACATAATACACAGGCTCAGGCGAGGTAGCTGTGACAGGTCCAGACTAGTCACCACAATGGTCACACACACACACACACACACTGAATCCATGTCAGTCATGGAGCTCAACTTTTACACACACACAACAACGAGTGTTGGTCCCCATTCCCCTGTTGTGCGGTAGCCCTGTCTGTCTGTGTGTGTGTGTGTGTGTGTGTGTGTGTGTAGGGGGGGGGGGGTGAGAACAGTATTGATTTTTGGACTCTGTGTATATGTGTGTGTGTGTAAATGTGAATGTGTGTGTGAATGCCAGCAGCAGCCTGACACCCTGGTGCGAATGGCAGCTGCTGTTGATAGTGAAAACTGGCCACAGACCAAACACACCCTCGCACAGCAGTTATGTTTGTCAGATGCCACTGTCAGGAATGTGTGTTAGCCTGTCTGTCTGTCCGTGGGACATGTGTGTGAAGATCAAGTCAATCATTTCGCTTGTCACTGTTGCAAAGTAAAACAACATTTTTGGTATAAATAAGCTCCACGGTTTATGCAGTAGTTTTTTTGTACGTCCTGTATTCTCAGATTTTTTTTTATTTACCTAGGAAACACAGTTTACATCATTTTGTTTTCTCACCAGTAATTCACATCGCAATCAGATTAAATATGCCTCGTGTAAACTCATTAAAACACAATAAAGTGGGCCATTTGGGAAGGAAATTAAACTAATTCTAAAAGGGATGGTACAGTATAATCCTATTACAATCCATTTGACAGATGATAATTTCTCCTGTTGATTACTTTTCCTTTTGTTTTTGGGAATTCATACGGGGGGTTACATGTACTGTAAGGCAAAGACATTATCACTTGTAGTTACTGTGTTGTCTTGGGGGACACCATCTTTGGTTAAGTGAGGTTTTCAGGATGTTGTGGATCATTTACAGTTTCACAGCTGGTTCGACCTCTTCAGTCAGTCAAAAATACTGTATTAAACTGGTAACTAGATTTAGTACCCTTACCAAGTTTGTGTACTGAGCAGTACAATCTGCAGAAATCCAAATAAGTCCAAGCAGGTGGGCATGAGTAGACGTCACGTTTTATTATCTAACATCATTTTATGTTTTTTATATAATGTTTAATTATCTGCCTGACAGAAATTCAAGAGGTGTGGGTGACGGTTTGGATGTTGATGTTTGGAGGGGCGCTCAGCAGTCGTCAGTGACAGACGCTCAGTTTATTGACTTGAACGCTGACTAACATCAAACATAGTTAAATATAATTGTACATGGAGTCCCTGTTAGCAGCAATGCATTCTGTGTGCATTGTGAGCCGCATTGTGGTGTCCGTCAAAATGATTGTACTTTAAGTCATCACGTGAGTCTTAAAGGAGCTGCAGTTGTCAAGATGCTTTTGCAGCTGTTGTAACAGCTGTTGGATCCATGTGGATGCGAGCAGCCAAGCAGCAAACTGCACCTCTGCATGTCATGGCACCACAATGATGACAAAATGAGACCACACACTACAATACACAAGTATGCAAAAGATTTTAGGGTCTGAATAAGTTGTGTACATTACACGTAAGTACTGTAGGACTGGGAGACGGACAGTGACCGGGTCGATATGGGGATAGATGAAAATAATCACAAGGAAAGATGGGAAGAATATTCGCCCTCTGCTCTGAAGTCATTTCCAGTCACTGCATCCAGTGCTCATGTAATGTAAATGGCTTTATTGGATAGATTGGATTAATTTAATTTGGAGAGAGGCAATTTGGCTCATGCAACTGCAGCCACTGTTTAGTTTACTGTCCAATATTACGTTTCTGCTTCTGTTATTAATGAGGAAGAGGCTTAGTTTAGTGCGTTTATAAAAGAAATATATAAAATTACCAGAAGGCTTTAATTTATTTAAATGTAGATTTCTATTTCCCCCTGTGAGAGATTAGGGTGTACATAGGGCCGTATGATTTCTGCAATGCGGAAAATGCAGACAGAGTCGCAGAATTGAACAGATAAAATTGAATCCGTTGTTAAATGTGCAACGCTGTAGAATTCGCTGATATCTGTGTATGTGCAAAACAAAAGAGTTTCAGTTGCTGCAGCCCCCTGTGCGTGTTACCTGTTTAAACGGGACTCAGCTTTCCGCACACAAACGCACAGACACGGTTCACATTAAGTTCTTTGTTTTGAATTTGTTGAATTTGAATAACTGATTTTCCTCCCATCCAATCCATAGTTAGACACAATTTAAGTGAATAAATATTATTATAACCTAAAACATGGAATTCAGTAGAATAAAAATAAAAACAAACAAACTGATTTTAGAGGGCTCTTGTGTAAATGAGATTAGGCGTTTTGTTATATTTTTAAATTAATTGTATGTTAGGACTGAAAGAGTGCAGTCTGCTATCTTTAGTTATGTCAAATAAATCTGCCTCTGTCTTTTTCTAGCACTCCTCTACCATTAATTACACACAGGAGTGTCAGATAACCACACATCATGTGTGTTTTGACTGTACTGGATAAAGCTATGGGTGATCTGATTTTCTCCTGTTCGTGGAATCCGCTGCGTGGAGGAAATGTCATCAGGCGGTCAGTGGAGATGGTGTGTAAGAAGGTAGTTTACATAGCTTTGAAGCAACCCGTGCCGAGATGTGAATTACCATATGTGGCGATATGAAAGAGCTGAGAAATTATGCTGTTAGACATCAAAAGCAGAGAGTGTGTGTGTGTGTGTGTGTGTGTGTGTCTGCTTCTGTGTGTGTGTGTGTGTGTGTGTGATGGTCAGTTGCCTGCAAGAATTAACTAGTTGACCAAGCAGCTGAGTCTGCAAGTTAGTGACTCATGGCCTTGTTTTCCGGTCACTTTCTGCTTAGCTGTCTGTGGCAGATCAGACCAATATTTCCTTCATTTCATTTTGTGTGCTGTCCACCTGTCAAGTAGTTAGTCATCCACAGTCCCATAGCTCATTAAATACTACAAAGCTCCCCAAACCCTTAAAACTAAGCTTTAACAGAGTGTTTATAGCATCATAACAGCACTTGTACTCTGACCTGAATAATCCACACTCACTGAGCCCTCTCTGTGTACATTAAGTCTATACCTAGACGCCTACAATATTTGCAGCCTTACTGGAAAATCCTTTTACAGATTTACAACCAACAACCAAGGCCTGTTCTCAGATGCACATATAAAATATTCAGTGCAGCTTACTGAAGGCAGGAGATATAATGGTGTATCTAATACATCAGATAATGGCATCTTATTTAGTAAAACATTGTTTTGTGTGATAATGTTGTATCAATACAAGCACACCAAATATATCGTGACTCGTATATAAATAAAAAACACAACAAATCATACTAATTCAAAGTATTTGTAATTGCACAGTAGTCCACATACGTACGTTTAGTTAAGCTGGAATAAACTGTAATACAGACAGAGGACACAGGACTTTTTTCAGATTGAATGTATGACTCACTTAGCACAACAAAATAAAGCATGGGGAATATTTTCCATGTGCATTTCCATGCTACAGGTAATTGTCTGTGAGCGGATGGGCATGTTCACAATCTTGTTCGTCACTCAACTGAAGGTAGCAGACTTTATGTGAATGTTATGTCTGCTACACACTCTGCAGGTGCAAATGGACTACTCCCCTCAAAAACACACATGATATCAGAACTCTACAGTTACTGAACTAAAGCCTGTACCTGGCAAACTGACGAGCTGCCTCTGACCTCCGACACCGGTGGTAAAAATGCCAACGTGACCTGTTTTCCCAGGAGGGAAACACAATGCAACAAATGTTTTGTTTCATCACTCAGCTTAACATGTGGTGGGATTTCACCACTGCCTCTGTGGGAAGTGGTGCAGAAACAAACTGCCACAGAACAGGATGTCGTAACATTATCCCTCCACTATTTACAGCCCACGTCACAAACGGCAGATCACAATAAATGCTTGTCATACCACAGCCCAATATACTTGTGGTTTCTGTGCCTTCTTAGCAGTTGTGTCACAGCCTAGAGTAGCGGAAGGCTGACACGAGGAAAGAGGCAGACATAAAAAGATAGAAATGTATCTCATGTTGCTACTGCTGTGTACTACCTGCAGGGATAAACAACGATCAAAGGCCTTTCATCATCTGACAGAATATGAAACTCTATTCAGCCTTCAATTAGGACAGAATACAAAGGGAGAACAGAGGCAGGAATAAAAAAAAGGGGTGGGGAAACACAATCGGTATTGGACAGTTATTTGCGCT
Source organism: Microctenopoma steveboyesi (assembly GCA_032359275.1). Lineage (NCBI taxonomy): Eukaryota > Metazoa > Chordata > Actinopteri > Anabantiformes > Anabantidae > Microctenopoma > Microctenopoma steveboyesi. The sequence goes on along the minus strand of JAUMHF010000015.1, from coordinate 11,340,902 downwards.
AAAGTCAAAGGTGTGTCACCAATCGTGATGTTTAAAAAGGAGAATAAAGAGGAATAAAAACGATTCCAGGGCGATGCTGACGCATTTTAGACATGTGCTGCGCTGGTCGATGGAGAACGGACACAGTAGGCGGAGTAATAAATGTTCTCAATCTCTGAAAATAAAACAAATTTGATAACTTGTGTGATTTCCAGGACCAGCTTCTTCTGTGAGAAAAAGGCTTTTAAGGTCTCCGTTATATTTATAACAATGGAAGCTGCTGCCTATTGATGATTGATTGCTGAACTTTGTGATTAAACTCCTTCATCCTAAAAACTTAATTATATTGCTCTGAGTTGTACCAAAGTAAACAATAGAACAGCATGTTTGACTTGAGATTTGATGTGTAGTCAATATACGTAGCTCATGGCTGTCGAAGGCCTTCATGAATTTTTAACCTTTATAATCCGAGTCTGCAGTTGTTTTGTATAAACAATGCACGGGAGTCAACAGCCTAAAGGACAGAGATATTTCAGATTTAGAAACCTCTTTAATGTCGTGGTGCTTACAGTAATTGTGTAACTGAGCAATACATCACCGTGCGGTACAATGGTGTTGGTTTCCCCAAGGAAATTAAATTTGAAAGGCCAAAACAGAAGAAATACTCATTTTACACAACCGGGGACATTCAGCACATTTACAAAGGGCCGTGGTCATCACAGAGAGTGCACACAAACCTTTATTTTCTCCTGTGTGTTTCATATGAAAAGCATAATGAACAGTGTGTATTAAAATGCACAGTCATTTCAGATGTGCCATCTGTTAGCTTTAAGCGTGATGCCTATGTATGTTCTCAGTTCTTGGTTTGGAAATAATCATTATTACACTGTTTGCCTAAGTATGTTAAAAATGCTTGATTGGTGGCAAAACCAGTCAAAAGATCAAACTTATTTTGTCTTTAAAGATCTGGAAGTGAAGTGCCATATGTGTTGAGTAGCATATTAGTGTGGCTGGAGCAGACTACATGGAAGCTCCTGTGCAGGTGTGTGCATGCATTATTGTTCATATATACCTGCTCTCTCTCCATCTTTACATTGCCCTCTTTGCTGAAGTGGATCTAATAGCTAAAATCAATAGGGAACAAGATCTTTGACCTGAATACACCTGCCCACTCTACAGTGCTCTCCTAGGTTTTATGGACTGGTTCTGTAGTCTGTGTTAAATTCAGTGATGCGCTCGGCTCAGTCTGGCCAGCTTAAAGACACTCATGAATTTTCAAGCAGATGATCAGAGCACTGGTTGTTGATGAAATACAAGGGTCACTGACACTATTTTGCCTCTCCCCTCTCATCCTCAGAGCGGATGAGCAGGTAGACGTGCATATTTATGATACTCTCTCCCAGCATGTTGATGTATGGAGCTTCAGTTTGCTTTTTATCCACAGTCCTGTTGCACACTGCTGTATCAGTGGAGAGTTTTATTGCCTGTGGCCGTAAATCCCCATCGTTTTACTGCCAAAGCCGTGAGAACACTTTTCAGTAAATATTTTAGTTTAAGTGGAACTAACAGTTGTTTTCATTATGAATGAATCTGCCAATTGTTTTCTTGATGAATGAATTGTTTGTTTGGTCTGTAAAGTTGGAAAGTAATAAAAAATGCACTTAACAATTTCCCAAAGTTCAAGTGCACACTAAATTATTCAAAGCATAGTTATTTATTTCATCAGCCAGCAAATACTGAGAACATCTGGAATGTTTTTGCTCATGAAGTAAATAAAAATCATTTAGAAAAATAACTGATTTAGGGTGAGCTATAGTGGGTTTTGAGGAGGAGGAGTAGTCTAGGCATTGCATGTCCAATATTGCATAAAGTGTCTTCTATATAAGTATATAATGTTGTCATATTTATTGATCTCATTGGTAAAATGTTGTTTGCTGCAGTAGATGTTGTTGCTACTGTGAGGTGTTGGTGTCTGTTCCACACGGGAATCGAACCACTCCCCTCAGGGTATGTAGAATGCTGGGCTACCCACTGTGCCCCATATCAGTACTATGCTGCAAAAACCTCAGACTTGTCAAGTGTCCATCCAAATTTAGTTTATTTTTTAAAGACCGTTGTCAGAGGAAGATATTAAGTGTTCATCAGTTTTTCCATTAGCGCCACCAGATGCATTAAGAGAAACACTCAGTTGTGCTGATTGTGAAGTCAGGTTGAGTTTGCAGAATAGATCTTTAGTTAGTGATATGAGGAACATGTGTTTCTGTGCTGAAATGCTGTTTATGTACTAAATTGACATTAATGTAACATAAATGTGTAATTTCTGACCCAACAAAGGATTTCATCGCCCGTTTTAAGCAAGCTTTACATGCAAGGACAAAGACACCACTTGGGATGAAGATGAGGTCAAACTGAATGTAAGCAGCGTGTAGCGGACGGATGCTGTGATGATGAAGGCAGCCCGTGTGTCTTTTCCTGGCTCAGTCAGACGTGATGAATAATGCGTGTGTGAATGCTGGTGTGAGGGTAAGTGTGTGTTAATCGTGATGTTGTGGTGTGACTCACTAATGGTCTCTCTCTCCTTACATTAAAAGCAGGTGGACACTTTAGTACATTCCTCTCTACCTTGTCTGAGTGCCGTTGTTCCAGTTGGCTGGCGGTGTGTTTGTGTACGCTTATGCACATCAATCATTTTCTGCTGAGAAGAAGACGGGTTGTGTTGATTATGTCTCTTTTTGGAACAGTAGGATTTGTGACTCTCTCTCTCTGTTCGTAGCCTTTTCAGGAGTGTTTGAGAGCATGAGCGTGTGTGTGTGTTGGGGGTTATTTTGCCCATAATGCTGTGTGCTGAGGCATTAAGGGGGATTGGCTGACAGGAGCCGCTCCTTATTAGTCGTCTGGCTGGCTGTTAGAGGCTTTTCCTGCTTGGAAATGGAAGCTGAAAAAATAGAGGGCAAAAGGCGAAAACAACAGAGAAAAGAGAAGAAGATCTTCCTGGTGGTGTCATAGACAAGAAGAGGAACCTCGTTGACCAGAACCTTGACATGTTGAATATTAGTCAATGACTTCCTCCTCTATCAGACCACTTGTGGTGTTGTGAAAGGAAACTTCTCGAAAACTTCAACTGATGTTTGTGGCCTTTTATTTTTTAACAAACAGCAGCCAGTGTTGTTCTTCAGAGCAGCATTTCACAAATGCCTGTTACAAATACGTCTTGTTTCAACAGTCTAATAAACTCACAGGGGTCACAGGGTCTTTCTTTGACCTGTTTGGCAGTAAACACTACAACAGAAGAATATTGATAATACAATATGGCTGAAGAGGCCACAGTGTGGTAATTACATCAACAAAGGCCGACCTGAAACCTGGCACATGTTTCCTGACCCCATCAGCATGAACAACAATCATGTAATCACACTGATTCTAATGTAATAAAAGTCTGGTCTGATTTAGACCACAAGCCAGGAGCGCACCCCCCCAACAGCCACTGTGTCCTGCTACTATATGTGTTACTATAGGTTTCTGTTTACGTTCCACACAGGAAACAGACGCAAGCTGTAAACTGGAACAAGCTGTAAACCGTGTCAAGATAAACACAACGCACACTTGGTAAACATCTACGAAAGTACAATCAAATATTTACGACACTAATCTGAAACGTTACCTAATTAGAGGACAGAAATTGTGCTGTAATTACGCATTTATTCTCCTAATTTCGTGATCAAAACATTTAAAGAACCACTCGCCCTGCTGGGTTTCATTGATGGACTTTGTAAAGAAAAGCTGTCCGCAGCAACAGCTGTCAAGTTGTTTTTGATCGAGTGTTTCCTTTAGTTACACTATAATGACGTGTTCTAGTATTGATCACTGAAAACAGCCATTTACATTTACAGATCTATTGTGTGTAAACACGGTGGCGACGATCGATTGTTAGATGGTGTGAGTGCGGAGTGATTGTCGCTGGCTCCAAGCTGCATGTGTACAGTCAAACCTGCCTTTGTTACACTGTCTGTCCAAGGTGGCATTATTTTTCCACTCTGCTTATCTGATAATGTACAAATCAAGCACAGAATGTGCGTCTCCAGAGACTGCAGAGACAACAGATTGGAGATGGCGTGAACTTGGGTGGAACTAGCTGGGTTATGCTACCAAAAAGTAGCTGACCACCTTCTTCAGCTAACTTCATCCACCACGCTGCTTGTCAGGGCAGCTTTTGAGTCTCCCAGTTTCGCCTTAAGTGCAAATTAGGTAACACTAGTTTAGTAACATTTTGTAATATTGCTGTGTCTATGACTAAGTAGTGAAGTGAATGCACGCATCTGTACATATAGAGAAATCAGCAGCCGTGTTATCCTGCAATTGTGATTTTACGGGAGCACCCCCCCCCCCCCGGCCTTCCAACAAGCCCATCTGTCTCGTTGGAGCCGATAATGAACCTGTGGAATTGACTGCTGAGGTGACACTGACTTCATCACTGTATCGCCAGCTCACAACCCTGTTGTGTGTCTGTCTCGTACTGGTATCAGTGTGTAGAACACAGGATTTAAAAAACATAATGGACAACACTAAACAATAAAATTACCTGCTCTGAAATAACTTTTACATGATAAATATCCATAATTTATTTATTTTTAAAAAACTTTCCATGTGAAAAAGTATAGTTTGTATAATATCATATTTTGCTGAAATCTTCAATTTTATTGATAGAAAAGTTATTTTATTTACTTTGCAGAGGAAGCTGTAATTTAACCTCCCCCTAAGAGAAAGAGAAGCTTTTTCTACTATTTCCTGACACAATCACAAAACCCAGAATAGACTTGTGTTTGTGCTTTTGGGAAATTACATAGGAAATGTATTTTTATTTCAGTATTACAGTAAATACTTTCAGAATTTAAATTGGTTATCTTAATAAATCTCATGTTTCTTTCGTCTGATCCTTTTGATATGTTTTACTGACTTTTAATCCTCCGCTAACAGACTGACAAAGTGGATTTTTTCCTCATTCCCTTTGTTTTATTGTCTGGTGTAATCATCTTTTTAAATGTATTTTAGAGGTTTTGATGGATGTGAGAGATCTGTGGCTCTGATGCCAAATGGTTGTGCTGACTAAATTGGTGAAGCGCTCAGCTGCAGCTGCTCCGTCAGATGGGGCCACTGCTCAGGAGAGATGTGGGTATTACTCTGTCTGGTTCTTTGTTTGTCTCATTTTCTGTTGCCTTTTTGGTGACTGTGGACAAAAGAATATAACCAATATAACCTGTGTCTTTCTTTATTTATACACACACATACACTAGAGTAATCATAAACGTGTACTGTATGTGCTACATGGGTTAACCCTGACCTTTCACAAGTGTCTCTTGTGTTTTTGTGCGTATGTGCAGGTAGGATTACCGAGCACTGATCATCTCTCAGCACTCAGAAAGATGAGTCCCCACTCAAAATCAGAGCACTCGCTCGCTCATGCATACATGTATGTGCAGGTTTTTAGACGCACATTATAACGTGACTCAGAATCTTGTTTGTCTCATTTTCAGTCTCCAGTTAAGTGTTTCTGTCGCTTTCTCCGTTTTGCATTTCGTCCCCGACTCAAGCGGTCGAACTCACGACCTCAGCTGCAGAGACACGCTGTAATTAGTGAGACAGCATCTTCATCTTCCTCTGGCTCTGTGTGTGTGTGTGTGTGTGTGTGTGTGTGCGTGTGTGGACTAATTGCTCAGGTTAGATGAGCACCATTGGTGAATGATTAATTTTATTAGGCAGCTGTAGCCTGAGGTTAGAGAGACAGTACATATACCTTTTTTGTCACTTTCTCTGTTTGTATTGTAAGGATTTATACTTTTTACCTTTAATTTCTCATCTCAATCCTCATTCTTTTATCACTGACACTGTGCAAATTTATATTTTCATATTAAATTCATATTCCAATATATATCATTTCAGATAACCAAACTAACTGTTAGCATCAACTGCTAACCGAAGCTCTTTCCACCATAATCAGTGGGGTGGGGTTTTATTCTTGTAGTGATTGGTCTGCAGAATAATTTGTATGGTTTTTCAGCCATGTCAGACATTTGTACCTAAATCACGTTCGTCACATGTGGTAGAAGCAGACCCTCTCAGTTTTCTGCATCTGTGCCGTGAGGAAGAACGCAATGAACTCATGAAACATATCGCCCTTAAGAGAGACTAGTTAACGCTAGTTAAATGCAAAGCTGAACTGTTTTGGTTGGCTAACTGCTGGCCTAGCATGAAGCTTTAAGGCATAGCTTTCTGTTAACGTGCACGTTGGAAAGGATTGATGCTCTATCTGCCCATGTTTCTATGTTTTGTTCAGAAATGTTTTCTCTGCCACGATGAGCTGAACTAGCCGTGGCGGACATGGTGCCATAAAGACGTAAATGTTCCAGAACGTTTTGTGTTGGAGCCATAGTTTGACGGCCAAAGATATTTAGTTTACTACATCATTAAACTGAAGAGAATTGGCCTCGTTAGTCAGTTATGAACACAACTGTTTCCTGTGCATGTGGATCTCTCACACACACCAAACCTTCTCTCTTCTCGTACCCTCCTTTGTCTTTTCTCACTTTTTGCCCCCTTTCTGTCTCCGTCTCCTTTCATCTTGCCGTCTTTATCAGTTTCTCATTTTCTCTGCTGTCTTCTCTCTGTGTGAGTCTATTCTAAGCAGTAAAGGTCAGATACAGATGCACAGCATGAATTTGATGCCTCCCCCACATTGCGCTTTCTCACACACACACACACACTGACAGACTGTGTAATTATGTAGGTGTTAGAGGAAGATTTGAGAGAGAGAAAGAGGGAGAGCATGGGTGAGGAGAGGGCAGTATCGCTCCTATGTTCTGCCTCTGGTTCATGACATGTAGTAGCTGATTGTAGAGTCAGATATTCACCTTATCATCATTGCTGTGACATATTGCTCTTTAAATCAGTGCACAGTAAGTAATGGAAGTGGAAGTAATGTTTAAACCTAAACATCATACTATGAGATTATTTCATCCTATTATCATAAACTAACAAAGCTTTGGATACTGATTGTTTTCAGCTTCTAATGCAGAAGTGGGTGTTTGCTAAATGTAGGCTTCTGTGTGAAAAAATTAAACGAAACCTTCTGTTGACATTTTTGCATAAAAACATGATTGATTATTAGATATCGCTGCAGTAAATATACAGTGTGTGGCGTGATGTACTTGAAACACTGGAAACTGATAAAATATCTTCATAAATAACTTAAAATTCAGCATATTTGTTTTTTTTTTTGTAAATCCACATTTCACATTGCAACTCGTTTGCTAAAGGTGGGGCAACGTTAAGTGTGTTGAAAGATTTCATGATTTGACAACCAAATAGACCAAGCCGAGACATGTCTACTTCATGGCTCAAATGGTTTTCTGCTCCAGCTGCCACTCTTTTGTTCTCTTTTAAAATCTGTTTGGATCTGGGAAGAAGCAGTGCAACAAGGATTTCTTTACAGTCCATTTGAGCATGTTTCAATGCAGATTCACAGTTCACCTCAGGCGCACTTCACCCCTACAGTTTACTCACCTCCAGCTTGTTTAAAAAGAAAGAGAAGTGTTCAGCACAGCGAGGAAACTCGGCTCTTAATCTGTTGCGTTTGTAGCTCTTTGCTTACTGGATGTTATATTAGGCTATATAAAAAATATCTGGCTTCACTTTCCTGGACTTGCTGTCAGGCTGAAATATGCGTGTATGTCTGTGGAAGCAGTCAGGTGTCCCCTCCTTGTACCAACCAGTAATTGTACCGTGTTCTCAGTTTGACAAGCAGCTAATGTGCTGTGTGTTCCTGTGTGCGTGACAGCTGAAACTAGGCTCAGTCCAAACACTTCTTGGGAACTCCAGGAGTTACTCTTAATCTACTCCAGGCCCCGTTCTTCTTGATCCTCTCCTCATGCAGCAGTGTCACACACCTGAGATTTTGTGAGTGTCTCTCCCTCCAGTTTGTGTTGTCCGTCGCAGCAAACATTTGCATGTGTTCTGTGACTTTGCATTGAAGTTTGCATCACATTTAGTCTCAGAACACTTTTTGTATGTATCTATGTGTTTGATTTCACCTGCCCAAACAAGCAAACTTCTCATAATCCCAACTGGCATGAGCGCGTCAAATCACTGACTAAGTATCAATAAGCTAAATTAGCTGCAGGCTGTGTGTGTTGTGACTGGCAGCTCATTGAGAGAGTGCAGCAAGTTTTGTTTAACAGACGCCTTTACAGCTGCCTCCCAACTCTGCTGCTCCGGGTGAGGCTTGAACTCACAACCTCAGCATCGCTCTGCGGGTTACTGTCCTACAAGCACCGGACGCACTACTGGAGCTGAAGGATATATTTCATTCCCATTCTGTTTTAAATAGTTTAGTGTTTGATGATAACCTGGCTTATTTTTGACCACCTGTAAAGACAGAGCCACAAAATCATTTAGCCCCCCTGTCTGTGTTTGTGGTATAAACACGGCCTCGCTGCCTGGTGCCGTGCAGTTTGCTAAAAATCCTCAACCTATAGCTGAATTTGTTCTCATTAATAGTATGTCTCCACTCATCCTCGTTTTTCAAACCATTAAGACAGAAACCACTCCACTCTCTGTGAGTGCATGTGGTTTTTTTTCCAGCAGTATGTTGCGTTGACACCCCACCACTATGACTGTTGGTAGTCAGTTCACACACAATAAGCCGTTCTCTCACTCTCATTTCTCTCTCTTCTACTTATAGAAACAGAGTGGGTTTTCTGAGTGGGAGTTTTTTTTTTTTGGGAAAAGATGCACTGCTGACTCTGCTGGACCACAAGAGCGATAGAGTCTGGTAGCGAAGCGTCAACTAATACAGTAAAATAATCCGTTTATCACGTTGATCCAAATTGTATCCTGAGAGTAACTCAGCCTGAAGATGTTTCAAATATAAAGAAATTCAAATAAGAATAACCAAATGTAGTAATTGAACTCAAAACCTTTTATAAAATAGTTAAAAATAAATTAAAAGCTGCTTTTCTGTTTTATTTTCTCTTGCTTCTTAGATTTTCTATTAACAAAATGAGTAAACAATGTTGACTTTTTTTTTCAACTTTACTTTTAGTGAGTCTTTACAGCATTATTAAACTTTCTATGGTTGTGTGTAGGCTTAACTTAGGTCAGAGAAGGATTATGGTCACATGCAGACATTCATAATATCATATTTTTGTCCATTTAGTTGTTGTTACTGTAGCTTTTCAAGTGGTTGATGCTGTGTTATTATGGCCTGTTTTGACTCATTTCCTCTCTCGTCTTGATGCCAGTGGCCACTTTATGTTTCCTGTCTGCTTTCACAATGACCTGCTGCTATTTAAACACAACAGGATCCTTTGACTGAATTATGAATTATATATAATCCAGTACATTTCTATTTTTATTGTCATTATGAAAGCAAAGTTGATCTTATAGCTACATTTTTGACTTCCTTGATTTTGTTGTTTTAAAATGACTTTTATGCAGCTGCTGCTTTATTTAAAATGATCTGAAATGAAACCAAAAGTGTGAGTAAGGGAAAAGGAAGAGGACACATGCAGTGGTTGGATGGAGGGATAAAGATGCAGATATAGAGGTGGATGAGGGTGAGCAGTGGAAGGAGAGAGTAAAGGTGTGAAGGAGAGATGATGAGGAGGAGGACGAGAAGAGAAGCCAAGGCCTTTGGGCAAAGCCAATACCGCCTACAGATGCTCTCTCCTCCACTCCCTCTCTCTCTTCTCACAGTTTCCCTTTTTCTCTCTCGTCTTCTCTTGCCTCGCGTGTTGTCTTGTCCTCTTTCATCTCTGATCTCTCTCTCTCTCTTTTCTCACTCGGTCCAGTCCCTTTTCTCTCTAATGTAACATTCTCTAAGCGTTCGCTCTCCCTCCTCATTCACCCCCAGAGGAGTAACAATGTAGGCTAGTGGAGAAGTGAAGCGAAGGGCAGACATGCTCACTCTGTCAAACACGCACTCACACCGCCACCTCGTCCAACGAAGGGCAGAAGCAAAGCTGCACATCGTCTGTTTGTCAAAGTTTGGGATCAGCAAAGTTTATTGTTATTTATTTATCCTGGAGTTTAGCTCTGGGTGTGTGACTTAAACAGTATACCGTAAAAATTAGCATAGCAACTAGTGGTAAATATAAAAAAATCGGATGAAGAGAACACAAAATGCAGAGAGGGTAAAATGAAGACACATGTTGCTGAGGGAGCCAGACGATGCTTATAAATAGAGGGAGGAAGGTCAGAGGGAAAGACTCAGGCTTCCTGTATCCAGCCTCACAACCGGATACACATACACATGTACATAAAATGAAAGTGTAACATCAGTGTTTCCCATTTTTCTACATGAAATAATTTATTATACTTCATTTTTTTAAAGGTTAACTGTGATATCTTCTCCACTGTTTTGCCCTTGCTTCAACTAATGACTAATTTAATCATTAATTAGCCTACTTAGCCTCAGGTAACAACACACAAATAACAAGACAGAGACCTTGTTTTGTCCCATCAACAGTCCAAAATGTGAGATATTCAAAGTAAAATGTACTGTGAGAAGCACAAGCAAAGCGTCTTTGATTCGTACAGTACGTAGTTTGTTTCTACCTGTTTCTACTTCTTTTAGCTACTTCATCATCTTCTCTTGTGTGAAACTGCTTTACTTTGCTTCTTTGTCTCAACCACTTTTGTTACACATCTCTTTTTGTCTGTGTGTTTCCTGTGCGAGTCTGCACGTTGTGTGGTCACCACGTTGCACTTGCGTTCACAAGAACAGTGTGTTGTCCAGAAGAGCGCGTGTGTGTGTGTGTTTGTGAAGACACTGATCGTTGTAATAAGAGTTGATAGTGTACGTGGCTGCAGCTGCTCTCACACACCCACTCCCTGTCAGAGAGACACACGGAGAAGAGAAAAGAAGACTGTAATTAAATATATTACACTTATTAAAGCAGAGAAAAAACCCAGAATCAAACTCAAGAACAGTTTTTACAGACCACATGCTGCAAAGTGTCACTAAGGAATTAATTCAAATATTTTTTTATTCCCCACAACAATTAATAGTTGCTTAATCTTTTTCTGTCAAACAACATGTTTCTTGTTTTTTACTCTTTAAACATGCCTGCGCCACAGTGTCACAGCACATCAGACGAGGGATGTCACGATACCTGAAAGTTGGTAGTTTTAAATTCTACAATTTTAATGCAAGACAAAGAGAAATAAACCAATTAAATGTGTGTTTTGTTCCATCCAAGTAGCAAGAACGAGAAGGAGCCTTGAAATAACGTAAAAAGTACTGCAATAAAAAAACCAAACTATTTTAAGAAGTCACTCTCCAGTCCCAGACGGCTAGATACTGTAGGTGTACCTTCACGCTTTCAGGAATTTGCTATGAACTTACTGAAGTATCAGTTCTGGTGACATCCCTACATTTAGACATGTCACAGCAGGAAACGCACAGGAGAAGCTATATACAGTTATATTTTGCCACTTTAAGGCAGTAAAAGGTTCTGTCCAGGTCACAGGGAGAACCGTGACCATGTGATCTGACACAGTGACCATCTGGGTGGACATCAGTGTTGCTAGTGCTGCTCTTCGATTAAGTGTGCAGATTGTGACAGTGGTGCCTATTTAGAGACGTCTTCCGATCCACAGGTGCGTGATGTGTTTTATTTGGTAGATAATCAGTGCGGCACAGCGGGGTGGGGAGACAGCTGAGCAGAATCATTCAGGCTGGTGGCTGGTTGTCGTCCACCGCTGTGGCACCTACGGCTCCGAGCAGAGGCTGAATTATCAGCAGACACATTTACTTCCAGTGACTAACGGGGAGTGCGAGGTGGCACACAGCACAGAAAGACAGGGAGGAAGACGGACAGACAGAGAGGAATGCTGTGTGCTCGGATAAAACTGGGAAGGAAGTCTGAGTGGAGTTGCTATGACAACCCCACCCCACCCCCACCACTCATATGTACAAATACACACATGTACACACATTGACCAGTGTAGTGCGTGGAGTTGGGAAATGCTTGTGTGCGATTGTTGTGGAGTGTGTGCAGGTACGAATTTGTACAGACTAACAATAAATAAGTCGTATCCCCAGCTCACGATAGCAACTCTGTGTCGGGCGGTGTGTGCGTGTGTCTTTTGTGTGTTGATTTCTTCCTGCTATTGTCAGTTGTTGTTGCATGTATGTGTGCAGGCATGTTCCTGCCGCTTTGTGTGTATTTTGAGGTGCTTGAGGTCAGACTGAGGCTGAAAGCTGTAGGGTCATGTGTTGTATGTAATTATTCACTGTTCAATTATTCACGGTTGCTTGTGTGTTACTAATTTTATTTAGATAAAAAGAATTTGTTATTTAAGGTACATTGGAAACGTTGGGGCTTCCAGATGAAAGTTAGAAAAAAGTATTAAGCTGCAGAAAGGTTGGGAAGTGAGAGCAGCATAGGGTACATCTGTCCTAAAACTTACTAAAAATATGGTTAAAATCACAGATTTGTACTCATCAAGTGTCGATTAGCATGCTATAAGCTAACTAAACAAAAAGAGGTTTTTCTGGTGTTCAGTATGTTTTTTTTTTCTCCTGTGTTAAGCACATACAAGGTGAAGGTTGTGTTGTGCGTTCTCATATGTTAAAATTAACAACCGCCGTCACAAGACGCTCCCGGCATCTGTCTCATGAAGTCTGGGCGACTTTTGTGTCGTGATCAACCTTTATCTATCACTGTCTATCACCTGAGGGACTGTAGAGACGCAGCACGTCCTCTGTCTTTGTCTCACTCTCTGGGCATGCTGTGTCACCAGCGGCAATGAACAAGCCTTCCACACTGACCCACATAGAAGCGGAGCGAGAAGGAGGGAATAAAAGGAGGTAGAGAAACTGGGAGGAGATTGAAAGACATCGGAAAACATTTGTTAGAGGAAGAGCAGCAGATTGATCACTGGTAGTTTTTGCTGTTTCACTCATTCCCAGTGACACATGTCCCTGCTTATTATGACACGGTGATGCTGTGTGTGGCTTTATTAAAGACGTGATATTCAAATTCAGTGGAAGATAACGCTGTCTACTGGCACGTTGGCGACGTGCCACCATTTTTGTCAGCGTCATATGTCAATTGTTTGGCTCATGGTAAGTCACTGCTGTCACTCCCCACCAACGTGCAGCATGTTGATCCTTTGCTGGCATATGCCCCCGCTCACTATTGATATGTTGCTGCTCAGCCGCACATGACAGGTGACTTGAACAGCCCTGATTATCTTGTCACAGCGGCACCTGTCAAGTTGTGGGAAACAGGACAAATGTGAAAAGGGCCACTTTGTGATGGCTAAACAATTTGGGTGTTTCGAGTATGCAGTGGTCATGACCTGCTGAAACTGGCCCATGGAAGGACGGAGAGTGAACTGGATTGGGGGTGCCCAGTTCTCGCTGATGCATGTGGGAATGGAAGAGCACCTATCTGGTCCCATCCTGCTGAAGAGCCTCCTTCGTTCAAGGCAAGTTCAGTGACATCCCACCTTTCTCCCAGGAAAGTTATGTACAGTGAACAGTGGTCTCTGCTGCTGGAACTGGTCATTATAAATCAGTGAGAAGTGTTTTTGGGCAGTGGAACAAAGACACTCAGAATCAGTACACGCGTCTAGCTCAAGATCTAGTAGAGTGGTATATTATCAGGCAGTTCTTGATCTTTGGCTGGAACTGAAGTGTCCTCAACTGCTAAACAAAGTAAATGATGAGATATGAAACACAAACCTTCCTCGTGTTTAAACTGCACCTGTGCTGGTTTAGGAGCCATTATTTTGTGTCACGATTCGCCCCGGTCTGCCCCGCCTCCCGGTGTTTTGTTTAGTTCGTTCGGTCTCTGTCATGTCACGCCC
>JAUMHF010000015.1:11258314-11326954 GCA_032359275.1 Microctenopoma steveboyesi | reverse complement strand
TAAATGATGAGATATGAAACACAAACCTTCCTCGTGTTTAAACTGCACCTGTGCTGGTTTAGGAGCCATTATTTTGTAAAGGCAGTTTGAGGTGTGAGATATTGCACATACACTCCATGTAGGAGTAACGCACTGTCCCTTATCAGCTTTCTTTAAATTCCCAAATCATCGTAAAAAAGGTCAAAGTCCTGGCCTTCAAATCCTCATATGTGCTGCACAAACATTTCTCAAAGAGAACTGATGAGTGTGTGTGTGCGCATGCATATGTGATCACGAGGTAAAGTACTTGTGTCTGCATGTGTCTCAGGTTGCCCTGGCCAGGTTATCTCTTATGTAATGTGCTAAATATAACTCAGATTCACCTGTAAGGGAAAAAAGGAGAAAAAACACAGAGGAGAAGTAAGAGAGAAGGATGGATGAGGGGAGGTCAGAAACAAGGCTGAAACATCACTCAGAGATTATTTTATCCTCCTTTCTCCCTTAAACACTAGTTTACAGCACTATCGCGATATTAGCGCCGTCACAGCATTTTATTACTTGTGTGACGACGGAGCTGATTTTATTGTCTCTTTTTTAATGTGTTTTTGTTGTCAGTGTTGTTGAGAGAAGTACTTTTTAGAACACTTTTGTGTAGCTAGATAATCCGTCTGTGTATTTATATGACAGACTTTCTCCCCGTGGCTAAAAGATGCCATGAACTCCTCCTGTGTGACAGTGATCACACGTTACACCATCCCCGAGAAACTCCTCTTATTATCAAGTCATATTATTATTGTGTTGCTTCTTTTCATTGGGTGGAGGTGAGCTCAGGATGTAGATGAGACTCAGTGGATCCAGTGGCTCTCACACTCAGTTTCTTTTTTTTCACTGTTTCCATGAACTTAATGTCACCCGCGCGTCGTCTGTCCACAAGCCTGATCTACCACAAGCTAATTCATACCAAGTAGGTGTTTTTTCTGCAGCTTCGCCTGAATCAAAAAGAACACACTTGCATACACACTGTGACACAGAACAGAGCTCAGATGTCTGGTGTCGGGTCTCTGTTGCTGGTCACGCCGATTGGCATAATTACCTGATCTGTGCTGTGAGTGTGTAGGGAAACAGGCGTCAGCTGTGCCAGTCCTCGCTGGAGTTCAGTGAAAACCGTTTGGGAATAATCATGATAAATGTTGAAACTGGCGGCCAGGGAGCGAAGAGAGGCAGGGTTAGAAGAGTGCGCTGGTTTCAGCGGCTTTTTGGCTACAGGTGGGTGAAACTTACGCTGTTTTTTCCTTTGAGGTTCTGCCTGGAATTGCATGTGCACAGGGATCATAACCAGTATAATGTCATGTCATGGATGTTCCTTCGAACCAGTCATGAAACAAATCAGCTCTCGATACGTTTCTTGTCACTAGTCACTGTCTCTAAATGTCAAACTGAACGGCTCTGACTGCTGTGTGCTTCTTGCTGCTGATATTAACTCTTTGGCTTGGAACTGTGACGAATCTCTGCAGGTGTGTTTAATCTCTTTTGGAGCGTTTTTAAATGGACGTGCGGGAATGTTCTGAAAACCGAAGCCAGTGTAGGTTACGTTGAGTTCAGAGCTGTTTCACCGATCGAGTTTGTGTGAGTGTCGTATCTTTGCAGTGTTTGATAGCGTTGGTCATTCAACCTTGTGTGCTTCGGCTGTATGGATGAATTGTTTACATGCATTTTCCCCAGAAAGCAACGGAACTGCACCACTACGTCTTAAAGTGTTGCACATCTGACATTTTGAGTTTCAGACAACTATCTACCAAACATAACAATTACTTAGCACTTCTGAGATTGTGTTATTTTTGACTCTTTCACATTTAAGATTTATCGGCACAGGAAAAAGAGAAACCCATTAAAGCATTATCACAATATGAAAAAGTGGTTATGGATGCATACAGTAAATCTCTTTATTAAAGGGTTAGAGATTTAATCATTCCAGGGTTTCATAATATTCAGAGCTCCAGTGGGTGTCATATTCGAACACCTGTGATAAAAAGTGGACGGCACCAGCAATGTCATATTTAAAGTGGTGCATTTTATCCCCTGAACGTGCATCACAATCCCAGTGTAAGTTAGTACACCAGTTAAGCCTGCTGGTTCAACGCGCCAGGCCCTGCACTGGCCCACAGGTGTGTGGCTACTAACCTCTGTCATTTGCTACCGAAACTCTGCAGGATGCATGAACCAAAGTCCTGCTTATGCTGATATTGACCGAGCTGAAGCCACAATGGAAAGTTGATCGGGTAATTGTAGATGTCTGGATCCTGCAGATCTGTAGCCTCAGATATATCACTTTACAGAGATATGCCCTTCACTGTTTTTCAACGTCTGCAGCATTCAGTATTTCTAAATGTCAGAAACGTTTTATCCAGTAAATTATGCAAGAAAGCATTCGGCGTATGTGGAATTAAATTGTGCAGTGAACTCAGGCACCATACTAGTGGCATTCATTTTCACTTTCTGCCAACAAACAAAATGCATCACATCACGTCCAGAGCTCTACCGTTCAGCCTTTTCAGTAAAAGAAGATCTGCAAATGCTGAATTTGTTATTGTAAACTGTACAAACCTTTGACCACTGAGAATCTGCCTTAAAACCAAGCCCACACTGGTGTAGTTGTGTCTCTTTTGTCAACCTTCCCCACATAATCACAACATCTTCTGGAGTCAGAAGTTGACTCCCACTTAAAGCTACCTTTTTTCATTTTAGCGGCCATTACTTTTGTTCTACCTTCTCAGCAGTAGTGATAAACTGTGTTTCAGAGGCTCCCTGAATACACGGGGACAAAACAACTGTGGAGAAAATTACATCAGTGAAGCCTTCAATACCACAAGAAACCTATTTTCTTCCCACCGTAATCACAGAGATACTACATAAACAGTTTGTGGTGTAGCAACAGCTGACCATCCACGGTTACATAGGATCTGTATTTAGAAAGAAGAGTTACAAGGATTACATTATTCTGAATGTGTGAACTGTGA
This sequence comes from Microctenopoma steveboyesi, assembly GCA_032359275.1. Classification (NCBI taxonomy): domain Eukaryota; kingdom Metazoa; phylum Chordata; class Actinopteri; order Anabantiformes; family Anabantidae; genus Microctenopoma; species Microctenopoma steveboyesi. Next base: position 11,323,958 of record JAUMHF010000015.1, on the reverse strand, counting down.
ATGAAGTAAATCTATGGTGTGTGTGATTGAGAGTGATGAGGTTTATGTCTAAGTTACTTTGTTTACTGTAAAGTTGCTGAAACATGCGCACACACACACATGCACAGAGGAGATTTCTAGCAACATAATTAGTGGATGAGCTGCCGATGCTCTCGTAGTGCTGTTGTCATAGCAACCCCGACAACCCACCTCTGCAGGAAGAGGAGGAGGAGGAGGCAAATAGGGAGAAGAGACGAGGGGGAGGATGAGAAAGAGGAGCAGAGGATGACAAGGGTGGAGGAAGAGGAGGAGGAGCAAGGCACTGGGAGAAGAGAAGAAGAGATTAGAGAGAACTGGAGGTAGAAGACAGAGAAGCAGGAGGGGGAGGAGAGGAGAAGAGAATGGCGGAGGAAGAGGCAAGTGATTAGTTCAAGTAAAAAGAAAAAGGAGACATGAAGGAGAAAGGACCAGATACAGCGGGATGAAGAGACGGAGAGAATTATAATGTAGAGAGAGAGTAGGTGGTGTTGATTCAACTTTACTATTCAGGGTTCAATTTAATCTCTTCACTGGAGACAGTTAAATAAAGACGTTTCTGTTTCTCCCTCCTCTCGCCTGCCTATTTCAAATGTGACGTTAGCTAGAGATGCATATATTTCAGTACGTGAACAGCACATTATGTTTGAATCCTTGTCAGTCGTTTGAACGGTGCCCAATCACGCTCGGAGCTGCAATGATTAATTGATTAATCATTGGTTTTAGTGACAGAAAGTGAAAGCAGCTTTATTAAGCTTAATTGATATTTCTTTTTCTTCATCAGATGGCATTTACCTTTCTTGGTTATGATGTGGTAATGTACTTGAACAAAGCCACTATCGTTCTCAGTCTGTACCGGGACAGTTGTGCGCTTTGTACGTCTATCATCCACCTGGACAGCCTCCTTGGGTCTTCGTTAATAAATAAAGAGCTTCATTGATTTAAACTAGAATTCCCACCTGGTGGTTTAGTGCCGCGATCAATCAGTGTCAGTCAAGATGTAGGTAACGTCGTTTCTGTCCTCATCTATAAGTCCAAGTAGATGTTTGTGCCAATTCATAAGAAATTCCCTAAAGGCATTTCCAGGGATATTGTGTTCAACGGTGTTTGCAGTGTAGTTGCACAAGCATATGACAAATTAATGTAATATTGTCTTCAACAACAATCAATTTATCACCGTCTCCAAAGTTGGCGTCAAAACAGCTGACTCAACCACACTGTCTGCATTCTTCGGTTTTTCCCTTTAACCTCACAAATAATAAGATCAAACACGGCGAGACACAGCAGGATGGTCGTAGTTGATGTGGTGTGACTTGCGTTCCTTCACAGGGTGGTTTCGCTCAGTCTTCATTCCTAGTTGTTTAAATGCTTTTAAACAAGATTTATTTTTAGATTGATGGACTTTTACTGGCTTCAACAAATCTACTTACAATAACTCTGAGCCTAAGACCACAGATTTTTTTTTTGTGTTTAGATTTTAGGAGCCTTAATGCCTGCGATCCGGTCTGCTTTTAGTAGATTAGGACTCACTCAAATATAATGGTGCCCCATGACCTCTGAATGAGTGTGTGTGTGTGTGTGTTTGTGTTTGCATAGTTGTTTGTGCATTTATCCTGTTTTGTCATGACCACATCCCTGCTGGGTCTTTCTTATAAGCTTTTACTCTCAGGTACACACTTTAATGCAAAAATGCCTACGGTTTCACTTCCAAAGATGCGGTTTCATTAAAACAGCTGGTTTCGTTGGCAGCCTGTCTGATCGCCTGACCACCTGCTCACGTTACTGCCTGCGTGTCCTCAGACCTCAGCAGTGAAGGTTGTTAGTGTCACCAGAAGACGTGCAGCTATCTCATAATTGTGTTTTTGCTGCGTGTAGATTATTAGACTCATGAAGTTTGTCTGGGTGTGTTTGTTTGTCCCCTGATGTGTGTGGCACGTGTCCAGCAACCAGACGTCCTTGCGTTTGTGCTGCTGTCGCCCACGCTGTGCTATTTTTATCCCACGAGTCAGGAGCGTGCGGACATGCATATGTTTGTGTCGGGGTGTGTCATCAGGTTACAGGCGGTGTAAGTGGACTCCTCTTCGTCCCGGCTGATAGTATTAGACACACTGAAACTTTCAACAAGAGGCTCAGATGCTCTGTACTACCTTTGCCACTGACACATACATACACACACACACACACACACAAAATGTGTGTTTACAACCTAAGACGTTCCAGTATTAATATCAGGTGTTAACAATCTAGATATTCAATTAGATCACACGTGTGTAGCATATTTCTTAACCGCTAACCCGATGACACGCACTGGTCCTGTGCTTCCCTCATCCTCATCCTAACTGCATCATATCACCACTGACCTCCCTTGTGTTTTGAGGCTGGCTCTGAACGTCCCACATTTGCAGTCACATCAAACCCACCTTTCTGACATTTGCTCACGTGGTGCAGCCTGAGCCCTCACATATACACGAATCGGTGAAGGAAGTGTAGACTGTTAATAGAGGAAGAAATGATGATGATGGGAACAGTGGTAGAGACAGAGAGTAGGGAGTAGACAAAGATACAGCGGAGGAAATGAGTGAGGATAATAGGGCGAGAGTCAGAGACTGAAAATGGAGAGAGGGATATGACTGCTGACTCATCCACTGACAGAACGGATCTGTCTCTGTCTCTCTCTCGTCACCCCAAAGTGCTGCTGGCAGTCTCCTCTCCAAGCTGTTCTCAGCTCTCCTCGACCAAATATCTCCAGCTGAACCCGCTCAGAACATGAATAAATAAACTACATACTAACTTATACTGAAGTCTGCAGTGTGACTGATTTCTCCGATCTCTGTGTCTGCTTCACTTGATACTGTATTTAGATCATCAGAACTTCTGAATAACTGTTAATAAAAGTTCTTGTTTGGCTTTAGGAAAGCGATCTCCCGCTCAGGCTTCCAGCACCTCGGACCACCCCAACCATCCCTGCCTCCTGCATCCAACGGCCCCAGCAAGGATCTGCGTACCTGCGTGGACTGGACGGTCAGTTAGCACACAGTTTAAATATCAGAGTGATGCTGGGTCTTTCTCTCTATTTATTGTTGTATATTTTATGTCATGCTGGGTTTTACATGTGTAACTTGTAAACGTGTGAAGGAACTTGAGTGAGTGAGTTACAGGTTGAAATACTTGTGACAGTCGTCCCGTCTGACTGAGTCACTGAATGACATTTGGATTTTTATAACAACAGATTTGCTAGCAGACTGGTTTTAGCAGCCGTATGTTCACGTGGAAATGAAAAGCAATACTTGATTGTTAGTAGAGCATGTCTCAATAAGTGGGTGCGGGAAGGTTTTCTATGTCGGAGTTTATGGGATGAAGGTAAAGAACCATTTTAAAATGCTCCATACGTTGAGATACAGCACATTTCCAGTGTTTGAGGAAATGCCACCAGGATGTGAAAAGCACCCTGTGGTCGGTGTCTTTATTTGCCTTTGAATTCTTATAAGTATGACATACGCAAAGCTATTTCACCTTAAACAGGCATACCAATGTCATGTTTACTCATTTCAGCAGTAGCACTCTTGTGATGAGGAAAACAATCTCTGCATTATTCACAACTACTTAGAAACCTTTTCACCATTAAACCTAAAATCTTTTCTTAAGCTAGAGCGTACATCCATGTTCTTTGTCATTTTTCTAGAATAGTTTTTTTGCTCTGGAATAAGAAAAGTTGGAGCATTTTCTATTTGAAATACTGTACACCAGGCTCAAGAAGGAAAACACAGAGTATTCTCCCAGCGCTCTGAAAACTCTGTGGTGAAATTCATCCTGTAAAATCTAATACAAACAAAGATGTCACTGTCTCTGAGTTACAATCCAAAGTCTCTCTTATTACATTTGATACACTATTGTACCGCACAGTTAGTGCTAAATAAATCATGCATCAATAATGAATAGGTAATAAAACCTGCTGTATTATTAATTGGATGGTGTAAGTAGACAAACCACATCTGAGATTTGCCCCTGGCTCTGTCTGCAGGGACACTTCCACAACGTCAGCACTGGCCTTTAACTCGCTGCACGACACACACTCAGATAATCACCGAGCTTAATCGCTAATTAATATACACGAAGCGGTTGATTTTACTTGAACTGAGAAACATACAGTGAGTTTAGGACAAGCTCTTAGCTCTTCTCTTCTGTCACAGTCCAGGACCAGGAGTACACAAGTATTTTTATACAAAGACCTAGTGCAGGATTTTATACTAACTGTTTTACTACTGTTTCTTCTGCTTTAATAAAATAAAATACTGGGATTGCATCATTATAGAATGTATTTCAAACTCGGTCTCTGTTTTTGTCAAATAATATTAATACGGTAACACGTAATGTACATGTGTGTGTGTGTGTGTGTGTGAGCATTTGAATCAGTAGCTCCTGTCGTGTTTTGATTAGCACCTTAAGTGAACATGCACTGTGAAATTAAACACCTATACAGCAGCAGCAATTATGTGCTTGTCACAGTTGTTGACCGCTTTCATGTGCATATGGCTGCAGATTAATGTGACTGAAAATAATCGGAGTGAAAGATGCATAACGCGAGTTACTACATCGTTGTTCTCTGTTTGTGTCCCGCAGGAGAACGCGGTGAACGGGGATCATCTGTGGATGGAGACGAGTTGTTCAGGAGAGCTCTGTTATCTCGGAGAGGACGCCTGCCTACTGAAGACCGCAGTGAGTAGTGTGCACACTGACTAAGAGAGAGCTGGGGACGTGCTCAGCAAGGTGGGACCAGTCTAAAGACAGGACACGGGCAACAAGCCAAGCTTAATACAGAGAAGATAAAGTTTTCCTAATTCAAACCTGTCACTTTAATGAGACATGCAAAATGATGCATACAAAAAATGTCTGCATCTTCATTGCTCAGCTTTGAATGTTGGGTCTGCTGGTCACATCATGATCGTTCACAGTTCACTCCATGGGCAGGGCAGGCGCTCCCGGTGTTCAGGAAATGCAGTCCTATGTGTCTTCAAACAGGATGCTACACGCTTATTCAGACCAACCATGTCTACAAAGCAGCGGAAGACATTACTCAGAGTAGGGGTGCTCTCAGGGTGTCAACCACAAGCATGCAAAGCTGAGTAGAAAGTCTTTAAATTACATGTGTTATGGACCTCAGACCCTGTACAAAGAATCCGAACTGAGAAAACCTTTAGTTCTTTATAATAACATATTGGATCTGAACATTTCCATTAGTGACATCCAATTACAGTAAGTGTGCACGAACACGGTGAAGCTGCCGCAGTAAGATGGAGCTAAATTTTACAGTAATTAGATAAATATTCCATCAGTGCTGGATGACTGTGGCTACTTGAACAGACAATCTGACCTCAGTGGAATCATAAGACGCAGCTGACATTAATAAACACATTCCTACCTAGATATGGCAGATTTAGTCGCTCAGGAGAAACCGGGCAGCACGAAGGATGCAGATGAGGCTTTAACTCTGGTGGAGAAAATGCTGTCTTCCTCTCTATGTTTAGCTTGTATTCATGCCGTTTTTAGTGTTTCTGTTATACATAAAGGCAGAGAACTTGGTGTTAAAAAACAAGTTTTGCGGTGGAATGTTAAAAGAATAATGCTGTTTTTCTGAACCTCGCAGCTTGATTTGAAAGCGACACATCTGTGTGTGTAGACGGGTGCAGCAGGTTGACCTGTTGCTCAATGTAAACGTTAGCGCCCTGCTCATGGCTGCCGTCCCTGTGATTCTAAAGCTGCAGCTAAAAAGCTGCTAAAGGTTTTGTTTGTGTTTGTTTTTGTTTTTGTGTAACCAGGTGTGCATACCATCAGTGTGTGTTTGTCATGTGAGTGCTTGGGTGTGTTGTATCTCACCGGCCTCTGTGCCGTGTGTCTGTTTTCTCCCTTAAGAAGTCGGCCCCCAGGAGGAAATGTGCTGCCTGTAAGATCGTTGTACACACCGGCTGCATAGAGCAACTAGAAAAGGTAGAACACACACACACACGGTTAATCTTATTTTGTATTACAGACTTGACACACACAATTTAATTTCTAAACACACTGGTCATCCTTGATGTCCCACAGTTATTAGTGAGCACTGAGTTTCCCGCAACACAGCTCCTGCTGTTAAATCCTGTTAAACCACATTTTAGATAGGACAGATGCATGATGGGTAATGGGTAACTAGTTGTTTCTGAAGTTACTTATGCATTTCTATTGCAAAGCAAATGAAGTAAGGGTTGTTCTAATATGAAGTGAAACTATTAAATACTTGTTATTGATACCTCACACACATCTGTTAGCTTGTTAACTCTTTAATAAACATACATGTCTGAAAGCATTGCATTACTGCAGTACATGATGTATTTGCGTACTTAAAGTACAGCACCATGATATTCCGAATAAAACCAATACCTGTGATTTATTTGCACCTTTAAAATTTTCCGTCTCTCTCAAGATTAACTTCCGATGTAAGCCGACCTTCAGGGAGGGGGGATCCCGCTGTCTCAGAGATGTAAGTGTGTGGGTGTGTGAGTTTTGTGTAAATGTCTGTTTACTCGTGTCCGTGTCCCGTTGGTGTGTGAGAGTGCTTTTTCAGCACCTGTCTCTCTGACAGCAGAACATCCTGAGACACCACTGGGTTCACAGACGAAGGCAGGAAGGGAAATGCAGGCAGTGTGGAAAGGTAAGTGTGCGCACTCGCACAGACGCAGCTGTTACCGTTCATACAGACTTACCTCGGTGTACTTCTCCCTGTTTCTGCAGAGTTTTCAACAGAAGTTCTTCCACAGTAAAGAAATCATCGCCATCAGTTGTTCCTGGTGTAAACAGGCTGTAAGTCCCCGTTCAGTGCAGCACTGGAGATAAAGTCTCCACTAACGCAACAGTTTTCTTAGACTGCTAAATATGATGGAAAACCATTCTCTGTTTGTGGTTCAGCTGTACAACAGTGAATAAACGCAGACATTATTAACTGGTCTTTTCTCTCGCAGTTCCACAACAAGGTGACGTGTTTCATGCTGCACCAGATTGAGGAGCCATGTTCACTGGGGGCCCACGCTGGAGTCATAGTCCCACCATCCTGGATCATTAAAGTCAGGAAACCACAGGTGTACACACACAATCACACACATTTATTAATATACAAACTCCTGTCACAGAGCTCCCTCAACACTCAGTCATTAGGTTGATGAAGTCCACCAGCTGCCATGTAGTGACCGTAACGAGGGACGACTTGGGATCTAAACTTAAAACTGAAACTGTGTGAGTGTGTGAGTGACTCTGGCTGATGTGATACAAGCTGACACACGTCTGATCTGTCTGAGAGAACACACACACTCATACACACACACACACACACACACACACACACATCCCCCAGCCACATCACATGCTTCATTGCACTTTTAATTACCATCATCAGGAGACACAGTGACAGTGAACTAACTACCTAACTCTTTTTGTGTGTGTGTGTGTGTGTGTGTGTGTATGTGTATGTGTGTTTACCCCAGAGCTCACTTAAGAACTCCTCCAGGAGAAAGAAGCGAACATCGTTCAAACGAAGGACGAGCAAAAAGGGACTGGATGTAAGTAACACTATGAGTCAGAGAATAATAACCCGACTTAAATTAAACATGAATGTTATCAAATATAATTTTAAAAAACATTGATCTAGTTTGTTATAAAATAAACTCTTTCTTCTCAGAGTCCAGAACTTAAAAGATAATATTTGATTGATTGAAATCTTTATTTGGAAAAACATTTACGAGAGCTTGTGCAGGATTAAGTTGCTCAAAAAAAACAACACACACGTGACGGGTTTGGTCACAACCAGCAGTTTATGCCATATAAATCTGTAAATCAAACCCTGAGCGCTCCTCCAGCAGCACAGATGATGCACAGATGCATTCGTTTCTCCACCACGTGGTGGGAATCACAGAGGAACAGCTTGCATTTATGCAAATAGCCGCTTTAACTGGGACTGTTGGAGTGATCGATGGCACTCAGACTAAAATAATTACCCAGAGCACCAACGAGGACGCGTATCCGAGTCACAACGTTCCCACAGAATTAGCACTCAAATGATTGTGGATGCAAACCACTTCATCCTTTTAATGTTCAAATGTCCCACATCCACACACACACGCACTGAAACGTGTTATTAATCAGGTTGGCAAATGTATGAACGTGCAAATGTGTTATTGCATGTATAGTATTATATTATTTGTTCTTGTGTCTTAGTAAGATAACGTTGTCTACCCTCGCTAACCTCGGGAAGTAAGCGGGTAAACCTGTGGGTTGACTTTCCCTGTGAGCAGAAATTACAACTGCACTAATTCGTCCACTTTGGAAAATCACAAGTCCCCGACTTCCAGTTACTGTTGGTCGACCATCTTTGCTTAATAACAGACAGAAATGATTCATCGCTGACAGGATGCTGTCGAGTATTTATTACGTGCTTACTTTTTTACTGTGGCTCTCTGTCTGTTCCTTTCTTTAGGAGTCTAAATGGCGTCCGTTCATGTTGAAGCCTCTCCCTTCCCCTCTCATGAAGCCCATCTTGGTTTTTGTCAATCCAAAGAGTGGGGGAAACCAGGTCTGCTAACAAAACCATCTTTTTATTGTGATCAGGTTGCGTCTCCAGATGCAGATAGAGAGCAGTAAAGGGGCTTCTTAACCCTCTATTTGCTGCAGTTTGTTAACATGTTTTCACATAATGACGCTCGCACATTTTCATTTACTCCAGTTTGGCTAATAGCACAACATTTCATTATGGAGATCTCAGTAGAAACATGATTAGTTTTATCAGATGAGCAGCGTCCACTGATAAACTTAATAACCATTGTGGATTTGATTTACGAATGTTCTGGGTAGTGGTGCAGCACGGGGAACTTTTATTTTCTGTGTCCCTCTCTGCAGGGTGCCAAGGTGTTACAGATGTTCATGTGGATCTTGAACCCTCGACAAGTGTTTGACCTGTCACAGGGCGGCCTGCGAGAGGCGTAAGTCTCTTCCTCCTCTGCTTCCTTACACTTTTAGATTAAAGTCGTTTTGACTGCCTCTGAAAAAGTGTGTAATGGATACCATGAAAGTCTTTCGCCAATTTAGTCATCATTTTCAACTTACCTCTTCATTTCACATCACACTATCATCACTGCTGCTGGAAAATAATGTATCTCCTCACCTCAGGTTTAGTCATTATCCTCTATCATTCACATGCGCTGCTAAAGGTGTTGAGCCATTTTCATGAAACTTGGACCAATTACACCCACTCGACACCAATCAGCACTGCTCTCTGCTACAGAACCTGCTTTTATTCTGCAACCAGGCTTCTCTCTGCGTTTGTCTTTTTCCCCACTCGTCAGGTTGGAGTTGTATCGTAAAGTGCCAAATCTGAGGATCCTTGCCTGTGGAGGGGACGGCACGGTACCACACACACAGTTACACTCTGTAAAATATTCATTTCATTACCAGTGGGCTGACTCTGAAAATGGATATTTCCATCACACAGCGATTGTATATTTGTCAGAAACACTTGATGTTGTTATTTAACGTTTGTAACCACTGTACTTCAATATGTATATTTTATATTACTGTTACTCCCCAAAATGTCCAGAAAATATACAGAACTACATTTATTTGACAGCTTTAGTAACTGATTAGTTTAGTTAAAGATACAATCCACTAATTAAATCTAATGCATCACAATAAATCTTTTGACCTTTACTTTCATTGCTGTGCAGTAACTGTGACTAGAAGAAATTAGGTAGTTGAAGTCAGGCACCTGTGGAAAATACCTGCACGAGACATATACTGTGACTTAACTCATTTGTTATTTCTCCTGGAAGAGCAACAATACAAATGAATTTAAATATTTGGTGTTTAAAAATGGGAGCAGATTGAGGTAAATAAATATGTTGACTTCTGAGGATAAATTCTTATTTTGTCCTCTGTGTATGTGTCTCTGTAGGTGGGGTGGATCCTGTCCACTCTAGATGAGCTGCAGATGAACCCCCAGCCTCCGGTCGCTGTTCTTCCTTTGGGAACAGGAAATGACCTCGCCAGGACGCTCAACTGGGGTGGGGTGAGTCCCTGGCCTTGACTTCTGCTGCAGAGTTCACACAGAGCGACAGGACGTACCAGCTTCTCCTCCCTGTATTTATTCATTCAAGTGTCTGTTTAATGACTCTCAGGTCAAATTATTTAACCACGTCATGATTAAAGTGAGTCAGATGAAAGCGTTATTGTCTCTGTGGGGTCACGACAGATGCACCAAAGACATATCAACAGTGGCTCCAGTTTATACACTAATGCCGTGCAATAACATTACAGGTGATCCCTACAAGGCAGGAAGAGACTGATACAATAAAATCTGAATTTAATTGTGTAAGAATATAGACAAATATTAATATGCAGTTTAAATGACTACGATATTTCCTCCCCAACACCTCCGGGAGCTGCAGAAATCCTCGCAGACATCCAGGAAATCCATGAGAGCTCTCTTCCTGTGTATCTCATCCTCCAATCGCTGACGATTAACCATTGTCTGAGCTCTTCAAAGCTCAACACGTCCATATCCACAAGTGAAGACTCATTAATGACACTGTGGACATTCATTCATGATCCCGGGTCTGCTCCAGTGATGTGCAGGAATGAAACTATTCAGTAAAATTAGAGTAAATTATTAAATTGCAGAGATGAGACTCATTTTGACTGGTGGTAGAACGCTGTCACGTAAGAACTGGAGGCAGAGAGGGTGAGTTTCCAGGTGCTGTCTGTCTGAATTAAGGGGGATGCAGGATGGGTGAAGTTCACAGTTGCAGAAACTTCAGGAATAAAGTATTAACACACCGTCCCTCTTCCACACGGAGCGTGCTCTCCCATTTATATAAAACGACGTGAGGAATCAGCAGCTTAACACACACACACACTAATTGCATTACTGTTTTAAAACAAAGAGGAAGAGACCTTTTACGAGCAGCCACATTCCTCCATCAGGCCTTTTCCTCTGAACAGTTTTGTGGGCTTGTAGAGATGACAATATGTCAAGTATTTCTCCGTCAGAAACCTGTTATTTTCTGTTGCATTTTTTCTGGAAACATCAATACTTAAGAATCTCTAACATTGATTATTCACTGATGTCGTTTGGCACCAACAAAAACATAAAAATAATATTAATAATTGTTCATAATCTGCTGGTGTAAATTGTGGGATCTGCGCGATGCTGAATCATGAACCGAGGGCAAATGAATGACTTTGTCTTCTCCAGCTGGAACAGTGTAGAAAAGTCCTGACGGCTGCTTCGAGCGTTCATATCTGCTCCGTGTGTAATTAGTGGAATTACTGTGTCTCTTTGACTCCTTTGCTATTTCTGGTTTTATCGGGCTCCTTTCCTTTCATTTCTTTCTTTCCCTGTCACTCCTCTTTTTTTCATTCTTTTATAAGATTAATAATAATCTTGAGCGCAAGAAAACAAAGGAAAAATTAAAGGGAACAACAAAAGCAGTAACACAAAGGAACACACAACAAGAAAAGGACAAAGCAATCAAATGATCAGGAAGCTGGTAAAACAGTTTTTACTGACTCGGGTTGGTAATGACTACGCCTGAGACGATGTCAGATTACATGCAGCCTAATGTGGTAGAAGAAGAAGCAGCAGCAGCTTTGTTTGTCACATACATAGTTACACAGTGTTACAACACGCAGCCTCTATTTACCCCCCCCCAGTGGGCAGCGATCCTAAAGTCAACCAACAAGGCTCAAACTGGTTTAGTTCAGAGTTCTGAACAATCTGATAGTTATTAGGTCGTGAGGAGGTGAAGGCCTGTAAAAATAATCTCAGTCTTATTCCCATTTCTTCTCTTTATTGTCCTTTTTTTTTTATCTCTGCCCGTCTCGTTCTAACTCATCTGTTACTCACCTCTCCTCCCTCTCTCTCTGTGTGAGTGAGAGCGTCTCTCTGCGTGACTCACTGTGCGTGCGTGTGTGTGTGTGTGCGTGCGCATCTCGGAGGAGGTCACACTGTTGAGTGCTACTATCATCAGATTGTCGTCCTCTTGTGTGCGTCTGTGTCACGCAGTTTCGCGTACACTGATTTCTTGACCGCGTCTGGAGGGACACAGGCATTGAAGAGCAGCTGTCCTGAGAGTGATGGAGGGAGGAACAGGAAAGGAGTCCCTCTCCCACCAGTTCTCTCCTCTGCGTGTGTGTGTGTGCTGTGCTCTTGTTTATTAGACAGGGGTCAAACGAGGATCAAGGTCATAATTAACCTGAGCTGACATCTTCCCTTCATCACATGCTTCCTCTTCTTCCATATTATTTTCCTCCTGTGGAACCTTGCGTGATACGAGTGAAGCTACTACGTGAACCTGAGAGTGTTTGTCTCATTTTAAAAAGCCAATTCTGTGCTCTCTTTGCAGGGTTACACAGACGAACCAGTCTCCAAGGTGTTGTGTCACGTCGAGGACGGTTCTGTGGTGCAGCTGGACCGGTGGAACCTTCTCGTAGAGAAGACCGCTGCCCAGCCAGAGGAGGGGACACAGAAGGTCAGATTCCAGTGTTTGTTTGAGTGTTAGTTAACAGCAGGTCCTGCAGCTCCCGTAAAGATGCTGCTGATGTGGACGAAATAAAAGTCATGTAATTGTTTCAAAATAAAAGTCTGGTGTTTTGAATGTTATTAAATTTGCAGTTAGTTAGACAGAAATACTAAAAGCGCTATATAAGTGCAAAACATTTGCCGTTTGTGTTTCCTGCTCCTCATCTAACCAACAAACTGCTGCACTCAATAATAGCTCTGACATCCACAGAGTAATGATCTGCAGCGTTAATATTTTCCTGTGTCCTCAGCTGCCTCTGAACGTGTTCAACAACTACTTCAGCCTCGGCTTCGATGCTCACGTCACCCTGGAGTTCCACGAGTCCAGAGGTTGGTGAAACGTATTTTATTTATCGTACCATCCAGTGTGAACTGTGTTTCTATTTATATGTTATGTTCCGTCCAGTCAATGCATCGTACGTGCTGCTGTAACAGAGAACAAACCTTATTATACACATCCAGATGCACACGAGCATCCGTGCATGAACAAATCAGTCAGATGCTGTTTATATTTGTATTAATTGCTTTTTCTGTGCCTCTCTGATTGTGTCTTTACAGAGGCCAACCCAGAAAAGTTTAACAGTCGCTTTCGCAACAAAATGTTCTATGCAGGAGTGAGTCCCAGGCGCATTTTCACATGTTCACACAAACTCTGTCTGTCTGGTATGTTACTGTGTATATGTTTTAAAAAGCTAAAAGACTGGAGAAACAACTAACTAACTGTGAGAGAGGATATGTTAAGCTATTTCAGGGACTGCTGGGTTTTCTGCATTATTTTGTTTATATATACACGTTTTATTTTGCAAGGTCCTGAACCTCCTATGTAATGTGCCCTGAAGGGACACTTGTAATGATTTGGCGCTATATAAATAGATGAATTGAATTGAATTGAACTGAAATCCAGTGTTATCTTACCACCACACACTGACAATGTAATGTAATGTGAAAATGCAGTTGTGCAACCTGCATCACATGTGCGTCAGTAAACATTTAATAATTCATGTTAGTCTGTAGAGGATCTCACCGCCCATCGAAAAATTCTATGTTTAGTTGTTTTTTTTTTACCTTTGTCTGATTTATATTTAAAGATTTAAACACATGTTGAATGTAGTTCATGGGAACCTGTAGATAGAGTGTGAAGGAAGAAGTGAGTGTGTGGGACTTAAAGAGGAAGCAGAGGAGTTATCTCCTTTTAATGAGGCAGATTTAATGACCTGTGATTCTATTTGATTTGTCTGTATGTATGTGTGTGTGTGTGTGTGTGCACATCTGTGTTACATACACATACATACATTCACATACGTGTGTGTGTGTGTGTGTGTGTGTGTGAGCGCAGGCTGCATTCTCAGATTTCCTCCAGAGAAGCTCCAGGGATTTGTCCAAGCACGTCAGAGTGGTGGTGAGTGTTAACACACTCTCTCTCAGTCTCTCTCGTATCGTTTTCATGTCAGCATGTCGGAGCAGCAGGTCAGTCGAGTGATTAAAATACTCGTCCTTCAGCTGCTAAAAGACACACACCCACCACATCAACAGCTCTAAAACCAAAAGAAACACTCGTGTTTTTTAATTTTAGGTACATTTACATGGATCACTCGACTCACTGCTCCAAGCTTTGCATCATACAGCACACGGTGATGATTCCTCTGCTTCTGTCTTTCACAGTGTGATGGGACAGATCTAACTCCCAAGATTCAGGAGCTTAAATTCCAGTGCATTGTGTTTCTAAACATTCCCAGGTAAGTGAGCCTAGAGGTGCAGCACTAACACCATCTCAGTGTTTGTTTTACTACAAAGTTCTGCTGAAGAAACACAAAAGTACAAGGAAGGAGCTTAAGACATAAAGAAAACTGTATCAATAGCTCTTTGTGGACACCTGTGTTAATAAGCCAGTGTGTGTTTGCAGGTACTGTGCTGGCACCATGCCGTGGGGAAACACAGGCGACCACCGGGACTTTGAGCCGCAGCGGCATGACGACGGCTGCATCGAGGTCATCGGCTTCACCATGGCCTCACTGGTGAGAGAAACGCGAGAAAGGAGAAAACCGTGAAACCGGTCATCAATGCAAATCCTGTTGATTCATGGTGTGAATCCCTCTGTTGTCCACCAGGCGGCGCTGCAGGTTGGTGGCCACGGAGAGAGACTCCACCAGTGCAGAGAAGTTGTTCTCACAACGTACAAAACCGTACCTGTTCAGGTGAGGACACGCCCACTCACACCTGTCATAGAACCTCATTAGACAGTTTAAAAAGTGCAGTGACCAGTTATTTTGCACCTGCATGTCACCACTCAGCAAGTGCACAGGTGAGCTCAAGTTTGTGCATCTGACTTATACATTGCAGTGTGTGTCACACGGTGGTTTTTGATGGAAAAAGTGTTAAGTAGCAGATTTACCTCCAGCTAATGTACTGGTGTCTTGGTTCAGTTCAGTTTATTTATATAGTGAAAAATCACAGGGCACAACAAATCAGCTCAAGGCACTTTACAGGGTTTGAGACCTTAAAGAATATAGGGCTGAAGATGGAGAAAACACAAAGTTAATGGCATGAAATGATGGCACATAAATGGACAGAGCGATGGAGGAGAGGAGCTCCGTGTATCAAAAAGGAAAGTTTTAAGTCTAATCTTAAAGGTAGAGAGGGTCAGTGGCTGATCTAGGATTTATCTGAGTAAGGGGTCATCAGGGGGCCACAATATTCATAGAGGGTATTTGTCCAAAAACATAAGAAAATGGTAAAATGGTCGTACCAATTGTGTCTGCTTTCTTACTGTACATAGACAGAATACTCAGAAACACACACAGCATGTGAGAGAATCCAACTTTTTAATTATTTTATGAAACTCTAGGAACCACAAGTAGACCAGCACTCTGAGGCTGAAGTGCTGTGCTGGGATAATAAGGTTCTATCAGTGATGAAGCCACATTTTACAGGGAGCCAGTGGAGAGGAGTATTTACTACTCATTGCATCCTGCTGCATCCTAATCAGCTACATGTCCCATTTAACTTGTCCTTTGTGTGTGTCTGTGCATGGCTGTGTGCAGGTGGACGGCGAGCCGTGCCGACTGGCGCCCTCCACTCTCCGCATCTCCCTTCGAAATCAGGCCAACATGGTCCAGAAGAGCAAGAGACGCACCTCTGTGCCCCTGCTGAACGAGTGAGTCAGTAACACACACACACACACACACACACACACACAGGAACCAGGCCAGCGGTATTGTAAAAACCCTCTTTGCACCAAGTGAGTCATACAATCTGTTCAGTGGGAGCTGACATTCACTCCTCTCAGTGTCCCACGTCTCCACTGGGCTCGCCAAACCACAATAAGAGGCGGGGATGTGTAACGCGGTCCACTCGGATTAATCAAAATTAAAGCATTGCGGGGGGTGGGGGTGGGGGTGCTGCACCGGTGCGGTTTCCCTTCAGACAAGAGGACGAATAGAAGGAGACGTTTATGGATTCCTCACAGGGATAAAGTAACAGTAGAGTTTATGTGTCGACTAACACGCGTTCACCCCGCAGCACCAACATGTTTATCTGTGTGTGTGTGCGCGCGCGCGTGTGTGTGGCTCTGTTACCGTGGACACGCTACACGTGCGCCTGACAGTAGACGACAGTAGAGATGCTTTATCTCTGTAGCTGCTGAATCTAGTGTCTCTGCTCGATGTGCTGTCAGTGTTTGTCTACTTACCTCTGGGCTTTTCTCTGTCTGTCCCTCCTTCTCTTTGTCCTGTTTCCTTTCACTTTACTTTCTCTGATGCTTTTATTTATTATTATGTTGACCTTAATTTCCCTTAACTTCCTTCCTTTCCTTCTTTATCTCCTTCCCCCCCATTTTCTTATTTCCTTACCTCCCTTCTCTTCTTATCTCCACTACTCTCCTTTCCTTGCCTCCTCTTCACTTTTGGCACATGCTTTCCTCCTGCTTTCTTTTCCACGTCTTCGCCTTTCTGTTTTGTATTCTTTCACCTCCTTTTCATTATTGTTTTACTCATTTCCTTGTCTCCTCCACCTCTTTCCTCTCCTTATGACCTCCTTCTTTCCTGCACTATGTTTCTCTCATCCTACTGTCTTCTCACTTCCTCTTAATTGCTCTTCTCGTTAATATGTCACTCCTTTTCTTCTGACCTCTTTTTTTCCCTCCTCCACCTTCATTTTCTCCCTCCTTGTATCATCACCACCTCTGACCTGCCTTTCCTCATCTCGCTCTCCTTTTCTTTTTATTCATCATGTCTCCACCTCTCCTCTCCTTTAACCCTCTCTCTCCTCCTTTCTTCTCCTCCTCATTGCCTCTCCTCTTTTTCTCCTCTTCTCCGCCATACATCCCTCCTCTCTGTGTGTGTGTGTGCGTGCGGCTGTAGTATTCAGAAGGTGTGTGCAGCTGATCTGCGCCGCCTCTCTGCTCCCCCCGACTCCTTCTCTGTGTAAGTACCTCATGTATGTGTGTTTGTTTGTATTTGTTACTGTGTGTGTGTGTGTGTGAAGGTGACTGGGTTGATGTTTTGTTGTGGTGGAGTTTGTCTGAGGTCCGACCAGAAACACACATTTTTATTTTGTGTTATCTAATATCATATCAACAACATATCTTCAGATCTCTGTAGTATTTTCATCTTTTTCTCTACAATATTATAAAAGTACATAAAGTACTATATAATATAAAATAAATATGTTTCAGGAATAAACACAAACACACTGAATACTGTGTTTATAGAGAAGAACTGATAACAGTTTTGGCTCCAGACTCACACTGGTCATGACGTGGTGTGATTTTAGTTTGTCGTGTTTGGAGGTTGTAAGAGGAGCGTGTGAAGGAGAGAGAGACTGTATGGCAGCATGCTGAAGCATTTTCTACCTCGCGGTGTGTTTCTGCCCGTTTGTCCTTTAGTCACTTTACTTTATTTCCACCTGTACCAATCCTCAGGTATCACATGACGCTCACAGTTTGCATGTGACACTGTTTCAGTCCCTCTGCAGGAAAAACTTTGAGCTTTGGTAGATGAGTGAGTCGCTGCCGTGTGACCAGCTGTGTTTTTTTTTATTGTCCCTTCGCCTGTTTTTTACCATGTTTTAGACGTCATATTCTAAATCTCCATCCGCACTAAAGACCATGCTGTCCTCAATGTTGGTCAACCTCAAGCACAGCAGAGCCCTTCATCGTCTGCTTTGTATTTTTTGGAGTGTTTACTTCTTACAACCTCCGATTGTCAGAAATGTTAGACTGAAATTTGAAACCAGGCTTGGTTAACGGCGGTCTGGACTGTAACTGGGACTGTACTGGAACAAGACATATGAGGAATCAGTGTCATCATGTTGCAGAAGCTCAGATTTGTTTTGTGACGTGAGTGTTTATGCGTGTGTGCATGTGTGTATGAATATGTGTGTTCTTGTCATTGTTTGTTTCGACATGTCTGAATTGTGTGTGTGTGTGTGCGCGCACGTGCACGTACATGCTCGCACATGTGTGTGTCTGTTTCTTTTTTCCAGTCCTCACGCAGTTCCAGATCACCTTCGTCTTCGAGTGAATCGGATCAGTCTCCAGGAGTACGACAGGCTGCAGTACGACAAAGAACAACTACGAGACATCTGTAAGGCTCATTGTGTGTGACATTAATTACTAAAAATAAATAAAATGGGTCACATGACAGCTAAGTGACCCTGATAATTAGCATAAAAGCTTCACGCCAAAAAGCCACTGTGCACATGAGCTGCTAATATGGCAGAAGTCAGCGATGAGATGAGGAACGTAGTCGAGCTATTAACATAAGAGCTGGATATTTTCATCAAGGGTTGGTAAAGACCAGAAACTATCCAAGTAGTTCTAAATCATATACGTCAATGTAACAAGGTTTAAAAGCTGATAAGTTACATTTAGAGTTTGATGACTGAACACACTCAGAAACATTGGGACAGAAGGACATGCACTAAAATCTGAAACCTTGGGTACAGTCCACTTGATGCAGCCGTAAACCTAGTAATGCTCTAATAAAGGTCTGGGTGCAGTACGTTCCCACACTTTTCCACAGTGTATCAACAGCAAGCTGCCAGTTGTGTGACGTGTGTGTTTGTGTGTATTCCAGCCATCCCAGTAGGTATCGTGGTGGTGAGAGGGGACTGTGACCTGGAGACATGCAGACTGTATATTGACAGGTTACAGGAGGTGAGTATTCATATCCTCACCGTTCTCATATTTATAGCTAACACTGTAATTACTCTCTTCGCCTTCCTCTTTCTTTTTTCCTCTTCATCATTATTTCATAATGCGTGCCGCATCATCTCTTCACCCTCAGTTATTTATAGACACATACGCAGTGGGACGGCAGAGCTGCTGTGTGTCTCGTGTAGCCGAGTTAACATCTCAAGTTTTTCATGTTAATGCTTTGGCTGTGTGTTAACCTTGAAACCTGTCTGCTGTGCTTGTTAGGATTTACACCAGGCGCCATCTACTGGCCACAGAGTGCACTATCAGGTATATGACTGTTGCGGGTTGTCTCTCTGAAAAAGTCTTTATTTCTACTTATGGAGGCTACATAACTCATTTTTATCCACTTATTTCCAGTATAATGAAAATAATCATAATATTTAACAGTTTTTACGATTTCGCAAAGTGTGAAAATAGCACTTCATACACGGTGACATACGAAGGTAACAAATGTAAAACCATCTGCTGTTTCCTGGTTTTCTGCATAAATTTGTCATGAAATGAGATCTGATCTGAGACCAACACAACATCCAGGAGGAACCTTGGATCCTTCTGCCTTTTTGCATCTATGCAGTCGAAAATCAGGAAATTCCCGCACTTTTCTTGCCACTTTAACAGACAGACACTCATGCTAGATAAAGTTATAAAAAAATATGTGTAATAATATTCACTGGCGCTGGTCTGGGATAAGGCAGCGCCAAGCAGCTCACATCTAAGCTTAACGCTAATTCAAATGACACTGTCTCATTGTCTTATTCGTCTCTGTGCTGTTACTGATTGTTCAGCTGCTCAAATTTTAAGAAAAAATTAAACCTCCCTCCTTCTAATTTCTCTCCTTTGCTTCCTCTTTCTTCTAATAAGCTCAGACATTAATCCTTTAGCATGCGCTGCATTGTTCAGTAAAGTGATGAGGATCACAGTGTTGTGTTTGTTTCCAGGACGAGAGCAGAGGGATCCCCAGAACCAGTTCAACCAGTAGACTCTCTGCCAACTGGAGCTTCTTGGATTGTGAGTGACCGTTCAGTGAGGATTAATGTCTTCCACTCGCATAGAGTTTAAAGATGCTCGGGGAGACTTAAGCATTTTAAACTCTGCAAAAGCTTTAATGAGCGTCACAATTGAGGCAGAGCACATAGCTTAGATCCTCTCTGAAGTACATACGGTTGTGAGAAAGTTTTTTTCGTCCCCTGGAGTTAACATGAGTGTGACTGCGAAGCAGGAATTCTGATTTCATTTATTCAGTTAAGTTATAGAACAGGACCTTCGCTCCTGTGTGACTTCGTGGATGAGTCATCAAGGTGCTTTCAGGGAGTTTTGGAAAGTTAGCCACTCCTGCAAGAGTTCACCACCGTGTGCTAGGTTTCATTTGGTGATAATAACTCCCACATTTATACAGAAAAATATGTAATGAAATAAGTTGAACAGGGCTAAGAGCTAATTGACTAATATTATATATATACACACATGGAGCAAGTGAAAACCACATCAGCAAAACAATAAAAACAGATGAATGAAATGAAGTTACAAGGCTGAGAAAACAGTTTAAAACCTTTTTTGAAATGTAGAAACAGACGAATCTCAGAACTACACAGTGAAATGTAAAACTAGATAAATTAATTAATATAATATTTCCCGGGAGATACGATAACATCACACAGGTTGATTAAAATTTACCCAAGAAGCTGTGAAACAGAACTCATAACATTTAGAACCTTTGAGTTTTAGGTTTAGTTCTGCTAACATTCGTGTTTCTGCTCTGCAGCCACATCAGCTGATCGCTTCTATCGCATCGACAAAGCTCAGGTAAACATTTATGTCGTTACTGCCCGAACAGTTAGCGTAGCAGCAAAGGTTCACCGAATTTACCGTCGTCTGTATGTGCACGCGCAGGAGCACCTTCACTTCGTGACGGAGATTTGTCAGGACGAGGTGTTTATCCTGGACCACGAGGGGCCTGTGGTGAGCCAGGGGCCGTCCACGGGGATGCCTGACCTGGTGGTGGAACCCACTGCTGGGTACGTCAGCTGATACACGGGAGTGTTTCTCACGAACATGTGTGCATGAATTCGGGGTTAAATAAATTGATGTTCTGTTTTTCTTTCCAGCGTTCCACTGACGTTACAGGAACAAGGTATAACGCACACAGACACAGATCATCATCACTTGTTTTAACAGTAGAAGTGAAACCCAACACTCTTTAAGGAAAGATGCACTTTGATTGAGAAACATGCTGATTATTCATATCTGAGCATCTGTAGACAAAACTAATCAAACCTGCTGCTGTACATTTTAGTCTTCTTCCTCCTGGTAAATAATATTTAACTGCCTTTAGGAGCGTCTGGGGGTTTCTAAAACTCGTCTTTAACAATGTTGAGCGACTTGCTGTGGTGACTGCAGCTTTGTTGTTCACGTGTAAATCATAAAAATCCCGGTACTCTCCGGTCTTAATAAACCTGTTCTTCCTCATCCTAACATGTCCTAACATGTATTTTGTTTGTCCACTTTCAGTTTTGTCACCTCCAAACCACAAACAACAACACTAGAACTAGAAACTTTACCAAAAGCCTTGAACTTGGAGCTGCACCACTTTTTGTATCTCAGGAAATCACTGTTTATTTCATTCATTCATTTCCTTGCTTCAAATGCTAGAAACAGAAAAGACGCACACACTGGAAACACGGGCAGGTATTTTATTTGGTTGAAGTCGTTCTGGTCGTTCCCGTATTTTCAGAATGAAATAACCTCTATTTATCGTCTGCTCAGTGACTAAACTAGTTTTTTGATTTATGGGAAAGTGAAACAGAAAGTGTAAGAGGAGACGGAGTCCCCGCACTGACGGTCATGTGGAAAATCATCTCAACATTTATTATGTTCACCAACCATCTCACATTATGATTTGTGTCCATTTCTCTATTTTTACAGCTTTGTTGACAGCTGCCAGATCCGGGAATCTTTCCACGGTGAGACCAAAGGCTATGTATTAAAAACCCATTTTACCTGTTGCTATCATCTGCAGCTTCAAATGACATGAGTACTTCTCTTTCCCCCTGTCAATCCTGCAGCTGTCGGAGTGTGTGCGTCAAGGCGTCAGCTTGTTGGTTAGAGACTCTGGTGGTTGCTCAGCGTTGCACATAGCCGCCCAGAACGGACACACAGATGTGGTCAGTTACATCCTGCAGCAGGGTGAGCATGTGCACGATGTGGACAGATACTGGATGTTTGCCTGTTACTGGAGCTAAAACAACGGCCCGTGTGTGTGATAAGGGTCATAGGAGACATGAGATAACACAGCTGATCCTGCACAGTAGCAGCTAGATTCCCTCTCAGGGGAAGAAGGAAACAGCAAAAAAGAAATCTCCCGTGTCTCAAACAGAGCGCACGCTCAGAACAAAAATAAAATTCATGTGTGGTCTCGCATCCAACTACCACCTGATGTCTGGTTCTGCGGCTTCAGCACAGGAATCTCGAGTGTGGTTGTCTTTGTTTACGTACGGAGAAGAGCAGCGACTGAGGTGTTAAAGCGTTTATGAAATGCTGTTCATTCAAACACCAAAGCTACGCCGAACTAACCAGCTGCTAACTGTAGCTTCACGCAGCTTCAGAGTTACTGTATTGACTTTGTGTCCTTATCAACACATACAAAGCTGCTTGTGTTTCTCATTCCTCAGGCTCCAAAGTGCTTCTGGATATGACGGACAGAGAGAAGTATGTTGTTTGCACTCTAACATAAAGTAACACAACGTAATATCATGTGAGAAACAACACGTAAGCTTTTATATCTACTGTGTGGTTTATGTTTTCTGACTTTCTGTTTCACCTCACTGTGGTCAATGTGCACGTCACCTTATCCTGCAGCTGCACTTACAGACGTACTGGTATTAAAGCCTATTTGATGCGTGTGTGTGTGTGTGTGTGTGTGTGTGTGTGTAGAGGAGACACTGCCCTGCATAAAGCAGCCTCAGAGAAGCAGCATGCAGCGTGTAGATTACTAGTGGAAGCCGGAGCGACGCTCGAGAAAACCAACTTCCAGGTAAACCACAAGTCTCGTAAGCACGGCGTCAACTTTCCTGTGAATCCCAGTGAGTCATGTCAGAAATAACAGCGATCTCCAGAGAAACCAGTTTGAAGCTTGTCTCTCTGTTTGCTTGTAAAACCAGAAACATGAAGTTGATTTTCAGGCTGTTTCTGTACCTTTATACGTGTAGGATGCTCCAGGCCCTCTGATGAGCTCATCATCACAGATACACTGATGCATCATTGTGCATTCTACTTCTTTTGATTGCTGGTAGCTGCTTGAAAGTGAAAAGTGAGGAGAAGGAAATGTAATGCTGGCTGCGATTAACAGGTGCCACAGTGCAACATGCAGTGTAAAAGCTTTACCGAGGCTGATTTCACTTCTCCTGAGGCAGTAGAGGTGAATTAAAAGTCCTGTGAACCTGATGCATCAAAAACGTTTTTAAATAAAATCTATTTAATTTGCTAAAACGGTGTAGTACTGTGAGGATTAGTGGATTTTAATTAGATTAAACTGTGATTTAATGCATCTTCACTAACATCATTAACTTGTCTTAGTTTGTTTGACAGGACGTGTTGTCATCATTAACTATCCTTTGATATCCCACAGACTAATTAAAAAACAAATATGAACACATAAATCCTAAAACCTTGCGTGTTCACCAGGGTAAGACGCCAGCGGAGCAAGCCGACGGAGACTCGGAGCTCGCCGCCTACCTGAGCGCCCAACAACATACGTCCGCCCCTCGCGAGGACTTGGAGACGGCTGTCTGAGGCGCACGCACACACACACACACACACACACACACACTCACTCCGTCTCTGTGGACACTCATGAAGAGAAAGGTTTCTCCAGGTGGAGATAAATCAGACAAACCAGAGGAGTGATGGACTGCTACAGCTGAACAGCAGGAGACATTTTAATTTTCATCTATTTATTTGTATTTATTTATATATTCTATTTATTGGTTGTGCTGATTGATTGTTTGATTGATTGATTGTAGGACTATAAACGGTTCTAGATGCAAGTGCACTTTGAGCAGCCGTCACAGTTCACACGTTCGCTTGTTCGGGAAACTTATGGAAACACGTTTCTCATCTTGTGAGGGTTAAATTCATTTATTCAGTTGTTGGGTTGATTCTGTGAGCTCTGGAAACGGGCACAAAGATTTGACAATACTTAAAATAGCTTTTCAGAAGAGAGAGAAACAGTTAGCGTGTGCCAAAGTCATCACATGTATCACATGTGTGTGGTGTTGCCCAGAGTCTGTAGCGTCACATGGTTTCCTCACAGATCTTCAAAATCATACTAAATTATGCAACAGTTGGATTCAGTGTTCACGAGTCACCGATGACTCCTGCTCACAAACGTAAAGAAGTACGAGCAAATCGTCAAACTTTTTACACCACTAGAACTTTCCCAAAGGACCAGGAACTTCTTTAGGGACTGTTGTAGTTCTGAAAGTCCCTGCTCACATGATGGTGGTTCCCAGGAACTTCCAGCTGTTTATGACCACGAATTTTAAATCCCTGCTGCAACAAAAAAAAGATGGCTTCATTCTTCCTACTTTCTGTTTGCTCTCTATTCATCAGCGATGTTGCTATAATGAGACAATGAGGTTCTGCTGTTGTGTTGTGTTTCCAGTTTGTGATAATCATGAAGCAGTCACCACATCACTCTGCTTTGGTGGAGGAGGAGACCGGAAGTCTTGGACTAATGCATAGTTTTACCATGACCTGGTAAATATGGGAGACATAATTCCAGCAAATCATTCTTCAACAAAGAATGTTTTATGTCATGTTTTAAAATTTCAGAATCATATGTTTTATTGATCTTTCTGTCGTTCAAGAACACGGACACAAAACAATCACAGAAATGACACTGAAAGTCAGTAAATGATGTGGCGTTACTGCCCAGATCAGTCTCTGAAACAGAAACCCTGCTGTCTAAGCTGAAGTCCCCGCATGTACTGGTTTCTGCTTCTCGTGTGAATATTTACTGCTCTTATTTGTCGTCTGTGGAAGTAACTTTTCAGTTTCGAACATTTGAAGACAACAACTTGGGTTTAGGAAAAAAAACTCTTTAAACTGTTTTCTGATGTTTTATATCCGAACAAATTTCTAACTTTGGTCACAGACCCCAGACATGGCAGATGAAAACTGTGAGTTAAGTCTGGTTTCTGTCATAAGTCTGTTGTCAAACGAGAAGCCATCGAGTTCATCATATCAGTGAAGCAGACGGAGAGAGGACCACGAACAAGCAGTGTTTCAAAAAAGCATAATCACTAAAAAGCTTCTGCAGCTGCACTTTTCACAGCGGGATAGTGTGTATGAGGTACTCCTGACGTGACACGGCTTTTCACCTGCAGCGCGTGTGTGTGTGTGTGCGTGTGTGCGTGTGTGTGTGTGTGTCCCATTCCATATCAAATCTGAAAGTACAGGAAGTGAGAGAAGAGAAGAAGCGTTCTGCTGTCTGTGCAGCATGTACATAACTACACACTGTGTGTTGTGTTATAATTGTGTGTGTGTGTGTGTGTGTTTGCAGCATTTATCAAAGAAAAAAAAAGTAAAGTCTGAGCCATATTCAATGCAATATGAATAGATGACGTCGTTTTGCATTTCTCTCGTGATCGTTTACA
Source organism: Microctenopoma steveboyesi (assembly GCA_032359275.1). NCBI lineage: Eukaryota > Metazoa > Chordata > Actinopteri > Anabantiformes > Anabantidae > Microctenopoma > Microctenopoma steveboyesi. The sequence continues at coordinate 11,298,499 of JAUMHF010000015.1, read as the reverse complement.
TTACATTAATGTCTTTACTGTAACGGAGTCGACCATCTGTCACCGAGGAGTACTGAATGTGCAATTTCTTTCTTTTGTGTGCATGTGTGTCAATGGATTGGTCTTTTAAACGACCCTGCGAGGCGTCTTTTGATAAAACCTGTAAACTAAATTGATATATACAGTAGGAGACGGTTTTCCAGAGTGTTTGTGGGAACCTTTGAAAGACTTCAGTGTAGCCATGGTAGAAGTTGGAAATTTTATCACAGTATTACTCCGAGATATTTGTATGTCTCGTTACTTGTGGGGGTTCTTCGTTGTTAAAACCAGTGTGATTTATTGGAAACCATCACTCCTACACACAGAGTTAAGCTAATTCATCTTCCAACTGTATACTACACTATACTTAATTCTATGCAGCTAGAAGCTCCAGAGAATCTAATGGACCATGAGTTAAGTATTTTTGTCAAACTGCAGTTTTTAAAGTAAACGATGAAAGTTTTCAGTATTTCTGTGTGTTTTTATTTGATGAATGACTTAATACAGCATGTGAAAACACGGGCCGACCCGATTAAAGATGCGAATCTTATGACTGATTCATATGTGCTGCTGGTTTTGGTACTGATATGATAAATAAATAAAAAAATTAAAATAATGCATGTTCTTCTTTAAGATGCCAAATATTTAAAATCTTAATTAAAGTTCTAAGACTAATATTGGCATAAATAGTTTTTTAAAATGAAAATGCTGCTTTTGATGTGAAAACACTTTTACACAGTATATAAATATACGAGGAACAAAATAAAATAAGGATTATACCGTGCTAAATGTCACACGCATATATACATACGCGTGAACATATGTATATAACTATGATACGTAAATTTACACTTTAAGCAACCCCCTATTTAACCTACACTGTAGACGCAGCATAAGGAGCTGTAGACGTGTAAATTATTTGTCACCAGTTATAACTTCTATAAAGATATTTTAGGTTGTTATTACACTGTAAATCATACATCCCACAGTCTTCACTGGACGTCAACAGAAGGAGTTTTATTGTTTATTGAAAATGCCACTATCTGCTTACAACTCATTTTAAATGTGTATTTATGCCCATAAATGCTGAATAGGGAGACGTAAAATCAGTGGTCAGAACTTCTTACAACTTGTTTTTAAGCATTTAGTCATAAAAGTATAGCAATGATTTTTTTACAGTATAATTCTTTATTTTCATCTTCATAACACAGGACTTCTACGATGGCTACCACTGTTGACAGACCTTCCTCTGAATGTCTGGAGGTGATAAGATGGACAAACATTGTGATGAATAGAGACCACCTTTTCTTCACACACACACACACACACTCTCGGATTTAGTAGACACATGTATTAAAGTGTGTCTTTCATCAGTGTTGGTCATGCATGACATGTTCTTCCCTCCATGCGATTTTTCTGGTCATGACATAAAATAATGGCGTTATTGGTATTTAAAGTATTCAGTTACAGTTTTAAATGATTTATACCGGAGTTTCTTCTTAGGTTGTACACGTGGTGGGAGCCTCTTTTATTTTCTCTGTGTTTTATTCTGCTGTATAATGATGACTTTGTTTTGATGCTTCTGTTTGTGACATTACTTCCTGTTTTGATATTTGAGGAACTCACTTTGACACAGTCACTTTCTCTTGGAAAAAAAACTAACTGTAATTTCATACAAAGAGGTCATCAAAGGGCTTTAATGTCATCTCCCCTACCCACGGTGAACAACAGATTGAAAAGAGTGAGTGACTGGAACATACAACAAATAAAAATCTAACACTTTGTATCAGCCAAGGTATTTTCTAAGCACCACACACCAACTAAGTTGTGGCTGATGGGATTTTCATTTATATTTCTGGATGGTTAAACTTTTGATTTTAATTGCTAAAAAAAGAGGACACGTGTCAAATAGTAAAAAATATCAATACAAACGTTGTTAAGACACTTCACTGTAAAAACCACGGTTTAATCTCATGGTGATGAGAAATAAATTTCATAAATCTGGTGAGATTCAACCTCTGGACACTGAGAATGTTCGTACAAATATTCATAGAGATGGATTCTGTGCTTTTTTATATATTTTAGTCAACAAACACTGTGTCCAAAAAATATAACATATTATAAATACAAAAAAAAAGACAAAACCCAATCAGAACGTTTGTTAACAAACAGAAAATACATCTGAATTTCCAGGAAATATATGGTTTCTTGTGAACTGATTCATCTGCTCAGGTGCGTTAGTCAGAAACAAGTGAAAATATTCACGAGCATGACTATCTCACATGTCTGCTTACATACAAAACATTTGGACTGTTACTGTGCATATATTAGTTTTTTTGCATTAATATTAAATCTTTATTTAAGAATTTTGACTTTTTAACCATAATTTGGCCACTTTAACAAGCTGCACTTGTTTTATAAGTCATCGGAGGTGACTTTACGGCTGTGGTAAATCTGCATCATGTTTGGTGTCAAAATACTGTTGAAGAAAAGATTTTGAGTCGGTACAGAGTATCCATAAAGAACTTCCGTTTCCCTGAGCGTAGTGCGATTCTACATAGTGTTTATATCCTCGTCGTTGTTACAGGGTGTGAACAGTGGTGTTACCACAGTGAAACTGCTGAATTAAAAAAAACGTTTTCCTTGCTCAGTGTTGACTCAGTCTTTCTCAACGTCTTGTGATATTTGACTCATTAATTGGATTGAAAACTTGCTGCCTGTTGAAGCATGTGTAGGTTTTATAGCGCTGCATATTTCTTCTGTTGCATGAATCTCCTCCCCCCCGTTGGTGTTCACTCTTCCTGGGATGTGAACTGGGAGCAGGATGGGTGTGTCAAAACTATCAGGCAGCTGTAATAGTTAAACATAACCTCAGTGAGTCACAGGTGGGAACTTCCTAAAGTTTGATTGTGGTGTTTATCAGCATTCTGTTAGTCAGCATTTTTCAGGCGTCTTGTGATGCTTGAAAGCAGCTGCTAAACAAATGGTTTCTTTTTTTGATTTCCATTTATAATAATTTTTTAGCTTCTGTTTTTGAACAGAATGAACTTTTAAACACAAAAAACTCTGTAGTTTCTTTAATCTATCTGAAAAAATAACCCTAACCCTAACCCAAGTTTAAGAACAATTAAAACAGGCAATATGAATGTGACACATAATGTAAGATCTTTAATTATTATTACAAAATAATATATATGTATTAGGTCCAGAACCAGAGTCGAAGTTCGAGATAAATAAATCAAACTAAAACAGTTAATTTTGTATTTAATTTACCAGTAAAAGAAGGAAATATATTTAGCCTAATCTAAAGTTGTCTCCTTTAGCCTAATCTAAAGTTGGACTGGTTTTCATTTTCAGTTTGAATTGTCAGAGGTCACGCAGCTAGTTGTGATTAAAATGTTAAATCAGACAATAACACACAGACGTGTGTCGTGTTTTCTTTATATTACAAAAAAAAGTCTTACGTACGTCTTGACGTGTGACGTCAGTCATGTCTATAAAGCACCGCGAGACCAGAAGTGGTGAACGTGGGACGTCGGATGTTGGAGGTTTAAGCTACTTGTCAGCGAATTGTTTCCTTATTTTACTGATATTTCTGACAGATTGGACTGTATATATACAGTAAGTACACTTTTAAAAAAGAAACTTCAATTACCATTAAGTATGACTGCGTGTGTTGGTTGTTTTTGAAAGTTGCTTCAACTGACAAAAGTTAATTTACCAGTGAATTTAACCAACTTAAAGACACCAACAGCTTTATTCTTGTTTAGTGTCAGGATGTCTCAGAATATAACTACCTAACTGAGAACATTAATAAAGCTGTTGTCGATAAAACAAATAGAGATGTTTGTGTTTCTTACGTATACTGACTTGTTAAAGTTTAAAAAGTTAGTACTTGTAGTTTACCCTCAGACAGTCGTAACACAGTCAATCGGCGCTGTTTTAAAAAGGTCGTTTAAAATCATGTGCCATTGTTAACTTAACGTTGATGTCTATAACACACAACGTCTCTTCTAACCATCTGGATGATAATAATCAGCCAGCTGAACGCGGATAAAGACTTTTATTTGGTTTCGGGGGTTATTGAATCAAACAAAGATGGCGGCCAGCCGGGGACGTGGAGGGGAAGCAGAAACTCAGTTTGGGGAACTGCTGAAAATCTTATTTTTATTTCACCGCAAATCAAACATTCACGCGTCCGGATCGCAAGAAGAGTCCCTGTGGATCCTGAAAATAAAGTCAGAACGACAGTCGGTGATCCTAAACGAGGAGCCGGGGGCTTTAACGTCACCGGTTAATTATCTGTCAGAGAAACGGACGGTAAAGTCCAGCACTCGTGATATAAACGTTTATATGCAGCTTGAGGGTTTATTTTGTTATTTTTAGTCCACTACAATAAACAGATGTAAATGTATTATACGTTTTACACCTTTAGGTTTTGAATATTGGTTTTAATATTGTACATTTAGACCATGTACTTTAATTGAGGCAAGAATTTGAAGTATTCTATTTGTAGGGAAGTACTTGTTTGTGTACTTTCTCTTTACTACACTGACCTGTCCAAACACGTCCACTTGATAAAAGCTAAATGCACTGTGGAATAGAAATGGAAGAGTAATTACACAAATGATATGACATTAACATCATATATTTTGGTATTAAAATGTTTATTTTTCACATTCAGTCATATTTGGTTCGATACAGACACCTGAGGATTTGCTGCATTGTTTCTCTATTTTACACTGGTGTGAATATTTTATTGTTTTTATTTTTGAAGACGACCTTGACCTTGATATTGTATTTATTGTTTTTCTTCGACAGTAAAGCAACATGACGAACAAGAACGTGGAAATCCACGGCCCCAACTCAAACCACAACAACATCAAAAACAGCTCAGACTCTGGCACCAGATCTACCTCAGACTTGTCCAACATGGAGGACACGGTGGAGTTTAGAATCCTTATGGCCTACGCAACGAGGAGACGACCGAAAAGGGACGAACAGGACAGTCCAGTCGTAGTTACTGGTAACACGGACACAAACGAAACAGACAGGACTGAACAGAAGGGAAAGAACAGAAAAAGGAAGAAGAGATGGAGACGCGTGCTGAACATTTTAAAATGTGTTAAACCTCAGACAGGAGATGAAGAACCACAGCAGCCGCCAGGGAATCAATACGACGTGGACGCAAGATGTGCTGGATTTAGAGCTCTTAAAGAGGGTACGTGTTAATTTGTCCCGTACAGTAAATAAAAAGATCATTTAGGATATATATTAGTCTGATCCATCTTTTTGTTCTGTCTGAACAAACGGTCTGCATCACACCTGTAAACATAAAATCAGCAGGTGCTCAGCATTAAAAAATGAAACCTAAACCTGCAGTACTTTGACCAACGAGTCGCTGTGCTCCAGCAGGACGGAGCAGAATAAAATAGAAGACTGATCGTTGGGTTGAATAATCGCATATTAATTTAAAAACATGACGTGATTATGTTTTTCTTTGTCATAAATGGCGCGTGCTGTGGTTTAATGAAACGATAATATTTAATGTCACCTTTTCTTTATGAAGTTTTAAGGGTATTCATCATGTTCTGACTATTCAAAGCCATTCGATGCAATAATATGCTGCAGAAACTAAAAGAATATTTAAATGTAGTACATAAGATCCTGGACTTTGGGGTTTTGACTTTCTCGTTATTCCTGTTGAGTCCAAACCTGCGGAGTCATCACGTTTCAGAACGTTAACCTGTGAAATGACCTGCGTTCCCACAGGTTCCTCCTGTTTACTGACTTATTCAGCCGCAGGTAGTCGTAGAACTTGACGGGTGGTGAGTCAGGGTTTGTGACTTAACAACTTTATGACTGTGTTCCCGGAAACATCAGGCTTGTCCCTGTGTATGTGTGTTTATGCTTTTCTTTAATTCTTTTAGATGAGAGCAAAGAGGAGGACGAGTTGGACGAAGTAGCGGGCAGACTGACAAAGATCGCAGATGAAATCCCATTCATTCCTCCAGAAATAGAGGAAGACTGTCCAGGTGATTTTTCACAACATGAGCACAACATCGGTACATGTTCCTTGTGTTTTGCCTTTGGTTAAAACTTAACAGGCGTTTGTTGAATGAAGATGATTGGCACCAGCTGTCTCTTCTATTTTGGAGTCTGGCTGAATCTCGTGTGTCCTGTTTTCTAGACGGCGTGGAGAGGCTGATTGGTTTAATCCTGAGGGAGAGCGGAGACAGACTGAATGAGCAGGTTGGAAACATTGAACCCCTTCCTTCAGTTTGTCTGTGTAAAGGTTTATGCAGCACCAGGTTGTTAGAGTTTCCCCGTATTAGCAGCATTTCCTGTAAAACACACCCATATTTCACCATCTCTGTCAGGTCAGTCCGCAGACACGTTATCAGCTTCGTATAGCTGATAAAGTTTTCACCCTTTAGAGTCTTTATCAGTCACCCGGTGTCTTTGAGCCACAGCAGTGAACTTCGGGAAATGGTTCATGTTGTGTAATATCTAAAGTCTGTTTCTTGTTTCCACCAGGAGCTGAAAAATGCTGCTGTGTTAAAAGAACTCTTCTGGGACTACAGCTTCTATAAGACGTTCATAACGACTCTTCTCAGCAAAATGGGCCTGAAGTCTCCCCACCCTGATTCCCCGGGGCCACACGCTTCACCCAAAGCCCAGATCGCTGTGACCTGTGAGGTGAGATCATCTCTGAGGTGTTTATTATACTTTATCATTATAAAACTGAGCCTGACGATGTCTGTGTGTGACGTTTGTTTCTCGACAGGCCACGAGTCGTTTGTCAGCGTTGGACACGCTGCCAATGAACAAGCTGCTCGGCTTTGGAGCCAGATACCTGCAAGAGCAACACATGTCCTGGGTGAAGGAGCAGGGGGGATATGTACGTAAATACCATCATCTTCTTTCTTCACATCTTAAAACTTGCTGTAAAATCACTTAAACTTTTTTTTTTCTTCCTCCTTTGCAGGAAAAGGTGTTTGAGAGCGACGACGAGAGCGACGTCGAGTGAGGAGAAGGAGAAACCAGCTGACGTGAACTGTTAACACAGAGCATTAGTAACATCAGCGACGGTTCTGCTCTCAGCGACGTGGCACAAGAAATGAAAGCTGCTCACATCAGCACTAGTTTCTACTAAATCAGTTTACAGCAGCAGCAGAATGCATTAAAAAAAACATGCATCACTTTAATCTTTCATTATTTAACAGAGTTCTGAAGAACTGAGGTGATTTAAGCGTTCTGTGTAAACATTTGAATTAATTACATTTGAAGCATTTTTCAGCACTCGCACTTTTTAAAGTATGTATATACAAAGTGAAATGTCTTGTATTTTAATTTTTTTACATATAAATGAGTGAAAATGTGGTAAAGAAAGATTTCTTGATACTGCCTTTGTTATTATACAAAGCAATTTCTCATTCACTCTTACGTTAAGATAAAAGACCTGCAGGGAACATCTACTGTGTAAAAACTATGAACATGATGGTTTTAAGTGTGAATGGAAAAAAAAAAAGGAATAAAAGACACATTTTTCTGCTGTTTTTTGCATCAGATTTAATTGTCATTTTTTTCTCAAAAAGAAACATACAATGTTGTGACAGAAAAGAATGATAAAATATTCACAATTTAGTTTTAAAAACAGAATCTGTGTGTTTAGAGTTCATAATCAGCTGTTTATGTCAATTTATGTATTGGGCAACAAGTTGATTGACATCCAGTATAACCAATCAGGGCGCGAGAAGAGAGTCTAGGAGAGAAGAATGAGAATTTGTATTTATAGAGGAGTCACACTGTTGTGACCTGATATGGCCGAAGAACCTGGTTTTAGTGCAAAGAGCGCCCCCGTGTGGTTGTAAGGGGAACTGATGCGTCATCAACAGTTTATGTGAAGCCAATAAATATAAAAAACTTTATTTTTTACTTTTTGACATGTTTAAATTAATTATTACTAAACTTAAGCTTTTCATTTCGTTTGTTGTCACTTGGCATATCAATGAGCAATATTGTGAAGATTAATTTGAAATGTAATAGGTTGCAGATTACCAAGTACCCTGCTCAAACTGTAATTACAGAACGTTTACATTTCAATGACAGAATTTGTACCACTACTTTGCATTGTGCAGCAATGTCAGGGCGATTTCCTGAATCCATGAGGAAATTATTACTGAGTGACTGCTGACAGTGACACACGGCATCTGGGAATAAGCCAAAACATGCAACAGAATTACATTCTACATATATGCATTTTATAAAGCTATATTCAGATTTACATTCAGAGTTGTAACTGTAAATTAATTATACAGTTCTCGCAGACATTTCTTCTAAATTAATTACCTGTAACTTCTAACTCCACGGCGCTTATTTTTGGACTTTCCAACACGAGAAACAGGAAGTTGGGAAAAGGAGGAAGCAGCAGGCTACATAAAAATAAATTAATGTAATAATGTTTTATTGTATGTGCGCTTGTGACGTAGTCAGTTCATGCCGAATCACAAAATAATATCTCTTGAATTCAATGAATATTTAAACTGAATTTCTGATGAGACGATGCGACCCGCTGATAAGATGAACCTTAAATGAGCACTTTTGTCAACGCAGTTTTGAACGTAGCATTCTTTCTCTGGAGCGTGTCTCGGTGCTCGAGGTTGCCCAGTGAAATGAGATCCAACCCGTTCCCCCGCACACCCCGGACTGCCTCAACCTGCTCACCGACAACAAACCCAGGCGGCAGAGGTTCACGGTCCGCCCGCCTGGTAGCGCGCCTTCAGAAAGCGTGTGCGTAATGTTTAACGTCGTGCACGGGGGTCGGAAATACGTCCCCACGCGCTCCGCGGTCACGGACGACTCGCCGTTACCCGTGCAGGCTGTTCACGTCAGCAGGTCTCCGGGTGCACCGAGCGAGCCTCCGGAGGCGACGTGGCCGCCGCCAGGTGCGAAGATGAGAAACTCCAAAGGCGGAGTGCTGAGAGCTGTCCGGCGGAATGCGTCTCCGCAGCCGGCCAGCCTGGAGAGCCTGGAGGCGGCGTGGAGCGGGAAGCTGGTCCCCGACCCCGGGAGGAGGAGCGGGGAGGTGGACGCCGTCGGGAACGGACCAGAGGGTCACGGAGGAGGGCCGCCGCGCAGCAGGAAGAGGGGGTTCAGACCCCCTGATGTGAGGACCATCTTCTCCCCCGAGGAGAGGGACCCGAGGGTCAAGCTGGAATCCGGAGAGGGTCACACGTTCGAGCCCGGAGGCGAGGACACCTGGTGTGATTTGTGCTGCCAGTACATCTTCCAGCGTGGTGTCACCTGTACAGGTGAGTGGTGGAGGTGGTGGTGGAGGTGGTGAGCCACAGAGGAAGGTATTTTATAACTCGAAAGGTTTTTTGATCTTCTTGTTTAGTTAATAACCTGATGATAATTACAAATCGAGAGTGGTTTCATATTTAATCATTTTCACACCAACAAAAGAGAAAGTTTCCTCTCTCACACGTGATTTTCTAGTAGCTTCTACTTTAAATAGACCTGTAGATGTTGACAGGGATATTTTCCACTAATAATCTAATGCTGGTTTAATCTGATACAGTGACAAACTAATATCTGAGCTGAATGTCTGTTACTGCTGTAGCTACAGAAGGCCGATGTGTTGTGTCTAATGAGATTCAACTTTCTATAATTAGTCACATATTACACATGTCACTAATTCACTCCATTTAAGTTGTAACAATTTGGTACTTTTCCACATTTATATCATTGTAAATTGGGTATATTTGAGTTTGGGGCTGTGTGATGCAACAAAGAACCTGCGATTATATGATGAACAAAAGATGAAAATAGTCAGAAGAATTCATAATCGTGGTCAGAGCTTTTGATATTTCAATATTTTGGGGTTCAAAGTGCCAAACGAACACCGGGGGTCCCGCGTCTGGACTGTTCTGCTTCAGGTCATAGATCTTTGTGGGTAGGTCTTACCGATACATATAAATACCACATGTGACTGCTCGTGATGGCATAAATAGACTGAACTCAGCTCAGCAGCTGGAATGCAGTCAGTATGCAGAAGGACCGGTTCAGGTGTAAAAGGAAAAAAAGTGTTTCTAAAGGTACAAACTTGCCCTCGATTTGTGTCCACTGATGTGTGAGGAACAATGGAGGTGGAAATTATATGTAAATACCTCATGTTTGTTTGTGTGACGGTTCGTTGTTGCCACTCTGAAGGTCCACTGCCATTTTAAACCTTCATCCAGAGCCAGTGTAAAGATTCAGTTTTGTGTTGCTTTCCTCTTTTCATTTACTCGTTCTCATATTTGGGTTCAAACCTAATTGACAACAATGTATTTTAATCATCAAAATATCATTAACAGAGGGAAAAAGAACTATGAAGAATCTCAGTCACACCTGATGTGTTTTAGGCTAAATGCCAAAAAGCTGTGAGTGAAAGTCAAAATCATTATGACAGTGGAGTCAAAGACAGAGTGTTGTAGTGAGTTTGGAACTTTTGCTTAATAAATTACTTAAAGTAAGATTAAACCTGCAGGACCTGAAGATTACAGATTACTCCGTAATCATTCAGACTCAGCTTGTCATCTATCCAAACCCTACAAAAGAAGGGGTCCAAGGAAAGAACCGTGTGGAACCCCTGTGGTTACCTTAGAGGCTGGAGACGTCTCACAACAACTCACTTTATCAGATTCATCTCCTGTCGTGCTTAAATCTAACTCCAGCACGAAATAAAGCAGCACACAGTGCTCAGGCTAATGACGCTGACACAGCCAGAAAGCTTTTTACAGTGCCTTCATCCATCCAGCCTCCGAACCTCTTACATTAGCAGACACTGGGTCTGCACACTGAGCTGTTTCCCATCAGTGTGGATGGAGTTTGAGTGCATGTTTGTGTGTTTGATAAAAGTGTGCGTTGATATTTCTGCTGATTTAAAGGGTTGATTGTCACTCAGGAAGCCTGTTAAAGACCCATTACTCGGTCCAAACGTCAGCAACGCGCACAACCCTTCGATCAAAGGAGCAAAAAGGGATTTTAGGTTAAAGACAATCAACGTCTTGAGTGACTGTAGGTCTGCAGAGAGGACCGTTGTTGGTCAGCCACTGGTTTACTTATTAACACACAGAACAGTCACTTATGAACTTTCTGAGCAACTATTTCCTTTAAAAATTAATTTCCCATCATGTGCTGAAATGACCCAGTTTATACTGTGACCCCTTCATGGTCGTGCTTTGATGGAACCGATGTGTTAAAGAAAGCAGAGGCAGGTTTCTTGTTTGAAATGAGGCATATTTCGATAATCGAAGTGGGTCAGAAGTGATTGGATAGTTCCTGAAAACACAGACACTCTCTCTCTCTTTCTCCTTTGTCTCTTTGGCTTCGAGCTGAAGTAACAGAAGCCTGGCTCAGAGAGCAGGAGCTTTGTGTGACCGGGTCTAGTGTTGCACCACATCGGCCGTCTGTGTCGCTCGTCTGCGCGTCTCTCGTAGCAGACAACCGTAGCTTGATTTCAACCTGTCTGTTATTTATTTGTAATTAGATAGAAACGGACAGAAGCTGATAACTCTATAGTAGGAGCCAGTGGTTAGTTTTGTCTGTCTGCATCAGCTAACACTAACATAATGCTATTTTAATCCAGCAGGATAAACTACAGGAGCTGAGTCAACACCTCTTTAACACCGTGTATCTGCTGGAATTTATTCTGCCGTCAGGGTGATGAAAACAAACTAATGTTTTCTGCAGCAGAAGTGTTAATCAAGTCAAGGGAGGTCGGATTAGAGTCGATTTCAGGAGGAAATAATGGTGCAGCTTCACGTTTAAGAGCGCGGCTCATTTTGAACCTCTGTGAGAAATACTGAAGCTGATTACCGTGTGTGTGTGTGTGTGTGTGTGTGTGTCCTCTCTGCGAGGACCAGTGTTACTCTTACATCTTGAGACGGAGGAAACGTCTGCACCGTCACAACGCGTCGACTGGTTCTCACAGCCCCAGCGTTGACATTGAGCTCTCGTGCTTAAACACCCAATAAGCTGTGAGCCTGCTCCAGCTTGAACTACTCGTACGAACCACGCAGTAACAAATGAATATCATATAAATGTCAGACAGCTTAATAACTCATGAACTAGCAGCATGTTCAGATGCCTCCCATGGAAGTATTGCATGGACCAGCAGTGTGTAACACTCGGCCTTGTGCAGTAGAGTGTGAATACGCCTGAACGCCACTTTCCTTTAGGATTAAAAGGCTGGTTCCTCCTGTTAATCAAGTCTTTAAGAGGAGTCTGTGAAACTGTGCTAAAGGTTTATCTGAGGAAACTATGAGCTGCACGATTGGAGCCTTTCTTCAGCTTTTTATGCTGCTCTGAATATGTTTTTTGCACAGAGCAAACTCACCTTTACGAACAGCGTCACAGCAGGAACAGGACGAACACCTGGTACGTGGTTCACGGAGGACTTAAAGTTAGACCGGGGTTAGGGGTAGGAATGTGTGTCAGTAGCTGCCGTAGGTTGAGTCTTGTCTCTTTGTCTCTTGTGGAGCTAAACTGCCACAGCGACTGAGCAAACAATGAGACGGCAGCTGGCACACACACACACACACACACACACACACACTGATGGGGGTCAGTATCCATGAGGACAGCGACCCGTGCAGACCTGAGCAGAGACAGGAAGAGCTCATGGATGACAGAAAAGCATGACTATTTCCACTTTCTAGTTATCGTTGGATTCTGGATTCTGTAGGAGCCTAAAACCTCTGCACTGCGTCTGTGACGGTCTGAGTCATGGGCTTCGCCAGAAACGTTGGTAAAACTTTGAGAAGAGTGTCTGGATTTTTCTATCGCTTTCCAAAAGTGATGCGGCGTTCCGGGCGGGTGGAAGTCCGTCTCCTCTGGAGGAGCTCCGGTGAGTGTTGAGTGTGTGTTTCCTCTGTTAAAAGAGGAAACATCGTTTCAATCTTCAAAACTTTCCATTCAGTCGAAGTATTGTGCAAAGAAAATGACACAGATAGTCTTCAGTGTCAGGACCAAAGGCGTGAGCTCGTGTACAGACACGTCGAATAAAAAGACAGAGAGAAAGGATTTGGAGGAATAATTAGAGGACAGGTGGCAGCTGGATTCAGCACACACACCTGTCTTTGTCTTCTAAACTACCGTAGAAGCATTTATAGCTTCACACATTTACAGGTGAAGAAGTATTGGAACAGGAAGTTGATGTTAGGCTGTAGATTAGTGGATGGATTAGAGGGTGAAGTTAGGAAGCAGCTTTCAGCAGATGCTTAAACAACACAGAAGGTTGTATGTGATGAACTACATGTCACCTGGGCCTCGCGGAGCAGAATCCTTTTTACATGCGCCGTCTGAGCCCTGGAGAAAGATTTGCATGTGTTTGACTGGAATTAGTTGCTCAGGTTTTTTCAAGTCCGTTGTAATTCAGAATTGAGGGGTAGAAATATACGTTTAAGTATGTCTGAATGTTTTTACCCGAGATGCAGCTGCACTGTAAGAAATGAGAACCACACTTATAGATAAAAGTTTCCTTAGACCCAGTTTAGTTCAGTGAGATCTTAAGAAAAATCACAAACTGCTCCTTTAAAGACACACTTGTAGAGTGATGCATCTGAAACTTCTTGTAGACAGTTTTCAAAGCTGTGAGTCAGCTGTTGATGCCAAATGGTGTGTGTGCGTGTGCGTGTGTGTGTGTGTGCGCGCGTGTGTGTGTGTGTGTGCGTGCGTGTGTGTGTGTGTGTGTGTGTGTGCGTGCGTGTGTTTGTGTGTGTGTGTGTGTGTGTGTGTTGCGACAGCTGGGTGTTAAAGGAGCTGAGGGCTCATTGTGCTCCTCTCTGCACACATAGATCTGATTAGAGACCTCGTGCTATGAGATGCTTCACATAGACAAGACAAAAACGTTGAGTCTGACCTTTGACCTGACGCACACACACAGAATTTCACAATAAGAGTCTTTACAAGCTGCAGATTCTTCTGTCTGACTGATTGAGTCTTATCGATTGTTGGTGTCTGGGAAATGCTTTTATCCCTGAGACAGCAGAGAAAGGAAGTAGGGGAGTGACGAGTTATTGTTGAAAAGTGTTGGTTCGTGTGTTGTTTTTAAAATGAAACCACCCGAGGAGTCAAAATGTCAAATTATAAAATCTAATAATATCCACTATAAAGTTTGGATGATGGATGGATGGATGTAGGGGCTCTTCATCTCTTCCTCTGTGGATCAGGTTCATTGTCAGGAGGGATATAGATGGACGATACGGTGGACGGATGAGTGGAGGGAAAGAGTGTAAGCCGGAAACTAGACAGTCTCACACACACACACACAGTGTTATCAAAACAAGCTACGTAACAGAGCGTAGAGGAGTGAGTGACTGTAGACGACTGAGTCAGCAGTCCCACATCCACCAACACCACCCTCCCTCCTCCCCTGTCTGTGTCCATCACACCGCGGCCTCCATTTGACTGTTAAATCACCCACTCAGCACAACAACACACAGGGGGGTGGGGTGGGGGGCAAATCGGCATCTGAAGTCTGATGGAGAGCGAGTGCAGAGCAGAGCACGGTCAAGAGACACAGAAAGACTGCAAAGACTGTGTTGCTATGCTTGGCTTATTCCAGTGTGTGTGTGTGTGTGTGCGTGTGTGTGTGTGTGTGAGATGAGGCGATAACAGATCTCTGTGAGGGTGTTTGAGTGTGTGTGAGGTGAAGATGGGAGATGGGAGCAGCCATGTGCAAACTGTCGGATAAAGTCGGACATCAGGTGAAAAAGAGGTCGACAGGTAGGATCGCAGGAGCGAACACACACACACACACACACACACACACACCGTGTGTGTCGGTGTTCGTTATCGTTGCTGCGTGTTTGCTTAATAACAGGAAGTGAACACAAAAAGCTTCCTCCTCGTCCCTGACAGCTATTTTAATAGTTAATGGAGCTGCTGGAGTGTGGCCAAACTTCAACTTTAAAGTTTGTGTGAGGATGTTTTATCTGTAGCAGAAACTCTACAGATAAAACAGGTCTGGTTCCAGTCTGTCTGCAGAGGACGGAGAAACGTGACAGTGCTGTTACATTTGTTGTTGTTTTAATAATCTTCTTGACTGTTTCTTTGTGTGTAAATAAAAATAATTATAACATATAGAAATCCTGACTGTCTGTGAACTCACAGGAAACCTTCTCTACACACACTCCATTGTGCCGTGCATACTTTATGTTTGGTTTGTGACACAGATGACCTACCGTCCCTGAACACCTCACAACATGAATGACTTGCTGTTCCTGAATGCGGCGCAGCACGTTTTTTTTGTGTGGAAAGAAAAAAATCTCTAACTAACAACTCTGACTCTTCTGTTTTGACCTCGCAGACATAAAGACGACTTTGTTGTTGAACGTTTTCAAACCGCAGGTCTAGAATTTGCATGTCGTTGGTTTCCATTTGCAATGAGGAACCTCAACTGACGAGTAATATCAGGGGATGATTTGCGTAAACGTTACAGACACGTGTGCTCGTCCACAGTTTGCTGTCTTACAGGTTTATTTAAAACCCTTCTGTGTTTTTTTATCTTTTCACATCAGTAATTTGAGCTATAATCATTATATTCTCTCTCTGCAGGTTGTAAGTATGCATGTCATGCTGCCTGTCGGGGCAAAGTATCTCTGGATTGCAATTCTGCAGCTTCTCTCGTAAGTCACGATCAGCTCAACAACAACAACACAGCGCTCTACGTGAGTACACATTATTTTTTCCTTTCATTTCTACTTCATTGCTAGCAAATATATAATAATTAATGCATTTAATAATATTAATTGTGAAACATATTGTCAGATTCAGATTTTATTGGTCACATGCACATACACAGTACGATATGCAGCGAAATGCTCGGACGACCAACAACAACCTTAGAAACGCTTGGTGTCTTTTTAAATCAATTTAATCATTTCTGCATGACGTTGATATTTGTCTGTGCAGCTGAAGACAGAAGAGAACGGCGCAGTGCAGTCATTTGTTTGTTCATTAGCAGTTTAAGAACCGATTACAACAGCAGCATTACAGGAAGAGAGATGTGTAGCTGCACAACAGCAACATCACCTTCATCAACATCTGTCACTTAAGGCAGAGGTGTCCAAACTTTTTCAACAGGCGCCAAAATTCTGAGTTCCCGCTGAGACTGCTAGTGTACATACAGCTGCTGGTCATGAAATTAGAATTTCATGAAAAGTGGATTTATTTCAGTAATTCTTGTATAATATATTCAGTCATCACACACAGACAGAAATACGTCAGGGCTGTTTTCTTTGGTCCCACTTCGCCCAGCTGTGAGTTGGACTCAGGGACACATAGTTATCGCTAACAGCTAACAGGGGCTGAAGCTTAAGCCCCCATATTTATTTCTTTATTTGGGGTCAGTTTCATTGTCAATGTTGTGATGTTCATACCTGGTTTAGGATCTTGGGCCTAGGAGGCACTAACACCACAAGAGTGCACTGTAGTCAAACATTTAGGCAGCTCATCATGTTCTCTCCTGAGATGTTAATACAACAGCATGCAGCCACAATGAACAGTAAAACATGAGTAATTTCCTCACGAGCTGTTAAAATATTATGTTCCATGTGGAAAACTATCAGAAAAGACTAGAAAAAAAAGGTTTAAAGTCACAGAGCCCAATTAAAAGAAGCATGGTATGATGTAGAGACAAAGAGTGGTAATAAATTACATGAAGGCTGTATTCTCATCCATCCCCAACTAAAATATGACACGACTGGTCCCGCAGAAGCCGTCATCACCCCATCATCTGGTGGTGTTTCCACTGAGCAGCGTGGGTTTGGCTCCACTGTTGTGGTTTGTTTGAGGAGGAGTGGATCAGCACTTTTCAGACCAGACGCTCTCACAGCGCTGAGTGGTGCTGAGTTGGGGGCTGCGGGTTTTTATGTGTCGAGCATTTAATAAAAACACATTTTAACTTAATTTTACTTCAGCAAGATAAAATACATACACTTTCTTATGACGTCCTCGAAATTTGATTCTGTACATCTGGACAAATTTTTTCAGTGGGGGAAATATTTCGAGACTCATCCAAGTCTCTTCCTCAGTCAGAGCTGACTCCAGGTCTCCACAAACATTATGAACCGTTGGAAAGCTAATGTGACCCGGTGTTTTGGGAAAACGTGTCTCAGCTGTTCAGATACTCCTGACACATACAGGATCACCTTTTTGATGGTGACATAAAACGGTATCTGTGTAACCACCACATGAGCTAATTAGCTCATGAGCCTTGTGATTGGTTTGAATAACGGGAGCGGCAGTAACTGATTGACAAAGAATAAGCGGCCAGTGTGTTCACTTCCTGTCCGCTGGGAAAGACAAACACAGACACAGACAGTGAGGAGAGTAAACGGGAAGACTTTACACAGAGGAATGTCCACGTTATTACTTTTTCCCTTTAGCTCTGAGAGGGACTCGTTAACACCACCGTGACAGAGAAACCGCTGGCAGCAGAGGTTTGCTGTAAAGCCTGGCGATTACATTCAATGGAAGGTGGACGTGTGCAGTGATTGACTTCTAGGCCTCGAAGTTTGGTTTTCAGATGTGAACCTTTGTGGCACTGTAGATTCAAAACGAATGGATTTGAAGGCATTTAATTGACTTTATTTTATGGCTATGGAGACAAAGCATGACATATAGTTTTAAAAGGAAGAAAAAGAAATGTTTTCCCTCTGGGCTTTATGGTTGATTATTATGGTTTTATGGTCGCTCGTTAACAGCTATTGGCTAAGTTAGGGCTGAGGTCACGCTACAGTAAATACACACAAACAGGAACACAAGCAAAAAACACTTGGAAGCAAAACTGTTGTAAAACCTGAGGAAACATGTTCTAGTGTGGGAAAATGTTTCTGTTCCCGTTCTTACTGTGGGGCAAAAAAGGTGTTGTGCAAGTTGTCCCACTCGAAAAGATGAGAGAGGTCTGTGATTTGACTATGAGACAGTAAAAAACAGCTTTAATGTTAAGACAAATTCAAATGTAGGTCATGGGAGACACGCAGCCTGTATTCATATGTGCTTTGGTGAGAAAGAACAAAGGGTTGAACAAAACACAAAAGAAACGCATGTTACGAGCTTCAATTAAATACTCGTTATTCAATCTAATTCATCTTTATTTATATACCGCCAAATCATAACAGAAGTCATTTCAGGGAACTTTACAAAGCAGGTTTAGGACCTTGCAAAAATATAAGTGTGTATGTAAACTAAATAATGTAGAAAACCCAACAGTCCCACTTGAGCAGCACCAGGAGACAGTGGAGAGAAAAACTATTCAATACCTGAGACTGAAACTAACCAAGAACAGGCAATAACTTCAGAGTTAGGTCATATAAATAAGTTCAGATTCACCTTGAAGCTCAGACTGGTGTAACGTGGTCAACTGTCCTGATTCTGGTTCAGATTTTAGCAGCAGCATTCTGGATGATTTGAAGACTTTTGGTACCGACTCACGGCGCAAATCTGAACCGAACAGTTTTTATCTGAACACATGAAAAATGTGTTAAAAAAAATCTGCTTCCAGAAAACCACACGATCTGTTATTTCTGTGTCCCAATACATTTGTTTTCGCGTCATGATAGCTCAGTGTGTAGTGTAGCAGTCGTCTTCAAACCCAAGGGTGAGCGAGTTCGATTCCCGGTCCCACCAGGTTATGTCGAGGTGTCCTTGGACAAGACACCGATACCCCGTAGTAGAGCTGACACAGGTCTAGCAGCTGTCCAAACAACAATTTCCCCAAGGGGATCAATAAAGTATTCATTATTATTATTATTATTATTTTCCTTCTTTTCTTTAACCTTTCATTTCCAGTATTAGCTGGTAGTATTAGTTTAAATCCATAACTGGCTGCAGGAGAGAGAGAGAGACATCTTCCTGTCCATCCTGTCCTTTCACTATCAAACATCTGTTTTCATACAGCTCTTCCTCTAAACAGACATCATCACCATCTACCATCACCATACCTCCCTTCCTCTCCGTGTATCTCTTTTAATCTTCCCTTTCCTCCGGTCCTCTAATCAGCTGCCTATTGTGTGGAGGAAAGCTCACACAGTGGAAGCTTACCTGCTAAACACAGACACGGAAATGGGATAAGACTCGTTTATATAAAAGGCCAATCTCGGTTTTACAGAAAGGAAGAGGCAGATGTTTGAGATGTGCTGCACAGAGAATGGAGCTGAAGTTTGGCTTTTTCCGATTAGGGTCATGTTCCTGGATACAGTATAAAGACTGTATTATAACTATTTATCAGATGCTTTAGTGACTTTGCAGTAAACTGAAACATTTTTAATTTCATTTGTGTCCATCAGCCCATTGTTTTGGTTTTTGTTCCCATGCCTTTAACATTTTTTATTTTGGTTTAGTCTCATCTAACAGAGTATAAATCCACTGTACAGACCTAAAAAAGATAAGTTGCTCCTTGTCTGCTGGATGCAGGAGCAGCCCCCTCTGCTTCACCCTTCTCCCACCAGTCCTTCCTCTCCCTGCTCTCACCACACTTTGTGCAGTGCTTGTTGGAATGAGTCGAATAAATAATCGAATGAAATAATAATAATCAGAATGGTTCATAACGCTGCAGTTTTGTGAGTTTGTCTCCACATAAATAAAACTTCTGCATCATATTTTTCCAGTGAAGTAATAATGTTACTGGAAGTGTATGAATTTATACAAAATGAGACGTGCAGCAGTATTTTCCTTTGCTGGAATGATGCAGGCAGAAAAACATGCCTAAAGTAGTCGCTCAGCAAACAACAAGGATCCTTAAGTCTGTATAAAGTTTGTGAGGCAGCAAGGACCAAAGTATATTTAATGTACTATGTTGTTCATGATTGTGGAAAAGCTTTTAAACCAGTCTGAGTTCAAGAGGAAAATTGTTCCAGACAGATTCTCTCTGAACCGCATATATATTGGTCATGAAAATTAAAAACAACTGTGGCAAAGAAAACAATGCTGAAAATTATAATAACACGTCACAGTGCAAAGAGTGTTTGTTACTACATGAACATCAGAAAACCACCAACGTTTATGGAGTCAAATGTTCTTCTAAACGATAAACTGTCAGCCTTTTTGTAATCCCACCCGTCCCAGACCTAAAGCCAGCAACGGAGGGATGAATAATGGCAGCCAGTACGGCACTGTAATCTTTGTGGATTGTGGAGGATTAACTCCTCAGTCAGATGCAGGTCTGACAGACGAAGCTCCCCCCATCATCAGCTGCCTGTTGCAGAAACAGGACACCAATTGACAGCTTAGAGACTCAACCACAGACGGGTCCCGTTGATTTACTTCGTTTCTGGCTGCTAGCGTGTCCCAGTGCGGCCAAACGTGCAGCTAGCCCCTTTTTACAGCAGAATAAAAAGAACAGCAGCTGAGCCCCGGGTCTCTGAGGAGTCACTGCGACTCTGGTCTTCTCTTCGTCATTTTACTGTTTATTGTTAATAGAAATGACCAACTCCAAAACATGAGACTGGTGTTTTCACACCTACGCAGTGGAGCGCTTTGTCAAACCGCCTGCTGTCGGTGGTGGAAAATGTCAGCTCAGCATGAATGAACTGGAAAGGATGGATGTTCATGTGTGTCATTCTGAGTGCGTGTGCAGTAGTCGCGTTAACAGCACATTCTGCATCGCTTCTGTCATTAAGGTTGAGGGAAGCTGAAAGGAAAACAAAGATCTGTATCAGGGCGGCGCGCTACAGCAGGCTTCTCTGAGTATGTGTGTGTTTGTTTGCTCTTATCTTGGATCTAGTCATAATCCGGGCCGACAATCCCAACCTCAGACATAAGTGAGGATCAGATACAGCATTCATACACCTTTCACACAGCAACGACACACGCTGCCTTCACAGTCAGGACCCCGGGTTTAGGAGGAATTATGGGGCCATGCAGCAACCACAAGGTTCCCTGAATGCATCATAATCTTAGCTTGTTCTCTCTGCAGATTTTCCTACACACTGGCGCTGTAAAGCAAATTTAGGACCTTGATATCAGGGATAATGTTAGATTTGCTAATATTTGCTAATAGATTGGAATTAATTTGTTTGGTGAGTATCGTGTCATAGTACTACTAATACTACCAGCCGAGTTACTGTCAACAGGCCTGAGTTACAAGCTGCTTATATATCATGCATTTGATGCTGCTCATCCCCCCCTGCCGCCCCCACATTAACATCAATATCCTTGTAATTCTGCTCCTCCAGCTGCAGTGTGACCCACAGGCTCGCATCCCTCCTCTCGTTGTCTGCCTGTGATTATGTGATACACCAAGGCTGCGTGTGATCCTCAGAAAGCATTCCTCCGCTCTTTGATCACGGGACACGCTGTGTTTTGCCTGTCAGGATGAAAAACTGGGCCTCTGGGGGGGACACACAGAATGCTGGGACACACTTTAAGACACAGGGCTACACACACAATAATGAACACGTGGAACCTAAAAATATACTGCAAGTACCTTCATATGCTCCGTGGACATAATGTGTCAAACATCCTAACAAAAAGTGGATCGGTTTCTAAAACCCTGAAGCAACATGGAGCTCAGGTTGGATGTTTGACACCTGTAATAATGCCCTACAACACGCCACATTACCACCACTTCAGAGAGGAATCTGCTTCGTTCTAGCATTCCTTGTTTGCACCATGAGGCTTTGGAGTAACACCCACCTGTAGGTTATTTGTAAAGACTGAAAAGTTACCATAAAGTTTTGCATAAAACAGAACTATTAAACCATTGAAATGGTAAAACATACACACCTACCACCCTCTGAACTCCTGCTGCCTTTGTATTCGAGGCCCTAAACACATCTACCTGCAGACAACAAAGAAATCCACACCCCGTTTGCAAACACACCTGTGCATGTCCATTACCCTCACAAGGTGACATCATCTTAGCCTGAGGCAAATTTTTAAACGTCCCTCTGTCCTCGTCTCTCTTCTGCTAGCTTTTAAATTTTACTCAGATGTCTCACTCCTCCTTCATCACTCCCCACTTTTATGCCTGAAAGTAAGATTCGGTTAAGAAGCTTGTTGTGGCTTCATTTTTAATTGGGGCTTTAAACCTGCTGATTGCATCCTGTGATAGCTGAAGTTGAAGGTTAAAGGTCACTGAGATGAAAAGTCAACATCCAACTTCAAAGTCAATCATCCAGGAAAGGAATATTTCTGGAAACAAAGAAAATGCTTGTTTCTGATATTGCAGTACAGACAGTTCGATATATTTTCAACACTTTTTAAAAATACATCCTTTACCTTTAGGTGATAACTATGCTGAGAAAACATCCTCATTAACTAATAATAATCCCCATAGTTAAATGAGGTAGAAAATTATGACTTGAAGGCCATAAAAGTGGATAATGTTTAAACAAAAGGATCATTAATTCATCTTTACACTTGGACATGATGCTTTGATTTTGCCTAATCTCATTAGTGTCTCATTACCTGGGACAACGGTCCGTTAGAGCCTGCTCATGCTTAGAAACTGGATTATTGTTTAACCAGACCTTTAGCTTCAGAGAGACCAGTGTTTCTCACAGCGACTGCTCATGTCAGGGACCAAAGATGGACCGTGGACGAGTGAAAAACTCTTCCTACCAGCTGAAACACATACAAACACCTTTTCAGTATATTTATGGGTTTTTTTGGGGGTTGGAAAATGCATTTGAACCTCGAGCTGTCTTTATCTTTCTTTAAAGCTGTCTTTATCTATCCAAATCTTTATAAAAGAGGTTATTAATCCAATGTAGATTTTACTACATTTATAAATGCACTTTTAGTTTGACTTCACACTTAAATAACGGTGAACTGACCCTTTAAGCTTTAGAATAAATCAGTTACTGGATAGTGTTACTGTTTGTTGCTGCATTTATGGAATCATAACCCTTCTGTTATTTTAAATGCAGTGGATCCTTTCATCTGTTGCACCCAGGGCCCCGTGTTAGCAGTCGCAGGGTTATAGTAAAGTGTCAGAACCTGTTTGCCCTGGAATTCCACTAATGTGTAACCAGACTGGCTCCAGGCCAAAGTGACAGCACACTGGATTAACACCAGTCACACCACCTCTCTGTGCATGAATCAGTTTCTGTGTGAGGGCGTGGCACCTGAAATGGTCAAAATTCCTGCAAGTGTTGAGTCTTAATCTAGAGTGAAATGAGTAAAAAACATGTGTGTGTGTGTGTGTGTGTGTGTGTGAATATTGCTGAGTTCACACGCTCCCACCCAGTCACCACCATGAGTTCTGCTGGAGCCGACTAATAACAGAGGGAGGGTGTGGGTGTGTGTGTGTGTGTGTGTCTCTGTTTGTGTGTGTGTTTGTGTGTGTGTGTATATTGGACATTCATGAATGTTTGTAGCTGAACCTCACACAGAATAAAACAGTTTATTCTACTTTTATTTATTTGTAATTGGCAGACACACCATCCACCTCATTATGTCAGATGTTTACAAAGTGAAAAAATAGTATAAAGCTTTTCCAGTGGCATTTCTGCTTTTACCTGCTTTGTCTAACAGAACACATGACGCCGGCACTTCATGTCTGCTTATCTGTGGAGTGTGTTCTCTTGGATGGATCTCAGCGAACCAAGATGGTGGTTTGGCTGGCCCAGATGTGGCTCATTTATTTTTGGTACCTTTTCTAACTCCGCTGCTCTTAAATTAGAGCGTGTCTATCTAAAAATCACTGCCTTTTCCTAGCGCTGCCTCTGCGTGTGTGTGTGTGTGTGTGTGTTAGGCTTGATTTAGTGCAGATGTACTGAGGATTTCACCCTCCATCTGAACCTGATTTGCTAATGTTTCGGGGGGGTTTTGTAGCTGGGTGGGCTGTTACATGAGCATATTATGTTAAAAACCTGAGAGCACACGATGCTGGAAGTAGCTGAACACAGAAGGTACACTTCTAATTATCTGTGTTCAGTAATGACGTCCAGTTTTTTGGCCATGAAGCGGCAATATAAGAGACTTTAACATCACTCGCTGAAAACACGAGTAAAACTCTGATCCGTTTTATGACCACATAAACTCAGGCTGCCGCTCGACTGAACACACTGTATAATAAGCTTTCCATATGTTTTTGATCCTCATCTGTGTTTTATGACGCTGAAGAACGTCCGCATGTATGCGCTATGTGTTTGTTTCTGGAGACATTGCACTAAAAAGAATTGTTTGTTATATTAATGTGTGAAAGTACAGAACAGACAGTAACAGATGTGAGCTCTGCTAATATTAGCATGTTATCTAGCTACAAATTCTGAGGTTAACATGCTTATGTTCAGCACTTATAATGTCCCGATTCATGTGGAACATGCGGAGTGATATGCTGTGGCGTTAGTGTTAATGTTATTAGGGTGCATCCTCTGGAGACCACAGATATCTAAACAAAGAAACCAGTTTGTATTCACTGAATAACTAGGTTTCACTCGCTGTAATCCAGAAATACCGGTGGCAACCTTCAAACCCCACACTGATCGAACACACTATTACATTTTATCCTTAATGTTTCTGATGGTAAAACCAAACCACACCACGTGGAATCCAGACATCTCATTTGGGTTTGGCTGATCTTATCCAGAGCCTCCCACTCTACAGGACGAGTACTTCCATGACCATAGTAAACACATAAACAGACTTCACACAGTCTTGTAGTTACTAATCTAAATTACGTTGAAAATCGATATAGTGCACAGTGGTTAACACCTTAGAGGTCTGGGCTGAATTGTAATGACATTGGAGAGGAGGTGAAAACATACTTCTCCTCTTTCTGACCAGAAGAGATTTGAGCCATTACAACATGTATCGCAGGGTAAAGTAGCTTTAAACAAATGCATGTGTGGTTTTTAGCAGGTTGGGAGACATTTAGTTTAGATTCATTCAGAAGAATGTGCATGCAATCAATCATTATCCCTGCAAACTACACAAATACTGCACCTCCCACTTTAGCTGGCAGTGAGTCCTGTTCCACCCAATCAGAAGGTTGCATTCTTCAGTCTTAGCAATTAAACACACAAAATGTGCCAGTCGAATGGCAGTTACTATTAAATGCCTTTGGTGTCAGTATTTTTACTCTACTTGATGCAAGCAGGGGCAGGAAACACATGTTGCAGGAAGCTAGCATTGGTTTCTTGCCTATTAATTGAGGTGAGATATCTGTGAACATATTCAGATATTGGTAAATCAAAAAAGGTTCCTGCTCGGTGACTAACCCTTGACCTTTTATTTTAGGAATGTAGGAATGTTATATTCTTGTCTGTGGTGTGTTTTTCAAGCTTTGTGTTGAGGTTTGAGGTTAACTCCACCAGCTGGACCAGTAAGGCGAAAGAAAGCTCTCATTTTGCTTTTGGGCACTTCAAATGTGAGAGGGAAGTGCACAGGGTAAAAAGTGCAAGCTTGAATGTCCTTTGTGTTTAAGCGTGAATGAAAAAATGCTGTGATACAGCTTCCTTTAGCAGATTATGAAGATAAGTCTTGTATGGTTCTACGACACACTAAGTAGTTTTCTGTGAGAAGTTAAGTTTGGTACTTTGACCTTAAGTTGGAATTGATCAAACTATTACCCTCACCCAAGCAAAGGTCACTACTCAGCAGTTGGAAGGTAGTTTCATCCTAATGCATTCCCTGTTAATTATAGTCCAGCTGCCATATTCCACAAGTCTTCAAGTCCACATCCACTACTTTAAACTTTTGTTTCTAAATTTAACAACATTGTTCAATAGGCACATCATAAATGTAGCTACAACCACACACTGAAGCTGAGTAGTAAAGGGAGATACGTTGGTAAATAAACACGCAAACCATCTGAAATCAAACTTTTTGTGCTTTTTGACGATTAACACTAACTCAGCTCCACTCAAACTAAGTGTTAGAGCGCTGATTCGCTGTCCACGCTGAAGGGCGTGACCTAATTAACTTTCAGTCAGTTGATTGGTTCTTCGTGGAGTAACTGCTTGTAGTGGGCGGGGCCGTACTGTAGCTGACTGTCACACACGAGCGTTTAGTAGTCTGATGAGGTACGTGTCGTTCAGCTGGACTTTTACTTTAAGTTTCTTAACTTTATCTTGCGAATTAGGCGCGTTATTAAAAGTCGGTTCTTCGTTTTACCAGACGGTAACACTGTACTGTTAAACATGGACACCTCTCGGTGAGTTTCGCGCATGCCGGCGGAGTTAACGGGAGAGGAGGAAGGCGGATCGGGAGACGGTTGAGCGGATTTGAAAGAGGAAGTCATCCCATACGGAGCGATTCCTGCGGCCACGAACACACGGAGGACTCGGTCATTTCCACGCAGCAACTGTTCAATTTGATGGTTTTTTTTCTATGCGGCCGAGTTTGAGTGGAAGAGTTTTGTCCGCAAATGACGTGGAACAGCACGATGAGCAGCGGCTACAGCAGCTTGGAGGATGACTCCGAAGAGTACTTTTTCACGGCCAGGACCTCTTTCTTCAGGAAACCTTCTGGCAAAATCACGGAGAGCAAGGTAAAAACGAACCGTGACATAATAAGGTTTAGTAAGCTGCCTTCGAGCTCACTGTGTTTTTCGTGTTTAGTAATCCAGCTCAGGAGTTTTCAGACTTGACTCACCTGTTACTCTTCCCTATAAAACACTCGGCCCGTCGTAAAAGCTTGTGACCTTTGGGTTGTTCTCGGTGCCGAGTTCACCAGAGGACCCAGAAGCTTTGCAGCCTTTAGACGTTTCTGTTGTCCCTCTGACACTGGCTCGTTGGTGAACCAGGGATCTTTAAATCCAGGGAATTGTCAGGGACATGTGGCTTGTGTTGGAGACCATGGTGTTTTAGAGCTTTTGCATAGAAACAATGAACCTGTGGCTTTATCTCCTTTTGACAGTTGACAAACGGGTTTAGCCAACATTTCATGTCACATATCAAGTGTCCCTCTGTGTGCGTGAAGCACCTTTTCTAAAACGACAGACAACACAGACGTGGGAGGCTGCAAACAGCAGGACGGTGGTTTTTTACCTACAACCACTCGCATGAGCTCATTACAGCTCCAACCTTGTGACCCGTTTTGGGCACCACCCACAGTTTAAACAACTCCCTTGCCTGCAGACTGAGAGATTTAGACATTGGACTCGATCATCTCCATCAACTCCAAAAATTGGGCCACTCTTCAGGTCCTTAAATACTCTCCTCCTGCACTCCTCAAGTGGTTCTCGTGTACACAGATTCACTCCAACACACGCACACATCTATGCATTCACACCACACTCAGTGTCTCAGACAGTCGAGCAAACACAGCTGGTTTGTTCCACACTTTCAGGACTCGGCATACTGTAACAGAAAGAAGCTATTCTTCTTCTCTGCCTACTTAATGTGCACAACATGAGGGGCTTGCAGACTCTGCAGCAATGCATGACCCTTCACTTTTCCATAGCCTTCAATATAGGGTGTCATTCCTCATGGGGGTGTGTGTTCCTCTCTGTTTGTGTGTGTGTGTGTGGAGCGGCTGCACAATGTGGCCCATACAGTGTTGCAGGAGAGGTTGTGACCTTGTGAAGTCCTAGACTGCAGCCCGGGACCTGAAATGAGATGCTGGAACCAACTTGGTGGTTTTTCACATGCCAACAGTAATTACGACTAAAGATGGAATGTGTCCTTTGCAGAAGAATGTGTGGGACTGCTGCGTGAAATTACTGGTTCTGTATCAGAAAAATAGAAGGTAACAATGTGAGTTGACGTGTATTTATGTTTCCTGCCGAGCTGTACTTGTATTGGAGTAGTAATGGATTACTCAGCATGTGGGACTTGGATATGACTTAACGGTAGTTTATTTCAGGCGACAGTGACGTAGATATGTCAGCAAACACCGGGTAACTGAATTTATACACTAAAACTAAGGCAGTGGATCTAAACTATACACTTGCTGATCAGCTGCAATGTTTGGACACACTATGTTGAACTTTAGGCCTAAATTAATTATTCTGTTGTGAAACTTGAGTATGCTTGCTTGAATGCAAAAAGAAAGATTGCAGTTGAAAAATAAACTTTTCGCTGTTCTTGCTCTGTCCTTCTCTCCACAACTGGCTGAGGCAGATGACCACCCACCCTGAGCTGGAGGTTTCTTTCTACATTAGTAACAAGCAGCGTTTGCCCATTTGTTGGGGGAATCATCCAGTTTGTCCATCTTCTACACAAAACCCTAGTTGTAATTGCCATTTTTAGCGCAGGTTGGTTGAAAATAAATGGTGCATTTGTGTGTTTGTATAAATTTTAAAAAATGTGAAAGTTAGTTGCTGCGGATGCACGCCGCTGTACTTTGCTCCTCCCAACTTATCCGAGCGTTGTAATAGCAGTACTCATAGCAACAATATAGGCAGTAGGGCTAGTTGGACAATGCAGTTTTTTTGCAGTGGTTCCCAGGAGTGAGAAGTCATTTTTTCTAAGGTACCAGGATCTTGTCTGTATGAGGAAGTGAAGTTTAATAGGTTCCAGTGCAAACAGAGAGAGGGAGAACAAACAGACTGATGGTGGGTTCTGGGTGGGCAAACTGGGATTCGAGACGTAGAAAACGAGTCAGAACAGGGTTTCAACTGATCAGCATACACATAGTGCCCCACGCATTCATCCACCTTTTCGGTGCGTCACACCCAGAGAACTGGAGCGTATGCAGGCAGCGTGCAGTGAGATAGGAGACATGTGAGGTGAGTATTCTCTGCCTCTATCACACATTTACTGTGTGTGAGGTGGAACATGTTACAGATGTTTAGATTCAGAACAACAGAAAACTGTCACTGAAGACCAAGGCCAGTTGCTCAGATTATTGTGGGCAATATTTCCTTTCTAGATGATGCAATGATGGCCTTAAAAGTATAATGCATCTAAATCCCTTTGTAGTATCGGAAGCTTTTCATGTTGCACAGACTGCAATATCGTAAATTAATTCCAAACACAGGAATTAACTCGTGCCACTGAGCACTTAAAGCTCTGACTCCAGCATCAGTATTAAACGACAGCCCGCTGTGTCGCAGCTTCGCGAGAGTAACTCGACTCTTTTTGTGTGTCAGCCTATAAAAGGAAGTGGTATATCCTGACATGTGGGACAGCGAACTGTCGTGCTGCTGTCATCACTTTTCTTGGTAAACGGCTGTCTTTGCATTTCAAATGAGCTGACATCATAGTGCACAGGAGGCTGTTTGTTGTTGCTTCTCTCGCTGCTGATGGATCTATGGCCGCGCCCTGCAGCTCTCCTCAGGTGTGTTCGTGTCGGTTTCATCCAGGTTGTCAGTGTCTTGGTTGGCCGGTATCTTCACGCTGTTACTTTATCACTGTTTTCACTCACTCCAATCTGTTGACTTTTTTCTTTCTTAGGAATCCCGGCTCGCATGAAGTGAGGTCATTCCCTTTTCGGTTGCAGTGAGAAAAGCACCTTCTTGTTTTTTTATTGTCTAGGTCCAAGGCCAAGTGATATGGAACAGATACGGATCTTATCTCTCTCTCTCTCTCTCTCTAACTCTCTCACAAACGTTGAGTAAACACTTTTAATGCCAGCAGCAGCAGAACACCTCATTTACAAATGTCTTCCTGAAGAGACTCTAGGAAACTACGCACCATTATTTGAACCCTTTACGTTCTCCGGCGTGGCTTTAACGTACAACAATAAATAGAGATTTACCGACATATCTTTCCAGCGTTGTGCCGCCCTGCTCGTCTGAAACAATAAACTAGAATTTTGTCGAGCTGGCGAACACAGAACCAAAGTAAATGTTTTTGTGCAGCAGAGTGACAACAGTTTGTTTTTGTTAAAAGCTCAGCCGTTCCTGTCTTCATGTACACGTGAATCCAAATCTGACCATTTGCACATTCTCCATCTCTAGATTTCCTTCCTCTGTCTGTTCTGCTGTACCCCCTACTCTCCCCTCCTCACCCACTCTGTCCCCTTCTCTCCTCCTCTATTGTGCATCTGCTGTGTCACTTCCTGGCTGTGTTCAGCTTGTCTTCCTGCTCTCTCTCTACACCAGCACAACCACTGAAGTCTGGCTGCTGTTTAGTTGCTGGTTCTGTCTACGACTTGTTTTTGGTGCTTGTTTTCCACAGGGGACAACATTGGAAATGTTTTGATCTAGTTAGAGTACTTTTAAACAAATGTTCTATCCAGAGTTTTTCCCAAAGATTTGTTCAGCGTTTAATTTGTATTTAAACTCGTACATGCCTTTATTGCACTATTCATATGACTATGGTCTGAGACCTTGAGCATGGCAACAGGATCAACCTACGCTTTGCCCATCAGGCGTACATCATGTGGCAAACATTTAGTTCCAGTATACAGGTGCATCGTGGTGGTAGCCTCTATCCGAGTGTAAGTCCAACTCCCCTTGGCCGTCTTTGAACCCTGCTTAAGACTATTAGACCACATCCACTGATGCAGATTAAAGTAACGACCCACTAAGCACGATTCATCTCTTGAAAGCTGTAAATGGAGTCTACCCTTATTTTATTCATGCGTCTGTGACTGAAAACAGTCACAGAAAGAGGATTTCACAGTAGCCTGTCTTCAGTCTGTGATGATGGCTTCCTCCGTTACCACATCAAGAGACCGCAGGTTGGTTGTCTGGCAGATCAAGCGTCATGTGAGCGACTGTGTGTGTCTCCTGTATAACTTACAGTTGTGTTTTGTCCTTTCAGCCAACCTTTACATTGTTTAGACTCACAACACTGCCGTGCCAACCATAAACACAGTTTTTATTTGAATATAGAAATCCTTCTGCTGTGATGTTGGATGATATTTTTCAGTGGTCAGAATCTTCTTTTAAGTTTTACAGTGTCTCTTGACAGTTTAATTGCAGCCCCAGAAATACATTTTACAAGGTGCCCTGCATACTTTACTGCGTTGTAATTACTTTACAGTAGAGACGAGATTTAATCTAGCTACACAGTCAAACAGAATCATCTCAAAAATGACCAAGTCACACTAAACTATTAACTTTACTTGAATGTTCTGCATGTGTAACATGATGCTAACACAGCTGTGTGTGGGGGGGTCTGTCAGCCTATGTGCGCTGAGAGACGCGTTGCAGTGTGGTGTACAGTTCCTGATGACTGGCTGTAGGTTACAGAAAGCTTTTTATCAAACTACTTAGCCTTTCCCCTCCCCTCCCCTCCCACACTCTGCCTTTTCCAAAGGAATTGTTCTAAACTGTGCAGCACACGCTATCTCTTCAAACAGAACCAGAGGGCTTTTATGCCTGGAAACACACACACACACACACACACACCTCTAACGTAGAAGTGGGTAGTTGTATAATAAGATAAATCTGCCTTTGAAATGCGTGTCCTGCGTCATGGAGAACATGAGGTGTTTGTCAGGCTGTGTGTTACAGAAAAAGTGGAGAAGGGAAATTTGTATTATCTGTAATACTCATCTCATCAGATCCGTTCCTCCAGATTACCTTCGATGTACATGGCAGTAAACTTAATTTCTTTGGCTCTGAGCTGTTGGTTAGACCAAACCGGACATTTGAAGATGTTAACATTAACTGTCCACTGTGTGTTTTATCTTGGCCTCAGTTTATGAAGCTTATCGACAGTGATGAATCACACAACCAGCTGCTCCAAACGACCACTTCACTGTGCGGCTCTCGGCCAGAGTTTCTGAACAGGTGGTCAACAGCCCCCCCACACACACACACTTCATCTTACCTCTTGGTGGTGAATCCAACCACCTGTAGCATTGTATTTTAAGGTCAAAGGGCAGCAGATGGGACGTGTAACCAAGGACAGTAAAGTATATTTGTATATGTTCTTTTTACCAGCAACAGTATCAGACATGCTTTAAATGTATCATGTTACTAAGGGTGATTCAGATCAAATAAAGATCTCAAAAGGAAGCCAGTCCCAGGGTGTCACATTTAAAGTGTCACGCGAAAATCATCAATTGCTGTCTTGGTACTTCCTCAAATAGTTGTACACGTAATACTGTGTATATATGTGTATTTACAAAGAATACAGTGCACCTTCTCTGAATCATTTCTCTGTAGTGGATGAACACAGCATGCTATTGCCTTGGTATTGAGTAAATGATCCATAATAAAGCATGTGTTGGTGATCTCTGCTTTTCCCACCATGCTCTGTAAACTATTCTACAACGTGCCAGTCCTCGGTTCATCTGGGAGCAGTTTAGTGCGACTGTAATCTCCAGGATGCCATTATCACCAAACCACGGAGCACTTTAAGGTGGCTTGGAGCTCTGTTTGATGTGAAAAGGAGAAAGTAAGGTGTAAGGAGGAAAAACGATGAGGCAGGTCAGCAGGAAGTGTGTTGAAAATGGGCGGTCTGCGAAGAGTCTTTTTATGGCAGCCAGTGATGTTTATTTGTGATAGTAAGTGGAGTCTGTTAGATTTAGGCTCACGTTATGCTAAGCTAAGCTAACAGATTTGTGCCTTTAAGTTTATGTTTAGCATTTGGGGGAGGTTCCATTTTCACGTCTGCGTTTTAAACTCTTTTTATACACATATTCCACACACTGCACTCATCACACCATAACGTGTAATGTCAGGTTTACACATGATGACACAGACTCAAGGACGTGGCCCGTCATCCTGTGTGTCATTAAGTTACACTTCACATGATGAGCAGTGCAGCTGTGAATGTTCTGTGGTGTGGTAAACACACACACACACACACACACACAGCTCTAAACGAAGCCGTTCAGAGCGCTGGCTGATTATTAGCACCACTGAGTCTGTGTTTTGGATTCCTGTTGTGGGAATATGTGTGTGGAGGTGGGACTTTCCACTGCAGCAGAGGTGAAGTGCTGGTCAGACTATAAAACGACATTACAGTCATTATAGGAGCAGCACAGCAGGTATCGTCTCCATTATCAGGCTCCGTACAGACACACCTGACCCTGACGTCCGCATTGTGTCCATTGTATCCTGCTAATGACGGGTTGTACTCTGATACCACATTATGTGATTTAAGAAAGATTTCTACTTACTCAGACTCTGACACAGCTGAAATTAACTCTAGGATTAACTTATCAGACTATTAGGAGCTAAAATACTCGACAAAGAACAAACTTGAATTGTGTTAGTCATCTACAGTAATGTCATGTTTTGCAAATCTGCGACGGCATCATCTTTTATGATTTTATAATTTTGTGTTTCCCATCATATAATTCTGGATGTGACAGGTAACGTGTAGCATTTATCATGCTAATTCAAAGGGTCTAAGCGTACGTGGACGTACACAGCTGTTTGATCACAGCTGTTTATCACTCATTACTGCTGTTTCATTTGTTTCCTTTTCATTTTCTCTGGTTGTGTTTCTGGAATGAGTTTTAGTATTTTGGGGGCTTTTTTAGGCTATTTTAGTGTCAGCGAGTTTTTAAATGTGCCATTAGTTTGTCTATCTGTAATTAACACATAATTACAGCTGTGAGCCCATAAACAAATCTGTATTTGTCCAGTATCTGACATGCCAAACAGGGAATGTGTGCGATGGTCTTCAATATGATGGAAGGTTATTGGCAAAGCAAATGACTTCTAGGACACATTTTAATTTCTTTTATCATTATTAGATGTAAACACAAGTAATCAGAAAACTTTGTGTTGTGTTTTCATGAAGCTGCAGAGGGAGTCCGTCTTATTGTTGGCTCACTGACTCAAAGCACACACGTCTTTTCATACTCTCCCAACAAGGTTTCACAATATCAGCCCACACATGGTGATTCATCCCACAACCACACACCTCCGTAGGTCTGGTGCTCAATCATTCTTCTGTTACCAAATGTATTTCCACTTTGGTGTGTGTGTGTGTGTGTGTGTGTGTGTGTGTGTGTGTGTGTGTGTGTGTGTGTGTAAGCAGTATCTTTCCCCTGTATGTAGTTGTGAAAATCTAATGAGACCATTTCTCATTATCTGCAGAGGAGGTCAGCTGAATGTGAGAAATTCACATCCTTAATTTACTTCTGCTCTTTCTTTAACTTATACTCGGTCACATTTCCTCCCCGGTTTTTCTCTTCCCATTTCTTCCAACCCTTCCTAGTTTTCCACTCTTCTCCTCTACATCTTTGGTGGGTTTCGTCCTCTTTGTGTTTGTAAAGGTCTTGGTGGACCCACATTCTGTGGGTGGTCCCACCAAACCTGACTTGTTATGGTTTTTTCACACAAACTCCTGCAAAGAATTGGACCAGAACTCTGTTTCCTGTCTATATTTTCTCGTTTTACCGCCTGAACCTCTGCGGAAACATACTGGCAGTCGACTTTTGGTTCCCATCATTGTGGTGCTCGGGGCCTCTTGTCTCCATGTGGTTCTGCAGGATTAGTCTGCAGGTTTTACTTCTATGTTTAAAGACCACTGCAATGTCTTGACAAGAATAAAATGACATTAGTTTATTTCTAATTTGACTTGTCTGAATTGTCCTTTTCCTCCAAAGCTGTTTCACGCACATTACATGCATGTGGTTGTTAAAAGATATTTCCTGAGGCACCATATTTTATAGCCGAGCAATAATAATAAAGAGTTAAATGTATAAAAGGCATTATAATGAAGACATTTGTAAATAAACATTACATACATTACATAACAGTCCTGCGCTGTCTGTTGTCCATGGGGCGACCTCGAGTGACTGTTTGTGTCCATTAACAGAGGAATGTTTGTTATGGAGGAAAGGTGTGAGCACTTCCACTTGTTCAGAACATGTGTGCACCAATTAGTGCAGGAATGGTGGGAGGAAAGGTGTGGCCCCTCTCAGCTTCCCCCGGTGGACTCGACAGGAAGTAGCAGAGAGAGGGAAGAGGTGAGAGCGAGGATGGTACAGCAGAAGACTAATAATGTTTTCTGGAGAAGTAATTTGTCACAAATTATACGAGCATTGAAATCCTTTTCTTTTTTTTTTATAGCAGATGTGTTATAATGTAAAAATGTGGAATTTATCTATTAGGAAACACACAATTCAATGTATATGTAAAATATAGTTTCCCATAGTAAATGGATGATAAATATGCACCAGAGCTGATAAATAATTAGATTGAATATAATTGTAGAGCAAGAGCTTTAGTCACTGATGCTGATGATCTTCAGTTGTTGATGGTTAATTCGATTTAACTCAATCTAAGTGACTAAAACTAAATTAAAAAGATTCCAAGTGTTTAGAAATTGGAGCCATGATGATGTTGGTGACTGAGAATCTAGTAAAAATAGGACAAAGGACTATTGAGAAAATGGTGGACGGTGTCAAGGCGACAGCGTAAACTCTTGTTAATGTTTTACTGACCTTCACTTTGGACTTGACATGAACAGCGTGGTTGTTTGTCACAAGAAAACAGCAGGACAGAGATTCAAAGGTTTTACTTGGTAGGTTA
Organism: Microctenopoma steveboyesi; assembly: GCA_032359275.1. Classification (NCBI taxonomy): domain Eukaryota; kingdom Metazoa; phylum Chordata; class Actinopteri; order Anabantiformes; family Anabantidae; genus Microctenopoma; species Microctenopoma steveboyesi. The sequence goes on along the minus strand of JAUMHF010000015.1, from coordinate 11,263,152 downwards.
GATTCAGTCAGAACAACCAAATCACTGTTTAGTCTGCCTGCAGCATGCATAACACACACACACACACACACACACTGTTCATTATATTTACAGTTTGTGGATCCAGATGAGCGTGACGCGGGCTGCTGCAGGTGTGTGTGATAAAAGGTTGAGTCTCACACACGTATAGACACAACTATGAATGTGGTTTTTAGAAACAGGAAGACGTGGAGTTAAACACGACACCTGATATCATGTCATCTTAGGTCTGCAGCTGTTTTCCCTTTGCTTTTCAGTCCTGTTCTAGAGATGGGCGGAGGAACGGCTTCAATGAGGAGCACTGTATATTTACTGTCATAACAGGATTACCTCATGAGAAACAGTCTCTGGTGCAATTAAAATAATCAAGTGCCTCAGGTACGTTGGTGCATGAAACAACTGTTCCGTGAGTTTTTGTTTATTTGAGTCAGCACCAGTACAATAAATGGAGAGTACATCTTTTTTAATCTGCATTCAAGGCATCAAACGCCACTTCAAACCACGAAATAACAACAAATGAGGGTTTAGACTCCGTTGTGACAATGCTGGATATCTGTCTGTGGTTCAGTGATAAACTTCAGTTCTGTGCCGTCTGCAGAGTTCACACATTCAACCTCTAAAAAGCTTCCTCCTGAACTGAACTTTTGTCTCTGTCTCCCAGAACGCTTCACAGACGCTGGGGTTCAGGTTATTTAGCGGGCTGCCAAGTATTTGCAGGGATGGACGTTTGATCCCCATTCGTGAGGGAATGCGGTTAAGTGAACGGTCTGCAGACCTTAAAATCACTGTTCAGTACCATAGAAGAGTTGCTCATGAGTGAGGTCCATATACGTCGTACTCCTTCACAGAGGCAGAAAAAAAACTTCCCAGTTATGCTCCTGTTAGCCGCTTTCAGCTAGCTGCGTAGCTTGTTATGAATTATGCTGCACTTAAGCAAATCCATTAAATCATACGCTGAACTTTACAGCATTGCTTCAGTTGCACTTGTTGGTTGAGATAGTTCAGCCCAGGATCCAGGATCCAAAGAACTGGACTGAAATGAACATTGAACGAACCTTCACATTTAGTTTCATATGAACATAATAAAATACAAGGCCGTACTGTGACCCAGCTGCCGTCCTCGCCTTTTCCTTCTGTCCTCCCGTCTTGTTTTCGTCCAGGGTTGATCTTCCAGCTTCAGTGGGAGGATTTGCTGTGCTCATAAATAGGACCATGACCTCACCGTGTTGTAGCACCGCTGTGCTCTGCTTCTCCTGTGTGTTTGGATTTTCTTGCTCTCGTCCTCCCAGTTCCTCCCAAACCTCCTGAACTTAAACCTGGACATAATGCACGTGGAAATTTAGTGTCCAGCAACAAACATTGTCATTATGAGGGATTCCACTGGAGAGCTATGTCTCCACCCAGGTCTGGACGATGCATTGGAGCCTTCTGGCCTCAAAGCATCAGACTTGGAGATAAAGAAAACATCAGTTTCTCCATCACAGTAACATTAACAAGCATCCAGAGCGCTGCAGAAGAAGGAGGGGCAGGCTTTAAAACAGGAAGTGATCAGTTTATCAGTCAATCTAGCTCAAAAGACATTGCGGATCACACACAGTCACCAGGGGAAGGAGGAACATCATCTGTCATGTTTTTCTCTCTCTGGGTCCTTTCCCCTCGGTCTGCATGTCTTTCTGCACGCGGTGATGTAATCGCCTTTACCTGCCACTTCAATCTCATAAGCTCTGACTCGTCTGACCCGGCTGGTGCTTAAAGTGAAGACTGACTGTGGGTGTGTGTGTGTGTGTGTGGGTGTGGGGGGGGGGGGGGGGTGAGTGGTTAAAGATCGTCTCGTCCGTGCAGTGACGAGCTGCATGTCGCTGTGCATTAGACTGCTGTGTGTCCTCCTCTCCGAGTATCTCTCTCTGGTCCAGAACCAACAGTCTTGTACCTGTCGGGTCTAGCTAAGCCTGGCTTTCGAAGTTTGAAGCAGATTTGTACTTTGCACAGCATTTCACCTGTTGTCTTCCAGCTCACTTTGTTCCTACAAAATAAGACTCTTCTTCTTCTTTGTATTTATCCACGTTGTTTTTGACAAGTGATGGGTGAAGTTGCTCCACCCACTTAAAATGATGTGTTTAAGGAAAAAAAATGAATCCGTGCTGTAGAAATACCTCCTGGGTGGAGGTATAATCCACAGCTACAGGAAGCGTTTGGTTGAGTTGTCGTAACCTTTTCCGCCATCATGATTATGTTTTGTCCTATTCTTTTGTATTGAGTTATATCTGTGAATGAATTTGTGAATGTCGACCCTGTTTGGACTAGATGGGAGCTTGTTTAATCTGAAAAAGAATGTGATGAATCTCCACAAGGTTTGACTGGAAGTGTTCACACCGCTGCAGTGATACAGCTCCATGAGCAGTAGGTGAATCTGTCTGTGTCTGCAGGCTTTACACATGCTGTATTGGCACCTTGTCTGTCTCTCGAGCAGTGTGTGTTTTCCATATAAGGGTGTGAGTGCCTTCAAACCCTCCTTGGATTCTCCACTATGTGTGTGTGTGGTTTTTAATAGATGCAGCAGAGGGCTGCACTATGCCCATGTAAGCACAGACGACACTGGGGAATTCAACTCGCCATTCACATACTGTACACATGCAGACATAGGATCGAAACCATGAGGACGACAGTTTATATAGAGCTTTCACTCAGTACTGAATAAGCATTGTATTTATGGCGATTACATAAAGATGCTGGTGTTTGATTCTTAAAGTGACTCAGCAAGTAAACTTTTCACTATCGTCGTTAGGTTTCCGTTAATCTGAAGTTGTTGTGTAGTTGGTAAATGGACTTAAAACGTGAACTTACAACCAATAATAACTCAGAGTAGCATCACTAAGGGGAATACAATTAGTCAATTCTGCGCTTCCACGCTGTTTTGTTCTCATTTGTAGTATTTGTGTTTTATTTTGCATATGTTGTTTCCTCTGGTGTGAGAGTGAACATGAGCCTGGTACAAACACTACGTTACCACAGAAACGCAACAACGCGCAGGTTTCACGTTGTCAACAATGATTGTGATGAAAAGCATTTAAATGTGGGTGAACTGTTGTAGCACAGCGGTCAGGGTGGAGATCTTAAAACTGAGCATCTGCTTGCAGCTTTTGCTTGAAAACAATTTAATTGGCTCTGAGCTCAGTGGACGGGACTGATGACGTAACATCTGTCTTTGCCACGTGACTTAATTTAAAACTTATGACTTGACCGTTTCACGTGCAAATTAATTTCTGCTCTGGAACCTCTCAGCTTATCTACTGCCCTCCACTTTGACCTTCCCCACCTTCTGCTGCTATTTATACATAAACACGGTGTCGACGGCTGCAGTGGCTCTCAGCAGGACTCACGTACAGTCGAGTCCGTTGTGTGGCTCACGTGACCACACACACACACACGCAGCCTTTATGTCCATCTGGCCTTCAGTGAGTCAAACTGGTGGTTTTATTCTCATGCCTTTGTTTTGGTTTTAGGGGATAGTTTGGGATAGTTTTGCATGTCATATCCTGCAGGAGGTTTCTGTTTTGTCTAAAATTAGAAGTCAGTTGCTCACCATGGGACCCAGGCTGGTTAAATGTGTTTTTGTCATGTTGACCCGTGTAGCAGTGACATTTCACACTTTTACAGCAGGAAATGTACAAGGTTAGCTAATACAGAATATATCTTTAGGAATCATCATCATCATCTCTAGAAAAATAATTCTAAAGCAGTTATCTCACAAAATGAATGTGGACATCTAGTCGTAGTAATAAACTATAGATCGTAGCTTGTTTGTGAATGTGGATCTAAACTATCTTTACATCCACGTGCTAAACAAAACGAGTCTTAACAGGGATCCTGGTTGATCTGGTTCTTACTCATTTTTGCTGCAGGATGTGGCGAAGGACCAAGAGCTGCGGACGGAGTTCACCAGGGAGGACATCAGGCAGAAGATCGAGGCGTACAACTCGCTGACGAAAGACCTCCTTAAAATGACGCTGGTGAGTGGAGAACACACACACACACTTTACCATTTAGAAACAGCATAACTGTACTGTGTGTTTCTTAGAGTCACGTTCTTCCTCCTCTGTCAGCAGTTCCTCTGGTAAAGAGCCGACCTTTAATCTCCAATCTTGGTTTATACGTTGTAAGAGAGAGAGAGAACTCCTAAAACTATTTCTACGCCTACTACAAGTACAAAAGGTGTTAATGTAAACAGAAACGGAACAGCTGTCAGGCAGGATTTAAGTTTTAACTTTTGAATTGTGCCAAAGTTTCAACATTCATACAACATTCACGCTGCCGAGCTCCGGCTCCCAGCATTCCTCAGCAGTCACTTCTGAGCGATATGATTCCTGCTATTGTTCTCCCCCATGGTGCTACTGTTTTCCTTGGCAGCGTGAAAGGTGTGTGAAGCTGCAGTGACACAACGAGACACTAAGGTTGTGTTCAGCGCTGGAGAGTGCTGCTCATTTCTCTGTGCAATGATGCTTTCAGCAGGTTTCTGATCCAGTTCATGTGCGGGACAGAAGGCTGCAGACAGTGAAAGCAGCACACAGATCATTAAGCAGCGCGACACCTCCTCGTTTCCAAATCCATTCCACCTTAAGTTGGACTGAACAGGAACGTTTAGTTGTATTTCTCATCGTTATCGCTTCATCTCATGTCTCAGGTTTCCCTGTGTCACCTCGTCTAGTTTTGTCTGTTTTATGTTCAGTCTGGTCTTGTTTGTCCCACACACACACACACACGCACACGCACACACACAGTCCTGCAGCCCCCACATGGAGTAATGAGATTAAGATGCTTTT
>JAUMHF010000015.1:11213255-11256775 GCA_032359275.1 Microctenopoma steveboyesi | reverse complement strand
TGTGTGTGTGTGTGTGTGTGTGTGTGTGTGTGTGTGTGTGTGTGTGTGTGTGTGTGTGTGTGTGTGTGTGTGATGGCTGGAGACGGTGCCGGGCTCGACACCATGCTGTGGCACTGATGTGGTGCCGACGGCGCTGTATGTATTTGTACACAGAGTGTGTGTGTTTATTTCTGGACGCCTCGCCCTCATGCTGCTGGTTGTTGAATACCTCAGGGCTCTCCCCACTATCAGTAGCTCCCCAGGAATACACACACACACCCTCAACAGCTGCTGCTGAGTCGTTTGGTATCAAATATTAGTCTCCATGTAAGGAAACAAACAAGAATTTATTGTGTGAATTTATCGTTTTGTGTCGACTGGAGTCTGCCAAAACATTTTGATCCACACTCTTTATAGAGGTTTTGGGTGCGTGTATGTTACTGCTATCATCATCACTGGAGACGCAGAGTGAGATTCAGACACCAATAAAAGACAGCGTCTAGACACGGATGTATGTGGACGACAGATGTAAAGCAGCTTTACAGGCGAAGTTTGAAGGGAAGGTTCGAGACTTCAGTCAGCAAAGCGTCCTCGAAACAAGCAGGAACTGACCTGGCAGAAGAAATACGACTGTCTGTTCTATGATTATGTTACTTTCTTCCAACACATCAAGCCACATTACTGCAGGTCACCACAGACCACCTTTAAGGTTGAAATTTAAAAGCTCCTCAGAAAGTATTGATCATTAAACTGTGTGTTTTTACTCCTTAATATTCACTGTGACGTTCAGTCTAACACGACATGCATTTCCATCTCTCGCCGTCTGTTTTTGTAAATTACTGGTCGTAAATGTGCCGCGCCCATCCTTTCATCTTCTGCCATGCCTGTTTATATGTGTACACACACACACACACACACACACACGTGCTGCCTGCATGCATGTGGTTTGATGTTAGCACGTACTGCACAGACTGAGTGTGTGTGTGTGTGTGTGTGTTGCAGTGTACGTGTGTAAGCTGTTGGACACCGAGGAGCCGCTGTTTCTTCGTCTGATGGCGGGACCCGATCTCGACACGCTCAGCTTCGTACTGAGAGAACAACACACTGGAGAAGTCATGGTAGCAATGACCTCCTGTCATTTTTAGTCATTTATTTATCTTCTTTCTTTCTTCTTCTCTTTTTTTGTATCTTTCTCTTTCTACTCCTCTGTTTCTGATCATCCATCTTTTTCATCTACTGAACTTTATACTCTTCTTCTTCCTGCTTTTACCACTTTCATCTCTTCACTCACCTTGTTTGACTGTAAAACAATCTAGCAACTCCTGCATTTATTCTTCTTTCATTTTCTCATAACAGAAACATGTTGGATACTTACGTTTAAGGAATTCATTTTAATAAGAAGCAATGTTCCGTGCACATCATAATAAAAACAAACCCCAATCATCCAATAAAAATCATCTATTACCTGTATTCAAAACTCCCTCCCTTCTCTCCTCAGTGGGACGCGTTCTCCATCCCTGAGCTGCGGAACTTCCTGCGGATCCTCGACAAGGAGGAGGACGAACAGAGGGAGGCCGTGATTCGACGTTACAGCCTTTACCGTCGGAGACTGCAGGAGGCACTGACGCAGGTCCAAGGCCCCTCATAGAGGATTCAGACTTCATGGAGCAGAACTGCTGATGGCGGAGGTGGGGGAAGTCGTGTAAACTTTAACTGGGAGAGGGTCGTGAACGCAGGCTGAGAAGATGAGGATCCAGCACCTGGGAGGTGGGATGACGTAAACACAGAAACTCACATGTAGGAAACGGACAATATAAAGAAAAGGAATAAAAGGACAATATTGGAGTTGGAATAATGCTGGATTCAAGACTTCAGACTGCTGCCTGCTCTGCTCCATCTGCCTGCTCTGCTCCATCTGCAGACACCAAAGATTCACTGATTGTGCCATATTCATTCACTGCTCTCCATCCATCCTACACGCCTTTATCTTCATCTTCTTTTATGCAGATTATTGGATTCATCTTTTTTTCAAACTCTTTGTCCTTTAAACTTGTGAAAGACTCGGCGCCATAAGTGCAGTTACACTTTTATTTAATTTGTTTTAAAGGTCTGTACATATTTTTTTTATTTATATGGGTGAAGCTTTTAATTGTTTTTTTTTTTTTTCTTTTTAAAACAAAGTCTTATTTCAGTTTATTCTGAGGAGGTGGAGCAACAATCGGATTGTTGACACAGACAGAGAATAGTTTATTCTCCTGCTAAGCAAAACAAGAGCATCAGATACCACCGGATGTAAAGTTTATCTTATGACAGATGTAGTTTTGATCATTGTGCTCTGGTGAAAATGAAAGTTGAGTAACTCACGAGAAAGGAGCCTGTATCACGTTTGTATGGAGACTCAAGTGTGTTAAAACAAGAGTTAAAGACGTTTTTGTGTAATTACAATCTGAAGTTTCATCTCGTTTGAAGCTTTTTGTGAAGAAATATGGTAGAATGAGTAATGAAAAACCGACCCCATCACCAGGGTCTACACGCAAAATCTTCACAGTGGTCAATCAGTAATTATGTTTTCTATGTCTGCTGTTCTACTCATCTATCGATTAATTCATTAATGTTAAAATAATTTTTTTAAAGGTCCATAAAAACCTTTTGTTATTCCATTTGCCGATGTGCGCACCTTATTATATTTCATCTCAAATATTTTGTATCTTTCTGCATTTACTGTGTTATATTTATGAGCAGACAGTCAAGATAAAAAATCAAAGACCAAAATCTTACTCATTTATTTAAATTTATTATTTGGCTACAAATACACCACTCGTGTCTTTTAATATATGCGTTAACAGTGAAATATGGACTTGTTTCTATAGTTTTCCTGCTTAAGTTTAACTGTTTGCTTGGTGAACAGTCTTTTACTATTTTTGGCACACTACAGACTCCATACGGTCATGTGGATAACGGGAAAGAGAAATCAGAAAGAGGTGAATTTCAGGTTCAGCATAACTGAAAGCAGATACAGACTTGGCACGTACTTTATCTAGTTGGAGGGGAACAGTTTCCAATAGGAAGTGTGTCAGTGACGTGGGTTAGCACTGGGTGCAGTCCGTAAAAAGCATTTATTGTGGCAGGTGAGGATGATGATGATGAGAAGTGGTGGGTTTTAAGGCGTGCAAGTGTATTTTCACACCACCAGCCATGTTTGATGAAGAGCAAACTGAACGGTCTGATGTGAGTTAGACGGTTGTCGGGGTGCCGACGGATAGACGGCACCCCTGACCGCTGACCCAGCGAGGACAGATGAAGGAGAAACGGGAATAGCCTAGTTTCTGTAAGTTGACTGAGATGTGCAGAGGAAGTAGAAAGGAAACTTTAGTTGTAGTGGGAAGAATAGTGGAGGAAGTTTGGACGTGATCGTAAAAGCATTGTCAGCGTAACCTTGAGGACAAACCACGCATCACTGTGATGATCTGCTTGTTCACTCTTTTGCATTTCTGAGAACTCTCGTAGTCTCCTCAGTGATTGTGGATAGCTGCAGAAGATGGGAGAGGAACATTGGCTGCATTGTCCCACTCGCCTCTGTGTCTGTCAGCAGACATTCATTTAACACACCTGTGTTTTTGTGCTCTTATCTCAAAGCGTGACGCTTTGACCTTCATGTCATCCCTGTTTCAGCCTTTTGGCTTTTTGCTTTCGGTGAATGAAAGGGTAGAATATAGACAGGGAAAAAGTAAAGGGAGGTCTGTTGGACAGGAGAGGATAAGCTTTAAGATAAAAATGCACCAAAATGTCAAATGAAAGTTGAAGTTTGGGTTCATGAAAGGCGTCTTGATGACGCTTCCTTAAATGTATATGTAACATGATCTTTGGCATATTTTCATATTTGGCTTTGAGACCAAAGAGGCATGTTTTAAATGTTGTAGTTTTGTAGTAAATGTCTAACTTTGCCTATTTGAATCAACAGTTATTCTGGTATTTGTGGAAACGGCAAACAAACAAGAAACAAATCACAACGATGATAACTTAAATCTAGAATTTAGACTCAAAAATTATAATTAATTTTAGCTGATGTAAAAAGCTTTGTTTAGCTGCAGGCACTGAATGAAGTCCAACTGACAGTGCTGCGGTTGTACAATGCCACCATCTAGTGATCACGTCCTGAAACTATTCTCTATTTTCTGTGTCAATCATGCATTGATCATCTTATATATTTTTCTTTTATTGTTTATTGTTATAACCAAAGATATTTTTGTGGCGTTGCCTGGAGCAAATGTTTATCAGAGGCCTCTTCCTACTGGAGGGAAATGCATATATAGTTAAGAGTTTTATTTAAAGGGTTTTTACACCTGGTTTATTTTAATAGGAAACACTGGGTTAAACCTGTGGAGGCAAAAAAAGGCCATAAACATTTGGGTCACATGAGCGTCACAAACTGGAGACGGGTTCTTGTATCATTTCTTTTACACTGTTTATAAATTCAGTATTTATGAACATTGTATAAAATTATTCAGTATAAAAAAACACTATATTTTAATTGCTAACATTTAACCGGTCACCAAAAATTTAAGTCGAGGTAAAAGTTGCTCAATTGGATGAATTTATTTAGACCTTATTCAGACCTGCTAAATATTAGCAAAATTTGACAACAAATACTTGGTACTGTAAATCACTGTCATTACATTTTCAGTGGCCTAATGAGCTAAAATTATTTTGGCCTTTTTTTGCTGTCATATATTATAAATATAAATGATATAAGAGTCTGCTTGTAAACAGTTAAGGAATCCGTGTTGTTTGTGTATCTTATGAACAACTTTAGCTGTTGAAACACATCAGACCAGACTAATTATATCAGTAGTTCTTTTTTTGTTTGTTTTATTAGGGCACTTTAACATTAAATTCAGGGAAGACAGGTTTTTAATTTCTTTTCTCCTGTTTAATCTGCAACATCAAGAATCAAGAATTTCTTGTTCCGCTCATAAAAGTGTAAGAACCGAAGATGTTTTGTTCTTATTTAAGCTCATTTTATTTTTGTCTCCTTGAGCTTCCGTATAATTTTGCTGTAGACTGTGAAATGCATAGATTCTCTAATGCTTGTACATGCTAACTGTACACACTACAGGGCTGGTTAACATTAAAGTATGCATCGTTGTGTTAAGACATTTTTTTACTGTCTGTAAAATTGTTTTTCATGAAGAAAATGGCGAAAACAAATACACAAAAGTTTCTCAGTTCCTGTAACCTGCTTGTGGTTCACATTACTCATAAACATACCTTAGACCACAAAGTGCTTTAGGCCAGTAGAGTTAATTTCTAAAGGATGGAAATACAATACCCGGTTTGTACAGGTTTTTGGGTTGTTGTTGTGTTTACACATTTTTAAATCACAACTAGAAGCAGAGGACATGCAAACACTCAGCTAAACTTTGAGTTCAGTTTTACATTTTAAAATACTGACATTTTGCATCTAGCTGTCATATTGTTCAAACTTTAAAATGCTGGAGGACGATCCATACTGCAGTCTTAAAAAGCTTTTTGTCTGTTACTGTAATAACCTGATTCCGTTACTGTACCTAATTTAAATGTGTCTGAACTGAACAACACACGTTTTATGTTTTATATATTAGTTCATCAGGCTGATTTTACAGAGTCTGAATGATTCCCAAACTTACTAAGGCTTAAAATCTTACAAAGCTATGTGTCTATGTGCTGATATTGAATATAAAATGACAGCTGGAATTACAAGAATATTTATTTCCTGTTTACCTTTATTATTGTGGTTTAGTAGAATCGGTATTTTAAATTCCTTTCAAATGTTTTATCGGCTACTAATTGGCTAACAATTTTTTGAATTAATCTGTTTCCCTGTGTTTCATCCGCGTCATCTCGGAAGCTGTCGTCCACAGTTAGCCATGAATGCTTATTTAATGCTTGAATATAGTTGAGAAAGCAGATTTATAGTCACTCGAATGAGCTGAAGGCTCCGGAACAAGTACTAAATGGACTTCATGGTGTTTCATGAAGGTTTGTGTGAACTGTGACTTTAGTTTTTACAGGTATAAATTGTTTCGGTAAAAGCCAAAGATTTCTGTGTTGCTCGGCTGCCATTTACTCATTTTATTTTACCATCATGCTGTTTTTGTTTGTTTGTTGTTGTTTTGTACACATAAAACACAGAATAGATGCCCTGTGAACAATTTTAGTCAGGATTTATTCTCATATCTGACCTGACAAATCCACAATTACTGTCATGTTTAGAGTCAAAGGATGAAAAAATAAGTCTTAAATGAATTGATCTGTACTCTGGATTAAAGTCGATAGAAACCATGCGTAGCTGAACAGATTTATATGAATTTTGAGTTCAGTCTGAAACAGCGGTGCCTTTTGAAGATGTTTAGCAGCAGCAGAAAAAACAACTGAAGGTTTGGTCATAGGTGGATGTTTTGTTGTAGTTCTCTCTGCAGGCGAACGGTTTATTTTGAATGGTTTCTCTTAAAATCAGATGTCGCCTTACATCACACAGGTCAGGCTGCATCTATTAAAGGTGAACTAAAACTAATACATTTGTCTGTTGTGTCAGTTTTTTATTGTTTGTGTTTGATTCTTCTTTTTACTCTTCTATGGCTGCAAGTTGAATTTAGATGCTTTAACTTCTATTATTTTACAGATAGCTTTTTCTACATTTGATAATGTGCTATGTTTTTATTTCTGTTCTTTTGTACATGTGGGTCTCTTTGGATCAATGTCTAAGGTCTGTGGTGTCCAGCGTGATCTTCTTTGCTGTGGTTTGCTGGGGCAGCAGCTTGAAGGTGGCTGACACTAACAGACAGGACTGGACTGAGGAGGGCTGGTTCTGTTCTTGGTGTGGAGCTGGACCCTCTACACATTGTAGCTGAGAGGAGGACGCTCTCCAAACTCCTCTCCATCATGGACCATCCCTCCCACCCGCTACACAGTGTCCTGAGGACAGAGGAGCACATTTAGCCAGAGACTCATCAGTGTCAGATGGTCCACTGAACGCCACAGGAGATCATTTCTTCCTGTGGCCATCAAACTGTACGATTCCTCCCTTGAATAGAAGACAATGTGATGCTCAGAATATAGCCAGACGATGGTTATCTTAGCTTAAAGCTAGCATAAAATAGCAGCATAAATAAGGTGTTTACAATTAATGCCCTTTTTTTCTCTACATTTGAAAAAAAACCTTTTTCTGTGGTTATTGTTTGTAGAAGCAGCTCTAAAAATACATGTCATGAAGCGGTGGAGGCTCAATGTTGTTTTCACAGCTCAGTGATGTTAGGTGATTTTTCATGGGGAGCAGATGCAGCAGCGCCTCCTCCTCTTGCCCCCAGTTTAACCCCGATTCATGTAAGAGGGAACCCCCACCACAGCCCCCAAGATCTCAGTCGCATGTTAAGCTGCAGCGGTGTGGGCTGGGAAATCCAGGATGACTGTCAGTACCGCCTTCAGTATGAACTGGGCAAAATACTCCCAGTACCCTCAGACACAGAGGTACCCTTTTGTAATTTGGGGAATTGCTATTCAATTTAGTAATTTTTACTGCTATAAAATAATATTAACTTGGGCAGTATATTAAACTGTTCTGCCTCTGTCTTTTCATTGTGATTTGTTTTAATTCAATTGTTTTACAACAACAGTGAGCCACAAATCATGAACCTATGTTTTCCTTTAATATTCTGGTAGGTGGTGTTTAGTAAAATTACTAATAACTAATTCACAAACACATCAAATTGGACAAATCTTTGATCTGAAGCCCAAAATTGTTTCATTCATGGTTTTTATTATGGATTGCCAACTTTTATTTTGAAGGTGGACACCGGATGTGCCGGTTTGTATTCTGGCACATTTTGAACACAGTTCTGTTTAAACCAGGGGTGTTTGGACACCCCTGGTTTAAACAGTCGCTCAGTCACAGCTGATTCAATCTACAGCTAGAAAAATACACCGACTCCAAACTGAGAAATGTAAGTTTGACACTTTATTTCGTTTCCGCTCCCGTGAAACCGAATGTTACGCATGAAACATGCACGTTTTCGTGTTCTGCCTTAAAGCCGCTGGAGTCAAAGAAACGCTTTTTGTTGTCCTTTTGAGTTTAGACAAACGTTTTCTTTCCTCTGATATCAGTCTGCACATTAAGCTCTTTAAACCTGCTTCTTGACAAAGTCCTGCTGACTCCAAACTGCATCACATTACTTATTCTCTCCTTAAATCTGTGCATTGAAATATATTTTTTAATCTCCATATAAGCTTCATTTGTGAGGTGTGTGATGTGGAATAAATAATAACCTGTTAATTATTTTAATTTAAACTTTTGAGTTGAATTAATGCCTTTCTAAGTAAAATGAAAAATAAAAAGCTGGTATGTAACTAATAGTCACATTGCTTGACAGTTAAAGCCTGGGCTGCGTTAGCTGCTTCTGTAATGTGATGTGTTCAGAAACAGAACAGCGTGTCGGTCATTCATTTTCCATTCAGGACTGACATTAAAACACCAGAGCTGATAACACTTTAAACACTACTTAACATGTTCAGACTAACAACATCCAACTTATACAACAAATGCAGTTTCTGCAAACACAGCTCTCTGGACCTTTGGCTTCTTAACCTTTGCTTATGCCTGACAGGAGACAACAAAGAATACATTTGCGCAGGATTTCCTTTGAATTGGAACAGACAGGATCACAGTTGTGTAACCGACATCATCGACTCACGGACAGCAGCTATTGAGCGATGTTGTTGTTTGTGTCCAGATGAAAGTCGCGACCGTGTCTTTAAGACTATTCAGTCATCAGACAACAGCAGGAACAAAACGACTTTCTCCAAATCAAGAACGAAAATGTTTACGCACGAAGACAGCGGAGTCAGATTCATTCAGTAAAACAAAAGTCAAACCTCCTAAATAATCCATGTATAACGATGAACCATCTTCTACTTTGGAGCAGACAAGAGATGTGGGAGGTGCTGTCAGCAGGAGTGGGTGCTGATCATGGATGAACAAGAGCAGGGATGGTTGATGGGAGCTGGATTATTTAGGATCCACATTACTAAACAGCAATCACCGTGACAGAATCTACAGAGAAAGAGTCAAAGCCATCTCAGACTGTTGTTTCCACCTTAACACCTCAGCTTAGAGGGAGCAAGAGGAACGGTTGAGATGCAGATCAGTCCTGGTTTCCACATGATGGAGGTTCCTGTTGATGATATGTTCTTTCTGCTGCAGGATGGCACAGGCAGCAGAGAGTGGCTGCAGGTGGAGGATGAAGGTGGTGCTGCAGGTGGAACTTATTCTCCTGTTCTTCACTTTATTTTTGTGTCTTGGTACTTTTTCTTGCTGCGTTCTGAGGTTCTGGTCTGGAGACCTTCATCTTCTCTGTTTCCTCTTTTTGATTGGAGAGATTCTGCTGGAGAGAGATCATCTCTTCTTTTCCTCTCCTCCTCTGTGACATCCCGCTCTGTTTTCAGACCACTGCAGGCAACTAAGGCTGGACCAGAGGAAAGAGACGGTTGCTCTTCTTGCTGTCCAATTTTCTCTTTTACCGTCTGAAGAGCAGTCTTTATTTTCTGTTTTCTCGCTTCACTCTGCAGGTTCTTGTTCTCAAACAGCAGGTGCTGTCTGTCACCTTGCCAAAAGTTGCGCTCCTTCACGACCATGATCTGTGCAGCAGTTCTCCACTTTTCATCCTTTACCTTTATGTGAGCCTCCATCTGTCTCCTCACTTCCTCCACCTCGCTGTTACCTCGCTGTGCAGAAAGACCAAACTAATACATACTGTATTACAGATGAGGACATTCCTTAAGACAACTGTAATGTGTTTAGGGTACATAATGAGAGGTAGTACATAATAATGTTACAGTTAAATACATAATTTGTTCATTGTTTATGTGTTACACATACTAAATATATGATATATACAAGATTTAGACTAAACTTGAACTGAAGAAGTAATAACAAAACAGCAAAGCTGGCTATCTAACCAAGCCTGACAAAGAAAAAAAGCTTTTGAGAGTGATGTAGAAATGTGCAGTGATCTTAGCAGTTATTTCACTTAATTTGAGATTCATACTAAAAGCAAGTGAAATAATGTGCCGGTGCAGAAGGAGATCTACACTTTATTCCCTTAATAAGAAACATCATCCTGTCTCAGGTCGGGTCGGAGGTCGTTGCTCGCGGCTCTGCTTGCTCTGGCTGTTGGACTTTACCTGCTTCCTTCTCCCATTGATCCAAAACCACACGTGTAAGTACCTACGAATACACGCAGTACTGCTACAGCACTTACTCGCCATAAATGATTATTAGACAGAATTACTAAATTCCTTTTCCCTCCCACTTTCCTTTACTATTTCATGCTCTTATGTATAGTTCTCCATCTCTCCTGTGATTTTTCTTTTTCCTCCTTAGATATTTATTTATCTTGTTATTTATTTATCTTGTCATTAAACGTTTGAACACGTTTCTCTTTTCACAGTTTCTACTTTTATAACTGAACTGTAGTTACTTTGCGATTATTATTATTGTTGGTTAAATAAACTTGTTTCCTCAGATTAAAGGGGCCCCCTCCGGCCCTCGAGGGGCGGCTGGCTGTAAACACCCGTCTGCAGAAGGGCCGCAGGCTGTTCACTGGAAAACTACAAGGACCAGAATCCTTCACTGCTGATGAGGATGGTGAGTGAGCTGCAAAATATTCACTTACTGTAGTTCCTGTTTCTCAGAGGTTAGTTAATGGATTTAACTAGTCCTCCTCTAAGGAAGCTGCAGATTTAACGTGTGTGTGTGTGTGTGTGTGTTTAGGTAATGTTTACACAGGAACAGTGGACGGGAAGCTGTGGAAGATCGCTCCTAATGACAGCCTCACCCTCATCACACACATGGGACAGGATTTACCAGAATGTGGTTTGTGTCTCTTCCTCAGTGTTTATTCAGGGCCGACATCATCCTTCCTCCTTCACACCAACAGTTTCCTTTCCTAGAACATCATGGCCTGGTACGGGTTATACTGAATTACTTGATATTTATGGCCTCACATTAACCAAATCCATGTCCAGCTCACTTCAAACTTTGATGTTTTGGAAAACCATCATTTTATTTAAGTCATTTTAATTATTTCCTCAGTTTAAATTGTGACTCCGTAGCGTCATTGCCATGGCTGAAATACTGAAACTGTCCGGTGTTTTGCGGCTGCAGGCAGCAGCACAGACTTTGAGCCGGTCTGTGGTCGTCCTCACGGTGTTCGCCTGGATCGTGACGGACAGCTGATTGTGGCAGACTCCTATTTTGGACTGCACAGCGTTAACCCCACAACTGGAGAAAAGACTCTGCTGCTGGCAAACTCACAAGGTACAGAGTCTTTCACTGGTCCCCTGAATGGAGCACGAAGGGAGAAGAAGAAAGAGTCGGTTACGATTGTTAATATTCTCCTGCTTTGTGTCTCACGCCTCAGGTGCTGACGGCGTTCCCTTTGCCTTTCTTAACGGCCTGGAGATTTCCTCACAAACTGGAATCATTTATTTCACAGACTCCTCCAGTCGCTGGGGCCGCAGACACGTCAGGCTGGAGGTGAGGTCCTCTCCTCAGATTTCAGTTTTAAAAAGTGTTGCTGATGCTGAAGTTAAACTCATACTGGTCATTTGTGAAAAGACATCCGGGACTTTGTGTTTTAGGTGATTGAGCTGAACAACCTCGGTCGTCTTCTCTCCTACGATCCTGAGACGGGACTTGTGAAAGTCCTGCTGGACTCTCTCTACATGCCCAACGGCATCGCCAAGTCACCTGACGAAGACTTCCTGCTGCTGGCAGAGACCAGTATCGGGCGTATACTGAAGTACAGTCACACATGTACACGGTGGAATTAACCTCAGCTACTCAGAGCTCAAACATTTCGGCTGCTCTCTGTCTCTGTCTCTTCCAGGTTTTGGCTAAAGGGGTTGAAGGCCAGAACCGTGGAAACCATAATGGACAACATGATCGGTTACCCTGACAACATCCGCCTTAGCAACCACAGAACGTTCCTGGTTGGCATAACAACGCCGCGGTTTCGGAAGTGCACGCCTCCATTCCTGGATATGATCGCCCCGTACCCGGCCGTCAAGCGCTTCTTGGCCAAGGTCATTTATCCCAAAGTCTTCATGTTGACGTTTCATACTTTTAATCAAGTTTGTTGTTCCACCTCCTGTTGAGTGTTTTCCATATGACAAGATAATGACAATAATATACTGCTAACATGCACATGTTATTGATAGGTTGATTAGTGATTGGACACCTGATTAATATTCTGGTGATCACTTAATCATCACAGCTCCATTCAAAAAGAATGAACTTACACCAGGAAGGTGCAGATCCTGCCTTTGGACCTCGAGCTGAAACGTTTTGCAGAGGAACCCTGCAGCTCAGTTTTCTTTGCCACGGTGCGTTTGTGTGATGTGAAACGCTCCGAGATTCTTAATTATTCTGTCAGTCTGAAGAATAGCCGGCTTTGTTCCAGGCTGTGCAGAGACAACAGGGTGTGGAATCTGACAGGACAGGGCCAGGACCCTTTAGACACATCTCAGGGAAAAGGTCTGAACTCTCAGTGAACTTTGGGAAGAGTTAAGGGCTTGATTTAAAACATTTGATCTAAAATCTAATCTGTGTCTAAATGCAGGTTTTGGATTCTGATTCTCATGTAAACGGAATAAATGATCTCACTCGTGTTCACATAAGTATTCTTAACTACATTAAACTCTGTGCATCCAGGTGATTCCTCTGAGTTGGTACGACCTCCTCCTGCCACGATACGCTCTGGTCCTGGAGCTGGGGCTGGACGCGGAGCTTGTGGGAACCCTGCATGACCCTGAAGGCCGTCTGACATGGGCCATCAGCGACGTCTTCCAGCACCGAGGGAGAACTTACCTGGGCAACACTGACCTGCCGTTCCTGCCCGTCCTGGAGGAGTGGGATGGATGAACATGAACCACAGTTGAGCAAACACAGCAGACTAAAGTGTGGCTCCGCAGCTACAAGGAAATCAGCTGTGTTTCTATATTTTAGATTTTAAATTAGGTTAATCTTCATTAAACCAGGATATCGTGGATTTGCGTCTGTCACCCAATGCTAAGAAGATTTCCTGAAATAGTTATTTGAGGTGAACCCAGAATATGAAAACCAGAGAACAAGTACTTGTGATGCTGGATGTCATAAATTAAACATTTTTAAACCTTATTTACTGACAATTATTAAATAAAACCAATTCTTTTTGATAATAACTTAGTTTTTTCTGGTTAGTTGCAAAGCCTAAACCGAAACTTTGGACTGGCTTCACAGAGGTGACATACCTGTAACCAGAGGGAACCACAGTCTGTTTGGGTTTCACTACGTCTGACAGCAACAGAATTTAAATATTGGTAATCAAATCTATGATGAACTCCTTTTCGGGTAATATATTTAAGACATGTTTAGGTTTTTTTCAAGCAGAAAATACAAACTGAAAAGTGGTTAATGTGTTGAGAATCTCTTTATTTGGACAAAACCCACACAAAAATACATACTTCTCTGAAAAGTAAAATGTAAAGGTGCCGAACCGATGGTTCTGACAAACTGGAAAGTGCATCAGTGTGTTGAAACAAAGTGATGAGCGTTAATTAAGTGTAACAGTTAAGTCCTGTGTTCTCACGTTAAAGTAGAATTCAGTCTGATCATCCAGCAGCAGCGGAACAAAGAAATTACATTTGCTGTGACCTACACATGGGTAAGAGCCAGTTTGTCTGCTTGTCAGTAAAAATCCCCCCAAAAAGATTCACAACAAAAAATAAAAAATTTCCCTCAAGTCACCGAATCTAGTCTCTGCAAACGACAATACTTTGTCAAGGCAGCTTTAAAGACACAGTCTTCTGAAAATTAGGAATATTTGTCTTAAAGTTCAAAGATGCCACTATTAGGTCTGTTGAATGTGAAGCTACAGCCAGAGGACTGTTAGCATAGCTTAGCATAAAGACGCTCCTTCTAGATTCTGTTACTTTGACATTTTCCTTAATGCTAAGCTACGCTAACAGTTTCGTGCCTGTAGCTTCATATTAAGTTGTCATTTAGCATGTCATTTTAATATTTCCCAAAACATTTAACTATTCTACATCCAATTTAAAAATACCAATTATATATCTCATATTAAACCCATAAAAGAGAATAAAGACACATTTCAGATTAAAAGCGTGACGGCGCTGACGGTTACCATAATAACTAAACGTTTAACGTTAATGTAATAATGTAATGTTTCAAACGTGGCTCAGTGAAATGCCGAAAATTATTTGCGAAATGTTTCATTAGGACTGAAAGTAGTGGCTTCAAATGAACTCAATAGGAAAGACATGAATTATAATTCAGAGATTATGACTATTTACAAAATCTGAGTGAAAAAGTAGCTTCAACACGTCTCAATGTAGGAAAATACTGAAATGATGACTCACACAATATGTTCGTCTGCAGTGTCAGTATTTTATGTTGATTAACGTTACGTATACCACTTTAAATCCTGCCATTTAAATTATGTTGATTCCATTTCATTTTTTGTTTGTTTTTCTGAAATAATTTGAAACCTTGTGTCTAAATTGGCTTCAGTGTGATTGTTGGGGAATCATTTGCTGTTTTAATTTAGCACCTCGAAGGCATCCATTTTTATGTTTCTTATGGAGGATTGTAACATTTTCATTCATCACCCAACCTGGTGAAATGTAACTTCTTGGTGATAAACTTCCACTAATTTCCAACTTATAAACTTAAATGATATGATCCCTGAAATGAATTCTGTTAAGGCTTTATGATACATGGGTAATTATACTGTCTTTCCTAAAAAAAGGGAAATTGAGTTTGTTGCTACAATTAATATTGGAAGGAATCAATATCTGTAATAAGGGATGATTATAATGCTTTGGAAAGTCCTTAGGTTTGTGTTTTACACTGATAATTATTAAATTAAAAAAAACATAATCACTGACTAAAAGTTAAACATTAAACCATTTCTGTGATTTCAAACCAGGGTCAGGTTCTGCATGTTGTATTAATGCGTCCAGTTCAAATTAAGGTGGTACGTCTGAAAATGTCCCTCCCACTGGAACGATGAACAAGGCGATGACAGCACACAACAAGTCTCTGCTTTACTCTTCATGTGACCAGTGTTAACACTTAAATCAGTAACTGTAGCTATAACTATCACACTCTCATTTCTTCAGAGTTCATACCAAGTCTTTCTGGGAATTAAACATTTTAATTCAGAACTATGAAACAGCTAAGCTTCAGAATATTTAGGAGAACTAGATGGCAGGTTATAGAACTGAAGATAAAAATGTTACCGATATTCTGAACAGAGAAAAACACATAATCAAAGAATATAAATTCAGGGTTGTAATACCACGAATTATTTAACTGAACACCTACAGTCACTAAACAACAGCCCAACCTTGGAGATTTAAAGGTGGGTCCTACATCCAGCTAAGGCCCCCTGTCTCCGTGGCAACCCACATATTCCTACAATATGCTCCTTCCATCAGCAGGAGAGACCGGCTCAGGAGGCCTCAAAACAAGGCAACAACAGCAGGGAAGGCTGAATATAAACCATAACACTGCACATCCATCTTCTCTCTTCTTATTTCATCGTCTGTCTGAGTCTGCTGAGCCGCCAGCCGTGGCTCGTAAACATCTGCCGTGGGTCAAATTTATACCTGAACAAACCCAGGACAGTTTGTTAACGCATTTTGGATTTTGAAACAGTCCCCACACAATGATTTTCCTGTGTTCATTTCATTTCAGTCATTTTTTACTCTGCAACTAAGCAGGACTGCACTAACCTTGGATCGTACACACCGGGTGTCCGACACGACTGCCCGGAGCAGGACTGCAGGATCATCAGCCTGTGGTTCATTTTCTCGAGGACTTCCTGGTCAATGGTCTTTGCAATGTTTGTGAGCTGGTAGGGGTCTGCTGTGATGTTGTAGACCTCTACAAACACCTATAGAGGACACAGTCTACTGTCATCATGTGTAACCAATCAATTCATTATTCTACCACTACAGTTAAATAAAGATTAATAGCGTAAACACTTTACCTCATTATCGTCAAATTCACAGTACTGCAGATTGGCAGAGGGGGCGATAGTGCGCACACAAGCGTAGGTGTTATTGAATGCGTCTTCACAAACACAGTCTGGGAAACACTCCTGAGAAGGCGCACGAAGGACAAAGATGCCTGAGGTTTCTTTTTTCCTTTGTTTCACACATATAATAGTAATATAAATAATGCTGTTTGTATTCATACTGCTACTCCAGGTCCCAGCAGAGGGCAGGCAGGGTTGGACACGTTGTTTCCTTCTCCTTCATACTCCACCAGGATATCTGTTCTCCAGCTGCTGCTGTTCATCTTCATGTCCTGTTGTGAGACGCAGACAAGAGTGAGTCACGTTGTTTTTATGTACGTTATAAAATATGAAAGTCAAGAAATCTATAGTCATTGTTTATTTTCAATATATAACATGGATTATGTCTTTAAAGCTGTGAACAAGCTATTTTTCTGTGACTGTCACTAAGCATCTCAGCTTTCGATGAAATAGATTTTTAAATGTCATGGCTTATTCTTTCAGCAGTTTTTTACAGTTGGACCTAATTAAGCGTTTGGTGAATGAATTAAAAAAAACACGAGCCTCTACCAGAAATCGTAGACAGATAATACCATCGACTCACTGTCACACAAAAGGTCACCAGTACAACTGAAGGGCCTATTACTCAGCTCATTTTGTTCTAACGGGTGTCACCCAACCATATTATATGTGAGTAGAAGTCACTGCACATCATCAACAGAAAAGACAGGAGAATGTTTGTGCTCTTCTCTTCTCTGTACTAGTCGTGTGGTGAATGAGGAACATCTCACCATGATGGGCAGGAAGGACATGCCGTCCATCTGAGTCTTGTTGACGTTGTAGCCGGCGATGTCCAGTATGGTCGGGCCGAGGTCGACATTTGCCACCAGCATCTGACAACGGATGAATTAATTTAGTTAAGGTCAACAAACACTGAAGGGGACACGACTGAGGCAGAATAAATGTTTTCTCTTTCTTCATACGAATAAAACTGAAAGCATGTTTCTATCTAGCACAGTGCTCTTTTTTGCAATATTTTCAATCTTATCTTATCTAACTAAAGTGTGTATATCCTCAGTTAAACTATGTGGCTCTTTCTTTTCGAGTGTCCCTAATACACGTCAACTTGGTAAATGTGTTCATGTAAGTTCATCAAAATAAAAGCAGCAAGCCTTGTCCTAGTCTGATTAATTTGCTGTTCACCTATTTTAAATGCAAAAGGCATGATCTCAACCCTTGCGTAACAGTAAATTGAGAGAACTACAGGCTTACAGATGGATTGAGGTTCGGGTTAGATATCAAAGGTTGCCATAGCGATGCAATTCTACATGATTCAGTAAATTACAAAATAATTTAATTGAAAAATAACCCCTAATTTGGAAAACACAAGAGGTCCTTTATTTGTTTAATTTACTGTGGAGCCTACCAGCCTGTTTATAACTGACAGGGAAGAAAAGTCTATTTTAAAAGTTTATTACAATTTCAGCAGGAGAGGAGCTGAAGAATAAATAACGAGTTAGGAAATGTCGGGATCATTTTTTTTTTCAGCGTGTACCTGGCTGGTCTGGTTAGGTTTGATATTTGGTCCTCTGACCATGAGAGGAACCCTGATGTCAAACTCGTACAGCTGCCTCTTATCCAGAGGAAGAGAGAACTGGCCTGGAAGACAAAATAGAGGAGCTAGAAATAGAAAGAGCACACACTTCCACCAATGATGCATAATCCTATAAATGTTTTATTTTAATTACAAAAGTTTAGGATTGCTGAACTCTATTTCTACATCTTTATCTGCCTCTACACAGCCACAAAAATGTCCGTGTCTGTTCATACCTGTGTGGTACCCATTGTCAGAGGTAAAGAAGATGTAGGTGTTGTCCAGTTCACCTCTGTCCTCCAGCCTCTGGACTATTTTCTCCACCAAGTCATCGACCGACAGTAGAGTTCGCCACCTACAAATTTATTATGAATGAACAGCAAGAACTAAAATATGGCAAATTGCTTTATTTACACACAATATGCCAGAAAAGGTTCAGAAAAAGGAGCCTTAGAAAGATGAAAAGCTAGAAAAGCAGGAGAAAGGAGAAGAGGCCTGTTAAGAGAAAGCTGAAGTGATGAGGAGATGATGAGTCTGACCGTTTCCTGAAGGCATCATCCAGAAACTGAACAGAGGAGTTGGACATGGGGGTTTTAGCCTGTCGGATCAGCCAGTGTTTGTTCTGGAGGGAGAAAGAAATCGTGAAGCCCGCCCTTAAAGCCACATCCAGGAATATTTTTAGAGAGAGAAGCAAGCTCTACCTTCCCGTGGACGTTGAAGTTGGGGTCTCTGGGTGCCTTGGTATTGTTGAAGCTGTCCTGATACTGAGGGGCAGCGGTCCAGGGAGAGTGTGGGGCAGGTGTGGACACCATCATGAGGAATGGCTGGAAGTTGGATTTATACTGGAGAAAGTCTAGAGACATGTTTGCCTGTGGTTAAAAAGTAAAACGACATTTACTTTATGTGATCATCAGGATGTTTTTGTGTGTGTTAAATAAAGATAAAAGACAGATCATTCCTGATTTCAGCAAAGAAGATTGAAGTATTTAACTTTATTATTTAATTTATTTTATGAAATAATGAGTAAAGTTAGCAGCTACAAAACCCTTAAACCTGATGGTGTTAAAGTGTACGGAGTAACAACAGTGGTCTCACCAGTACGTCTGTCAGGTAGTCTTTACTATAGTCTGCTCCATGTTTCTGAGCCTTCCCATTCACAGACAGAGTGTAGTTGTAGTATTTAGAGTTCCTCTCCTGGAAAACAAACCAAGCGTGAAACAAAGTATGCTCACTTTTTCACTTTCAGATGTTATCAGGGTTCCTGTTCATACCCGAGTATACTATGTTTTTGAACTCCTGTGTGCAATGCCTGCACGTACTATGGGTAACCCTCAAGTAGTACAGTTGACTAGTACTGATATGATGGCTGAAAAATACAAAATGCTAACTGTGCCTTACCAGTCCCACCCAGTAGCTCCAGCCTGGGGGTACATGTTCCACTCCACCAGCCTCCGAGTGTCCATACTGAAACACAAAAACAGTTGAAAGAAGACTGTTTTATGGCCTTAAGTATACTACTGATGTTGTACTGGAACAGGCGACCAAAAAAAGTAATGCCAGTAAGCTGGAAAACATTCAATAGTTTGGAGACATTTAAATTAAAACTAATACATGAAATACAACAATTTTAAACTTCATTGTGGGGCTACATGGAAAGTCAGGGTTTAACCAAAATCTGTAGCAAAGCAAAGTCTGCACATCGACTAATAAACAATAAAAACACTTATTTATTGTTGGCTGCGTTTTCTCTTACCAGGTCTTCTCAGGACGTCTGAGCTCAGAGTTAACTGAAGCTTGGCAGCAAGCATGTTCCTGAGATTAAGGACATATTCATTCCATGACGCCTGTGGCTCTCTTGTGGTTGATTATAAAATCTTCTGGTCCAACGCAAACTAGCTTTTGATTTATAATGTACGCCAAGGTTTGTTGCGAGTCATCATTACTACA
This sequence comes from Microctenopoma steveboyesi, assembly GCA_032359275.1. NCBI lineage: Eukaryota > Metazoa > Chordata > Actinopteri > Anabantiformes > Anabantidae > Microctenopoma > Microctenopoma steveboyesi. The sequence goes on along the minus strand of JAUMHF010000015.1, from coordinate 11,237,143 downwards.
GCACATTAAAAACTAGATTAAAAACTAGCCGGTAGAGGTTCTTTCTTGGGTTGTTAGATTATTTATTGTATTAGTCCAACAGAAGTATGTTAATAAATATATTCAGGGGACACAGGTTTGATGCAGTTGTTTAGTCAGCAATTTTTTACCTACCATAAAAACACTAATTTTAGTTTTGAGTTTTTCTGGTGGTAGGGTGGCTATGTTTTTATGTAATACAGTGTACTGATCAGACAAAGTACTATTATGTAGCCTGGGGCAGTTTTTGGTTTTCAGTGAGAATGAACCCTTGTGCATTGCTGAGCACCTCCACAGATTTGATAATAAAAAATAAAATAGCAGAAGAACAAAGAGGCTCCTCTTTGTTCTGAAGTCAATTAAGACCTTTAACCAAATAAAATCCATATCAATGGATATATGAATTCATCACAAGCTATTAGTATTGTAACTAAGAACTATGCAAGTGTTATTCATCACCTGATTGAGGTATTTCCCCGCAAAAAAGGTTTGGTAGTTGGCATGATTTTTAAGCAAAGCAGGGAATGTGGTCGCTTCCTCGCTCTTCTGCCAGGCCTTGCTGCTGCAGTTTCCCTCCAAAGTGTTGTTGATGACACGATGATTGTGGGGATATTTCCCAGTCAGGATGCTGGCTCGACTGGGACAGCACAATGGGCTGGCAACAAACTGAGGGAGGTGAACGGAAGGAAAAAGTCAGCAGAATGATAAGAGATACAGAGAATGGTTCTGTTTCAAGATGCCCATATACTTGGTACTTACTGCATTTGTAAATGTTATCCCTGCATCCCCAATTAGTTTTTTTGTCTTCCTCAGTGGACTCTGAAACAGATTTATTGCAACATGATTCAATATTTTTTAACATCGTCAGATAAGGACATGATTGATGATTTTAATGGCTTTATTCATTAATAACCTTAAAACAAATTCTAAAATATTCTCCGAAACATTCCAGTAAATGGATCTTGTAAAAAGAATATTATATAAAGGTGATCCCAAAAACTGGGAAAATTCAACACAACGTTTTAAACAGCTTGATTATTTTCTCAAACTGTACCATCTAATGTCCATACTACGAGGTGGTCTGGAGTGCATTCTTTTAAGATGCGCTTTCTGATGTTTAGGTTCCCTCTTACATGCAAACAAAGTGAAACCTGTTGAAACTGCTAAGCTAAGCAGGGTTTTGGGAAGAAGGGAGGGTGTTTATCGGAGCAAGTGATAATGCTGCTGACTGTGGGAGATGCCTAAATGATGTATCGAACCGGGAATGTGAACTGTCAGCTTTATCAGGCTGGACCTTATGTCAAATTAAAACAAATAAATCACATATTTCTCAATGACGTGAGTGCCAAATGTGTGTAAACGCAATGTAATGACTCTCATGAAGACTCGTAGATAATCAGAAATAAGCGCTAAGTTAAAAAGACTACTGACCAGACCCCCTATAGCGATGTCCAAGTCGTCGGTGAGGATCAACACTATGTTTGGTCGTCGGTTTGTTGTGAAAAGCACGGAGCTGCTCTGGTTGCTCCACAAAATGACGCAGATTAGGAGACAGTAAAACAACGTTGACAGACAGGAGCGAATTGAGGCCATTCTTACAATACTGTCATAAATTATTGGAGATGTCACAGTCTTCCTTCTGTCCCGTTCCTTACAAGAGCGTAAAGTGGGGTTCCTGATTCATCTGTGGAGGAAAAAAGCACAACCTCAGCCCTGTTTCTGTTAAGAGACCACTTCCGTGTTTCCTGGTCACGTGCTGCTCGGCTACGGAAGCCCGAGTCAGCTGCTTTAAAAGCCCGTGTGCTGTATGTTGTGTATGTAATGTATTGTTAAAAATGTTTTAAAAAGATTGTCTACAAATAATATATATACGTATATACGTATATTTTGTTGTGAAACAGACTCAGTGGTAAATACTTTAAATTGTCGATAATAATTTTGTAAAATATAAAAAAAAACGTAAAAGCAAGATAAATAAGTCCAGTTGAAATATGGGTTGGAGCATGATTAGTAGTCCTAAAAGCTTTAGAAATGAACTACTAAGTACTAGTCAGTAAAAATGAACTAAAATGTGTTAATTTAAAGTATACAATAATTGTATGAGTATTTGCATTTTTATCCAGTTATTAAGTAACCAAAATATGTTTTTCTCTGCATCAACAAAAGGCCTGAGCTCCACCACAAAATAGCCAGTAAACCACATTGTGAAGTCACCTAGCCTCGTTTATTTGTAAGTTTGATGTTATATTTATGTTTACTGTAGAAGACATTAAATATATTTAATGTCATATTAGCCAGCCTGCAAATGACTCGTTGCTTAGATACCTCTGAGAATCGGCATCACAGCTGGAACCGGATTGGCTGATACGCTTTCGGCTCTGCTCTGATTGGTCAACCGCCCAGCTCGAGGCACCTGCTGCACCTGTCGCGCGACGCGAGGAAAGTTTGGCAGCCGTTGAGAAGTTTAGAGTGGGCTGGTCCATTGTTCGGTCCAGGAGAGGGGGGGCGGGAACTTTCAGGAAGGAAACTAAAAGCGTCCAAACGGTGTTTTACCTTTCTGGGATGAGGAATGGAATGCTCCAGGAACTCTTCTGAACATTCAAAGAAAACTTCAACTGTAGATTTGCTGTCTAGGAAATGACTATTCATAGATTAAAAAGTAAAAAACACCAGCGTAAAGCGTCGATGGCCAGTTTGTCGCTACTGAAATAATGGCGTCAGAGCTAAGTTTCAACGGGAATGAACTTCTGGAAGTTGTCAACTTTGCCGCCTCCCTCCAGGATGATTTCTCCGGCTTTCAGCGGTGGACAAGCCGCGCCGAGTCACCGAATGACACATCATCACCTCCGGGACAGCAGAAGAGTTCCAGCGTGCACAGGGCATCGCCTGGAACCGTCACTGCCACACAAAGTACCAACACGGCCGGAGACAGCGACTCTGAATCCCAGGGAGATGGAGCTAGAACACCGAGGACTTCCATCGTGGACTGTCTGTTGGTGGAGCTCTATGAGACGTACAGTGGTGGCGGCAGGAGGAATGCGGACAGCTGGGACAGCTCCACAGAAGCATCTGGATCTGATGCTTTCCTGGGCCGCAGTAACACCGGGTCTAGCTTCCTCCAGGAGCTCCAGGAGAAGCACACCAGGAGGCATCAGATGAACTACCTGGCCCAGAAAGGTGAGGGGTGCGTGGGCAGGTGTTTTTCAGTTGACAACCCCCCCCCTTTAGCACAAGCAAAACATCTGTTCAAGATCAGAAATCCATTAAGATTTCTAATTTCTGACAGAAAATCCCCCACAAATCTAAACTTAACTAATACCTTAATATGTATGTATGTTTAGTGGCAGCTGAAAAGTGATAATTAACTAATATGACTAGCAGCCTGGTGGTGACCGTTAATGGACGGTGTAAATGATCATCTTTTTCATCTGACTAGTGGTACAGTTACACAGATGACATTTAATTTACTTTGTAAGATAATCTTGCTGCTTTTTTGTTTATGTTTATATCTACAGGACTTAATGTACTCAGACATCAGAGAGGCTTAAACTGCCCTAGTGAGAACAGAAATGCTGTTTAGTTTCATGTGACCTACAGGTAGACACAGTGCAGACATTTACACTTCTGTGAAAAACTATTTGCCACCTTTATGATTTATTTGTCACACATGATTAAGATAATCCAGCAGGTTTTAACATTTTAGTAACATACAAATAAATACAAAGTAAAAAAAAATCAGGAAGGAATAAAATACTTTTTCACAGCACTGGACAAACACTCTGATCTGACGGGTTGACGGCTCATTTCCTCCAGCGTTAAGTCAGCGTCTTCTCAGGCATGTTCCTGCCATGCTGCTACTGTTTCCTCTGTTAAAGTGGAATCCTTCAGTAAACAGAGCGGGGCCTGAGTTCACTGTTTGCTCTCTACACATGCGAGCCTTGGTCAAGTTAAACAATGCAGACGGCTGCCACACAGGAGGAGGAAATGCTGTGATAACGACTTGAAGAACAGTGGAAACATGTGGCTTATCAGGGCCCCTTTAGCAAAGATAGAAATGTGTTAATTGGCTAGAAGCAGCTAAGTATTTAAGCAAGTGGGTTGTCTGTTTTGATTTGACTTTTGTTAGATCAGTAACCTTTGACCTCTCCATGGAAAGATCTTTTTCTCAATATTGCTATTGTGTAGGCAGAAACTAATATCAATCTTGCAAATTGTTTTGATTATTGAATCACTTTTAGATGTTTAGAAAATGGTGACAACTATGCATATTTATTTCTGTTCATAGTCTTGATATAATGTGAAAATAATGAAAGTACTAGTGGTGGTATACTAGCATTACTCTGCCTAATCCTTCTTTGCTTTAAACTATTATTCACTGGTTAAGTTAGTCTCTGGACCTTACAACACTATGACTCTGAACAATGAGCCCAATTTCATCTACAAGAAAAATAACAAACTATGATGAACTTTACCTTGTAGATGTAAATGTACGTATGTGTGTCACAGCTCTACTTTGACAACTTCAGCCAAAACGTATCTGCAGCAGAACAGGTTTTCTAAATGGCCTAAGTGTCTTTTTATATGGAGCGATGGTCTGGTTTTCATTTTCTCTTTGCCTGAAGGTTGGAAAACAGACTAATGAGTGTGATGTTCTGATCTGATCTGAGAAGCACAGACATCACATGTTAGCCCAGAAAATATCTGTTGTATTTTAGGGAGACCCAAATAAACAATTCTTTCTCTGGACAAAAAGCAGAAACTGAAAGATATAGGGCATTCTGTGTTAAAATGATATTTGAAAGTGATATTTTCAGTATTTCCAACATGTTTTCAGAATTCTTCACGTTATATGTAAAATGTCTCTTTAATGCGATAAAGAAAAAACACCAGGAGCGTAAACCCTGATTAAACTTAAATGTTTGTGTGATTTTATTTTCTCCCTTTTTCAGCCCCTGAAGAACTGCTTTCAATCATCCAGGAGGTCCGATATCGTACGGGCCTGCAGTCGGCCAAGCTGATTCGCCAACTGAAGAGACGAGACCGTCTTTGCCACAAGCTGCAGAAGAACTATGACATTATTACAGCGTGCCTTCAGGCTGTGTCACAAAAACGACGTAAGAGTATGCTGATTTCTATTTGATTTAATACTACGAAGTAGCTTCATGTTGTGTGATATACAGTACACTGACCTATGTATGCTCAGTGGTGATTGTCCCTTAGTATTTGTCTTCACTGTAGTGGCCTAAAACATGATGACATTTTCATGCAAGCAAAACCAAATGTGCAGTGGTTTATATCATCATCGCTGCATTCACATGCATGTAAATGTGCAATTCACAAGCAAAGTGTACAGTAAGATCTCAATATATCGACCCTTACTGTGTTGCAAGACAATAATGCTGAACACGACGGATGCATTTTACCATTTTATCATGTTACAATAGAAAAAACTGGTTCCACTGAGCTGTAGGCATTTTATGACTCAAAAATATAAGTTAGTCCATTGGTTCACCTTATAGCCTGATTCTGTCATCACTTAAATACTGTAGTATGTGCTTCAATGTATTTGCAAGGAAGCATGCTACACCATATAGGACCCGTCAGAGCAGTCCTATCATATGTAGTATGAAAATCAATGTCTCATATTTACATAATAGACTGAGACTAAAGCTGAAAGAGCCCGGGGAAATTGCATGTTCATTTTCATATTCTGGACTCCCAGCGCTTCTACTTCAATGTTCAGTCGTGTAAGAGAGCTTTGTAATCGATGACTTACATGGTAGAGATAAAAGCCTCGTATAGAATGTATAAGAAATAAAAACTCAGGATTATACTAATGAGTTCATAATTTGGAAGCATAAGTGCTGGACTCTGTCTATGATCTTGGTATATTTAATATGTTTGAGGGTAAGAGCTGACATGTGGTTTCATTTGCTTTTGAGATCTTTTTGCTGCTTCACTTTGTCAGACTTTTCTATCCAAGTCTTTTCTCCATTCAACAGGTCTGGCAGCAAATTTTTCAAACAAAGCCAGACAGGTTTTCCTCGATAAACGAAATCATCCTTTAAAAATGCATTTTGTATTTACTCAGGTTATCACTGCGTGTCATTAGAATTTGTTTGATCTAAATGAGAAAAAAAGTGTGACAAATATGGAAAGAATAATCAGGAAGGGGGCAAACATTTTGGTGCTGCTGTATTATGACGGCACATTTAAGGGTTTAGGTTGTGCCATGAATTAATGACCACGCTGAATCTGATGGTGGGTAATGATAAGAGTATATAGACATGATCTTTTTTTTATTCTGTTTGCAACCATTTGACCTGAGAAAGGTACAAGACAAATATGCAAGTTGGATCCAAATGTCATATTTGATTTTATGTGTGAAATACATTTCACACACATCCTTATCTCAGCCTTCTCCGTTGGCATCAGCAGTGTCCAACAACCTTCCGCACAGAAAAAGCTCTAACAGGAAAAATAATGGACGAAACCCCAGGAAGAGGAGACAGATTTCCAATGGATGATGTGTAACCAGAACAGACGTAGATACCTCTAATACTATATGCACCAAATCCTCTGTGTTTTCTAATTATGTCAGAAAAGAGAAAACAGAAATCGCAGCCAGAGATTATGAGGATTTTCTTACTGCAGAATGGTTCAGGCTGAAAACCGTACATTCATCAACCTCCTCACAACAAACCGTACATTCAGATTCACCCATCACTCCCTAATATTATTTATACAATTTAATACCATGAAATTCTATCGACATGTGCTCTTTAAAAAGATGCTGTTCCACATTTCAAAGGAAACGACTTAGTGGCAGATTTGATGTAAATTTCATAACATCATGTGTGGAGATATATTTGAGTCTCCAACATCACTCCAGTCTTCATGCTCTCCCCAGCATTACCTCATCCTTTTCTGTCTCCTCCCCACGTGTCTCTCCACCCTACAGCAGCTCTCTGCCTTTGCGCCTCCTCCTGGTGACGCTAAACCGGAGGAGGAGGATGAGGATGAGGAGGTGTGCAGCATCATCAGCATCACCGATCAAAACCAGGAGGAAACGTTGCTTCCCTCTCTGTTTTTGATGGTTTATGGCGGTGTTTTGTGTAGACATTTGCTGGGACATGGCTTCATAGTCGTAGTTTTAGTTTTACCGCTGAGTGGTGAGTTGAAGGCCCGTCGTTTCTTTGGGCTGCAGTCGGAAACAGAAGCAGTCACCGGAAGAGATTTAAAAACGTCTTGGAGGTCGTCAAGAATCGGATTTCGGGCTCGGCCGCGGGATGGTTTATTAAGAGGCTCAAAACGATGAGGTGACTGAACTGGCTGAACGCTTTGGTCCCCGATGAGGCAAGATCGGCTCCCCGCCGCCGGCAGGAGGCCGAGGGCGGGCGCCAAGCAGCGGCAGCAGGCGTCGGGAGGGGTCGGCAACATCATCAGCAACGTCCTGAAGAAGCGGAACGGGATCTCCAGGAGTGCACCCCGGCTCCTCTGCACCTTAGAGCCAGGTGACGGGTTATCATCGGGTTTCAGACGGTAACACAGACGTGCTGTGCTGGGATGGAGGCGCGATGCTGTAGTAGAATATTATCAGTAATAAGAATAATAATAGGTACTATAGGAGCATCCGGTCCTCAGACGAACACTCAGCACTGGAACTTCATACCGACAATAATGTTTGTTCTTTAGAAGAAGTCTGAATAAATTCTGGCATATATATCTATCAGAATGAACACATTAGCCTGACATATTATTTATTATTACCAATATCTGGTGTACATGTAGTAGTGCCACGTATAACTGCTTCTGCTGAATGGACGCTCCAGATGTCATCAAAAACATCTGCAGCTGGTAGTTTGTAGTTTAAATGGATGACAGGCGTTTATTCAGCATCAGATGTTTTTGGTTTTTTTTCATATTTTTATTATATTTCTTGCTTCATTATTAAGTTTTTGCTACTGTACAGTTAAAGATCCATATGAACCTTTATAATGATCACACGGATGTAGAAAAACCTGCAGAGACATCGTTGTCTGCTCATCTTCACCCTCTTCATCCTCCTGTGGTTTGAACTGACTCACATGAAATGAACGTCAACGCTAGAGAAACGCTCTGTTTGGCTTCTGGCTCCCGCTGAAGATGAAGTGATGAAGACTCTTTGCTAAGTACGCGTCGGTCTAATCTGTGACAGCGGAGTAGGAGGGTTTTCCGCGTTAATCCTCGCCCCAAGCTCCGGGAACAAACCGCAGAGTGAAGCGGCGCTCGTCCAGAATGGCGCAGGGCGACGGGACAGCGGCGGGACACGCAGGTCGGTCATTGGTTTCGCCTGTTGTTGGACTTTTTATTGGGGAGAAAGTGCTCATCTCCGGCGGGTGGAGACGGGAGGAGAAGTGTCCGCAGTCAGAGCAGTTTGGCACATGTCAGGACCTTCCCTCTCAACTCAGGATCCGAACTTCATTTCCGGTTGCTCCTCGCAGGGGTTTAGCCTCCTGCTCCAGATATTCCCCACAGAAGGTCGTGTGCAGAGAGCTGAAGAAGATTATGTGTTTTCAGCACCACGACGAAGTGGACAGCGACAGGTTTTATATCCGGTTCCATCTGCGTGTTTAAATACCACAAATATATCGTGAAGCAGCGGCACGCGCCGTGAACCGCGCTTCCGGTGTTTGAATTATGCGATAAAATGGCCACAAATCCGTTTTATTTAGCAACAACATCGTGTTATTAATATTAGTTTCTCACTTTGAGACGGGGATATTTCTCAGAAGACAAACGGGTCCGTTTCTAGTCGGTACCTTTGCTGATCGACGCTTCCTGGACGCTTTTTCTCATATTCATGAGTTCTTTTTTGTCCTCCTCTTATTCCAGTAGCTTCCTGATAGTGATTTATATTTTTACATTTTTCTACATCTCACAACAATTATAATTAACTCTAGCTTAGTTTGGATTTGGACTTTTATGATGAGACTCTTTCATGTTGAACTCCTTGTTCTGGGTATTCTTGAATATTCTTCTATAAGAAAAGTCAATATTGACATTAACCATATTCATTTACACGCAGATGCCAGTTAAATACAGTACAAATCAAATCATCCTTTTATCCTTTTTTTGTTTAATTGGTTTGGCTCTTCATATGTTCGTCATATATTTCTTCTCTTCCTGGTCATTTGTTGCTTCATTGATTATTCATTACATCTGGTGAGCTAAAAGCTGCTCCGGTTATGAGCAGATTTTCAACCCTTTGAGTTTATAGCTTTTAGGTATAAACATATTTAATGTACATTAAATAATAGTCACTGTGTAGTATATTGTAGTGTATGTGTATTTAATTTTGAAGATAATCATCCAGATGCTGTTTAGTATTACTTTAACCCAGTGTCTCTGTTTGTTTGTAGGAGTTGACACAAGATTGAGGTTTACCATTGAACCATCGCTGGGAAAAAATGGCTTCCAGCAGGTGAGCCACACCTGAGTTCCTCATCAGCATCGATTGTTACTGCTTCTTAGTAATTTACTCTCTGAAGCACTCTGTTTTCTTAACTACAGTCACCGTATGAATAGTGTGTAACCAGGAGGGTAGTGGGTCATTAAACTGGTCAGTAAAGCAGTGTGTGTTCTTCCCTGCAGTGGTACGACGCCCTTAAAGCAGTGGCTAGGCTTCCCACAGGGATCCCAAAGGAATGGAGGAAGAGGGTATGTAACTTTAGCTTAGCACAACATATGGATTTGTTGTCTCCCAGTTGTGTTGTTTTATTTGTTGTCAACCTGCATGTAGAGTTTTACCACCTGCATGTAGTTTTTTTTTTAGCTCTAAAAGAACAATATGCAGAGGCCCTTTCTGTCCATAATCATTTCATACATCACACACACAAGATGATTGAGTGAGGAGTAATGGAATCTGATGCTGGAGGAAAGAGGAAGCTGAGGATATTTCTCAGTAAAACACTACAGTTCAAACATTTGTTCTTCTGACTGAGTGTGGACAGTAAAGAAAAATATGGATCTGTCCTATAACCTGTACTAATATTAGAACCTTTCTCCTCTAGCTTATGTTGCCTTCACTTTCCAAAAAGTGTTTTGTGGATCACGGTGTGTCTACTCTCTTTGTCTTTCTGCAGGTTTGGCTAACGCTAGCAGACCAGTACATCCACAGCATCTCTATCGACTGGGAGAAAACGCTCCGCTTTGCTTTTAACGAGCGTAGCAACCCGGACGATGACTCCCTCGGCATCCAGATCGTCAAGGTAACCGCACTGTCTATTCGTGTTGGAAGTGGGGTATGGGATTAATATGTATGCACAGCATCTGTACAAGAAGGTGCGTTTGTGAGGCTGTGCGTCCTGAGTCAGCAGCAGGTGCCCAGTGTGTGAGCGGCGCTCAGCATTTTTCCATAACATGTAGCTTAAAATAGACGGAGACAGAAGATGCACCAATGCTACTTGAAGGATAGTTTAGTTTATCAGCTATACATATGTTGTTGTTACACTTTCTATGTTGTTGTCTTAGCACAATATAAATTATTTTATGCAATTCAAAAAGATATTTTGCCATTTTTAGTGTAAAGCTTTGCTTCAGGTTTGAAACAAATGTGTTTTTGTGAAGGAAATCAGCTGATTTCCAATGTTTCTTATCACATTCAAACCCAGTATAGAACAGTTGTGTGGAAAAACATCTGGAACATAAAATAACATTGAAACTGTGGTTATCAGATTTAGCATTAGAACTTGTTCATTTCATTCACAGACACGCTCAAAGCTTCTACCAGTGGATGATGAGTTGAGTGACAGTAGACTTACCCTGTACTGGGCTGGTTTATTGTCAGGTCTAGATTTAATATCCATTACGATATTGGTGATGTTGTTCTAATAGTGTATGTACTATAAACATATCCTGCAGATAAAACGCATCATTTCCCCTGAAAGCTAATGTGTAATTGGTGAAGGTTGTTTGCTGGTGACTGTGCGTCAGAGCGCTGCATTCACTGCATCATGGAGACGTGAGGCAGCTTTTTCATTTCTCAATGACTCAGAGATTCAACAGGATAATAATGTTTCCATCAACAGGGCAAAGTCCATTTATCCGCTTCTCTCTGTTTGCCTTCCCGTCTCTGCCTCCGTCCTAAATGCATCAAGTGAAATTACATTTGTGCAGTTAATGCTCTGACTTGTCATGAGGTAATCTATACTGTGCATCCTTCCCGTCCAGGATCTCCACAGGACAGGCTGCAGCTCTTATTGTGGCCAAGAGGGGGAGCAGGACAGGGTGGTGCTGAAGAGGGTGCTGCTCGCATATGCCCGCTGGAATAAGACTGTGGGTTACTGCCAAGGATTTAATGTGCTGTCTGCTCTCATTCTGGAGGTTACCGAGGGCAACGAGAGCGATGCACTAAAGGTATACATACCCAGTAATATTATATGTTTCCATGCTGGTTTTAAAGCTGCTTAAACCTTGAGACGGAGTCTCTGTGCTGCTTTAGGATTTCCTGTGCTCTCTTATATGCAGGTGATGATCTATCTCATTGACAAAGTGCTACCGGAGAGTTATTTTGCCAACAACCTTCGAGCACTGTCAGGTAAACATATAAACGCATGTGCACAGTGATGCATTCTGTAAAGGAAGATATTACCCGAAGCCTCTGATCTCAGATTAATACTCAGAATTTACCAACATTTTAATTTTTGTGCTGATACTTTTGTATTTTTAGTTCTGAATGCAGGAAAAAATATCTATTGATAGTTTTTCACTCTGTAACTATAGTGGACATGGCAGTGTTCAGAGACCTGCTGCGGCTGAAGCTGCCCAGACTGTCCCAACACCTCCACCACCTTCAGAAGGCTGCTAACAGAGAGGCTGGAGGTACAGATTTGTGTGTTTTAATCTCTAAGTTATTTGCACGCGTTGTTGCACTTGTTGTGTGTTCGTGTGAATAAGAGTCTAAATGTGTCTGTATTCTCTCAGGAAGCTACGAGCCTCCGCTGACCAACGTGTTCACTATGCAGTGGTTCTTGACCATGTTCGCCACCTGCCTGCCGGCCCCCACCGTGCTGAAGATCTGGGACTCTGTGTTCTTTGAGGGGTCAGAGGTGCTGTTTCGGGTTGCCCTCGCCATCTGGGAGAGGCTAGGAGAGTAAGTGTTGTAGAGATTTAGAAAAGTGTCAGTTTGTGTTTGTCAGTTGTTTTAAAATCTAAATTAAATCTCAGGCTTAAGATTTTTAAAAAGTGTTCAATGTTCCTAACTGAGTGAAAAACGCCTTTTTTTAAAATGTGAACTATTGAAACAACAATAAAACACCTAAACTACTTGTTTTACCTGTGTATAATGCTCTGCCTCCAACCTGTGTTTTATCTTGTTCGTGCCTTCCTGTGGATCTGTCCAGGAGGATTGAGTACTGTCAGACAGCTGATGACTTTTACAGCACGATGGGTTGTCTGACACAGGAGATGCTGGAGCACAATCTCATCAATCCCACTGAACTTATGCAGGTGGTTGACCAAAGTCACATTTTTGATTTTCTCAATAAAGATATATTTCCGGGATTAGTAAATAGACTGTTGTCTTTTTCTGTGTCGACCAGGAGGTTTACTCCATGGCAGTGTTTCCCTTCCCCCAGCTGGCTGAGCTCAGAGAGAAATACACCTACAACATCACTCCATTCCCTACATCAGTCAAAGCCAATGGAAGGTTTGTTCTGCACTCAGAGATTTGACAGTCTCTTCAGCTTTGTGTTGTTAAAGTTGCCTTGTAGAGTAAAGCTGGTGCTTTAGTGCCACCGGTGCGCGTATATATTCCATAAATACTGCAAACGACAGCGTACAATGCCCAGTATACACAACAAGGGAAATCCATGCTGATGGTGTTTTCATCTCACAGCGGTGGTCTGGGGAGCTGGGAGAGCGATGATGACGCTGACATAGATGATGAAGACTCTGTAGTGGCAGCACTCGGTTGTCTGGGGCCCCTGGGAGGCCTGTTGGCCCCCGAGCTGCAGAGATACCAGAAACATCTTAAAGGTCAGTGCAAACTCCAACACAGGATTTATATGGTAAACCACGGAGACGAGGACAGTAGCCAAGTGGTTTCAGACTAACCGCTGCCCCACACCTTTCATTTTGTGCCGCCCCCAATTTGAGTCCAACTACAAACAGTCTCTGATCTGTTTCCTCCAAACAAATCCCTACTTCCTCCTCCTTCAACAACTCGAACAAACATGAAAAAGGGCAAACAGCCTTAGAGAGGGCTTAGAGAAAAACATCAGTTAAAATCCAAAGCAGGCGTCAGCCTCCAGTGAGATTTAAAGATGACTCGAGAGATTTGTTTAAACCCATAAGTAGATTTCACTACTGCTTACTTGACCTGGTTCAAATGGGACACATTGCTCATTTTTATAAACGATGCAGAGCAAACGAACCTCAATAAATCATTAGCGCAGTCATTTTGAGACAGTATAATTACTGTAAACAAACGTCTGCCAGCTGGTGCAGGGCCTTTAAAATTGTGTACAACATGTTTCTGTGTAAAGCTGAAGAGAAAGTTGTGTTAATGTTAAACATGTCAACCTTCAAAGGCTGCTGTTTAAAAGCACAATATCAATGAAAAAAACAGAGACTAAACTGTTATTGTGAGCTCAGTCATTAAAACGTCAAATAAATAAAACGTACATTCTGTAAAATGTTATTGTGGAGTCCTTTAGATAGCATCAGGAGGCTTTGTGAAAGCCTGCCCGAAGGTGATTGCAAAAGGATGAAAGCAAAACTGGATGAGCACAAGAGCTTAATTAAAAACGCATCCAGTTGTTTCTGATTTTTAAATAGCCCTTTTTTCTTTTTCTTAAAATCAGGTCCCTCGGCTGTAATCTTCCCGTTTCTGTCTCCACGAGTGTCGAATAATTATCATTATTATTTTTTTGTTAACCTCCAGACCAGCGAGCAGAACAGGGGAACATTGCGGAGCTGAGTCCAGGAGCAGTGGGAGCTGGAGGATCAGGTGGAGGAGGAGGAGGTGCCAAGGCAGACCATCAAGCAGCCATCAACAGCATGATGATGGAGAGAATGAGCACTGACATCTGTGCCCTGAAGAAGCAATATACACGGATCAAGAGGCGGCAGCAACAACAGGCTATGCAACTGTACATACGCACAGGTGGGAGAAAGATTAATGGTTCTCATAGTCATAACTCAGTTTAATTTAACAATTACTTCCTTTTCCATTCATTGTTTTCACATCAGTGTCAGTAGGAATAGTGTCAGTATTATTAGAAAACATACATTTCAGTTTTCATTTAACAATTCAATAATAATCCAAATAAATCTAAAATATTAGGCAATGCACATTAAAAGCTAGTTCTAGTACTGTATGCAGCAATGATCACATGGATGACGTTTAGACTGCTATTATGAAAAAAGATGCAGTATATTGATGAAATATTTTGAGACTTAAAGCTACAGTTTTGTGGATATGACAGAAACAGGTTAGGCAGGACTTCTTCTGTAAATAAAGGTGTGAACATCCCCCAAACTAAGCAAACAGTCAAGAAATAGTAAATAGGGACGGGGGAGGGGGGAAGTAACAGACAACCACACAAAGCATGAAGCTGATGATGATGTGTGACTCGCAGGACCTGGACCTGATGTGGCCACAAGTCCAGGAGTTCCTCAGGAGTGTCTCAACAAACACAGTGACAGTACTGACCACCAAACTGACGGTACTGGTGTCAAGCTATCTCAGACTGGGTGTTCTGGGGCCGATTTGAGGGTTTCTAATGCTTCATTAAACAAACGAATCAATCAAATTTATTAGGATTATTATCTAATCTACTCTGGGTTCCCAAGGCAGATTTCCAGTTTTCATAATAATAACATGACTTTTGTGTGTTTTACTTAAGTAAATAGTACATATCTAACATTGTTAAAACGGATATGTACTGATTTATGTTTAGGTAAAAATGTCTCATGTGTTTCTAAGTCATTTAATTATTATTATTATTATTATCTTGATTAAACACTGGAAAACTGCTGATGGAACTGCTGGTTAAAAAATACTGAGTTCTTCAAACAAAGGCTAACTCCATTTACATTATCAGGTTATGGTGGCTTTAGGTTCGAATCCCGTCTGACTCCTAGTCCATCCCCTACTAGGTGTGTCTTTGAGCCAGACACCCAGCGCTAGCTCCCTGTAAGTCTTTTTGGATAAAAGTGTCTGCCAAGTAAAGTAAATAGAACGTCTAGGCATTTTTGGTGCCTAGACGTGGTCTTCCATTCCACTTGTGCTACAACTAGGACTACTGGTGATGGTTTTGTTCTGGTTGGAGGTGATGAATACACAATGAAATACAAGAAACTAGACTATTAACTCTTCTAATTCTAGGGAGCTTGGGATTTATTTAGAGGACAAATGTTTCTTCGGCTGCATGTCGCAGATTTTCTCGGACTTTGCCCCATACTAACCTGAAGTGGCAAGAAAAAGCACGTTTCTGGTTTTTCACATAAGATGTGATTTGAACAAAATGATAATAAACCTTTATGGCTTTAGTTTTTAAGTTCTGGTGGAAAATTAAGGCTAATTCTTCTGAACATTGTGCAGATACAGTAAGTTCATCAAAGACATCTTCAGTTAGTCATAATCTATTCTTCTGACTTAGATGAAGATCTGATCACATTTTATGTCCCTGTAATGCAGAAACATACCTTTTCTTGCTAGTGCATTATTGCTGTGACTTTGCTGAAGTTTGATAGTGAGAATTCAAATTCAAACATCTGTACACACACCTACTCGCTCACTCATTTCATGACTGTAAAACTACGACTACTGTAAAGGCGTGATTCTATTAACATGTTATTGACTGACTCTGACATAATACAGAGAAATAATTATGCAATTTGCCGGAGATCCACATGCTCAGGCTGCCCTCTGGTGTCTGAGGGAGGCGCCAAGCTTTTGGCAAGAGCTGCTCTGCATTTCTCAATGTGCTGCAGCTGTTGCATTTGTACGATCAAATCGGGCAGTGTCTGTTTTTAATTCAGGTTATAGCTGGAATAGGTGTTAAATGGTCAATCAACAGAATATTAACCAATGAAAAAACATGTGGATTCATTCTTACTGCAGTACTAAACTAAATAATTTGTTCATTTAAAAACATTTAAATAAAATATATTTCTTCATACTCACAATGGTACTAATCTAACTCCTTTTTTCTACCTACATTGTTTTTGCCTATATTCCTGGAGCAAGCATTTGTTGAACGCCTGTTTACCTGTGTTTTGTGTTTGTCCCCTCATCTTCCCTCCAGATAAGTGCCCGGCCACACGTGTCCTGGCCTCCCAACTCAATCCTTCCAGCTTAGTGATCAACCACCTCCTTCTGGGTCAGAAACCACATGGCAGTTCCCAGGGCTCCAGGCACACATCCACTAGCATATCCACATCATCGGGGGCTCGACCTCCTTCTGTGTCCCATAGTCGCAGCTCCCCTGGCAGGCAGCGTTGTGGATCATTGCCCTCTAACAGCACTGGATCTCCAGGGAGCTCTGGTGGAGGCACTGGGTCACCTTGGCGCGCTCATGTCCGCGTTCATCGGAGAAATATATCCAGGGCTCGAGCACAGCTGGGCTTTAAAGATTCAGAGGAAAGGGAAGATGGAGAAAAAGCAGAAGTGGGCAGATTTGAGGGTGAAGAGGAAGGAGAAATTGAGGGAAATGAGCTAGATGACACAACTCAGAATGAGCAGAGTGAAACCTCTGTGTCTCTGTCTCCTGTCCCTTCTCTTACAACGTCAGCATGTGAAGAGGTTGCAGATGTGGGAGAGGTGGTGGTGCAGTTGGACTCTTTGGATCTAGATGACGAACCAAACCTGACTTCGTCTGTCAACGCAAACCCCGAGACAAAACCAGAGTGTAAACCTGAACCCCAAGTCCCCCTTCTCCCTCCTCCGCCGTCCTCAAACAGATACAAAGAGTCTGACTCGTCAGGTTCAGAACGAAACACCTGCTCTAGGGGACACTTTTGCTCCAGCACTCTACCTCCACCTCAACAATCCTCGGACTCCTGCTTTCCAACTCCCTCACCCTCCACCCCTAGTCCATCCCACTCCCCTGTCCCTACATCAGCTTCTATGGGTCTGTCCTGCTCATCCCCTCCTACACCACCCTCCACCCCAACACCAAACTCCAAATTCTGCCTCCCGTCCTCTTCATCAGCCAGTGGCTTATCAGCCCCAACCACTTTTTACAAAACTTCCTCTTCCTCCACACCCTCCCTCAGCTCTGTCTCCTCACCGGCCAAGTCGTCCTTTCCATCAAGTCCAATGTCCACGTCGGCCAACATGACTCCTAAACAGCAAATCTTCTCCCCATTCCCTTGCGTAAAGCAACCAAGGAAATCAGTCGCAGCCAGAAACCTTGGTCTGTATGGGCCCACATCCCGAACACCCACAGTCCACTTCCCTCAGCTCAGCCGCAATCTCAACCGGAGTAGTGCTGTTTGCACCACT
This sequence comes from Microctenopoma steveboyesi, assembly GCA_032359275.1. NCBI lineage: Eukaryota > Metazoa > Chordata > Actinopteri > Anabantiformes > Anabantidae > Microctenopoma > Microctenopoma steveboyesi. The sequence continues at coordinate 11,219,634 of JAUMHF010000015.1, read as the reverse complement.
GGGAGGCGATAAAAATCCTTTCTCTCCTAAATACAGATGCTGGAAACACACAGTTGTTACACAATAAGAAAAAATAATTCTGTAATTGCACCATGTTGCCTCCTGCACACCAAGAGAATAATCCACATCCTAGTAGACGTAGAGTAAATGTTTTAGGAATGAAAAGCTCAAATGTATAGAGAAACTGCCTATTGCGCAGGTGTAGAGCTTGATGATTTCCCTGATAAAGGGTAGTAACCGACCTTTGGGCCTGTGCAGGTTCTTGGCCACAGTGGATATATAATAAAAAAAAAATAAGATGTGCTTCATGTTTTACAGACTTCAGAAGTTACACTACATGTGTGCCCTGTCTTATCAGTAATGGTTTGTGACCTGAGGAATAAGGAAATACGTTTACCTGAATTGAGTCTGGAGTCTGTGCTTGCTTCAGCATTTACAAACTGTATTTGGCAACATAATGTTATAAGATAAATGACTGTTTCCATTGACTTTACACAATACCATCTATTTTTTGCCAAGTATTTAAAAAAACTGCACACAAATCAATACATACCTAAGAATTTCAGCAAATTAGAAATCCCAGTGTTTGCGTGTTCCCAAAAACTCTCCAATGTCAAAAGTTGGGATTTTCTGAAGCACTTAAGACTTTCTGTCTGACATAAAGTCATTCTGTATGTGTACTCTCTGTTCAGTGTTGACTGTTGAACACGAGGAATGTAATGATCATTGATGAAGTGGGCTTGGATGGAAATGTTAATTTAAGACCAGTATGTGACAAATCTAAATATAAAACAAAGTTTTCACTCTGAAACAGAACTAGAATTTGTCTGTCTGTTTTATATGTGTTTTATATGGCAAACAAAAAACAGTATATCATTTTTTAAATTTGTGGCTGTGTCCACTGAAGATAATCGTGCAGTAGCTCAACCACACTGAAAGCATTCTTACTTGGAAATCTATCACAAATTATGCTGACTGTCCAGTCATGCAGTTACAAATGCAGTTTATGAACAATCCCAGTAAGGTCAAAGTCCTGTCATGGTAGCACCAGATTGTGCCCTATCCAATTATCTTATTATTATATATCTTTGATCATCTTTATGCATTGTTAATTTTAATACATTTTCCTGTCTCACATTTCCTGTGATACACTGATACTGTCTGGCTGGATTTTTGTGTGCTGCATAGAAAATGTATGTTTTTAACTTTTTTACTTCCTAAATATCTTTTTATCTAACAGTGGGTGATCATACAGAGTACATAGTTTCAAAAGAATATTAATTCAAACAAGATCACAACCTGGGGACATAACACATTGGAAAAATAGAACATTTTAATTAAATTTCTCAGTTTTATATATTTTTATATAAAATATGTAATAATCTATAGCGAATCTTTCTAATACATATAATCATTTATAATTTTTCCATAATTCTCAACTGTCACTAACCTAATTTTTCCACCGCTCGCAATGGGGAAGAAAAAGAAGTGCGTACCGATGTTAAAAGTCACTTCCGGTTGCCATCTTTGTTTATGTAAGAAACCAGCGTTTCGCATCAGAATAAAAATGAGTGAAAACTGTTCAGCGGATGGAAAAAATTACCTTCTGTTGTCCAGAAAGTTTGTGGAAAAGTCTTCAAACCAGCGGTGAGTGTTTCCGCAAGTGACCCGCAGTCGTTGTCCAATTTGGGTTTGCTAACCTTTTGGCTGTCTGCTAACACATTTGCCTGGTTTTTAATGCGTCAGTGTAAAATGAAAACGGCGAATAACGTCAAAGAAGCGGAAATGTTATTAAATATTTAAAATAGGAATTAACACGTTATCAAATCAAATGTGGTCTATGAGAAACTACAAAATGCTGATCGCGATAAGGTGTATTCATCCATTCTGGTGTTTTCTATGGATTCTGATAAGAACAGATGTACAGTTCCTTGGAATCACTGCTTTCCACAGCCGTTGTCTTGGATACAGCAGCATCTTTCTGGGAATTGTTATTTTTGCCTTTGCTGATTTTAGTTTCACCAAATATAAATGTATTGTTCCTAGTGTGAGCATTGGGTGTTTTTGGCTGACTGTAAATTGTGCCAGTGAGGATATGTTAAAGGGAAATAATACCACGTGCCGTACACCAAATTATCCTTGGTTACTAGGGGGAGCTTTATGTCAGCAGAGCACACTGCTGCACTCCAAATAAAGAAGTACAGAGATGTCACTGTTCTAGTTGTCTGTTTAGATGGCTTTGTGGAGTATAGTAGGATTTTTCACAGCAGACATTTTGACATGTCAAAGCAGGAAGAGCCCTGCTGTTAATAACATGAATAAAGGGTCTTTTCTAACTAACTAACAGTGTTATCTGTAGCCACAGCAGTGTGACAGTGTACCTGTACCTATAAAGGCGGAGAATAGCACCAAGCTTTTCTTACTGCGACATGTCAAAATGTTTCCATGAAAAAGAAATGTTAAAATCTGTAGCATCTCTGATTATTACCACATTAGGGCTGCAATAACACTTACTATTATTATCAATTCTTCTGGATATCTCTTTAATTAATTGCTTGATTTATAAATATGTTGATATATATTTAAATAATTTATTAAAATAACAGTACAAAACAGAAATAGGAGACTTAAAAAGTATAAATCACAAATTTAAAAATCATTTACTTCGCAATGCATGTGATATTTTTGTACAATAAACTCTTTGCATTCTCAACTTGTTTAGTGTACAGCAACTGTAAATAATGTTTTCCTACTTACATTTTTTTAGGTTTTATGTTTAACTAAAGTCTTTTAGTAAATTCCATTCATTTTGGAAAACATATTTTTTTTTAATGTCAAGTGGAAAAATTGAGACTGTTGTTTCTGTCAAAACCTCCACCTCCACTCTTTCAGTGTATCTGTGTGGTGAAAACACATGATCAAAAGTTGTGTTTCAAAGAGAAACGAAACACACAGTGGTCTAGAAAACATGTTTTAATGTACAGGATTCACTATGTCACATCAATCAACGCCAATAAATCTCCTGAGGAACAATACACAAACACACAAACCTAAAAAGCTTGTAATTCACATGTGTTAGAAAATCTATTCCAACAACGAGACAATATATCAACATGATTAGATACAGTTATTTACACAACAATATGCTATTTAAATGCACCCATACTGGAGGTAAAATATTCAGTATGACGGCATCATTTTCCTTTTAACTTTAGTTAAATTGGTTTAACTAAAGTTATAAATAAAGGTAAATTAAGGGCCCGAATACTTTAGGATAATTCTATAGTTATATTTTTAAAATAAGTTATTTAATTTACACTACGAGAAGCATTTAGGTCTGTACATGTTTGACCAAGGATGCCAGTCTTAGTTTTTTTATCTTCTTTGCCTCTGCTTCAGTACTAATATCTTGGTGGTTTATGTTTTGTATTATTGTTGTTATAAAAACTCATGGCAACGAATATTCCGTCACTGTTGTGTTGTACGCGTTGTAAACCCAAGACACCCGCTTAGTGGTTTCATCCTTATGTTTATAGATACAGCTGTAACATTCACAGTCCAACGTCTCTGCAGGTTCTTATAGTAAGATAAGTGCTTTCTGTGCCCAGGTGGCTTGATTGTCAGCGTGCTGCAATGCGAGTCATTCCCGGGTTCACGAAGGAGAAGTTTCGGAACATCGTCTGATCAACACTGTTGATGAGCGTCCGGTCGGCACACGACAGTCTTGGCTTTTCGTTGATAAACTCTTTGTCGAAGTTACTGCAGTCACTGGGCGACGTCTGAGACGATGAAGAGAAAATATGTAAATAGAACCATTGGACACCATATTGGCTACATATCTGCACCTAGCATGCTTCCTTTTTAAAGATTAAAGTGAATCTAATTACAGGATGCATGAGTCTGTAGTCTGCAGAGATGCCTTCATACTTACTATAGTTGGTTTGAAGGGTGCCGGCACCTGCCGTTGTTCCAGTGCATCCCAGTCAGTGCTGCTGAAGAATTTGTGCTGCCTGATGTTTCCTTTCACTCCCAGTCGCTCCTCTGGCTCTCTAACAAACAACTGCAGCACAAATACACCAGAACCAAAGTTACATACCCAACCTGACCATGCTTTAGATATAGGGTCTGTGTTTTGTACAGGCAGTTTGGTCCATTAAGTTTACAGAAATAAACCTTTTATTCAGCAAACTCTTCTGTTTAGCTTTGTCCTGATCTGGGTCAAACTGTCCAACAGTTGATGTTTTCCTTGCACTAGATTAGGTGTACACCTCAGATTTCAGGTACAATTCTTGACAACTTCAGAAGTTCTCTGAAGGAAACAATTCTCTGCAGTTGCAGCATCTATTGAGGGTGGAGGCACATCACAGAGTAGCAGGGTGTGGTGGACAGCGTTGTGGACTGGTGTGATGATGATCTGTGATTCTGTGGTTTGCTGGGGCAGCAGCCTCAAGGTGGCAGATACTAACAAACTGGACAAATTAATCAAGAGGACTCCTGTCCTTTAGGTAAATGGGAGGACTACTGTCATAATCATATTTATAATCAGATAACTTCACCAAATTATACACAAGACTGATTTGACTGGAAATTAGTTTTTTTTTTATCTATTTTTGTTCTGTAACTTAAGTACTTCGTATTTGTGTTGTGTTACTCTTTTCTGGTTATGGTTCTTTTTTATATTCTTTCTGTTTGAACAGAGAGCTGCTGTAACATGCAAAAATAATTTCCCTGTGGGATTGAAATGCCGTTGCTTAGGATTTTCATGTGTGCACAACTAATTGGTAAATGATTTGGTTAAAATTTATAAAATGTGAGGAAGTGAATTCTTGAAATTGCCTGACAATGTGTCTGACCTTGACTAGTATGTCCTTGGCATCTTTAGTGAGCCAGCGTGGATAGGTAGGGTTGTCTGTTCGTATGGATTGAAACAGGTCCTCTTCGTCGCGGCCGTGGAAAGGAGACTGACCGATCAGCATCTCGTACAGCAGCACTCCAAACGACCACCAGTCCACTGAGCTGTTGTACTTCTGACCCAGCAGGATCTGTTGCAAAAACACATGCACCGAGACATTCTGTTTTACCATGAGCCTCCAAGGTACCTCGTAGAATTTGTTCCTTTTGGTGTCCCAGTGTCGCAAGATACTGAAATTTGGTCAAAGATGGGGTGTAGACTAAACGGTCTTTGGGTCTGAATGGAGACCAGAGTCTGTAGAAGGACTTCTGTTGTCTTAACTAATGTGCAGCAACAGGATTAAGAATAGCTTTATCATTCTGGATAAAGAATGTGTGGTCACCTCAGGGGCAATGTAGTCAGGTGTTCCGCAGAATGTGGAGGTCCGTAGGTCATCCTGCATGTTCTCCTTGCACATGCCAAAGTCGGCTATCTTTATATGACCCTCTGAGTCCAACAGCACGTTATCCAACTTCAGATCCCTTCAGACGAGCAGGCGGATGAAGCATGAAAGAGGGGAAATACAGTTTTCAGTCTGGCCTTCTGTGAATTGTTAATCATCGGTTTCTGTTCTGCTTCTGCCCTATACTTAGAACTGACCTGTAAATTATTCCTTTGGAGTGCAAGAACTGGAGCCCGCAGATGATCTCAGCTGCATAAAAGCTGTAGGAAGACACAGAAACCAGGAAGAAGAGGGCATGTTACTCGTTTCATCTCCTCCGTCACAGCCAACGACAGGAGGTAACTTTCGTGAAGTTTAGACTGAAACTAAGCCAAAAAAAAAGGCTATTGAAATTACTGTGTTTATTTGAAATGATGCATCACAACTTAACTCTCCTGACAAAAATTGTTTTGGGGAGAAGACTTTATCCCACCTCTACAGTAAAAAGCTCCCATGGCTCATTAACAGGCGAGCACTGTGCTGATACTAGGTGTTGTATACATACGTGGCTCTGTGCACGTCAAACTTGTGACAGCTCTGGATGTGAAACATGAGATCACCTCCGTTCAGATACTCCATTACGAAAAACAGGTTTTCCTAGACGTAAGAACACAAATGTCAAATGATGTGGTTTCTGAAGAGGGTTACAACGCTTACAGATGAGCGTTCAAGTGAATGTGGTCGTTACCTTAGTCTGGAAGGTGCAGTAAAGGTGTGTGAGGAAGGGGTTTTCCCAAGCTAAAGACAGGACCCTCCTCTCCACCATGGTACACTCCACGTCGTCGTCCATAAGAACCACATCTTTCTTTAGAGCCTTCAGCGCAAAAAACTCTCCGCTTTTTTTCAGCTCGGCTAAAAACACCTGGAAACAGCAAGAAGAGCTGGAAAACTGCTGTTTCTGTGGCTTTGTCATCACTATCATCAGAGCAACAATAAGTCTGTGGCTGCACGAGCAGGTGACCACGTCTCACAGCTTTATGTTAATG
>JAUMHF010000015.1:11188098-11213201 GCA_032359275.1 Microctenopoma steveboyesi | reverse complement strand
TCATCACTATCATCAGAGCAACAATAAGTCTGTGGCTGCACGAGCAGGTGACCACGTCTCACAGCTTTATGTTAATGCGTTTAGTTTTTTACTACCTTGCCAAAGCTGCCTTTCCCCAGCATCTTGTGCAGGATGAAGTTGTCGATGGTGAATTTGGGATGGTGATCTTTCTTGGGAACGGCGTACAAAGGCTCTTCATCTGTCAGCGCCTCCGTCACCAACCTGCCGATGTCAGTCGGTGGTGCCTCCCATGAAACACCCTGCATCTCTGCAGGAGGAGGCTCGTCAGGAAACTTATGTTTCACATAAAAAAAGACTCCCAACTCAATGAGTTGTGTACCTTTGTTTCCAGGTGTAGCCGCGGCTGGTGAACCCGTTGCTAACCCAGATGGCACTCGGAGCATTCCCGGCTGACCAACACCTACTGGACCTTCTCGACTAATGATGTCCGTGTCCTTGGTGCTTTTGGCCTAAAGGTGAAAGGTAAGGCCACAGGTAGACAAGCGAGACTTCAACATCAAGTCATTACAACAGTCTTTAGTCTTTCTAAATATGGCGTAACCAGGCCCTGAAATATTGACCGATTCAAATCAGCTTATTTGAACCCACATACTGTATTTTAAAAAAAAGAGTTGTTCTTCTGACCTGCTGTTTGCTCTCAATGGTAGCCAGAGCCTCGGCCATCAGTTTCTGGTTGACCCCACACAGGTTGGCTACTTTCTTCTGGCATTTATGATGGACGTTCATGCTACATTCTGCAGAGAAAACACAGCACTGTTTACCACGCTATCATCACAATATGTAACACGAATGTTAAGATTCAAGATTCTTTGAGGCACATCGAACATGACTGTATGTTGTGCCCAGACCCCAGCACATGGCTGCATCAGTGTGTTGCCTTGTCTTTGAGCTGTAATTCTGTTCACATGAAGCACTGTCTTCTGCACCTGCTGTGGCAGCTGCAGTTTGCTTCAGGTTTCCTGCATCATCCAGAGCTCAATGCCTAATCCTCAGGGGAAATATTGAAATGTCTGCTGTTCTTGCAGTTATTGGACATTTAGCATGTTTTTTTTTTTGTTTACTTGATTTTGAATATTATTTGATAAAACCAATTATGAACTGTGTTTTATGAAACTCTGTTTTCATGTCACATTTTTTATCTTTGTATAGTAGCACACTAACCCAGATACATAACAAAACTCTGCATTTTAGTTCTGCTATTAGCTTTAGCCTTGGTGCATCTCCCTAAATCTCTGTAATTTGTGTGTGCGTGTGTATTTAGACAGTAAAACATTCTCATTCTCTCTCTGCACACATACACTGTATTATAAGACGTGTGCCCTGACTTGCCGTAGTAGTTATTTATTGATACCTGCGCCTTATAAGTGGCCTATGCAAAAAATAAAAATGCTACATATGGCAGAAACACTGTCTTTTCAGCTTGAGTTTCCTCAAGTTCACAGGCAAATGTTTGTGTCCAGCTGAACGATGGGTGAATACAGCAAAAGTGTCATTAGGGTGTAACCCAGTTCCTACAAGTCAGAGGTCCAGCTTCTCACAACAACATCCATAGAACCACAGAAATCAGAAAACTCCCGCCTCTCACCCTCACATTTGAGCCCCTGCCTGGCGAGCCCCCATAGCAGAGTCCCACAGTGTTCACAGAATGTAGGACTCTTGTAGTTGTAGACCTTAAACCTGTGCGGCATGTCAATCTTGAAGCGCTCCTTGTGAATCTGCAACACATGGCGCATGTATTACGTTGGGGTCATGTGAGTTCAGGTGTAGACGTGCAAACAAACAAAGCCAACAGCGGGAATGAATCAGTACAGTAGTAGAAACACTTTCAGTATCCAAACAGTGGGTGGCAGGTCTCTCCTTCTCTACCTCACAAAACATAAGGTTTGGTATTCGCTTTTGGTTTCGTGAACTGAGCGTGTGTCTGGGCGAGAGAAGTGAAACGAGAAATGAAAAGACACGCATTTGTGGCGTGACGATACTTCTGGATGAGGTGACTCCTCGATTAGTAAGCCACTGTTACACACGTTCTATCAGCAACCACCAGTTTCGACGGTGACAGGTTGCAGGAAGGCCTCTGTGCTGATTCACTGAAACAATGAGTGTGCGTGTGAAAATGAGTGCGAGGCAGATACTCACCATTGTTTCTTTGCTGTTTATTGCTGAACCAGTGCACTTGGCGATAACTTTGTCTATGCATTTCTTGTGGATAGCTGCATTGCACTCTAAAAGGCACAAACACGACGGGGGTTAGACACGCAGGAAAGAGATCGTCATGTCTCGGCCATCCCGTACATCAGTGGAAAATAAGGGTCGGCACTTACGTCTGCACTGGTAGCCCTGCTTGTTGAGACCCCTGCAGTGGAGAAAAGAGTTGAAATGACTCACTTTATAACACAGAAGGTGACTAATCTAGCGATGTATGAGATTTCAGTGTGTTGCATACCAGACAAACTCTTTGCAGACAGAGCAGAAGGTCGGTTGAGGAAAGAACGTAGCACTGAACTCGTGACATTTGACTACATGGACTTTGGCCTGTTTGATGGCACCGCGCCTATGATGCAGGGCGAACAGACCCTCTCTCTCCCGCTCAGACTCGGGGTCTCCATCAGCCTGCCCAGGAGTGTCTGAAACAAACCATACGAGCTTACATTTCACATGTAAGGCAGACACAACATATACTTAGTGCAAACAAGATTTCACCCCTAGGTTTTAATATCTCACCTTTGGGTGACCGACCACAGAGAAGATTTACAACATACAGAGGAATCAGTTGTTCAACGCAACTTTGGCTTTAGTCTCTCATCTTTATTGTCTTTATCAGTGTACTGACCACCTGTGATCTTCACAAGACGAGCCCTACTCTGCTAGCCCTGGCACTGATGCTGGCCAGTGCGCTCATACCTGAACCTTACCTGTGAATAGGAAAGACAGTTCCTGCTTTAACCCAGCTTACCAGATACAGCTGCCTTTTCTTTCTGCTTATTTGTTGTTTTTTGAGAGCCAGACCTGCCAAGCTTAACAACAGGTCTTTAGATTGATGTAAACTCTTTTGATTGCCAGGAATGTCCAAGGTGTCTTCCTATTTTAGTCAGAAACGGAAAGCAAGCTGTTCTTTTCAGACGTGATATGTAATTTAAAAAGATGTTTATGAACTGTTAAATATTTGTCTGTACGGAGTTGGATTATCAGACAGTTTGACACTGTGTGTTGGTGTTTGTGCGTGTAGCTAACAGAGAAGTTTACCAATCACTTTGCCACCTGTTGTTCTGCACAGTGATTTCCAATTTGCTGGGTCTAAATATAGAAATGTGAGCGGGCTTCTTCTTTTTAGTTCTGGGTGGCTTCTCAGGCTCTTGGCACGGTGGTAATGCCAGAAAGACGACCAACGGTGGGTAGAGGGTCGAATCATATCACATAAAACGCCATTAGCCTTGTAAAACAGAGAAAGCTTCATGCGAGTCAGCTTTTTAAAGAACTTTACAGACAGTTGGGATGATTTACTCACTTTAAAGTATTGCATTAAAATAATATCTGGACACATGCAGGCTACAAATGGGTGAAGCCTCTATTTTCACTGGCTGGTTTCAGATTTGGTTTGCACAGTTGTAATTCGTATTGAACTCCATCAGTATTTTGTGGTTAGAACTAATGGAGCAGTATTAGGTGGAGGTACTCACCACTTTTCTCAAGATAATATCTGGCCTCCATCAGCACACGCCCCTGTGGCTTCAACTCCAGCTGCAGGCCGGAAAAGAAACGAAAGTGAAATGAAAACTAAAAATACATTAGAGGACAGAAATTCATGAGAAAAACCTTGAGCTTTAAAAAGGAAGGATGTGGATTCAGGATGATGATGATGCATGAACTGCGTAACTCAGAAACTGTGCACGCCATGGCTGCATGGTGACAGACCGTCTGGCACATGAAAACGCATAGACAGGATCAGACTGCTCAGACAGCCTTGTTACAGGATGTGTTTGTATTTGATTCATCCATTTATTTTTGGTCTTTGTTTATGAGAAACAGTCGGCATGGTGCGTCTGGTGCCACTCAATGCCAAAACTTTCCAGGGAAAGAAATTCTCTGGTGTGCAAGGACTGATCTGTTTTTGATTTCTGAGTAGTTAAAAATAAATTTAGGAAGGCAGTGATGGTCTTCATGACTTTTATAAATAAACAGCTGTGCACGTTTAGGGTGGGATAAAACCGTTTTTTTGTCCTTAAAAGATGGACAATAGGGATGGAAGGAGATGTGGATATTGTGGTTGAATGGTCATTGTCTATAAGTATCTTAGCCGCCCAGGTGACCCAATGATTCTTGCAAGTCTCTCTTTCTGTGCAAAAACATCTAAATCCTAAATGTAGTAGATCAGTAATGAGATTCCTTCTCTGCCCTAAATCTGTTTTGGAAACATGGCTCACATTTAAGAGTTTACCTGTACAGCCAGGAGCTTTATATTTAGTGTCGTTCCATTCCATTCCTGTCAAAGGAATATTTCAGGAATTTGGCACAAATGAGATGGACGGATGAGATGGATGGAAGTTGATAGATTCCTTGACCTTTGACCCACATTTCACATGTGTACATGTGATATCATGAGCACATGATATTTACAAAATCACCTACTCAAGGCTAGTTGTAACTGAAGTGCAGATTACTAGGACACATAAATGTAACTGAGCAATCATCATTGATGTTAGTAAAACCTGTGCTTGTTCCTGCCATGGGATTTCACTGGGTGGATCACAGCGTGGATGATGATGATGAGGGTGTTTAGTATAAAAAACAAGGATTAGCCCTTTTAAACACTTGGTCTTTTGACCCTAAAGTGAGCCAGCCCATCTGGATTGAGGCAGAATAGCCAAACAGCTGCTGTGTGAATGCAAACAAACACACGTTGTACTAACCCAGATCTCCAGCTTGCCGTTCTCCTTCTTGCATCGTGTTGCCAGCGAGTCCAGAGCCACCGTGGCCTCAGATTTGAGCTCTGCTGTCCGGTCCTTCACCATGACGTGCATGATGCGACCGCGGTGGATGTGAGCATCAAACGTGCTGCTCCACGGTGGGTACATGGTGGGCTTCTTCTGTTTGTACACCTGACCCTTTTCTGTACAGAAAGAAAAGTCACGTCTTTATAGGCAGAGCTGTTCATTGTGACGTTAAACGTTGTGCCGTCGTCACTGCTGAGTCAGGTTTTTACCTGGACAGACACAAAGCAACGCTCTTCCCCCAAAATATTAACATGTCAGTGAGCCCCTGTGTTGCGTCACTATGGAAGTCAAACATTTCCAACAGCCTCCTACTGTAAATACTCACTGAATATTCCACTGAATATATGCTTCTCCACCGCTGCAAACTGTCCCAGACAAGCACTTAATTCAGTCGTTCACTAGTGAGTAAAACCTTTTCAGGAATTAGTCGGGGGGGTGGTGGTGGTGGGGGGGGTTAGATGCTCTTTTCTTTATCTGTGACTGCTTCACAGTAAATCATGCAGTCTTCCTACGCGTGCATAATCAAGTGCTACATGTTAAAACTTCCGTGATCGAACCTTTATCGTTATCATTTCACAGTGTTGGGAGATTTGTAATCACATCACGTGGCTAGGAATCCACCCGACCTCCATAATTGACATCTGCTGATTTTTTTGTGCAATAACATCCCATATATCCACTTGCGTAACACCCACATGCTATCCTGTTGCTGCAACAATAAAGCTCACTAAGCTTTTTAGTTTCCATCATCGGCTCATCGCCTGTCTGTCCAGCGGCCCTGCCAGCTGCCGTCTGTGCTCATTAAAATGCCCAGAGAGGAAAGTCTGTCCGTTTCTCTTGTGGACACATGGGCTTCTACATGAAGTATGTCTGGGTTTGTTTGTGTTTTTTTTCCTTGCAGCATTATGCAGAGTGAAAGGTGACACATTTTGGTGTCAACCAGATCTAAGTCAGTTCCTGTGTAATTCTTTGAAAAAGCTCAAAGGTGGCATTTACATTCAAGCGTGCACACAAGCCTCCGCTCCATGAAACGACTCGTTTTTTTACCTCTCCCTATGTACCCAAGTGTCAAAGATGTTTAGAGGACTAAATTCAACGTTTTCCTCCTGCACTGCTGAAATAAATCCTCCTAATTAATGCATTCGTTTCATGTTTTTGTGATCAGAGGTGTCCATCCTGTAATGTAGTTTGAGATGCTATTGTATGATACTGTAACACACTTGTGCTTCATCCAAGCCTAATTCTTTTCTATACAAGGATACAAGCACCCTGTTCTCCTCGAGAGAAAAAGGTTCTAAGCTTAAGAGATGAGTTGTTGTATAGTGTTTATATTTAATGTGATTTTTCGTTAAGAGTGTTGTGGATTTCAATGACAAAGGCTCCAGAAGTAAAGTTCTAGTCTGATGATCAACATCAAGTCATTTGATTTAATAGGAAATACGTTTAGAATATACAAAAGTAACCTGAGTAAACAGAAAGTGCAGTTTCTAAATGAGGACTTCATTTTTTTAAGGGAGGAAAGCTGAAATGTGAAAAATCATTTCCTCTCTTGCTAAACTGCTGTGATTTACCAGATTTCTTTGAAAAGCTTCAGTTTATCGATTATCCATAATGGAGAAAACTTCCCTGAACCGGAGGAGTGGGCGGCGACCCAAAATGACTCAAAGAGCACAACGTCGACTCCTCCAGGAGGTCGCAGAAATACCCAGAAGAACATTTAAATACCTGCAGGCCTCGTGGCTCAACCATAACAAAGAGACATGGACACGAGGGCAAAAATGGCATCATGGGAAATGTTCAAGGTGAAAGCCACTGTTGACCGAAAAGAACATAAAGTCTCCAAAAAACGTCCCACAGACTATGGGAGGATCCTCTGTGGACTGATCCTGATACGTCTGCGTTGTCTTTTATAACCTTTGGCACAGAGAAGCCGACTTTTCCTTTAAACGAGCCGACACATGGACCTGTCCCACGACAGAACACACCTCTAATTCTTCTGCCTTGAACTTGGAAAGTATTATTTTTGAACTGACAATTCTCTTGTGAAATGTGGCACAAATTGGTGAACCACGACCCACATTACCGAACACAGCAGCATAGCTGTGCGTGTGCACACTCTAGAGCAGTTAATACAAATTCAGTGCAGTTTAACAGCCATGAATCACCTATTAAGGCAAATGTATAACAATACATTAGTTTGAGTTACATATATCTAAGAAAAAACTCGGCCTAGAAGCTGGATCAGCAGTGTTTCATCCCCAAACTCTGAACTCGGCTGGTTTGTCTCAGCTGACTAGAATCAGAGGATGGTCACTACATGGCCGAGCTGCCATGCTGAGCGCGTGTGGCTGTATCTCGCCTTACGGCATCAAAAACAGGAAACGGTGCTAAAAAAAATCAGACATGAGCAATTTAGTCTGTGGAGAAGCACACTGGTGTTTTACTGTAAGTGTAACTGCAGAGCTACGCCCCCATCACTGTTGGAAGGTGTAGTCCCAAATAAACAAAAGATGTATTCTGCCACCGGGTGCAGCAGACCCGTGTCAGCTCAGCAGCTCGTGCACTGCTACGCAAAGAAGTCTTAAAAAGCAGACATGTTTTGGCTTTGTAGACAAGATGTGGTTTCCAGAGATTAAAAAAAGACCTAAGAGACTTGGGTCTTAACCTTAACTCTGCAGAGGGCTTCAAAGAAAAAAGCTGCTTAACGGAGCTTTCCGTCACTTTTGTTTGAAGATGAAATCGCCTCTCCTGAGCCGATGTGCCTGATGTTTTTCTCCAATGTAAATGTTTTTACCCAGCCTGGGAATTTCACACACTCAGCTGTGGGAAATCCACGAGCCTGACGTATGTGGTGTATTATTATGTGTGTGATGTTATGTGCTACCATGGAGGTAATAGTAGTGTTAATGTTTCATGGCAACACAACGTATTGTTGCGGTTTTGACGTAAACATAACTCATCATTTGAATGACTCATTGTCATTTAAATGAAATACACCTTATATTTCTCTTCACCCTCGTGGGGCCAGTCTGTGGTTTCACGGAAGAGGAAAAAAACCCCTCCTCTTTCCTCTCGGTGACACTTTTAGCTCTGTCCTGCACTCATATTCACCAGTGGTTAAAGATAGCCAGATGCAGAACAACGATACCAATCATGCTGGGTAGTTTCCCAATATTGAGACACAGTATATGAACCAACAACTGCAATGAATATCTTCAGAAATGAAGGTCGTTGAAGGGTACTACTGTAAAATCTCCTCACCAATTGGTTTTTTATTTGTTTAGTATTATAGCATAGAAACATCAGCTTGAGTGTTGGGGGGGCATAGTGAGCACGGTAAGCTGTGTTACTTTGATTTCTTACTTTTACTACACCCTGTAATCTACTCTCCTGATATTACATTTCTATATATTTGTGTAATGTGTGACTCGCTGACGTGGCAGAATATTAGCTGACCCGAGAGACGGCAGGTTTGTATGATCCACCAGCAGCCAATGAGCAGAGGCCAACGCTAGAGTTATGTGCCCCCTGCAGAAGTCGGGCAGCAGCATTTAGAAATATGATGCATTCAGAAATGTTGCTCATACTGTTTGTGTTGCCACGTTTCTTTCTCGGGTGGGAGACAGAATGCTGCAGCTCAGGTTTATTTTCATCATAAGATATTATGATTATTCGTTTTTTGTTTATTTTTATATTGCCAGAAAATCACAGCACAGTAGTTGTCTGTTAATGAAAGAGTGGTTGCAGCTCATGGTAAACACATAAACTGAGGCGAAAAAGCAGCATGTGTGTGTTCTACTGTACCATACACTTAAATAAAGCCAAGCTCTCACTGACCTGTGTCGACGGCCTCCTTCATGTAGACGGCACAGTATGGGTTCGACACCTCCTCGTGGTAGGCCAGACCGGGATCGATCTCAAAGTTAGAGAAGCCAATCCGCAGGAACGGCGACATGTCTGCAGGATTTTAACGTTTTACTGTCCAATATCCAAGTAACCTCCTGGAGAAGCACCGAGGTTTTCCAGCTGTTGCCAACAACCTTTCCTCTGCTGCAGCACACACAGACTGTCCCTTCTCCTTCAGAGGAAAGAAGGGCGGGCAGGCGAGGAGGAGGTTTGCGTTTTCCGCCTTTGACGCTTCAAACAACCTGTGAGAGGAAGAGAGAGAGACATAGGCACTGAGAGAGTGATTTCATCACCCATCACACCGTGACCACAAGAGCTCGCAGTGAGAGAGTTTCCCTGCAAAGGCTCCAGCTGGCTGCCAAAGCAGGGTTTTAAACTGAATCAACAGCATAACTTCTCCTCGCACGGAGTCCCTGGACAAATGAGGCGGAAAACAAACCAGCAAATGTATTAACAGTATTTGTTGTGAGCAGACAGGAAAATGTTTGAGGAGCCAAAGAAAGCAAAGAGAACCAGTGGTTTGATTCTCAAGGCAACTAAAACAAACCATACATACATGGAGGACTGGTAAACACCAGCTGTCTTACTTTGCAGAGCCTTTGAGCACCTTTTAATAATAAAAAAATCCCTTTGTCTATGACAATAAATCCTGTGACACACTCGTGCTGCCTGGACTGCAGCAGTTTTTATTGCAGTCATTCGACTTTGCAATGGTCAATGTGATATTCGAGGCCGTGTGCGCTGTGCTGGTGTGTCTGTGTCACTCGGTGGCGGAGCGGAGGCTGACTATTAATAGAGCTGAAATACTAGACGAAGATCAGGAATACACAACAGCATACGGCTGAGTGGTCGTCATCGTTAAGACGCTGGCACCAGCCACCTTCTCTACAGCCTGACTGAGAGTCAGTGACTGACCCTGAGTCGGCAGCGCTACGAGGAGAAACGTGCAGTTCTGTACGTTAATGACAAACTGCCAGAAAAGTAAAGTGTTCTGAGCTTTAAGATGAAGGAACCAGCTCTTAAATGTAATAACATGTTGCCTTTTCTGACTGTTTATGTTGGTTTGTTGCTAGATCTGTAATCGGTTATTAATTGTTAGTTAAGATAAAATTGTGGATTCATATCTTTAGATTAACAATCAGTCACGTGACTGTGGGAGCTTATAGATGAATCCTTGAAGAAGCTCTAAGGAACTTTTTAGCACCTTGTTGTGGCTTCACAATCCACTGATTTTCTCTTTTCACGCTTTACTTTAAACACCAGTTTTAGCACACTGCTCTAAAAACACTTATATCCATAAGTTTTCCTAACCTTACAAGAAGGAGGCGACAGTGCTAACCACCACGCCACCGCGCCCAACAAACAGCAGTGACGGAGCCACGTTGTCCCCTCGGGAAACTGTGGAAACAAAACCGAGCTAGAACTCAGTCATCTGGTGGGCAGAGCGAACAGGCTGATGGTATGCTGTGGTTGTTACGATTCATTAATGTGCAGCGTTTTCTTCATTGGTGGATTCATTGTTTTATATTATATTAAATTATACAAAAAAACATCACAGTTTCCTAAAATTTTTGATTCAGCTGTTCAGGTATCATTTCGTGCTTTTTCTTACAAAACAATTGCTCAGAAAAGTAATAGTTGAAATACTGTTTGTTAGTTTTTTGATCCATTCGTTACTTTACTAAACCTCTTTAGAACCACTTTAAAAAAAGGATTTTTAGTTTTAGTTGTATAAAACTGGGGCTGAGCTGTAGTTTGTTTGTTAAAACCTTAAAGTGAAATGAGGGAATCAACTAATCAGTAGATTTAGTGACTGTTCAAACTCTTCTTATTTAATTTGTTACAAACTCTGTGTAGTAGTAAATCTCACACTTTCCTCAATAAATTAAAATGGTAAAAGTCTTAATCGGCATATAATCATCTGCATACAGACTGATCCCGGTCTTAACACTTACACCCCCACACACGCCCACACACACACACACAAGCTCTCCTCCTACAGTCCGGATTCAAACATTTGAAACGTGCAGAGCTGCAGCCTCCTGTGCAGTTTGAACCTTTTGTCTAATGCTGTGCTCATGTAGGAAGAGTAAAACTTCCGGTGCCTGGCTTACGACGATGTAACCACGCTTCCTGTCTCTGGGGCGGTTTGATTTTTCGTTTTGAAGCTTCACACAGGTGGGGCTGTCGCAAACACAAGGCTGAAAAACACAACCACTGAACACACAACGTAGCTGCTCTGAGTTGTGAAATGGTGACGTCAAGATTTCCAACATGACAGTTTTCAAGTCATAGCGATCGATTGTGGCAACATGAGCTGAAAGCAAGTTGGTAACTGGAGATGTGTAAAGTCTGCAGTCTTACAAGTGTAAAACTACGTAAAACATGACTTACTGCAGTAGAAACATACTGCTCCTTGTTTTGAAACTATAATTGGACATTTAGATGTGGGTAGATCGCTGGTGTGACTTAATGAAGATGAGGTAGATTTATATTAGAGAACTACACACTGAGGTTAAGACATGATTAGATACAATAAATTTAGCTTTGATTTTTAACTAAACCTTATGTTGTGGTTTATTTTAATACTGCCACGGCTGCATGTTGTGTAAAATCATTATATTGAACTGTCCCAATGTGATGACGTCACACAGAGGCTGAATCTAGATGGCAGCACAGATTGTGCAAGACCTTTGAAAGAAGATCTTTCTCTTGCATCTACCAGGTTCTAGGATCCTGGGTTGTTAAAGGCCCAGTTGGGGTATCCACAGGTCTTCCTGGCTTCTGTGAAGGTGGATGTTTTCTGCTCTGTTTGTGTTGTGGTGTGTCAGACCACTGGTACTGGTCAGTGTGGGTGGGTTTTCTGTGAATTTCCATTTCTAATCTGATATATCTAATCTGACAGACACAATGTAGTGTAAGCTGCTCAATGCAGCAAAGAGTGCTCCGAGCTGAAACTCAACTGCCGCTGCACAAGCAGAGCAACACCTCGGCACCAGATGTGGTGTGTACCTTCATTTAAAGCACAAACAACACTCATTCGAGGACGATGATGTAGACGATTTGAACGGAGAAGACCAGTGACTCAACAGAGGTGGAGGCCGCAGACATAACCTGTCTTCAATCTATCCTGCTGCCTTTTCAACCGTTCCCAGAAAAATCAGGAAAACCAAATTCAGACTGGGTTGATCACACTCAACAACCCGCTTCATGAGGGTAGTGTGACTCATACATCCACCCACACCGTCCCCTTCCACTGTTTCATCGAACAAGCCGATTCAGGGCTGGTGCGAAACGAAGACTACACTGAGGATACGTTTGGGGACTGTAACCAACTTCATCCGACTTGGACGAGCAGTGAAACATTTCAACCTAACAAGGAGGGGGTGCAGCTGCGATACGACTAGCCAGCCACTTACCTTGAAGCTAATCACCGCTGTTTGTCTGGAGAAACGGTGAAGGCAAAAGGTGGGTGATGATGCCCGACAGAAAGAATAAACTGTGCTGAATAAACAGCCTGTTGTCACTTAGCACACACGTCATGGGGGGGGTCTGCAGCGGTCTATTCGCTTTCCCCCAACCACCCATTGGTCCTCAAATGCCACCTCCATCACCCACATCACCATCAAACACACGGAAGAATAGAGGGAAGGTCAGGTCAGCAGCGCGCCGCAGACCTTTCAGAAGCCTTTTATGAAGAAGAGCCTCCCACTGGACCCTCTGTATCAAACACCATCAAAATACTGAGTGTGTGGTCGAGAGAGATGGGGGGGGGTGTCTTTGTTGATATTGACAGGAAGCTGTTGTGTGTGTTACTTTCTTTATACTTATATACTTGTGAGATACTTTATATTTATACTTTATTAGACTCAGAGTTCCATCGTCTTACTTCTATCTGACGCCTACAGTCACTAGTCACAACAACCAAGTTCGTTCAAAATGCCTCCAGTGATGTCGGGCTCAGAGCAGACGGTCATTTAAACAGCTCCCGCTTCTGCTTGATGAGCCAGTTTAGCAGATTGTTATTTACTCTAATTTGATTACGGCTGATACACAAACAGCTGAGCAGACCGTACTGGAGCAGGCCGAGCCTGTGGAGCAGGCCGAGCCTGTGGAACAGGGTGGATTTCCCTTTTTCGTGCCACCTTTTGGTATTTTCTCAGCTTGTGTGGAACCTCACCTTTTTACCTTTTCTTCAGGGATCAGATTGTGATGCTCTCTTTTCCCCTTGCTCAGCTTTCCAGGCTCAACATCTCTGTCAGATACTTCAATGCATCGCCCTCGCACACCTTGTTTTCTTTGCCTCTGGTCTCCAGCTTGGTTCGAGTACCGGCCGTCATGAACAGCTTTCTCTAGAACGGAATAAAAGGGATACCGCTGCTATGTTTAAATATCCCGGGACACTTTGTTATTTCTCGGCCCTGGTAAAATCGTTCACAGAGTTTAGCTGATACCACGACGTGGAAAAATTATTTAAATATGATTCTGAGAACAGGACTTATTATTATAATAATTCTGCGCTGCTGAAGAAGTGAAAGAAAGAAATGGTCCCTATTTCAAAGACCGAACACGTGGAAGTGACCCACAGCAGCTTCCAGACATTAATGGGCATAAAGCTTAAAGAAATAATCTGAAGACCATAAAACATGCAAGTTCTGCAAATACAGGAAGGTGCTGTGCTGATTAATTCACAATGTGGTTTCATTTCAGGGGTAGATTGTGTCCTATCTGCTCCATCTTACGCTGCACATGGAATATTCTACTCGCAAAGCACATTACAAGTCTAGAAACGGTGATTTAACAGCACAACGTGCAGCGTTTATGATGTTTAAATGGGTTCTCTCTCATTTAGCTGGAGAATCAAGATGCTGCTCACGCTTTAAGTTGGTTGGGCACACATCCATCCATCCTCTACTCCACTACGCCTACTTTAATGCACTTTGATGGTTTATAAAACTTCACTTGTGAGACTTTAATATAATTAGATTTACTCAATTAATTAGTTTACATTTGTACAGTTTGTGGTGTGTTTCTTTTTTTGTTCAGGTATTTACACTTAATGCGAGAGAGAAATATCCTAATTCTTATTCCACTCACGAACACTAGTTACTCATTAGTTTGCTGATTTTAAACACACATCTGGAGATTAAACCAGTTGTTTAACAGACGGTGTCTGTCCTC
This sequence comes from Microctenopoma steveboyesi, assembly GCA_032359275.1. Taxonomy (NCBI): domain Eukaryota; kingdom Metazoa; phylum Chordata; class Actinopteri; order Anabantiformes; family Anabantidae; genus Microctenopoma; species Microctenopoma steveboyesi. Next base: position 11,199,102 of record JAUMHF010000015.1, on the reverse strand, counting down.
TGATTAAAGAGGACGACTCTAACTCATGAATTCACAGACCGAGTGACACCCCAAGTGTCCTTGAAGTGCTCTCTCCATCTCCAACTCCAACAATGCTGCAAATCAATAAATATTTATTTTCTTTCTCCGGATCGATTCGGAGACACTGAAAACAGTTGTTTCTGTTTTTCTGCCCCAGCAAGCCAATTATGCAAAAGAAAGCCACCGCGGTTCAATTACAAATCCTGCAGACGTGCTGCTCACTCCACGTCCGTCACTTTCATCACGTGTGGAAGCTGCTGGATGAAAGTTGGACGATATTTGCTGCAGACGTAGAGAGTGGAAGTGGCCAAAAGACAAAATGCTCAGAAGTAAGGAACCACTGACCTGTAAAAGTCACCGAGTCCCCTGAAGTTGGATGAAGCAGTTTCCCATCCGCGCGTTTCTCTGACGGAGCAGACAGCGCGAGCAGACACCGCGCGTTCAGGCGAGAGCTCACGAGACGTTCACTGACGGTCGGGATTCCAGCACTTCGAGAAGATCACACCTGACTCATGCAACCCGAATGTGGGTGTGTGGGGAATTCAATGCAGTTATATTTAAATTGTCTAATTCTAAATCCCAACTACATGTTTCTGACCCTTTACTTGCTTTTATTGCAGCTTTGCAGTGTTTGATTATCTAAATAGATCCACAGCTCTGAAAATATGTTATTTACTTTACAAAACTCTTCTTAAATTGGCAGTCGGGAAGTTTGGAGGGACCGTGAACGCAACATAGCTCTATCCACCCACATGCAAACTGAAAGATTTTTTTTTTCTTAAAAAACCAAACGAGGAAGACGAGGACACATTCAGTGACCTTTGATGTGAGAAGTTACAGCTCGTGTTTCAGGCACTGTCCTCGGTTCAGCAGGCTTCAAACAGAAAGCTGCACTCGTCGCGTGATGAGACTTTCAGTGTTGGTTTGTCTGGTTTTCTATTTTTTCAGTAGGTGGAGGGCAGCAGTGAGCAACATAGTTCTTTTCTTATCATAATTTCTGCAGTTTAATTAAAGATTTAATCAACATGAATAATGTTGTTTGTAAATACAAATAATAATATAGTAATAATATATGGGTATGAATTATAAGGACCTATTACCATGTAGCAGCAGCAGTACTTTACTTTGCAGACACTTTTATCCAAAGCAACTTAAACAGAGCGAGTGCTGTGTGTCTGGACACACCTGGTAGGAGTCAGACGGGTTTTTAAACCTGCAGCCTTCTGCATCCCAGTCTGACGCTTAACCCACTGAGCTACCAGGCCGCAGACTCTTAGTCATATGACAGTCTTGGTGTGTGCAGAACAGTGACGGCGTGTGTGTAGTGGGAAGCTGACAGAGCTAATGTTCCCTGATGAATCATACGTGGTATGATTTAACTCATGAGCTCAATGTTGAGGGGAAGTGCGCCTCACTATTTTCAGAAGACTCGTCCGATGACGGAATGAAAACATGTCACAGTCTAATATGCTACAGGACAAATTGCAGCCTCAGAAATGAATGAAATGTGACTGTTGTGCTCCTCTGCATAACATTTAGAAACAGTTTGTATAGTAGCTTTGCAAAGTATTCATACCCATCCACCTGTGTGTGTGTGTGATACTTTATATTTATACTGTGTGTTTTGTGAGGCATTGATTTGAATTGAAATGGATAGAGTTCCTCACATCAATCTATACTCAGCATCCCACAATCACAGGAAGGGAAAGAAAAATGTGGCTTTTGTTTTTCAAACTTATTAAAAGAATAAATAAATGTAGTATTTCACCAAAAATGCACAGATCAGTGCAAGGGTATAAAATAATTTAATTAGAAAGAAGTTCGGAACAAGAACCAGGACCAGGAACCCAGCGGCTCCTAACGGAAGTCCTCTCAGCAGGAGGGGAGATGCAGCTGGATAGAATTCAGAGATGCATGATGGAGCTTGAGAGGATCGGTCAGGAAGAGGGGAATGAGCTGCACAAACTAAACCAACAAGGTTCAGAGCCTAAGTAGATCCTGCAAAATACAGAAGAAGGGCACCTCCTCCCTTCTCTGAATGCTGCACTAATATTTAGTATTTCCTCCACCAGGAGGTGACAGTGTTCATGCAATAGCTTTGAATTTGCAGCATGCCGGCAAATACTTCACTGAGAGATGCAGGTGGTGATGCAGCCACTATTGTATTGAGTTTTCAGATTAAAAATTTAATTATTTTTAAAAAAACGCCTCCTCTTTGACGATTAACCGTCGAGCACGATTGGACTGGGTCTAGTTTTCCCAGCGTTCATCAGTCTCCACCTCCACGGCCGAGCATCAGAATCAATCAGGAGATTAGAAGCTCTTAAGTGCACGTGTGCAGCGCGTGCCAACCCCGCACTCCTCTTTTAAACATGCGCCTGGCCTTTACATCCACCATGTTGGTCGTGCACCAAGGAATGAAGCCAGATGTTTGTTTTAATTCATAGGAAAAGTAAGTGTGTGTGTGTGTGTGTGTGTTTGTGTGTGTGTGTGTGTGTGTGTGTGTGTGTGTGTGTGTGTTGATGCGGTCACACTTCCTTCCCCAAACTGCTAATTGTTCTGACAGTCACACACACACACTGGACACAGTAATCTAACTACAGCTCCCGCAGAGAAGAACGATCATACAGTGAGTGTAGATTAGGTTGTGTAGAAAGCCCTGAGGCTGTGTAACAGTTAGATTAAATGTACACACGATGGGGCTGAACTGCACTTTTCTCTGTCTTACTTACTGCAGTCATTTTTACTCCTCCTCTTCCACCGTCCTGTTTCTACTTTCTTTGACATTTCTCTGCTTTTATTTTAGGAAACAAAGAGAAATATGATTAGTTCCAGATAAATGATTCAATTTCTGAGAACTTTTTTCCATTTCAATGCTTCTTGGTAGTGAAGTCACGAGGGGTCTTACCGCTGTAAAATGAAACCAACGTCAGGAGGGAGTTCGTACTGTGTGTAACTTTACTCCACTCTCTTCTACGGTGCTGCACTGGTTTGGGCTGTGTCTGTTACTGTCTTCTTATGTACTGTTTATTTTACTGTTGTGTTTTGCATTTACCATGCTGCACTTTTTTTTACTGCCCTATAATGATGTCTACTGTTCCACGCTGACCTGTGCTGGACATTGCTTTCCTTTTTTTTATAAGCAATCTATTCAGATTTCACATTTCTTAATTTTTTTAACCCCAATCCTTCTAGTTTTTGCTCATATTTTCCACTAAACACAGTCCATTTGCAGTATGCCTTGCCGTTATGTGATGCATCATGGCCTGGTGGATGGCTTAGTGAATTTCCTGCTAGAATTTAAAGGTAGTTTCTGCTGCCAGGGTGTGTATATACAGCCGGACCTGTCCAGTGTTGAGTTTATCATAGAAATAAAATCAGTGATTTCAAGACAAAACTCCTCAGCTGGCTTTGACAGCAGAGATAATATTACTCTTGGCAGTGCGTCCAGCAGTGGCTCGATATCACTTCCTCACAGTCCCCTCTGTAGGTGTACGCTCCGTGGGCTCACAAAAAAACTATTTCTGTGAAAAGAACCACAAGAATCCTTTGGTGGGTTTCCACATGCACTGCACAAAATTAATCCTCCTGTAAGAGCTGAATGTGAGCAGCAGCAAATCCAGCAAAGGCTCTACCCCCCAATCAGTCACTGTCTCTTTGAAGAATATGAATTTGGATGAGGAGCTCAGTCGAGCAATCTTCTTATTCTTGCACACTTATTTATGAAAGGGTGATGAAATGTCCATATTTTAATATCTGCCATTTCATTACCTGATTTTTTTTTTAGCTTCTTAGTTTAATTTAGAAGGATTTCACACACACACACACACACACACACACACACACACACACACACAAACAGAGCAGAAGACATGTAATTGTAAAACGTTATTCTTTTGTACAGAGCATCGATACGGGACTGAGGGACGAAGCTTGCACTCTTTTTACACACGTTGCCATGGAAACCAGCCCAGCAGCCAACCAGCTGCAGCAACAATCCAGAGCCCCCCCCCCATCCATCCTTTACACACCGACACCCCCCTCTCCTGCACATTCATATTGCATGCCAGCACGTGTATTTTTGCAACCACTGTTTTTTTTTACATACTAAAAAGGAAACGCACACTCTCACCTTCTACCTGACTACAGCACTCACCTTTGCAAACACTTGCAGTGCAGAAAACTAATGCATAACCAAACTGTGGACAGCTGTGCAGCAGTTCGTAATACAGAATAAGACACAGCAGGAAATGAGTCAGCTATTTGAGAGAAGAAGAAGAAGAAGAGAAGAAATAATAACCGCAACATTTTAGGCGCAGGTAAAGTGAAACCAGCTCAAGTGTGGAGTTTAATTTATCTGCCAGGTGCAGGATGAGAGAGAGGCACACAGTTGTTTGGTATTTTGGGTGAAAACAGGCCGATTTATGTTCACACACAAACACACACACACCAGAAAAAGACACAACCTACACACTGGGTGGAACTACTGTAGGCGTGCATGTGCACACAAATAGAGCATGATAATCGCAATGCTGTGTGCAATACTGTGTAATTCAGTGCTAGTGTACACAGGTATAAATAGCCACAAAGAAAATGGAGTATTATGATGACAACACTGTATTGTCATCAAGTATGAAGATGTTCTAAACAAACAGCTGATGAATTATTAGGACTGATGCACTCACTCATATAAATGTACTACTTGACAAAATAAAGTGGGATAAAGATGCTACAAAAAGGGAAGCGTGTTCAACATCGATATAAAAGTACAAGCACCTGAAAGTAGTACTACAGTACAGAATAAGTGTACTTACCTGTAGTCACCTACCACCAGCGTCTGCAAGAAACAAACTAACAGCATCTGCTGCTTGACATGTTTCTGTATCCTGTGGTTTGACAGTGAAATAGTCACAAAAATCACTGACGGAAAGTTCTTCGCTGCTCAAACATTTATGTCAAGTTCAACTTTAATTTAGTTGAATTTAGCAGCAGAAACCCTAACCCTAACCCCTAACCCTGTAGCATCGTAGTTTTTTCATTTGTGTGTTTCTAACAGGAGTCAGTGTGGGAAAAATCATTTCTGCTTATACAGGAGAGTTAAAATGACTAATAAGTACTGATTACTAATCAATGAACTATAACATATAACTTATAAGGAAACAGACATTTTCTGTTTGCAGCTTGTTCAACCTCCATTACCGGGATTTGCTGTTTTTCTCTGTTTTCTATGATCACGTATCGATCACGTCCGTCAGACCAAACAGGATCTGAATACACACATTGTGCTTTCTGAGAATTAAAATAATCTTCTCTAGATGACCTTTCTGTTGTTCTTGTTGTGGTCGCGTTTGCTGCTGTGATGCTTGAACTGTCACGTAGCCAGGTATGTTGCGAGTGTCTAACTCGACGGTCAGATATCTAATAGCCAGTAAAAGTCCAGGATCAGCCCGATAAATCTGCACAGCGTTGCTTTGTTGTGTATGCTAACGTGTTGTCTGCAGCTCCAGTGAGGTTTTAGATTTCCCTGACGCAGTGAGGAAGAGGAGAGCTGTGTTTCACTGACCTTCCAGAGGTGGACCCTCGAACCAGAAACGCACGCCTGCGCTCATTACTGATCTGCAATTTCTATGTCCTTATATTTGGGAAATGTAGGGAAATCTATGCAGAGTGTGATAAACTTTAGTTTCATGTCACTGAAGACCTCAAGCCCGAACAGGTTAGGGTTAGGGTTCCCCTCATTATCACACAAAAACCTGCTGCAGTCCGGGTTCTTGTTCATCTCACAGCCCATTAGATTTGTCCCGTGACTTTTAAGAACCCAACATCATCAACATGTGGTGCAGCCGCTCCCACGCTGAACCGTCCACAGGAACAATGCCTACTTGTTACTCTTTCCCATTGTTGTCCTGGAGGTCGAGGACTGAGTCCGGCTCTGATGAAGATAGGTTTTCTAATCTCTAGAATGTTTTCTATATTTGCTGTAGGCACTTAATAAATCGTGCTCTTCTCTGACTTCTGTTCAGAAACCTGATTGATTGGATCCAGTCTTTGATTTCATTGGTCAGTCGGTGCCTCTGACATGATGGATATGAGGCAGTGTGATTGATCACGCACTGTATGAATCATACAGATCAATATGGAACTGGGTCGTCTACCTGGAGTCGATGTGTATCAGAGACGTCGATGCAGTTTCAACCATGTGTGCATATGCTACGATCAGAGTTGTTTTATTAATGCGTTCTTGCAACTTGATACCACTTCTTCAAATGCAGACCAACCTGTTGTTTCTGACGGAGAAGTGAATACGTGTCGCTGCAGCTCCAGTTTGCCGAGTCTGGCACACGAATGACTGCTGCAGTGCCAGGACATCGTCTAGATTTCATATCCCGATCCTTGTCCTTGCACCTATTGTCTGTTTTGAACCGTTGTCGTCTACTCGACTGTGGGTGCACTTGACTTGAGAATATGAGTTCATGTGTTTTAATGTGTAAGACGTCTCAAACTAAACTTATCAGAGCATCAGAGCATGACCTTAGTTTTTTCCTTTACATTATACAGAGAAAATGATATCAACCACTCAAGCCGTGGCTCCATCTACATATCCAGCAGCTTCACACGGAGAAGCTCTGCTGCAGATTTTTATTAATTTAGCACCAGAATCGAACTCCGCAGGAACACTGAAACTCAATTACTGGATTTCTATTTTTCGCATCATGAATTTATTACATTTCCAGCTTGTGAAAGTTGGCACAAAGTCGTAGTGGTTTCAGTGAACTCAGACAAAAGTGTGAATAAATGAAAAAGCAAAATAAAACAACTTTTGCAGCTAATTATTCATTGTGAGTTTCCATGTAGGCAGACTGCTCGGCCAACTCCTAATTATACATTTCTTTTTATTTTCTTTTTAAATTCCCTCCCCTGCCACCCACCCGCAGCACTCAAACACACTTCTCTCCTCCCACACCAGTTCCTCTCGTCTCCCAGTGCTCTCCTCACTCTGTTTAAAGCAGCAATTTATTTCCATTTTTATCATTTCATCCATTCCCCCAATGATAACATCAATGAATGCATTACCTTTGGAAAGAGAGATGAAGGAGGCAAAAAGAGATGAATTTATGTCTTCCCTCTCACTTACTCTCCACCTATCAGACGCAGGCCTCGCTCGGTCGAGCCAGGCATATGGAAATGGAGCCGTAGCAGATGGGAGGGAGTCCCACAGGCAGTCCAGATGACTAATGAATAATGAACAATGGAGAGGAAACTGTTCTGCCGTTTAAACAGAGGTGTGATGTTCCAGATAGGCCTCGGTTCAGCCCCTGCTAACACTAATCAATACTGAATCATGTCTTGGTGTCTAAATCACACGAGTGCCGCATCAATTTGCCTCCACTCAGACGTCTATTAGTTTATCAAAAGCTCAGGCAACGCATAATTTATGAGACGCGTCTTGCTGGATTCAGATTGCGATCTGTTGGTGCAGGAGATATGTCTCAGTGCAATTTAATAGAAATAAGGAGCGATTGTTCCCGCGGGGGGAAGAAACGTGGACAGGTTTGGATCCACTTTGCAGGAGAGGGGAAAGTGTCCACAGAGAGGAGGCTGTTTAAAAAAGCTGCTGCTGCTGCTGCATTGTGAATTATTTTTATTATTCCTGAAGATACCGGCTACATGCTGAGGATCACATGCAGATATTCCTGCTGCAGCTGCTGAATTATGCAGTTCGCTCACCATCGGCTTTTATTCACAGTAAATGTGAGATTTTATTTTTATTTATGAATTTTGAAGACGTGTGCGAACACATCAGCTGAGCTTCGTGCGCATGTGCAGAGATGCTCATTTATGTTGAGTTAAAGCATAACCCATAAAGCTGAACACGAGTGAACCTTTGGTCTTTAGACAGTTTTTTTCCTGCGGCCAATAATTAACCTCTGAGCTCAAACAACACTTTCTATTCCTGTGAAATGTTGTTTAAATGTGAGATTTAAGTGAATTCCTTAAAAAAGGATTATATTTAAAATCTACATGGAAAGAGAGAGGCACGGTTCCCCGCTCGGTGTTTTCTGTAAAGACAACAGAATGACAGTTGTATTAAAACATTTTTTTAGCCTTTATTGCTTCGTCTCTTTTTAAATTTCCTCCTGAAATGAGAAAAACCCCTTTGATTTGTTTAACATTAATATAACATACAGCATATGTTTTTTTTTTTTCAGTTTACCAACAATTATTCCCGTTTCTTTTTACAAAAGCAGCTGCAGGCGAACAGTAAGCAAAGTCTCCAGGGGCGTACATGGAAGCAGATTACACATCATGTATTTATTCATTTCTTGCATTTTATGTGTCTCTTATTCCTGCAGCACATACTTGAGACATCCATCAGTCTGGTTTTAATCAAAGAATACGTCATGCTTTAAAAGTATTTCCTAGAGAGGAGGACAAACTCCACCTTGGTCTGATCAGTTTGGAAACCAGTCCTCTCGTTGGCGTAATAATGACTATATTTGACCCTCGACCTGAAAACTGCCCCTTTCTTCTGTCAGCTGGAAAAACAGACTCTTGCTCGTGCCCTCTCTGTGCTCGCACGTCTAACCCGCAGCTCACCGCGAGATGTTCACACATTCTCTGCTCCTTGTGCTACGAGGCACAAAGTCTCAGTACACAAAGCAGGTTGAGAGAAACTGGCAGCAACAGAAGGAGAGCAAAGCGCAACACCTCATCAAAAACGACTTGTGAGAGGCTGTGAGAACTGAAACGCTGATAAGATCTAAGTGTTTTTTTTAGAGTGGGCGGATGCAGTGAACAGTTAGAGGTAGAATAGGGGAGAGCTGACAGACCGAGCCTCGTCTTCCTCACATCTGATTGTCCTTCTCTCCCAGTCGAGCCTTTAAACTCAGCCGTGTGTTTGCATGTGCCCGTGTGTTACTGTGACCTAGATTTCAAGTCTGCAGTGCAATGGAAATGATGGTTTGTGTGTGTGTGAGAGACACAGAGAGCACAGTCCATGGTTAACCATACACCTCGCCTTCCCCCACATCCACACACACATCCACACACACACACAGACATTGAACTCACCATTGTGCTTCTGTGTCGTGTCACACACTCTGGAATCGAGTGTAATGTGTGTTTTTGCAGCAGCTTTAACCGAGCTGATTGTTTCTGAACGTCACAACCGTCTTTGTTGCGTCCTCGTTTTCATGTGATGAATGATTTTCTTGTCAGTTTGTGGATGATTTGTATTTTAGCTGACATTTACAGACGAGCACTTAGAATACAACGAATGCTTCTTGACTCCTTTGAATGTGATATCTTTGGGGTGGACATTTTTCAGCAGCTCAGTTATTCATTAATCAAATAATCCGCCACGATTAGTCTTTATTTATTCAGCGTGGTGTTGTTAGAGATGCTGTTACCTTTACAAACAAGTAGCTGAAGTCTGTTTCAGGCAGATTTATTTAAGACCAGCATCTCTTTCCCTTTCAAAGTTTTTTTTTGCCAAGAATAGAAGCTGTTGTTTTTTTTATTTTATGCAAATTTATGATCTGTGATTTCTTGTTAAAACTGACTTAACCTTATACCTCTGTGTTGTTCTCCCACAGACATGTATGATAGCTGCACTGTGGTACTGGAATCAGCTTTTTTTCTCATCAACTTGACATAAAAAACTGATTTCATTAGACATGAATTTGACACGTGTTTGTAGTTTTTACCTCTTTGATTTGAACTATGAAAACTACGTCTGCTAGAAATAGTGATAGTTCCCCTGTATTCACTGATGAGCTAGAAAAGCCACACGCTAATGAAAAAGGCATCTAAATGCAAACAACAGTCACTTCTGATGTGTCAGGACAGTCCTGAGAACTCACCTCCACATCAACCTTAAGGACCTTAGCGCTGACAAAGACTTCTTCTGGAACTTCATGTTGTCTTTAATAGTCAGTGTTTCTAGTGCTGGCAACTGGCATAATGCAGTAAAAACTATTTAGTAGTTTAACAATAACATTTAATAATTGGGTTTGCAGTGGTTTCTCACCGAAATTGAGAAATTATTTTAATATTTTAGTGAAAACACATGTTTTCCAATACCTTAACTTTAACTTTTAATAAAACTTTGTGTCCGCTATCTACAAACCGATGCATCAGTTTCTGCATGGTTCACCTTTCCAACCACCAGACCTCAGCGTGCTTGCTTTCCCTCCCCCTCACTCGTCTTCCAGTGCACTCCTCCTCTCCTTGTTGAACCTCTGCCTCCCACCTCTTTCCTCTCAGACTCACCCACAGCAGGAGTCCTTGAAGCTCTTCACTGAGCCGCTCCGGGATAATGACCTGACACGGTGCTGAAGAGAGGCAGATGTTGGTAAATGCAGTTTCACTATGAGTGTAGGCAGAAGTGGATTCCTGAGGATGCTGACATATCACCAGTATGTGGTGGAAAGGTGCAGTTCATAGCAGCGCAACGAGCATAAGTTTCATTACAAGTTCGATTTAACCAGCGGAATCAATGGCAGCTTTGTGCGAGCACGGTGCCATTTCCTACGTTACCCAGAGTGACTCTGACCTCCCACTTAGCAAGGGGGCACGAGCTCGTTCCATTCAGCGGTGGGCTCAGCGTGTAGGAGGAGGCGCGATACGAATACATTTCCAGTGTCACTCACACGTCCACGTTTTATGGACCGCGTTGCAGTTCGGTCATTTCTGTCTTGGAAAGTAGTGGGAATAAAACTTTAGTTAAAATTACAAATGCTTCAAACAAACACGAATGCAATCTAAATGCACTAGTTCCTATAAATACTCTCCAGATAAAATCTCTTTAATTAACTGAGTTGTTTCTTAGTGGATGGAGACACTGACCAAAGAACAAACTGCCAGCTGGCTGAGTCCAGAATAATAATGTTTTGTATGTAATTCTGTCTAGTCCGACTCAGTTTGATGCGATACGCAGCATCACATCATCCTCGTGTTTGTCAGCGTGCTGTAACGTGTAGA
>JAUMHF010000015.1:11077980-11178453 GCA_032359275.1 Microctenopoma steveboyesi | reverse complement strand
TGACCAATGCTGTTTGGTTAACTTTCTACATAACAAGTACAGACCTCACTACCCCCCCACCAGTCAACCCCACTTTGTTGTGTTGATGTAAGAGGCTGCTGTCGCCTAAAACTGTATTGCACGCTGCAGAAAGATGCTATTTAGTGTATGGAAAGCTACTTTGAAACATTTCCCAGATTTATTTCTGACTTTTGAATAAGAATCCATAACAACCATGATTTTGCAACAGACCTTTGGTCGATGACTTGGTAAAAGTCACCTCGCCGCGCTCTCTGGACTTTTAAACAAACCTGCTCCTTGAAGATGTTGGCTAGAGAGCAACAGTCAGTAGAGCTGATAAACTGAACGACTTCTTCCACGCTCCACTCCAGAGGGTTTCTATCCAACACCAGCTGACCCTCCTCCTCCTCCACCTGACACACACAAAACAAACGTGATCTGCTGTTCACCACATCCTAAAAGCACGTTTCATCTGCATTTTATTTTCAGAGTTGTTTCCACTGTGAACTTTACTCATCCAGGCTCCACCTGTCTCACCTGCATGTCCTGTCCCTTGGGGGGCTGGTACTTGTTGTTGTTCTGGTTGTAGAGCGACTGCGAGCGCATCGACCTCCTGCGGCCCTCAGCGGCCTCCCGGCTGCCCGTGGCGTTTCCCACGCTGATGGCCCTGCGCAGCGTAGCGGCCCGCCGAGGTCGGCTGCTGGTCACCTCGACTGAGGAGGTGTCGGTATGATCCTCGCGTGGCTCCGAGCTGGTGCCTTCACTGCCCGACTGCAATGCCAGCTCCTCCTCTTCCATCCCCTCATCACTGTCCTGAGGGAGGGAGACAAACTGGGAGTCAAGGAGGTGATGTGCGCTTGGATTTGGCTTCATTCAGCTGTAACTAGCAGCATCAAACTCTGCATTTGTGTAAAGGTTCTTTAGTTTTCATGCATTATATGGGAATGTGGGGTTTTAAAATTCTTGTCTAGCAACACAGCGTCGGTTGTGTCGAACAGAACATGGACGTTAGCATCTGAAAAAACACAACACTGGTAGTTGGTAGTAAAAAAATGAACCTTTAGTAAACGGTTTGGTAACAAGTAGACGAAACATTGGTGGCTTTCCAGCTCTGCTGGTGTCACAGTGGAGGAGACATGCGAGAGGGGAGTGCGAGCTTGCCCGCGAGTGACGTTAGCCACGACTCATGTTGTCTCCTTCGTGAGTTTCAAGTTTCCACTAAAGTCAGCGATTTAGAGTTTAGACAGGAGATGAGTGACTTTGTTACCCGGGGTCAGGTTTCAGTAGCCACTTCCAGTTTGGTAAAGAACCAAAGTCAGCTCTGGGCGACAGGAGAAACTGCCAACTAATACTTCAGATGTCAGAAAGCACCCAGTGATACCATCATACCACACTGAGCGATTGTTGTGGTGTGATGGTGCAGTGACTCAAAGACTTATGTAAAGGACACGTGTCCCGCAGTAGAAAGATAATGCTTGAGAATAATAAATGCATTTCATAGTTTCTTTTACTTTTTTTATATACTCATCATTTTCAGTTTTATCAATAATGAAATCATTTGTTCGAGCCCTACTCAGCCCAGTCACAACACATCTTCCTGTAGTGTTGTCATCAAGACCCCTAAACAGAGACCGAAACATTGCCGGGACTTGAGGGGACCAAGATTAAGACCAACACACTAAGGCAAGACCAAGACCAAGGCTGAAACAGACTCGCTCTTTTAATTTTGATGATTATAAGAGAAAACTAATGTAAATGAAAATTTGAATATTGCAAAAACGTTTAATATTGTGTGTCTTGGTCCTGGTCCCCTCAAGTCTCTGCAGTGTCTTGGACTCTCAGTGTAGGCGGTCTTTACTACAACACCATCCTTCTGGTAACATGTACAAACACTCGTCACTCGATTAACACAAAAGGGCATATTAAAAAATTCAGAGCCTTCAATTTAAGGGACCAAAATGTAAGAAGTAAATGTATAGACTGTGTAAACTAAACTCTAAATCATTGCCGAGCTACTCTAGAGATGTTGCGTTCGAATCGAGGCTCCTGTTGCCACCACATAGAGCCAGGAAAGAGAAGACGAACCTGCGGTGAGCCTGCAGGAGTGTAGTCCACGGCGGACGAGCGCCTTTTCTTCTGCACAAAGATTGCTTTCCTCTTCTTCCTGCGGCGCGTCGGCTTGGCCAGCTCTCCCTCCGCTGTCTCCTCTCCTCCCATCGGCTTGGACAGCTTCCTCTTCTTCCCATAGTAATAGGCTGCGAAACACAGAGCAGATGTTGAAAACAATGCAACCAAAACAAACCTTAAGCTACTCATCATGGGCAATTATACACTTCACTCTGCAGCGCCGCCTTCTTGGCTGTGGCAAAGGAAGTGACGCGTCCAATTACAGAAACTCACTGTATTTGGTTTTGGTCTGAACAAAGCAGTTCTCCGGGCACTTGTCGGTGACGAGGACGGGGCTGAACAGGTTCGGGCAGCACTGCAGCTTCACACACACCCTCCGGCAGAAGTCGGGGATCTGGTCAGCAAGACGTACGATCCGGATGGTGGAGCGATAGGTTTTCCCTTTATATCTGGAAGAAAGGAGAGAGGGAGCAGGTTGTGACAAGAGATTGAAAAGAGGCTCAACAAGGTCAAGTGCGTTCTCTCTGATGGCGGAGGTCGGGAGAGGTGAGCTGCTCCGGCGGCAGCTCTGCAGGACAAATCTGACCCGGAGTCTAAACTTTTCTTAAGTTAGTCCAGTGTCAAATATGTGACTTCTTATGTTCCTCTATCGTCCCAAACAAACCTGTGTGTAGCACTCGAGTTTCACAGCAGGACGCACAGCGATAACTGATCTAAACAAATGTTAATTTAAAAAAACAAACACCAGCAGAGGAATCTGCTGCCAGCACATTCTTGGCTGTTTTATCCAGGAAATAACTCGATGATTAATACTATTATCAAAACTGTTGGCAATTAAGTTTCTGCTAATTAACTGATTACACAACTATTGCCCAAAATAAAAAACATGAAACAAATCACGATGTTTAACTTGATCAGAGTCTGGCTACCAGAACCGGACCGTATCTCATCTGATTACATGTCTGTTGATTAAATGTAAACGTCGTTGTTTGAGTCGTTGAAAACGTTGATGCCCGGACGTGATCGACTCACTGGACCTCATCACGGACCAACTGGTTTTTTGTTTTAGCTGGAAAAACTGGGCAGATTTGATCAGAAGACGCCGAGCGTACAGCCCAAAGCAGCAGAATAATTTGGCTCCGTGTAGCCAGTGGTGGAAGAAAAGGCAATAAGCAGGGTGATAATATTATTTCAGAGTTAAATTAGCTGCCACGATGAAACGAATGTGTTCTGGCCTATTTGTCTTCTTTTGGTCTCCTCACTTGGCTTTGAGGGTCTCCTCCTGGCAGTCCCAGCTCTGCTCCTCCAGCTCCTGCAGCTCTTTCAGGACTCGTCCAGGCTTGTAGGCGGCGTTGATCAGCATGCTCAGCAGCTGGGGGCAAAAGCACATCTCAGATGAAAGAAAGAAAAAAAACAACAAATTCCTGGTTCAGCTGAACAATTCTCAAGAACAGTCGATGTTTACTGCACAAACACAAAGCGGGAGCCAAACAAAACCAACGTGCACTAACTGACTGTGTGTGTGTAAACACACTTGACTGACAGGTCCCCACATTAAAATGTGGCGCTGCTGGGAAACTGCAGGTGGTTAACAAGACATCATTGTCTGGCCCTGCGTCCTTTCACCTCCTCCCTCTTTCCATCTCTGTTGAAACTCCTCTCCCTTTGAAAGTGCGTAACTCTCTGATTAAACCTGCTCCTCTCCGTCTCCCCCCCGCTGCTTCCGACATCAGCCCACCTCTTTGAGGACCAGCGTGCATTTTCCGGGTCCGACGGCCTGCGGCAGCTCTGCGATGCGTCCCTTGTTGAGATAGGGCCCTGAGAAACAGCGGTGGTTGACATAAATCTTGGAGCAGCAGTATCTGCCGTTGGCTGAGCCTTTGGGAGGGAGGATCAAAAACAGGGAAGTTTACCAGCATGAAAACGAACACGACAGACGTAGACTTGGCTGAGGTCAGTAATTTCCTCTTTTACAGGTCTGGTGATGAGTAGATTTAACTTCACGACATTATAAAAACACAGTTCGCTCATCTAAATAAAAACAGATCAGCTCGCTTCAGCTCGGATGTTAGTTTGAGCTGCTGTAGTAGAAAAAGCTCGGTGTTCTAACGGGTCGCGGTGGTCGTGCATGTAAACCATGGTGCCTTCTGAATAATCTCAGAACCGGGTCACGAAGGTTGGGAGTTTCTGTGCTCGGTCAGTTGAGGCTTTGCGACTACAGCTGTGCAGCACTGAGGCTGCGGCGATGAGATGATTTTGATGCACATTCACTGCATGACCGATCAATTCCCCACTGGTTGTCAGCATCAGTTGGACGAGCGTCGTCTTTTGAAGCTCACTTCTTATAAACCCGCTTTCATAGAGAAGTCTTCAGGTTTCCAGATTAATGCCTTTAGAAACTTTTCTTCTTAATTCAGACTTTCTATTAAACGCATTAGCAAAGAGTGAATAAACTAATAAATAGAATTTGGCTGAAACATTTCTGTAAAGACATGAGCGCATGATCCAAACAGCGCGTTCATTAAACATGCCTCAGTTCTTTTTTCTAAACTTGCCTTTGGATAAATCCCACATATAAACACGTATGTATGTGTCTTTTTGCTGTTAATGTAATGCAACCGTGCTTTTCTCCGCATTCAGTCAAACTGGGCCGTGTCCTGTTTGGATGAGTTCCCCACTCGACCGTGAATTGAGGGTCAACGGAGCTACTCCGCTCTCCGTCCTTGCTGCAGCCCCTGATTACCGCCGGCACCTGGAACCGCACCGCCAGGGCTGAATAGTAATTAGTTGAGGTCGTGAATATGTATGAGTAAGCGGGTGGTTTTTAAACGGGGGGACTTGAAAACGAGGGCAAGTGTCTCATGGAAACAATACTTTAACCTTCCATTCTCTTTGTGCCTGAACACACACGCCGTTTACACACAGAAGCACCACGAACTAGTCTGGCTTCTGAACCGCCACCAGGAATATAAATACACAGAAGATGAATTATTTTCATCTCGTTCATGTGAGTCACTTATTAGCAGAGACTACACCTGCAGTTGTTTGTCACGTGCATCGTAAAACTGCAAAATGCAAAGTATCAACAGATCTATTACATGTTTAAAACAGGTAAACACGTCTGTGCATCAATATTATGTACGCATCTACTTTCAGACATAAATCAAAGCATAGATCATAATGCACAAATAAAACTATGAATAAATTGTATAAATATTTTCTAACGATTGATTCACATTCTACAGTAAAAGAACGAAAAGAGGATGCCACATCAGTGCCTCTGATCTTTTGTTTGTGGGCGTATTTTTCTTCTTCCAGCTGATAAAAAGCCAAACGCACATCGAGTAGTTTCACTGCAGCTACGCTAACACTTGAAAGACAAATGTTCTTTCCTCTTCAGAAACTTTCACGCGGAGAAATATTCTTCAGTTGTGTATATTTCTGTAGTATGCAGTTTATGAGAGAGAGACACAGAGAGTGAGAGAGAGAGAGAGACAGAGAGAGAGAGAGAGAGGGGAAAAAAGCTTCACTAAAGAGGAAATGAGACTCGACAGGCCGTAGTGCAAAATATAGCCACAAGTTGCATCTTGTTGTAGCTGCTCTTTGTATTCTTTAGTAATCTCTTGAATCAAAACAGACACACACACACACACACACACACACACACACACACACACACAGTATTGTGTCTCCAGCGCAGCTTTACAGTGACTGGTATAAAGCTTCTTTTAATATGTCACCACAGAGATTTGTCTGCAGGTTTCCATGTTGGTTTTATGTGTGTGCGTGCGTGTGTGTGTGTGCGTGCGCGCAGTCCGTCTACATGCTCATGTGCACTGGTTTTCCTGTGTCAGGAAAAACCGCTTCTCCAGAAGAAATCTACCTGAAATCAGGAATCAGGTTTCTTTATTCGCCTCCTCCTGTGATTTTTTTATTCCTGGCAGCTGCACGAGTCCCACCCACACTCTCCAGTTAGCCGCTATCGCTCATTAACTAATAACTTTGTTTACTTTTCCCCAAAGATGAAACCATAAATCAACAACGGATGCAGTTACAGGCCAGCAACAGACTTCTAGCAATGTTTTCATCTGCCCACGGCGCTTCACAGACAAATGTTTTCCCAACCTGTCTCGTATGGAGCAAGATTTTCAGCTGCTGAAACGCGGTGCTGTTACAACCGAGCGTCCACGCAGAGAAGGAGTAATCAGAACAGAGAGGGACTGCAAGAGGTCGGGCCTTAAAAAAAACAGGACAGTGACTTTCTGTCAGTTCAGACGCTGTGAAAAGGAGCTCGAGACAAAACGTTGACTACTTTATCAGGTATACATGGATCTATGAAAACCTCGTGTACACACAGTGAGAAGAGGGGACGAGCTACTCCAACTTCACCGGGAGAACAGTGGAAATGAAACTCTGACGCAGCAACACTTCTATCTCGATGGCACTTGTCAGCTCAGCAGTGTGACCGCTCTGTGATACTGTGCAAGCGCCGTGAACATCATCTAATGTTCACCTTTGACTGAACAACAAAAAGCCACCACTCGAACAGATAAAAGAAGTCAACAGCGTTTCATGTTTTCTACCTGGTGGTGTTTTTGAGCGTAGGAGTATCTGAAGAGCAGGGTTTCCCTCTGCTCTGACAGCAGCCCATTTGCATTAATTGCTGCAGATGAATCATGTGCAACGTGTCTTCTCATTACCTGGATCCAAAGTGATGAGCTGGCAGTGGTTGACGGGGGTTGTCTCCACCGGCTGGGACAGCGTCAATCTGCAGGGAGAGGTAATCAAACCAGTTCAACCACTCAATCAAATCTTTCTACTGATCAAACAGGAAACAACAGTTCAGCCAATCAAGAGCAGATGGAAAAGCAGGTGAGCTAAGAGGAAGAGAGCGGCAAGAGAGACGAAACGATTGCCCCGGGGGTGACAATTAGAGGGTAGATGAGAGACTTCATATTGCGCCTGCTCTCCGTCCACCGCTCCCCCCGCCCTCTCATCGCCAGCCGAGAGCACAACATGTCATCTGTCAACAAAATCAATCAGTGGCCTTCGGGAAAAACCTTTTCTGCTGCGGAAAAGCCTCCGCTTCAATTAATGGCTTGGAGTGAGAGCAAGGGGCAAAAGCCTCGAGGGGGTGTCTGACGAAACGTGCGCCGAGGTTTGTGCTCACAGGTGGAAAACGCTCATGTTCTGGTGAAACAGACAGACGGCTGTGGTTAGACTACAGTGAAATATCAGCTCAGGAACGCACGCGGCAGCTATTTTAGTTTAGTTTCACTTTCTGTTGAACTGTTACGTCACAGCTGGATCACGGATTGGTGGAGGTGACACCGTCAACTCATCACTATCAGATATATTTCTTAACAAGCGGTGCTGGAAACTCCCTTTTTACTTAACGCTGCACGATAAGTTCCCAGTGTGAATTTTATGATCTCTTTAACACGACAATCAGTTTCTTTAGGTTTCATTTACTTATGTGATAAGATAACGTCCAACGCAAATATGACTTCAAAACCAAAAACTCCCTCTGATAATACACTCGACTCACTTAAACTGAGAAAACCGAGCTATGACTTTTGCTGAAAAGAAACCTGGGGCTGTTCTTATTTGCCTCCATTATTAATAAACTCTACTAAGCTGCCTTTCTGGGCTCGGGAGGATTCGCGTGGCGGGTCGCCTGCTCTTCTGCTCTGAGCTACGGGTTCATGAAGCGCGAAGCCGCATTCGTTTGGTCAGCGTGAGAAAAATGACCTGAGAGTAGATAAATATTAATGTCCAACTGTCCCAGACGTTTTCACTGAAAACACTCAGAGGTGGGGGGGGGACGTTTTGCTAAATGTGATCCAGTTGGTTTCCTTACTGTTTCTCGGGCTGGACCACTGCGACCTTCTTCTGCTTCTGGCCTGTGAGAAGAGTAAAGAGAGAGTCTGCTTTGAGTCGTCACTCCCTGGTCAAACATGTGTGTGTGGGGGAGTGTTTGTTTGTGTACATACAAACAGGTTTGAAGGGGGGGGTCAGAGGGTAACTGTTGGCCTCGCACCAACCAACGGGGAAAATCTCCATGGACTCCACGTCCACGATGCACTCTGACAGGGGCTTCGCCACACCTGGAGACAGGTAGACGAGAGAGAGAGAGGAGAAGGGTGAGGGAGCAAGCGCACGCATACAGGTTGTACTCAGCAGGAGTCCTCTGACACACACACACACACACACACTGTACCTTCCAGCCGGAGCCACAGCAGGCGTCCTCTGACCTGTGTGATCTGGGCCACACACACCTCAGCCAGCTGATGAGGGTTTACTGCCTCCAGCCACATGTCTTTGGCAAAGCCTGTGTTCTGCCAGGTCTAAACACACAGACACAGGCGGGGAGACAGTTGATTTTACACAGAGGACAAGGATCTACGCCGAGATAAGCTACAGCTAGGCTCACGTTACGAGATATTGAAGACCGTTCTACTGGGTGCTGCAGGTTCAGGGCATTTTCAGCCGTTTGGCTCGTCTGCAGCACTGAATGCTAAAGCTAAAGCTGTGGCTAAAGATGTGCAGGACTTCTCACAGTCTTTAAACGATCATGTGTTTAAAAAAAACGACCAAGACTAAACACCGAGCCGTGAGGACAGAGAAGACGTGTAAAACAGGTGTCTCATCGTGCCGGTCTTACGTCTGGGAAACAGGCGTCAGGAGCTGCTTCAGTCCCGCTCTGCTTCAGGTAGTCGGCCCAGTCAAAGTCCTGCACCTCGTAGGCCCGGGGCCGCTCCAGACTCACGCCGTTCTTCAGACTCCACTGGACGGGCAGGATGCCGGGTGAGTTGGTGTGACACACCACAAACCGCGGCTCAGCATCAGCAGACATGTCGTCCAGCGTGACCTGGAAGTAGATGTCACTGTAGACCTGAAGAGGAAGAGAGAAACATGAATATATTTCAGTACGGCAGCGCTCAGGATCCATTCCTCCCACACTGATTTTCACTCTTTTTGATTTCCACGATGCTGTCGTATCACTCCGTCTGTCCATCAACCCTTGCGTCATCTCTTCCCAGCTGTACCGTACCGTAGCTGACCTCTGCCCAGAGGTGAGTATGTATGATGTATAACTACACATCCCAGTGTATTTTACATTTAAAAACCTTAAAGCATTACCTTAAAGTAATAGTAATTTAAAACAGTAATGAAAAAGTTAATTAAATTAATTCATACATTTTTCGTGGGTTGTTCCACCGTGACTCACCTTGGTGACGGACACGGGGCAGATCTGGAGCTGGTCCCATGGAGAAACCATCTCCAGCTTCATGCCCATCTTGAAGGAGTGCTTGGGCAGGTCTGCGTGGTCCTAAAAGTAAAGTGGAGACTTTCAGACAAATGTGCTCCACTTTTGTTTACACACACACACACACACACACACTGCAGAGGATGTAGGTCACGCTAACCCTGCTGAATGAGGCGCTCAGTGAGGCACAGTGTTATTCCCTCCTCAGTTAATGAAAAGGTGGATGAAGCATCATATAGAGGTAATCGTTAGATGATCAGTACATCATTTGTGGGGTTTATATTTGTCTCATCTCTCACAGTATTACTTTAGCATTTCATGTTTCCTTGATGCATGCTCAATAATCCTAGAAGTTTGATTCTGTTCATCTGGACCACGTTTAAAAGACTTATCCAGGCGTCTTCCTCAGTCTCAACTGACTGCAGCTTTCCCAACCTTATAAACAGAACCTTTGCATAATCACAGAAACCAGTACCATTGACTGACGATGGGCCGTGTGATTAGTGACATGCAAATTGTCCACTGATTAGTGGACGTGTGGACCCTTCATTGAGCGTTGGGGAATGGCTGCAATCACAGCATCGTGAGATGACCAATCACATGGCCCATGGTCAATGGTACTAGTTTTTGTGCAATGGTTCCGTTTATAAGGTTGAGAAACCTGCAGTCAGTTGAAACTGAGGAAGAGACTTGGATAAGTCTGGAAACATACCAGGGTTTTAACGTTCTATTATTTGTTTCGATTATTAAATTTGTCTTGTTTGCAGCTTAAACTTTAGAAGACCTGGTAATAAGACAACGTGGTAGAGTTTCCTGTTAACGCATAAAGTCATGAATGCGATTTTATCCTTCATCTGTAGTCGCAGTAGAGAAGCATGTGGCGAATTCCATTTACGAATAGGTGACAGATTAAGAGAAACATCAGGTGCATCATGGTTTTATGTGACTCAATATCAAGGTGGACTGAAGCTGTTCCAACATCTTACTGAGACACTTTTTCCTTTCGGTAATAAATCTTAATCATTTAATTTTTGCATCAACGCAACAGTAGAAACAACAACTCGCCTTGAAAACCTCGAGCGGGAGCGGCGTCTTCTTGCCGTCTTCTTGAGCGTCCCTCAGAGCACGCTGCCAGTCAACTGCACTCTTAGACACGAGCTCTGAGCAGGGGAGAGGAATTGTATTTATTTTAGGAGGAGTAATTTCTGGTTTAAAGAAGACCGGTTGTTAGGTGACCTTATACCTGAGGGTGGTTCAAAGGCTAGATGGTTCTCCAGGGCCCATCCGAGGGGCCGGAGTCTAACATCCAGGTAGAACAGCCAGATATCCCGGTCCCGATGCTCTTCAGAGAGACCAGCATGACGCAGGCGGAGCCTTCCACCCACGTTCTGGATGACTCGGACGGGCCAGTACAGGAAGGGATCAGAGATGTCCTGAAGCTCCAACACCGAGCCCTCGACAATCAGGTCCACCGTGTTCTTCCCCCGCAGCGGCTGGCAGAGGGGGAGAGAGTCCCATTTTACTTAATTAAATGTTAAACCAGCCCAGGCCTGACAGGTCGGGGGGGCCCTGCGCCCGGGTTTCCCCACAAACATCACTGAAAGGATTATAAGAGAAATGACCAACAGGAACAGGACGTTATTGCGGCCGTTTCCCGTTATCTGACTGCACGTGTAACCAGGTGCGACGGCCAATTAGCCTCAAACAACTAACGCACAAAACCTGCTGAGAAGAAAGTGTTAAAACTGGCGGCAACATGTAAAAGTTGACAAAAATATATTTCTCTCAGTCAACAGACCAATTAATTTTAACGATGCAGCGTTTTATCACCTCGCTCTTTCAGCCACTTTCTCGTGTGGCATCCTTTGTTATGCGAGAAGACTGACGGCTGACTTCTTTTTTTTTATGAATACAGGTTATTTGTCAGTTGTGTCTCATGTTACAATGACCTACAGGAAAGATAAAACACCCTTTATGCTGCAGTATCAGCCTGAACAAGGATTATGACAAAATGAGCCACAGACATATTATTATTTGGTCATTGTGTGCGTATCATTGGTTGTTTGTTCTCCTTTCTACTTCTTAGTGCTCATTTTGTGTTATTTTGTTGTTTTCCAGCTGTTTTTTATCCCCTTGATAACGTCTATTTTTCATTTTTCTACTTCTTTGTCCACATTCTTGTTTATACCTTTGGTGTTTTTTTTACACCTTTTTGTTGTTATTCCACCGTTTGTGGTACATTTGTATCGTGTGAGTCTCTTTGGAATCGTTTTGTTCACATAGTAATTTCATTTTCATCGTTTGTCACACTCTTAATTATATCTCTTCATGGTAATTTTTTTGCATTTTTCTCACTGAGCTCTGTGACCTTTAAACAGGAAATATTAACAGTCACTTCACTATGAGGCTCGTGCCTCCCTGACATTTTGGACTGTTCGATAAGTACCACTAAAATCCGATCCCATTATCGTAGTTACCAGCTACCACAAAAGTACCACGAAACCCATGAAAGATTCGTGTCTTTCAGTGAGAAAATATTTTCAACGAGGAAAAAACAACTGTAATTAGTTACAGTTGAGTTTTTCCCAACGAGAATCCCACTCACCCCCTCCAGCAGGTTGGCCGGTGCCGTCCTGGCACCAGTCAGGTCCTGAATGAGGAACTCCGTCCAGTCGCTGTATTTCTCTTTGATGGCTGAAAAACAAAGTGAAAAAGAGAGACAAAGAGACAAAAACAAAGTGAGCACACGTTGTGTTCTTGTGTCGCTGTAAATTAATAAAAGTGTGCCACTCCAGAGCTTAAGAGTCAAGTATAGTCACCAGAGAACAGCATGCATCAGTAAGTCCATGCGTATACCTGCATGCACTTACTCATTACCTTTACCAAGGCAGATGCAGATTTTGTAATTAACACTGCAGACTTTACATAAACAAATGAGTTTTATGCAAAGGAAGTGAGAAAAACTTTGATTTATTCACAGTTTTCTTTCTCCTCATGTCTCAAATGTGACATGTGTAGGCTCGCACATGCAAAAGAAATGTAAGAAAAGACATTACATACGCCATCCCTCTGCGCAAGTGAACATCAAAATGAAAAACACCAAGTGATGTCGTACTGATTGATGTCACTTCGGCGTTTATGTGCAAAACAACAGCTGCAAATTTGAGCAAATAATGGAGCCTTCTGCAGAGCGGTGCTGACGTATTTCTGTGCAGATGCGAGAGCACTGTTGGTAACAGAAAAGTGTTCAATCCGACATTTCAGGCACCAAAAGTTATCAAGTTACTTGTAACTTCCTCTTGTGAGCAGTAAATGGTGCATGCATTCAAAAACGAGGCAGCGCAGTCAAAAATCAGGCTGGCGTCAGATTCAGCGACCACATGTGAAAGCAGCCCAAATCAAGAATCGATTTTTTTTGCTTTACATAAAATGAATTAATGTCCCACGGTAGAATCATTCTGGTTAAAACCTGCGCACACACACACACACACCAGGTCACTTTAAACGTGTAAACCTTTTACTCTGCGAGACGAGAAGAGATGTAATCAGGCGCAAAAAAAAAGTCTTACATGTAGTTTTTATGTATTATAAATTAGCTTATCCTGAGTCTCTCGTTTTCTCTTTACTTTCTTTTACTGGAAGCTTTTCCACAGACGACCTTGTTTACAGTAAAACAGTGGAACTATTTCTGGAGGCAGAGAAGATATTAACGCTTCTGATCCTCACAAATGTTGTGGGTAATACTCAGAAAAACCAAAACGCTCTGTATGGTGTAAGTGAAATCAAACTTCGTACATGTCTGTGATGGATGCACAGAAAAACCTCTGACCTGACCTTGAGTTCTTTTGAGACTACCTTAAGATTTATCGCAGCCGTCTTTCCAAAGCGCAACTTTTTCTAAAACCTTATTGTTTCCCCTCACTTGCATCTTTTTCTTCTTCCAGATAATTTTCTGCATTCACAGTTTGAAGAATATTATTATTATTAAGAAAGACATTTATTCATTCAGCTCACACATCTCATTTTACAGTGGAAATGATGAAAGATCAGTTTGGGGAAACCACCTCAGTCTTGGCAGTCATAGCTCAACTTTTTATCTACTTCCTGCACCATCTCTCCCTCCCCCCCTCCAAATCACAGAGCCAAACAATCTGTGGAATTCAGGAAGATGCAGCGTGGCCTTCAGGGTCGTGCGTGTTTTTCATGTTTGTCACTAACATTAAAAAACAAAAAACACGTCCACAAACTGAGACACTTGTTGGAGTCATTGAAATGATTCAGAATGAGTCACAGGCTAAGACGCTGTGAGACCTGTGAGACATCCCCTGCAGCACTGAGGGCAAAGTGAAAGTGAAATCTAATCCATCCACTGGAGCATGTCACTGCTAATAATGAAATTAGTTTTTAGATTGTGTTTTTTGGCACAGTGAAGCGTTTTGATCTTATTTTACGCCACATCTCAGTGGAAACGAGATTTTATATGCAAACATGGGAATTTCCCAGAATAACAAGGATCCACATAAACAGTTAACATTACCTGCAGCACCTAGAATAACAGTCAACCAGTAAGTTAGACCAGTTTCCTGAAGAGCTCTGAGCTGAAAGGTTTTAATCGTATACTTTCCAGTTTGTACGACTTGAATTCAGTTAATGTGTTAGTGACTCACAGGACCGAAGCACAACAAGGCATGCGAGAAATGTCTGCGGTAGTAACGCGCTGCAGGTGTCATATGCTGGCGTAATGTTGCCTTCAGGTGCGATCGGAGTGTAACTATCATGAAGCGGCGCTCACATTTTTTTGAAGGGGTCATCCGCTAATATGCAGGTGTTTACATTTTCGAGGGGGTTTCATTCACATAAAATACTTCTAAATTGTGAATCTGATTCCGTTTCTTGAACTTTCTGCGCTGAAAGGAGACGTCGCTGCAGAAAACGGGACAAGCTGTGCCACCAGAAACTTGGCTTAAGCCCCCAGAGCCCCCCTTTCCTTACGTCTCTGCAAACCTTTTTTTTTCAAATCATTTAAATAATTTTCAGCTAAAGGTTCTTCTAATTTTCTTCTTCGGCACCTACGCTCTCCTACAGGACGTCGTAAACAGAAATAGTCTTCTTCTTTCTTCTATCTGATTTAGTTCTGTTACTGCTCCAACCTTAAGTGTCTCAGGAGAGCGCTGTCATACTTCCTACTACATCTTTCTTTATCTTCCCTTGTTCCCAGAAACAAACTAACAAAATGAACACAGTCTTTATTATTATTATTATTATTATTATTACTACTACATGTATCAGAATCAATTAAGATTTGAGTAAATACAGCTGACTGGTCCAAATCAACAAATCCCTTCATGGCTGTGGACTCGAGAGATCCCGTCTGAATCAAATAAACTGTGGAATCTTCTGGCAAATAAATCAAAGTGTCAACATGGTAAAAGCCATTTTTTGTCAGTACGGTGATCAACAAACACCTCTGTGTCCCAGACGCTCCGTGTGTGTGTCTGTTTAATAATAGCGTTTTTTTCCTTCCTCACTGCTGCTGCTGGACTTTGCAAATGCAAACACACACACGCACACACACACACACAGTACACTCGCTGTGTTGATCTTGCTGTGCAGAAATAGATAACTATTTTTACAGATCCTGCCAAGATTAGTAATGAAGCCGTTTACAGCTCAGCTGAGTGGCAGAAACAGCAGAAACCAAGAGATGCAACTTCCTTATTCCTCTATCTCCGCTTCATTTGTCATCAGCCGTCCATCAGCCTCCATCGTGCTGCAGCGCCGTCTGTAAAAAGTCATCATCTTATGTTCATTTCCATCCCGGAGGCAGCGGGCACACGGAGGCGAGCGCTTCACTTTCACATTACAATACGCACATAATTAACCTTGAGGGAGGAGCTCTTCAAAACACAGCACAGCTCCACCTCCTCCCCCCTTCCCGGAGGCCAGGCCGAAGCCTCTGTGAAAGTACTTAGCATGAAAGAATCCAAAAACAAATATGAATACACAATCACGTCTCTGTGCGCAGGGCTTATTTCAGCGCTTTGCTTTAGATAATCAATGTTATAATTACAGGAGAAAAAGCCAGGATCACAGCAGTGCCACAGATTCTAATCAGAGTTAACGGGAGCTCGATTCCCCCTCCGTCTTTCCCAGCGCTGGCATGGAGATGAGCAGCACCAGGCTGAAAAGCCGAGTCAACGCAGACAATCACACACCTCCATTTATAACGGACAGGCTTTCCAACGGCTGCATGTAAAATACATCACAACACAATTAATTGAGTTGTCTTCTGTCGGCCAGACCAATGCGCAGACATTTTTATTGCCCTCGTCATGACAGGAGCAAATGGATATTAGAGCCATTTGTGTATGTATGAATTACCTCGGTCTGTTTTTAGCTCCACTGCCTTTGATGCTTCTCTCTACTGCTGATGAACATTAAGGCCATTTACACACATCAACTCATGTTTAGTGTGCTGCACCAGAGAAACACAACCATTGTGAGGTTATGCAAATCTGGAGGTTACTGCAGGGGAGGGGGGGAGCTCCATCTCACCAACTACCCTGTTTTACATGATGTTTGCATGTTTACTATGCTGCTCGCTTTTAATAGAAGGCAGACTGGAACAGGCCAATATGGCTGAAATCATTATAGTGTATTAGTGACGTTACTACGCATCCACCAAGCGCTGAACAGGTGCAGCCCAGCGCAGCCATAACATCTGTATTCACGGCCGTCACCATGTCTCAGTTCGGTGACTTTGCTGGAAATTAATAGATCCGATTATGTGCTTGTTCCTAACATTTTTTACCCAGGGGAGGCCACCGTCCCCTCGGCCACCCACCCCTGGTATTAATACCTGCTTCAGTTTGGAGACATGCTCAGACTGCAGGGTTAGTAGCTGGATGTGTCCACCATACCCATCATCATCCAGGTATCATTTAGTCTGGCAATAAAACAAACACTAGCAGGAGACTGTAAATGAATCCACTCTGCTCCACCCAACTCTACTGCTGCCTGCCACGCTCAGGACATCAAACTGTTCCTACAATAAATGAGAACCTACTAATCCAGTGTGAGTAGTTAGGACGGCAAAGCCTAATCAGAACTTTTGCTACAGCACCATCTCTCCACGCTCCATTTACTTCACCTGGAACAAGCGATGTGACGATATCTTGACCTTTAGGAAATTGTTTATTGACCAAATGATTCACCTAATTACGTTAAATTGCAATAAACGACCATGACCTGCACACACACGCTGCAGAGCTGCTGTAAAAGTTCAAACCTGAATCTGTTAAGCACCTACTGCTGGACTGATGAACCACGATCCACCGCCTTTCATCCCAGCTGAAGCGGCCTCTCGTATTTGTCTAAAAACACGCAGCACAGCTCAAACGGAGCAGAAGACATGTCTGCCTCAGAGCAGCATCTCCAGCAGGCCCCGGCAGGAAGCAGCATAGCGAATTCATTATGCAAATGATCTCTGCTGGGATCTGTTTAGCGAGCAGCTACCTTACCGCACGATCAAACTTGAGATTTAGGATTAAAAAGCTTTTTTGTGTGAATGATAAAAATGTGTCCTGCACACATACAGCGCGCGCGCACACACACACACACACACACACACACACACACACACACACACACGAGTTACTGAGTAAATTCCTCACTGTTAACATCTAAAATGAAAATACCACAAACAAGTCCAGCAGGTTTAGTCAGATTCTTATTGTAATTTCTTCATGTGAAAGCCTTATAATCTTCCAAATAAACATATTAATCAAATATAGGCTGTAACTCAAAGTTCACCCTGTTGCTCCGTCTTCCAAATGGCTTCATAGTTTCGAAAAATAAAGAAATTATGCAACAGAAGTGCTTGCAGCGCTGCAGACTCACACGCTGTTCTTGCAAACAGAGACAGAGTGATTAATTTTGGCGCTGATTTGATGAGCACAAAAGCTTTGCAGCGCATCGGTTAGCAGCATCTGAAGTGGAGGAGCCGAGAGAGTTATTACTTATTACTCATGTTGTGGGGATATTGTGCGTTTATATGGTCACAGTGTTTGGATTCTGTGAATGTTCGTTAGTTGAGCACATTCTCCCAGACTGCGACTGTTTTCAGTTATATAGAATCTCGAGAAATAACACCTGCATGGAAATCCTGGAAACCAGGCCTGTTGCTCATTGTGAAACTTTCAAGGTCTCAGGGTGGAAACATGTATTTCTCCATGTATAAATATTTCTTAAAGCTCGGTTTGATTCAAAGGTTAATAGAAGTCATCTGAACTGATTCTTTGGATTTTGTAGAGGTTCCTCCACATGCCACCACAATAGCCCTGAACAGCCCCTGGACGTGTGGAGTCTGGTATCTGCAGCGTATCTTTGAAGGATCACACTTGTTTTTGCAGCACATCCCACAGATGCAGTAGATCTGGGGAGTTTGGAGTATGATCGACAAACATACTGAACAGGTTTTATTTTGCAGTGGCAATGAGCTTCATCCTGATGGAGCATGATGCCTCCGCCAGCAGGGTCAAAGTACCATCGTGGTATTCCTGCAGAACATGGTCCGGAGCGTCTCACTTTTACAGACGTGTGCTGTCATCTATTCCCAGGAAGTCAGATGATATTCCAGCAGGACAATAACAGGCCTCATTCTGCACGTGCTACACCAGCGTGGGCCTTATGGACACAGAGTGCATGTGCTCAACTATCCTGCCTCGAGCCCCGATCTGTCTCCTATTGAGAATATATGGAGCATCGTGACTTATTGAGCAGCTGGAGTGTCGTGTCCGGCACAAATAGAAAACAGTTAGTAGTCCTCTGCTCCCAAATGATTAAAGTGTGACTGAAAGGAAAGGTGATGTGACTCCCTGGTAAACGTGCCTCCTTCTTCTTCTTCTGAAATTTCTTGCGTTAAAAAAAGCAAATTAGCAAATGACTGATTTAAATTTTCGTTGCATTTTAAACTCAGCTCTAAGTATTGATCTATAATAATGTTTGTGTAGTTTATTTGTTCAAACGTCACTGACTATTTCTACAGAACATTAGTGGTGAACCTTATTTCCCCAAATGTGCTCGGCCAGTTTGGCGACGCTCCAAACGCAGCTTTTATCTGCTGCCGACGCATTTTACACCGAGCAGTTGTTCAGCGTCTGACCTCGACCCACTGGCTGACGACCTTCTCTTTTTAGAACAGGACCCAGCTCCTTGGCTGCACACGAGAAGAGGCCTGTTTATCACAGCGCCACATTTCTGACTGAGCTGCTGCGTTTTGCACTGGTTATCATACGAGCACAGCTTGTTCTTAAAGCAGGCACAAACAGCAGCGCGTGTGTGTGCGTGCGTGTGCGTGTTTGTTATCGCTCAGCTAAGACACTCGACTAGAAACATGCAAGAAGAGGCAAGGCGTGACAACTGAGCTGTGAGGTCACTTCCTGTAAAGAGGTGAAAAGAGGAAGAGGAGGAGGAGGAGGAGGAAGCACACCGCACTGTACATGCAGCTCTGCGGCCTAACACTGACACAGCAATGATTCCATGTTAGCCACTAAAGAGCCAGACAGGCGAGTTAGTCACAGGCACTGTTAGAGCTGCTTACCTTTTCTTAGGTAAATGTTATCTGAGAAACGAAACACAAACAAAAAGGAAACAAATAAAACAGGTGTAAGCACTTAAAAAAATACACCGTCTCTCTTTACTCTGCTCTCACATTCCAGCTGACTAAGCACCACACACACACACACACACACACACACACACACACTGTACACTCACAGAAATGTGCATAGGATGATGCAAAGCCTTGAAAGAAGCAACAAAGTGCTATTTTTGTTCACATTCACAAGTTGACAGTATCTTGCAGAAGCTTCTTTGGGGAATATTGAACTGCTCTTATTACACGATCTACACTTTGGTTTGCGTCATTAAACACGCAGCGATATCAGCCGCCTGTCAGTGAAACGGAGTTGACGTACTAGGCTTCTGGAAGAGACCGTTCATATTAGTGGTCAGTGAAAGCAGCATTTTCAGGTGAGACATACAATATCTCTAAAAACACGTTTATTCAGGGGCTGTTAACGTAACACAACCTCCTTCCTTTACCATACACCTTCTTAGAGTAGTCATCTGTGAAATAATTTGCTGTGCAAAGGATGAGACGTTAAAAACAGACACAAAGCGCAGCCTGATCACCGTGTGCTGAATCACTGTCCTTAGTCTAACTGCTCTTTAAACGTCAGCCTCTGACTGAGGAAACGTCTCAGAAAGGAGAGCGTTTGTTTCTAACGCCACAGAAGGAGCTTCTCCCAGGCGATGGAGGCTTCAGGGTCTATTCTGGGACGAATGGGTAGAGACTGACAGCCTGCTGTCACTCGCTCTGCAAATAGAGTGGGGTGCAGAGTTATTTTCTCAAAAAAAAACATCAAGTGTGTCGAACGCAGGAGAAGCGAGGTGCTCAGCAACACAAAAGCAGCGAGCAAAACACTGCGCTCTCCACAAAACGCCGCCCCAGGCTTCTTAGAGCCCCTCTGTCAGACCTGCACCTCGATTAGAAGCTGAACATCTTTGGCTTGTTTGCCAAAATGAGCCATATGAATGCGTTAACGTCGACAGATGGATTGATGATAAAAATAATCTGCAGTCCTTCTTCAGTCGTGTTGTGATCGGTGACTTAAAAGTCACCAAAGTGACGCTTGTCCACTGGGGTACTGAAAAGAAATGGCTTCCCTGCTTGATAGATGAGACGCTGAGACGTGAATAAAACAGCTTGTTCACACGGACACTCGGGAACTACCTCGAATAAAGGGGCAAAAAGACGCATGCTGACTGAAGAGGACATATGAGGCTGGTGTGAGGGCAAGGACACTCGAATCAGGTGCAAACACATCCAGGTCATCTCCACAACAACAGAGGCGCGCGCCATCCATCAGCGAGGAAGTGTCGGGTAAAATAAATGGCCTGAGCGAGGCACAGGAGGGTGAGTCATCTGTTCGGGAGCGAGAGCAGGTGGAAACGTCCCTGCTGAACGTTGCGACATTGAGACAGGGACGGCAGGGAGGACGGCTCCCGGAGGAGTGAGGGATGACGCCTCACTTTGGAAGGGTTAAGGTGAGAAGTCGAGGGTGCTCCTAACCCGCTTAACCCTGTGAGGGTGTGACGTGTCAGGCAGGAAAACGGCAGTTGAGGCGTCTTTACAATCAAAGCACTTGAAGGAAAACCTGTCCTTCCGCTCGGTTTATTTAAAGCTTTCTCAGCTAAAGATGGGAGGTGTTGCGTGAATGCATGTGTGCGTTAAGGTCACGCTGGTCCGTAAATGTCAGTGAATCAACTAGTATCCAACCGTTTACCTCTAAATAATCAGAGAATGTTCCTTTTCATGCCAAATATTTGGATTTCTCTCAGATCGGGAAGAAAAAGCTTTTCAAAGAATGAATATTTAATGAGTTTTATATTTTAAAGAAGAACTTTCTGAGCGCTGAATGTTGGGAGGAATTATTTCCGTTTCCATTCTGCTGTGCTTACAGTAAACAGGTTCCTGTTGTAACAGACACTGCTCAGAAAATCATCTGCTTACAGAAACTGAAGAGAAAATGGGGAAGAAGTGTAAATCGAGTGGCTAATTTTATGACAACATCTCTGTCATCAATACGAGAACAATGTTTACATAGAGCCTTTGAACTAACGCTGTATTTTTACAGCGTCCTTATAAAAGGGCAAATTCACAAGAGACGTTCTGACGGTCCGAGCTGTTGATTGGTCTGTCTGGCTTTTACCATGTGACCACGGGACCCGGACACTGGCTCCAGGTCTTTAAAAGGACGCATCATGATTTGGGCACAAACACCAGAACAACAGTGGCTGTTATAGTTATCTAAGAGATGTCGTGCGACAGCGCGATGGCGGATTTAGCCGAGCGTTTCTTCTTACCTTCAGGGGGCATGAGCGTCTTCTTGTTCTGGGCACACCAGCCCACCGGGTGCAGCTCCGCTGTCATGACGTCGCACCAGAAGTCGGCCTTGCGGTCCTCACCGTAGCCGCTGAAGCGCAGCAGCAGCAGCTGGCCGCATGTGGTGATGATGGTGGCCACCCAGTACGTGTCGGGACTGTTCTTATTGGCCACCTCCAGCTTCATACCTGGCTGGAAGCTGCTCTGCAAGCTGATCTCCACCTGGCAGCGACAGAGGTGCAGCAGCATTGTTAGTCTGGCGTTTTGTTTCCTGTCTGTAAGATCATGATAATGTAGGAAAATAGTCTGGGGTAGAAAATTACATAAAACAACATTGACCTTCACCAACATATGCTGATAAAAGGTCGAGACACTGCGTTACTGAATGTCTTCTGGACGAGGAGGAAATAAGGTCACATTGAGCTTTAGCGTTTAAATAATGAAGGAAAGATGATATTTACAAATGGAGACATGGAGATTTAAAGACGTGAAGATCACGTTTTACTTCAGCTCCAAAAGGAAACTGACTTACGCTCTGCGGGGTCCTTAAACGCCACACAAATACTGAGTGAAGAGTAGTAGAGAGGTAGAGGAGGGATGACTCCAGGTTAGGGTCACACACTGGGTGAATATTCATCTGTTTAGTTTGGACTGCATTTCATTTCAGGTATTTTATCCACCAAATAAATTAATTACTTGAAACAATATTCAATTAATTAAATACAAACACCCATAATTATAGTCTAATATTTCATTGTTGGCGCGCAGGAATTTAAGTAACTGTGGGAACTGTGCGAACCAAAGACAGAATTCATTTTAAAAAGCATTAAACCAGTCCAGCGCAATCAACACTGAGTAAAGCACAATATAACGCGTTTCCACCGTAGCCACAGGCTGCCATACAATCCTTGAGCACGCTACAAGCCCCACAGGATGTTCACAGTTAACACTCACACAAACGCACACACTCACAAGTGAAGGGAAAGAGCCAACATCTTAGAAATAAACACAATACAAATGGCCCCGCGACTTCCTGCTACAACAATGCGAACGTGCTGCATCACTCTGTTTGGCTTATGTAAGAGAGCTACGGGCAGCCTCAGCAGCAAACACCGACTCTGTGTGTGTGTGTGTGTGTGTGTGTGTGTGTGTGTGTGTGTGTGTGTGTGTGTGTGTGTGTGTGTGTGTGGACCCAAGAGAAATCACTGTTTCAATTTGTCCAGGCAGAGAGAGAGCGAGAGCGAGAGAGGAGGACTCCACTTCACTGAATCACATTTTACTGGGGAATTCATGGTCCGTTTCCCAGTGACTACATCCACTTACCAACAAGACAACTCAACTTCCCCCGGAGACCGCAGCCACTCAAACCACAACAGCTCGTACAAACTACATATTCTAATCTCGCCCCTATTATATCCATCACCAGGAGTGATGTAAGAGGCTGAAACTCCATCACACTCCTCCAGATCCTAAACGGCGAGCAGGCACGTCTCCACCTTCGCCGGCCGGGTGCAGCGAGCATCATCGAGGCGGACAGCTGCCCCGTCGCTCCGACACAGACTCCGCTAAGGTGGATCAACACTTCGCATCCAGGATCAACTGCATTCCCCCATCTGGCCCCGTCCTGTGATGTAACATGCTAGTGGGGGCAAAGCCCTGTAAACGTTTGGTAACAGGCTTTGGGATTGTGAGCACAGTTAAGTCAGGCGGAAGCTTGAAACCAACTATAAAAAAAAAGCAACTAAAAGCAGAAGTGCAGTGAAAAACACACAATTCTGTGCAAAAACATACGAAGCTGCAGAACGTCTGAAAGTGAACCAACGCTTCGTGACGTCCCTCAGTTCGTCTGTTCTAAGAAACTGATTTCTTTATTTCATCGTTCGTCCCGCTGCCTTCACTTCCTCCTGGAGCTGTGACACACAGAAAGACACTGAACAGCATCCTTTACTTAATCCCCACCGGGACGTGTTTTGGGAACAGGCAGCTAAGTTTTAGGCACCAACGGCCCGTTTTCTGCCCATCGATATCCTCCATTGTTCCTGGTTGTGTCAACAGTTTCACACCAGTTTCATGCAGCGTCGCTATGACAACCAGCTACACTGAGGGGGTACTATTTGCAGCAGAAAACAAAGTACCCGTTTGTAGAGTAGAGCCGAGTCAGTACCATGCCGGAACAAAAGTACTGAAAGTCTGAAAATGTGTTTCTGCCTTTTAAAACCGTCAAAACAGTTCGACAGACACGGACGTGTGTTCGGTGTCAGTGAGTGAGTTCTGCGCGACCATCACATAGTGAATCCAACATTTGCCCTTACACGTGCGAACAGGAGAGTGCTTCTCCTGAAACCATCCCACATCCTGTATTTCCAGCTGTATAGATCCACGTTGTACTTTTCATCTTTCTTTTGTTTCAAAGCACAAAACTAAATACACAACCTTTCTACTGGGGCTTAAATTCACGTCTGACCAGTATTAAAACTAAAGCAAGCTCAGCTTTGCTTTGGGAAGTAATCACTATTCAGGTCATCACTCTTTTTATTAGCTCATCATAAGCATGAAGAAAAAAAACATTAACTGCATCAGAATCTTTTTGGGTGGAAAACCCCTTGATTCAGTTTCCTTGCACCCACACAGTGTAACACACAGCAATTATCAGCCAACAAAACAGAAAATTCTGATGAAACTAATGTAAATGTGGATTTTCTTTCGCTCCCGTAGATGTGTGATATCCCTCCAAAGCAGCAGGGGAGGTTGAGCCCCGTTGGCTGCGGCTTCACGCGGCTCTGCTGACCTGAACGGTGATTGAGGGTCTAAACTAACCCAGCGTGCTGCGCTTAGGTTCTCTCTGGTAACAGATACAAGTTTCAGTCCAGTGAATGAGAGCCCAGAGCACAGCTGAAACGCAGTCACCTCTTCACTCCTCGTTCGGGTGCGAGTGGTTACTTTTCAATGCAATGAGTCAGTCTTCTAGAGATATAAACTGCACATATTTGTTTAGCGCATGAAGAGTTTGGCATCTTAGTTTGTTCAAAGGAAAACTCTTTCAGTTCACTGTTTCAGTAGCTCAGTAAAGGTTAGAAAAATAAAACTGTCCATATATGACTTTGCACCTAGACTTCAGAGGGCTGCTAAAATTAAAATATGTGCTGTTCTGGCACTAAATCATTTGAAAAGCTAAACTATGAGCCAGCAGGATTTGCGTTTGTATGCATTGCACTGCTTTCTTTTGTGCCTCAGTAATTACCCACGATTGTGTTTTCACAAACCGGCACAGGTTGTCTAACGACACTGGCGTCATAGGGAAACAAAGCCAATGAGAGCGCTGTGTTGAACGGCATTAATGCCGGGATGACGAGGCCCGGCTCTCCCCAGCATGTCATTAAAGTTTTTTTGTGTATGGTACTTATGTATGAGGCTGTATTTAAAGGATCACAAAGTAGATGAGACTGAAGCGCGAGGTGACGATCACACGCAGTTACTCACATGTTTGAAAGTAGTATGAGGGGCGGCGCTAGCTCCCGTCTCCTCCATGTACTCCTCCCAGTTAAAGTCTGCCTCCTCCTCCTCCATGGAGTCTGCATCTACGTGAACAAAAGCGATTAAACAAGGCGTCTCAGCGGGAGACTGAAGATGCATCTCGCTGAAGGGTTAGGCAACAGTCCGTGACCGCACGCCGCGCCGACGTCACAGGAAGTTATCGGGAGTGTGTGATTGTGTACACAGCGTGTTACAAATCATCTTTCATAAGCGACTAACTCAAACTTTAACCTCGAACCCGTCTGGAGGCGTGTCAGAGCCAACATGCCCTCACTCCAATAATGCAGCTAAGACAACAACTTCTCCTGCCTCTGAATCAAGAAACTATGTCTTTGACATTTAAAGTAATCCAGCAATTGTTTGTACATCTGCAAAATGTTTTTGTTGCATTGCGTATTTCATCCAGTATAGAAACTGTTGCTTTCAGAGGAGATTCACAAAACCAAATGTTGTCCTTCCAGTGTTCCAGCTTTATCTGCACTACAGAGATTCTGTGTCTGACGTACTGATAAAACGGCTTCATGAGACCAACCTGGCCACATTTCCAAAATAAACGTAAAGCTATGGGGCCTCACCTGTGTTCAGCTCCTCCTCCTTCCCATTGGTCGAACCGTACGTCTTGGCTGTGGTGAGAGCCAGCGGCTGCTCCTGAGAGCGAGACTGCATCATCCACTTCCTGGCGAGTGTTAACTTTAGACCTGAAGTGTTCTCGTTTTCCTCACTGCATGTCTCCCGTTCCTCAGTGATGCTGCAGGAGAAAAGACAAATTACAGTGCTACTCTACCAAATAATGTTTCCACAGTCTACTATTCAAACGCAGGAAAATCACCTACATTTACACAACACTGGTTGAAACAGTTTTTAGTTTCATCAAGTTGAACTTCATCAACACAAGATCTAAGGAGACGACTTCCAGGAAGAACTCCAGACGTTGGGCTCCGACGCAAAAAGCAGCTGAAGGGAAGGGAATCGTAACTTTCAGTTTTCAGCATCATTAAAGGCTGAGTGAACAGCCTGTTATTCTCTAAACTGCAGACCAGCACGAGCCTCTCCCGCCTGTGTTTGGTAATATCTAGGTGTGCATACTTTCCGCCACCCACTGTTTGCATACCACAGTAAAACTCCATCAGATAACCGGTGTGAAACGTAGAAAAACTGGAGTGACATGAACGACACTGGAGGTAGTAAAAGTAATTAGTGTCACTGTTTAATGCTGAACATTAAGAGGACGCGTGATAAGAAGTTAAGTATTCGTTGGCTACACATGTAATCATGCAGTAATTTAAACACATGAGTTTAACTAATGAGGCCAGAAGTTGAGCAGATTAATGTGTTCTCCTGCTAATATTCCTGACTGGGTTACAATCAATTACAAATGTATGTTTTAATGCTTTCTGCGCCTACGAATCATTTCACAACCCCTTCTGTTTGTCCTGGAACGAAGGACGTCCCGCTAAGACTGGAATCGAACCAGGGACACCTGGCACATAATGATTCTTTTCTTTGGTGATTAGTTATGTGATTAGTTCTTTGGTCTACAGAAAACATCCCAAAGGAGAAGCTGCAACCAAAGAAAGTTTACTTTAAAAAAAAGGAGCTTTTACAGTGAATCAATCATAAAATCGCTGCTGGACAATGTTCTGTTCTTTTATGACTTGTATCAGCTCTAGTGAGCTCACGGTTATGGGTCTGAAGCACCAAGCCGACAGACGTCCGAGCGTTTCTGCGTATCTCGTTAAAGTTAAAAAGCTCAGACAGGAAGTTAGAGGTGTCCTGAGCTCAGCAGCACATTTTTCCCTCCGAGTTTAAACCATATCAGCCTAACGATGGCTCTCTGAGCTCGGTACCGACAGCTAACAAGAACAAAATCTAAATGCAAGGAAGACGTTTCTCTTTGTCTTCTTACTTGTAACTCAACAAATGAAGGAATAACACCGCACGCCTCAGCTTCCACCTAACCCATAATGACATCTGTGTCTGTGATAAATGAATATATCAGCAAGCAGAAACACAATTAAAGACAGTTTCTAATTTGACCTCCTCGGGTACGACTGAGTTGAATAATCAAATACAACAATATGTGAAAATCAGCTTCACAACAAGAGGCCTTGTTTGTCACTTGTCTGGCGGTCGCCCTTGTCATGCAGTCCCATCACCAGTGACTCACTCGCTGACTTCCACCCACATTCGTCAACCTGGTAATTAACACCGAGGCACGCTGCTGCCACAAAGCGCTCCTCAATCAAGCCAGCATCAGGCTGCCTCTGTCAAATTTCAAAATCAAAAGCCTGAAACATGCAGACAATAAGTGAGAATCCAACAAGGAGGAGATCTGTATCCAAAAATAATTAAAGCACACAGAAACTTCTCCCGCTGCTGTTTGAACCGAGTGTATTTACAGAACTGTGAGGCCACAAAGACTGCACAACCATCCCTCTGTGAGTGTGTGCCACCCCCCACTCACTCACACACACACACACACACACACGTCCTAAAGTGGCTCCAGCATACATCCATTGCGTAAACAAGCTGAGCTAATTTGACTCACATGACCAGTGCTTCTTGCCTAAGTGCCCTACAATCTTCAGCTGTGTTGACACATCGCTGCAGTCAGAGTTCAGGCCTCTCCAGCGCTCATTAGAACTCATCCACGTCCACTGGCGGTGCGACGAGTCGTTCACAGGGATGGGTCGTCCAGCGCTTCACTAGAGCTCTTTAAAAGGCTGCACTGAGCTCAGATTAATGATCGTTTGCAGGTTCCAGCTTCTCAATTGTGGCAATATGCAACGCGTTTTAAATGAGATGATGTCTTCAGGCTTCTTCGGCTGTTAATCACATTAAATAAGCATTTTAAGACGTTTACCTGAGCTCGAGGGGCAGTTGTTACCTTTTTCTGTTATTTTATTTACTAACTGATCGATAAATTTAGCAAAATAAAAATCAGTTTGTACATTAATAATAAAAACAAGTCACTATGAGCCAAATGGAAAGATGAAGGATGAATTCTCCTCATGGATACTCAGACATTTTGGTTTTGTTTTGACTGCGCTGCTCTAGATTTGAACTTAAACAGTGGCTCTGAGGCTTTCATCAACCACATTAGATGAAGCTGCAGCCCTGTCATTGTCCTCCTGTGCTGTCCAGAAAACATATGAGGCGACATGTGTGAAAACACAAACGTGAAAAAGTTCTTTTCGGGTCCAGTGTGCTGGAGTTCGAAGCCCAACAACAGGAAATGTGTCACCATCTGAATGTCTATGAACTGCGTTGCTCATTTCACTAAAATACACCCGGACATTTTTCTTGTCTTGGCAAAGTTTCGGATGTTCTCTGGAGTTTTTAAAAGGTCAAATGTTTTAACCACTTGTTTTAAATAACTCCCCTGGCGTTGCCTTAAAAGAACATTCACATTGTGTTTGGGGAATTTAAAGTAAATTCCTGTGTTTGGATGCGAGTTTGTAAAAGTGGTCAAAAGCAGGTTTGAAGAGGTTGAAACTTCTCTTAAAACACTAAACGAGTCATCAACTTTAACCATCTTCTCTTCTTTATTAGCTTTAGCTGTAGGATCTCGGTGAGTTTGTCTTTGGTTAAATAAGTACAGACTGTGCCTCAGGGAGGGAAAAACATCCACAGGCTTTTTGGTCACAATGCGATGGTCAGTGTCAACTATTTGACTCAGTCTTTGTCCCTGAAACAAGCTTTTTTTCCCCCTGGAGTTTTGTTTGGGCTTGATGAAGCTTACTGGCCTGCAGCATGTCCGCAGAACAAGCCCAGATTGTGGCACTGGGGGATTAAACCAGTACGGGAGAGTTAATCTCAGACGCAGCACATTTGTGCCTCTGTGGCCTTAGATTGAGATTTTTTTTTATCGATTAGCTCCTGATGGGGAACTGGCCATCCACGTGTTGTCCTCCTGCCTTTCCCTAAACCCATCCATGCCAAAGATTTAATGGGGGATTTAGGAGATTAACTACCACTGCATGGGCTTGGGTTTTATTGCATTACTTCCTATTAGGTTCTCCTCTTTTAGACCCATCCAGAGTTGTTCCCTCCTGGCAAACAGAGGCCGACACAACAATTTGGCCTCTGTTTCCTCCTCTAGATTCCTACAGTTTAGAACATAGCTGTGTACACAATACAGCTAGTGTGTTTTATGCCCAATTAAAAAAGCCTGTGATGCTCACTGAGATCCACCAAGTAAACATGATGAAGTGTAGACAGCAACTGACCCTGATTGGCCCCCAAAAAAAACCCAACAGAAAAACAGTGCAGCAGCCAAAGGGGAGGGGGGAGTTTTCTTATTTCAACATCAATGACTGGAAACAGCTTCCTACAGCACACACACACACACACACACACACACACACAGCCTACAGCTTTGAGGCTTTTTTGTCTTCTAAAAATGGGAGAGGTCAGGTCTGATATTTTCCTACGTCCTCCCCTTATTCAAATACAGGCTGGGAGTTAGTTTGCCAACAGCTCGGCAAAAGCCAAGATATGATCGATATTTCCTGAGAAGTGGCAGCTTCTTTTTCTCTCCCTTCTCTCTTAACGTGTGATTGTCTTTCTGAAGAAACATTAACAGACAATTACCATACAATGCCTCATCACAAACAGCTGAATGATGACAACGAGAGGCGAGTCTCAGGAAAGAACAACAGTCATTAGAGTTAAACGGATCTTTCCCAGCAGAACAGTCAATAGATTTTATTTTAACGTGTCCTTTATCTAAGACTGCACTCACACTCCTCCACCTCACAGCTCCGTGGAAATGATATCCTAGGAGCAACAAGAAGTCTGGAAGCATCATTTATTCATCCTGAGCACGAACGTCGGCTCCGCAACGTGCACTCTTTATTGTTTCTCCTCATCGTGGTGACGAATTTAATCTGGAGGAGGAATCCTTGGAAATAATGCGAAGCTGTTAACCCCGGATTTGCAGACCGACAGCAAAAAGAGAAATAATTAAAGGGATACGCGCAGTGTAACCCAATTACTCGCATAATCTTTGCCAATGTGCCCAAAGAGAAACAAAACGCTTGGAGAAAACATATCGCCCGACTGGACGAGCAACATATTAGTCTGACATGACATGCGAGTGGCGGCTTTATTTGGGGGAAATTACCTTAATCTCATATGCCTCGTGTAATCTAGGAGCAGACACATCGAAAGAGCTTCAGTATTTTTGGTAAAAGTGAAAGAGGAAACGTTGGTGCACATAAGGAAGATGAGGCTGTGAGGGGTGTAGCCGACCAGCAGCCTGGCTGCCACTCCGGTCGTGTACTTTGCACACTCAAAACTGCAGCGGAAAAAAACTCCCACGGAGTTGCCAAATGCACACTTTGAATTTAATTGATTAAACCTTGTTTAGGTGCATCAAAAGAAACCGAACCGGTCGCGTTATCTGCCATCATTTTATTTTTTCCTCGTTCAAAGATTTCAAGGCGCAGTTTTCTCCCACGAACACCATAACCCGCCATGTTGAAAGTGGTTTGACATTTTGGCAGTGTCCGGTATTTTCCGATGGCTTTTACGCACCTATGGTTGACTGGAAAAAAAATCCACATGACTCATCTCCAGGCGACTGTCGGCAATGTGTCGTTTCTGACATGAATCTACAAAAACAACTTCGCGTCGCGGGCGTTAAAACGCGTTAAAGCGACGCTTCGGCCGCGACTCTGCGTTTTCCGTGCAGAATATTAAAATTCGCCTCATTTCTAAAAAAAAATGAGATTACATGACATGAGCGAACACAGAGAGAACCCAGCGAAATAAACGGTTTTTACCGTGAGTGCCGGGAGACAGCGTCCTCTCCGCCGGGGAAAGCTGTTAATTACAGCGCGTGAGAGACACTTTGAACAACTTGGGCTCGTGAACGAAACGCTCGCGACTATTTTCTCGTTTCTACAGAAACCGCCTCGGGAGCACTTCGGGATTTTTAAAGCGGAGGAGGAGGAAAAATAACTCTCCTTGTGTTTCTTGCGTCGACAAAAAACGAAAATACCGAAACGCAGCCGCCGCGGGGAAGCCTTTCAGGACCACCGGAGCCGTCACCTGTCTTACCTGTCCAAGTTTTTTGTCGCCTCTCCTTCTCGAGACCCCGTCGTTTTTTTTCTCCCCTCCTCGTTCGCGAGCTCGAGCAAAGCAACGCGAGCGACGTCTTTCAGCTGCTGCTGCCCCCGTTCCAATATGGCATATCCCGTCTGCGCATGTCCAGAAACACACACAGATATTTTCAAGCCAACTCCTTCATTGACCTTTTAGTGCAGTGACAAAATAGATATATTTCAGCTGGACTGCAAATAAGGGACCGAAGTTCGGTTGACGCCCAAAACGGGAAAAACTGTTAACACATCTCACATGTCGTCATTTAGTTTGTCCTCACGTGAGAGAATATTATGATGTGATGACATTAAGTCATAAATATCTACATCAGTATACATCAATTTATTATCGTTGCTTGAAAAAAAGTATTTTATTTTAGCGCTTTCAAGCAATTAATTTACCAAACAACCAACACAAAGTATTTCTTCTCTGAGCGGGTTTTATTATCAGCAGTACGATAAT
Organism: Microctenopoma steveboyesi; assembly: GCA_032359275.1. NCBI lineage: Eukaryota > Metazoa > Chordata > Actinopteri > Anabantiformes > Anabantidae > Microctenopoma > Microctenopoma steveboyesi. The sequence continues at coordinate 11,147,008 of JAUMHF010000015.1, read as the reverse complement.
AATAATAACAATAATAAAACAACAATAAAATATGAATTGTTGCACCACTTGTGCCTTGTCGCCTGGGAAATATATCATTTAGTATTTTTATGATTTGCACTTTACATAATTTGTACGTTTTTTCCCCATGTTCTTCAAACTGTTCTTCTCTGATATCATAATATTAAGCATCCTACATTTTTTGTTGTGTTAACAAACCTGGACTATCTCTTAATGCAAGACAAACACTATCCTCTAGTGGCAGGAGCTTGGTGCACAACTTCTGATAAGAAGTCATACCACAGTTCAAAGTTTGCCATTGTTTACATAAATACATCGAAACTGACAGATCATATCAGCAGCAGTCAGTAAGAGTCATTCCCGGTATGATGCAGTATTTGGTCAAAGTTTTACTGCACTTAACAGAAGCGTGCGTCGAGCTACAAAATCGGCGCACGCTTTCATGACAAATAGCAGCACTTAAAACACTGGGTTTTATTTTGAAATTTCCCAACATTAATTGTTAACTGCGTTGTATTTCTAGAGTGATTCATAGAGAGGAAAATGGAAGCACGGTGAGGACAGGAGAAGGCGCGGCTGTCGGTGTGATGCCGCTGGAGGAACAGATGGCTGAAGCGTGCGCCGCGCTCCAGTAATCTGCCAGAGAAGAAGCTTTTCCCAAGCGCGCTGGAGGAAGGATTATCCGCACGCACACGCACTTATGCGACTTGTGCACACAGACATTTCTTTTGCTCCTGGGGTCTAAAGGTGCAGTTGACTCCAACTGTTGGTTACTGACACAACTTGTTTCCGTTGTCCTTCGTCTTCATCTCCAGGAGAGTCGTTAATTCAGTGATGTTAATGGGAATAAATGCAGCTTTTCGCCAGTGGCGTGGACTGAATGTGGTTGCGTTGACATGATAATTCGTTAATCAGATTTACCGGTAGCAATTTGAGTTGTTAGTGTCGTTTAAGGGGAAACATCGGAATAAACATTTAGTCACTGACACTGTGTTCAACCCACGTCTCTGTGGTTTGTGTAAATGTTGTGTGTTATATGTTCCTCACTACAGTATGTTGAATTATCTATTTCAAAGCTTGATTTGAAATTTCCCAAAAGGAAAATGCCTATATATTAAACATCTGGTCCTTATTTTTAAATCAGATCCTTTGGAAAGGTTGAAAGTATCTCAAACTGATTTGCGAACTTCATATTTACAACAGTAGAACAATGTCTTTGATCTACGTGCTAGGTCCTCTTTTTCAGTATATTTACTAACCTTTGACCAGAAAAAACAAGCCCTTGACTTAAAATTCTCATTTATTTTTTATCTTTCACGTGAGGTACAGATTCACCTCGTGGGATCTCGTGCGCGCGACCGAGGCCACACAGTCAAACGAAGAGGCTCCGGCGCGGTGACGCGCACATTCAAGAAATTCTGCACCGAGTCGCGCAGAGCAGCGTCAAACTAAATGAAGCGCAGCCGGAAGTCGGGGACTTGCCACTTCAAAATAAAGAGGAACTAAGCAGGTGACTCCATTTAATCAAATTTTAGGCGATTTAATTGACTGATTATCATCTACAGTTGTCCCTGAAAAAAACATTTTCATTGATTTAAATGTATTTTCTATTATGGTTATGTTAATATTAAATGTGGTGCAAGATAAAGATTTTACCCCTAGCCCCCATAATAGATAATTCTGTTTATAGTGTGATTTGCAGGTTATTTAAAAAAAGTGGAAAAACACCTGGCACAATAATGCGTTTTATATACAGAAAGGACTTATATTTTATACAAATAAACTTCAATATAAGTTTCTTTAATTCGACATAAAATAGCTAATTTGAGAAAACAACATACTTTAAAAAAGACTGCATGAACAGCTTGCAGCTTTTTTCTTCTAAGAAAATAGCTACCCTAAATAATTTATATTTTGGGTAACTTGTGGTTGATTTGTTTGAACCTTCATTTTGTTTATTATACATTACGTCTTTTCATATTATTATGCTCCTTTTCTCAATTATTCTTATTTATTATCCATTGAATTAAATTCAAATAAATGCCACAGACTCCTGGGGAGCCCTAACATACATTTAGGCAAACAAGCAAGAAAACATTTATGTAATATAATTATGTAAATACTGTGTAGTACTGTGAAAAAGGGGATTTTTTTGATAGTTGTAACAATTTGTTCTAAGGCGATCAGCCAACGCTTTAATTTGAAAGGCACTTACCGGAAGCGGGGCTTTTTGTTCCGGGCACTTGACTGTGTCTTCGTGTCAGAAACATGGACGCGAGTCACCGATTAACGCTTTTGTTTTCTTTAGCATCGTGAGATGTAGCACCAGCCTCCGGCGACACTAAAGGAAAAGTTAATTTCGACTCGATCCCGGACACGTGAAATCCGTCCGTTTGTTTTTACCGAGTCAATAAAGTCCTTCTTAGCTTCACTAAGGAAGTGGCGCTTTTGTTTTCATCTCGTCAACATGGACATGTACGGCTACAGCGGCATCTTCTTGGTGAAAAGATTCTTGGACGGTGCTCCTTTTAAAATCACGAACATGTCCGACATCAACAAAGCGAATCCCCACGGCTGCGACAACGGCGCCCTGATGCACAGTTTCGGCGTCGTGATCCAGGGACTCATGGCTTTCGTCGCCTTCAGCACGCTAATGTGTGAGTGTCGTGCCCGTTTCCATCGAGCTGTTCTGGCTTCTGAAACGTCCACGGTGTCACAGCACTGTCGGTGTCGGGCGGTTTGCAGAAATACGCGTTTTTAAACGCCACTCGAGTCCAGGTGGCGTCGTGTTGACGTTTGTTTTCACCAACGATGTTAGCTTGTTGGTTAGTTTCCGAACTCCTTAGGAAGATGCGTCGATTTAATATTTGCTCCCATTTGGGACGAAAGGCATAGCAGACAAAACACGTATTTACACATGAACATAAAAACAACTATTCTTTGCTCATTTCGGCATAATTGATGTGCATTAATTACAAAAAAAATGATGTTTCTCTACGTTCAATGAACACTGAACATCTCGTATGTTCACTGTTGGTATATACTTATGCACATATTTTAATAAAATTAAGAGGTGTTTGTCATGTATCTATGCGCGGAATTTGCTGTTAGGACCTAATTTAACCACAGATAAAGACAGTATAACATACCACACCTGTATTGTTTCCGAGAAGCAAAGCAGCGACACAATGTTCTATGTTTCTAGTGCAAGTTTCGCCAGCGTCGTTCCTTGTGGTAGACTGGTTGTAATGCAGTGCAGCATAACAGCATGACTGTTACTCTAAAAAGCCACAATGACTGATTTAAAGAAACTTGAGAGTTAATGTGCCAGGACACAGACTTGTAATTAGTAATGTCGGTTTAAAGCGAGGTGTAATTTTAGTCTCTGCTTTTGGAACTGCTCAGACATAACAATGTTATCGACTGCTATAAAACTGATTTTGTGGCAGCGGACTTGGAGAATGTCGAGGTCTCGCAAGTCTTGTTAGGAGTGCCTTAGTCCTTCTACAGCAGAAAACTCCATCTGGGGCAGGGTCAATTCTAAACCTGCATTCTAAACCAATTTGTACATGCATGAGCACACAGACTCTATATTCACTAGTGGTTTCATGCACTGCATTTAAGCTTCATGATTTTAGTTATTTCTCAGTCAGCATCCCAGAATATTCCATCAGGACATTATCCACGTCTATTTTTTTCTACATTCACATCCTGTGAAAGTGCTAATGTGCTATGTGGAAAATATGTGTGTGATGGCGTACAATCAGTTATCGGTGTGAAATCATTTTTTGTAAAAAGGTCCGTGCAGTCAGGGTGATTTCATCAGCCGAGTTCAGAGTTCAGAAGTTGAATCCTCAGAGCAAAGTGTCGAAGACTTAGGTCACGCTTTGAGTGAGATCAATGAACTGTGACCTCCATTCGGTTACTTATTACAGTAGTATCAGAATTAACACCCCGCTCTTCTCACTTCCGCTTTTCTGTGCTCAGCATGTATGAACCGTCGTTCCTGGTGAAGGCGCCTGTTAATATTTACACCTCCATTATTTATATACCGCAGAGCATTAATAGCCCTTCAGCCATGATCACAGTAGCAGTGATCCAAGTCACAGCCAGGTCTGCGACATGCATCTCGTGCTGACCTGTGTTAGGAGTGTTCTTCCTCAAAGCTATTTTAGGAGCTTCCCTCCACTGACTCATCATCATCATCGCTCCTGCTATCACAGTTCAGATCGAAGCTGTATCTTTATTAACTGTTCATTTTGGAGGTCAAGCAAACTGCGACGAAGCAGCGTTGCATGCTGTTGTTTTGCAGGATGAACACACATTTTGTGGTTTTTAGTTGACCGGCTGTCTTTTCTGTTTGCAGTGAAGAGGTTCCGCGAGCCGGCGGGAGTCAGGCGCCCGTGGAGAATCTGGTTAGAAACGTTTCTTTCTCTACTACCTCCTGCAATCTCAACAGTTCACACAGCTGCAGAGTTATGTAAAACTGTGAAATAGATATTATTCAGCTTTTTGTGAAATGGTAAAATTCTTTCTCCAGGTTTTTTGACACATCCAAACAGGCCATCGGTGCTCTTTTCATCCACTTTGCCAACGTCTTTCTGTCCACACTCACCAAAGAAGACCCATGCTCCCTGTGAGTGGTTTATCATCTCAAACAAACCGCGATAATTTGGGATGTGGCCACTGGGAATGTGTCACCAAAAACGTAATTCCTCGTTTTCACTACAGGTATCTCATGAACTTCCTGCTGGACGCCACGCTGGGGATGCTGGTCATCTGGGTGGCTGTCAAGCTGGTGTCAAAGTTGGTGGAGTACAAGCAGTGGACGTTGCTCATGTTTGGAGAATATGGTGAGTGGACTGCTTGTGTAGGAGGAGGGAGTTCTAATTAATGATTAATAAATCATTTGTACATTAAACTGTCCACCACCAGAGGGCGCTGCAGGTTAGCTGGAGGCAGAGAGGAGACATTCCTGGTGGCTTCAGCGAGTGATTAACTCCAGGAGCGGGTGTAACGCAGACACTCTCTGCTGTCCTGTGCATTCCTCGACAGTGATGGACTTGTGAACACTTGTCTCTGAGGGTCGGCCTTAAATTAGATTCACTCGCTCTGTTTCAAGTTAACAGTGTTACTTCCAGATAGCCGAGGGACAGAAGTGCTAAATATTTGGCATATTCATTAAACTGGATAAGATGAGCTCCTTTAAGCTGGGAACAGTGAATGATGATCACTAGTTTGTGTGTTTGGTTCATTCTCTGTCTGTAGCTTCTTCCCCTTCCTGTCTTAATGACAGACCTGTCCCCCTTTGTGTCTGCAGTGGCGGGACACCTGCATACTGAACCTCTTGGATAGGTGTAGACTGAGGGAAGAAAGACTACTAATACATACCAGTCAGGCTCAGTAACTGTTGTTTAGCTGTGAGAGGCAGCTCAGTAACAATCATGGAGAAGCTTCACAATCATTTTGTCTCAAAATCAAATCGAGCCAAAATTACCTTTAATTTATAGGTGAAATTCAAAAGTGATTTAAAAATCATTAATTAAATCTAAAGTGAAATAGATCACTGCCTAAAAACAATGAAAACTGTTTAAGCAGCTCATTCATATATTCTTCTTCTGTTCCTCTGTCCTCCAGGTGACCCTCCTCAGGCTGCAGCCTGGCTGGGTCAGTGCAGCATCTACCTGCTCATCATGGTGCTGGAGAAAGGTGTAACCAGCCTGGTGCTGCTGGTCCCCGGATGGTCCAAAGTACGTAGACTGTAGAGATGCTTGTGCTACTTTCATGTCCTGTGGGAAAAAAGGCCTCCGGTGGTATTATCGTACATCCATCGTTTGAGCTAGCTGCATCAAAGTGTATTCCAACGAGCAGAGCGTGACATCCTTAACTGACCTTTCAGTCCACCAGACTGCATGAAAAAAACAGCAGATTTTACCAGAACTTCCTGTGTTTCTATTTCGGTTCTGTTTGTCGTCCGGTTTTTCTCTGGCAACATCATAGGCTGAGATGAAAGTCACTGAAGATAAACAAGAGGGAAAAATAAAATGAGCCGTCTTTTGATTCTAATGGGAACATTGAAGCAGGATCGTGTTTGTTTATTCAAACTGGCCTCACTACAGCAACAGCCCCCCCGCCTCCCCATCATACACGTATTTGTGGTGAAACATATTCTTGAGCTCTTGTATGTTGGGAAACGGTGATAGTAACTTTTATATGATTACTAATAATCACAGGAAACATAATTTCTTTCTGCTGCAGTTGCAGGAGGTGTTGCTGAGCTACATCACGAACCCTCAGGTGGAGCTGGCGCTGGTCCTGCTCATTGTGCCCTTTATAGTGAACGTGAGTGATCCAGCTCTTCCGTATTGTTATTACATGATCTTATTTCTGCAGCGTCTCTAACCCCGATCTTGTCTGTTCCCGTGTCCTCTTGTAGTCCATCATGTTCTGGGTGGTGGACAGCCTGATGATGAGGAAGTACAAGACCCTGAAGAGCCTGGACGACTCCTGTGACAGCTCAGTGAAGAAGAGTGACTCACCGCCGCGTGAGAACGACGAAGATTCATGGGTGAGAATAACTGTATGATAACAGTCTGCATCAGTCCAGATGTGATCTGACTTGTAAACCGAGGATTAGAACATGACTCCGAGTGTCTCCATTTCCCTACATTTGCACTGAACCTGAGCTCAGTATTAGTATATATTATATTAGTATATATAGTATTGGTATCTTGACAGAAATAATTTTCATATTTCATTTTCTTTTTCCTATTGAAATTAAATGTTAAAGGGTTAGTTCGCCCAAATCACAGCCTTCGTGGAAACGTAGTAACTCGGCTCGGAGTCGAGTTCTTTTCCTGCAGCTTGTTTGCTAAAGGACTAAAACTTAAGCGGATGTAAGCAGGCTCACTTTCAGCTATGATCATTTAAACCTGACGTTATTGCAGAAGAATCATGTGCTTTGACAGAAAGATGACAAGCATGAACTGTGAAGTGCATTGATTTGGTGGTGATCCACTGGACAAACTGGAGACTCTTGGGGTTCATGACCCTCGTGTTCACTGGGATGGGTGCATATCCCTCCCCTACCCATCTCCCGGGTCATCTGCCAGACAGATACAACTCAAGCCTTCATCCCGGGCATAGAAGTGACATTTAGAAGCCGTTTCCACACGCTGATGTTATGGAAAGCAAAGTGGAGTGGTCGGAGGATGACTAATAGAGGGCACTGAATGGGATGAGATGGGGGGGCACAATGCTTTTGTTGTGCCTAGTGGCTTGTGCATAGTTTCTAAATCTATGTTCTAACAGTAAATAATAAAGTCTTTGAGTTTAGTATTAAATTTACTTGCTCTGATACAGTATGAATATTTTTTTATATCTCAAACTACAATTAGCTTGAAAGCTTCGGTGTGTGACCATGTCAAAACAAGTCTTGCAGATATAAAAAACATAAACACACCTAAAGTATATTCAAATGCACTGAAAGCTGAGTTAGATGTGTTTTCACCCCAGTTAAACAACAGGCTCTGTCTACTGCAGCTTTAGGTCGGAGAAAAATCCAAACAAACCACAGCTTTTAAATGTGTCAGCATTGTGTCTTTGAGCTTGTGGCTGGTGCTGTCGCTGTAGTGTGAGCCGTGACCACTAACAGAATCTCTGCTACCAGGTCCTACTGACAGTTGACACGGACACAGATGAGCTTTCAGAGGGGGAAGAGGAGCCTGACGATGGGGAACAAATCCCCCATGTGCAGTTTTCAGGAGGACCGTCGAGACCCAGCTGGGTGATGGTGTAAACCCAGGTGACCTGACTCAGAAAGAACAACAAAGACAAAAATAACCTGCATCCTTATCTCGTCAGATTAAAGGTCTAAATATCAGCATCATTAAAGGTCATATAACCTGTGAATGTGAACACTGCACACACTTGCTGCTGCCTTCTTCTGTACTGAAGGTGTCAATCGTTTGCTGCAAGAGAACATCAGAATGACCACGCCTGAACGGGTGTCGAGAGAGCGATGGGAAAAGGAGTGCAGCATCCACGGGGCAAAGTGTCTAAGAGTTAAATAAAAGGGTTTTTTTCCCCACATTTGGAAATGATTGTGCTTTAAAGCGTGGAGAACACAAAGAAATCTATATATAATACGTGTAAATGCACTAAAACCTTACTTCATCTCATATAATCACACTAAAACCACCTTTTTAGAGAAGGAGGAGTTATAATCATACTGCACAGGCTCCTTTCAATGTTTTTTTTTCATCATGCACACTTTGATTCTCTGGCTGCTACAGCCTTGATGGACCAAACAGGTCAATAACATGTGTAGATGGAAACCTTCTAGACAGGATGCTTATGAAGGACCATATAACACAATGTTTGACCAATGATATTTTTAATTTTACTGATGTAGACTTTATAACCACTGCTTTGGCTGGAAATCGTGTTTTGTTTGCTAAATAGCATTTTGAGATAAAGGTTTCAGCGTTTGAGAAAAAGGTTTTGTAAGATAAATGAGAAAGGGTCGTTATATTATGAGAATAGCAATAATATTTTAATATTTGATTGGTGAATTTACTGATTTTCAACTTGCTGTTCATGCTCCTAGTTCATGTAATACATGTAAATTAAATGAAACTTCCCGCTGCCTTCCCTATATTAAAATATCTTCTGCTGCCAGCTGTAAACTCCTCCACATGATGTCACCTGGAGGAGCTTGTTTGTTCAGGCTGTAGTCTTGGATGACCTGCTCATCCAGAACTCCTCTATAAGAAGCAGGAAAAACAATATGGGGAAGTCACAGGTTTATTTTCACTAATGCCATTTATTTAGGCCACATATACCCCCAAACTGGAATCAAATTAAGATGATGAAGATTATGTGAAAATCTGTGAAGTTGCCCTTTAAATAAATGCTAACAAATACTCAAGCATATTTACTAACATTTTAGTAAGATTGCTAACCCACACAGAAACGGAAGGCGCAAGGAAAGCCAGCCTAACGGTCCACCAGCACTGACGCTCACTAATAACAACACACGTTTAATCTGAGGCTAAGCAGTTTATTGGCTGAGAGAAGTGGCTTCCTCGAACAGAGCCAGACCATAACTACAGTATTCCCAGTCTGCAAGCTAAGCTAAGCTAATTAAGCTAAGCTAACTCACTAACTCTGCAAAAAGTAAATCAACAGATTTCCAAAAATGTGATGAGACCTGCCATGTTGGGAGTAACACGCTTCACAATATAACCTGAAATGTTATGACTTTATTATTTTTATGATTTTGTTTCTTATTATAAAGACATTTTTTTCTCAACTTTAGAACTTTATTCTCATACCTTTTATAATGCTGAAAGTATTACAGCCAGACTTGAAATCTCCTACCTGCTGTAGACCATGTTAACCGTTGCAGGTTCTGGGAGATTTATTTAATCTGTTTATATTTGACTGTATATATTGTGGTCCAGTTTCTGTTACAGAATTGAATTAACAGAAAGTGCTTTTTTATATATATATGTTTACAATTTAAAATACACGTCTGTAATGTTTTATTTTTTATTAGAATGCATCTTCTTTCCTTAATCAGATGAGGAACATGCAGATGAAATGGTACAGAACGTCAGCTGCCGCTGTGCACCCTACTGAATGTTTCTCTCCCGTCTGTGCTGTGAATAAAGATGATTGACACACGAGCCAGTGTTTGGTGTTGAATTCCCTCAGACGCTGGGGAGAGGCAGCGCGATGACAGACGGCCTGAGAGGGACCTGGTCAGAGCACACCTGTGTGGGCGGGGCCAGCAGCCCTGTGACCTCCAGCTGATGACAGGGAGGACTATGGAGCTGTGTGTTTGTTACGGTGCGAAACTTGTCATTGGTGCTGGGACAAGGGGTTAGTTACTAGTTGGTCTCCATGGTAACCAGGTGTGAGGTTGACATGTATGTTGAGAAGAAGGAACCATCAGTGTCACAGTATGTCAGAAAACAACTTCAAATGTAAGTTTAAGTGTTTTATGTACAATTATCAAATTAATACACGTATAATAAAAAATATGAAATTTCTATTAGAAATAGTAAAAAAATATATATTCAAGGGAGAAGACCGCCAGCAAGAAGAAGCATTAAGGAGAAGTGGCCTTTTTAAATCATTAAGATCAGTGGCAATGTGATCATTATAGATGCAGGGTGAAAAGAGTTAAATCAGTCAAATGCCACAGCTCCAGTATGCGGCTGCTGCTCATACTCCGTTAGTCCCATGTGACCCTGTGTCGAACATGTGTGACGCCAGATAGTCCTCATACTGTCCATCTATCAGTTTGGCTGCATTGTTCTTGGCGAACCAGCAGTCCACGTTCTGTGTCCCGCTGTAGATCCGTCGACTCTTCCGAACCACCGGGACTGATCGGTCCTTCACCTTCAGGACTGTAGAGGGTTTCGTGCCGCCCTGTGGAGGAAGCTCTGCTAGTCCCACCTCCTCATACAGGAACTGACCTGAAAGTAAATCAAACGTTCCATTTATTTTTTACTTTTTAACTTTTGTCCAAATGACCCTGAAATGTGGATTTTCAGAATCAGAATCAAAAAGAGTTTTATTGCCAAGTACGCTTGCAAGTACAAGGAATATGTTTTAGTGACAGAGCTTCCAGAACAACAAAAAACAAATGACGAGATAAAAAACAGCACGACACAAAAAATAATTATCTGAAAAACTGTGGTATTATACAGTATATTGCACAGTGGTAATTGTACACCATATTGCACATATAGTTATTGACAGTAAGAGTGATGGTTAACTGTTAAGGAGGTAGATTTCAGTAAATTGCTTTAAAATTCACAGCTATTTTAGTGGCCCACTGAACTACAGGCAGGTTCTCTGAGGGTATCTGTGGGAATGTGTAGCCTACCCAGCAGGCCGTGGCAGTTGTGTGACAGCCCCTTGCTGTTAGCGATGTAGAACCCCAGATGGTCTCTCTGGTAGGGGGCTGGGTTCTTGTACTGATGCAGCAAGATCACAAAGCTGATGTTCTCACCGATCACCACGGTGATGTTAGACTTTCCTACAACAGCCACCGACAGTGCACCGCTGTCCACTGCCACACTAGAGTGACAGGGTAGGACCATGCGGTCCCGCCCATCCAGGATGACTTTTTTTGGGGTCACCTCGATGTAGGCGCGTTTGGGATGGTCCACCACGATGGTGATGGTGCTGAAGTAGGTACGCTGCTGCTTGTGGCTGCCGGGTGGTGCTGGGGCACCGATTAGCTTCCCGTTCACTGTCACACCTGAGCAACAGAAACGACCCACCAGAAGCATCAGTGATTTACTCTTGATCTTTCTGTGAGTAAAGTTTTTAGTGTCTTTTACCAGAGAACTTGTGGTCGGAGACCAGGCGAAGGATGTGTCCGGGGTCACCGTTGATGTTAAAGCACACGGTCAGTTTACTGAGGGGGAACTCCACCACAAAGTGAGGATCACCATCCGCTGATGCAGTCACAGGGAACAAGGGAGGTAAAGAAAGACAGCTTTTAAAAGACTTTAGCAACACGGCCTGGAAATAGACATCATGTAGGACAAAACTTTTCAAAGCACAGAACTTTTATTTCTGGATATTAGTGAGCTCAGTGTTTTCAGCTGGAGTCTTCTCTCTCTGAAGTTTGTTAGAACCACCTCACATAGACAGAGGAGTGATGAGATGAGGTGAGATGATAGGGCAGCTGTAATGACCGGGTCATTAGCCCTGGCTAACTGCTTCTGATGGAGCCCTTTACGGTAAAGCATCCACTCCTTAACTCTGTCCCATTCGCCCACAGTGTGTGTTTACGTGCACCGTCACTCTTGAACACACACTCGCACGTTTAAAGTGCCTGTCTTAGCATTTGAATTAGACCCTACGTGCCCTTTCCTCTTTCTTTTCATTCAGAGGCGTCCTCGAACAGCTCTTCGTCTGTGTGATCGCCACCGACCGTCTGACAAACATCTAAATTACAGCCTGCTCACACAGAGAGTGCAGGGAGAGAGTCCACTGTACATTCCCCGTCGCCTCTCTTTCAAGTTTTACCATGGAGCCGTGTAACGGGATATACTTACAGCACAGAGGTGACCAGGTGAAACAGGCAGGTATGTAAGCGTTTACACGAGAAAGAGGATGTAGAGTCACCTGATGTTTTGGAAATGGTGATGGATTTCTTGGCTGGTCTTCTCTCCACTTTACCTACAAGACAAACAGTATTCATCTAGTGCAATGAGCAGGATCGCCTCTAGTAGTGTTCAGTATGACTCTACAGTAAATCCGAATGCTAACGTACTGGTACCAGACGTTCCAGACATCATGCTGCTCAGAGATGAAGCCTGGCTTCCCGGCTTCCCGTTGGATTTCTGTGGCTCTCTGTCCTCCGCGTCAGCTGGCAGCTCATTGGCAGTTGAAACAGCCTCGCCAACTGCTGGACCCGCGGTTCCTTCAGCCAGGACTTCGGGTTTCTCCACCACCATCTTAGTGAGGGGGGTGAGGAAGTTATAAGTGAGCGACAGGTTTGTGGCCTTACGAGTCTGGTCTTCCCGCTCTTTGCTAGTCTGGCTGCGCAGCCGTGACCGCAGCCCCTCCTTGACACTCAGGAAACCCCATAAATGTTCCACAAAGTCCCCGGCTATCGAACCCAGAGTGTCTCCTAATCCCTGTGAGCCTCCTGATCCTGGAGCTTTGGCACCAGCTGCCATTGCTGCTTTAGCTGCTTTCACGTGGTTCTCAGTCTCTGTCTGTCGGTGCCGCAGGGGCACATCTGTCTCCAGAACGATGCTCCTGTCACTGTTGCTGGCAGTGACCTGGACGTGAAGGGAATCTGCACTGTGGTTGGTGAGCTTGCCAGCAATGACGATCTCGGAGCCGTTGAAGTAGTTGGTGAAAACATGTTGAGTAACATATTGGACCGAGTCCTCGGTGTAGTTGATTCTTATATCAGACAACAGGGGAGTCCCTATTTCATCATAGAATCTAGAAAGGAAAAGAAAGACATCTTGGAATACAGCTGAGCTGAGTAATAAAAAACTCATCAGTATAGCGAAAATAAAATATTTATCTTTACCTATCTTACCTAAATGGGGAAATTGCTCTTTTGTCTTTGTTTTCAAGAACAACAGGTGGCATATTTGACTTATACATTTAGTTAATTGAAACGTCTTGGTTGAGGTTAGATCAACGGTGTGAGTCATAAATTAATAGGAACAAACATTTGTTTCTGGTAGGTTGAACCACCCCCGCCCCCCTCCAGGTCAAAGTCCGACATTTCTGAGGTTTAGTAGCAGAAATGTCCTGCTCCGTCTGCCTTTGCTTCTGTGTGTTGTCCCACTGGGCTGATTTTACTGTTCACCTGGATTAATTATGAGTTTGCAGTATCAATCTTGACCCACTTAAGTCCTTTTGTTTGTTTGTTTGTTTGATACTGGTGATACTGATGTTGATCTAGTGCAGCCAAAGTCATGACAGACTTCTATGGTATCATGCATTTTGTTGACTTTGATTTGACTTTTATTTCTAGGACCTATGTTGGTTAAATGCATTAGCACAGTGGTCGTTTTCGAGGGAGGGACAAAGGTTGCTATTCCAGATTCGTCAAATGTCTTGTTTATTCAATTAAGTCACCTCCTGGCCATCGGTATGCTTGTCTACCCTCTGTAAGCTTCAGAGTCTGTGTACACATTCATAAAGAAGTGTATATAAAGTGTGCACAAGTGTGTGTGTGTGTGTGTGTGTGTGTGTGTGTGTGCATAATTCCCCACACTAAACTTCCTGACTTGTTAACCAGTGTGTTTGTTCGAGTAGGACCAGGCCTATTATCTGTGGAGTCTGTTAACCTGCACACACATAACCAGACGCAGATTTCCCAACACAAACACACATTCCTGCTCAACTGAACAAACACCTTGGTGCTTTTGAGTGCGGAAGGGACGCCGAGGGTTTTGTGTGAAGGTTAGGGGGGGAGAAAAAAACAGTCCAGCGGAGAAAGAGAGTGGCTGTTGCAGTCTGTGGCTGTCACACGTTGAAGATGATTAAAGAGCTCTGTTGTCAGCACCGTCACATTTATGGCCTTCGCGCTTGCGTAGCTTGATGAATGATGGAAGTATGTGTCAGAGGGAAGAAAGGAGGGATTAAGGAGCGCTAATAGGCTAATAAGGGCTGGACTACTTATATGATACAGAAACTATTTCTTTAAGTAATAGTTGAATCTGTAAATATTAAAAACAGGTTATTTCTTAAAAAAGGTTATTTTTGTGGGATAATCCTTCTTTATTGGCATGTGAGACAAAAAAGGAAAGCTACATCTGAAATTTATGATCCTTACCCTTTGAGCATTGCGCTGGCATCAGCCTCCTCGCGAATTCGTCTTGTCATGCCACAGTTCTCCAGAGCCATTCGCTCCAGCAGTCGGTAGTCCACATCGTTCCCAATCCCGATGGTGAAGATGCAGAATTTTTCCTGCACAGCTGAACGGGCGTTCCCCAGGATTGCCACGGACTGAGTCTCCCCAACAGTGGGCCGTCCATCCGTCAGGAAAATAATGAGGGAGACACTGTTGGGGTTAGCCTCAGCACCCGAGAGATAATCCCGAAGCAGCGTGGAGCCAGTGTGGATGGCGCCATCAATGTTGGTGCCTGCAGCCGTGCGACACCAGCGGATTTCATAAGTCAAACTTTATGGTTGTTATTGGCCTGAGGTTTGAATCTGTGTACACCACAAAGGCCAGAGTTTCTTCAAACCACGAGCACAAGAAAGTCTCACCTCCAGTGGGAGCCAGCGTGAAAATAAACTTCTTGGCGTCTCTGACAGTAAAAGGGGTGACTGGAACCAGACGCCTCTCCTGCCAAACTTTGATCCTATTGGAGAAGCTGATGAAGTTGAAGTGATCGTCGGGACGCAGGTCCCTCAGAATGGTGAACAGGGCGTCTTTAGTCTGAGGGAGAGTCACATATGTAAGCGAGAAGTTGCTCCGGGAAGTGCGATCAGCAAACGGTCCTTCAAATAAAATCTCACTACATTTATTTAATGCTTTAGTTTGCGTATTGTACGATGAGTTCTAGGTTAGTTCATGGTTTCTGAAGTCTCTTTCTTTCTGTAAAATAAACGTAAAGACGTCAAAGAACACTCACATTATCAATCAAACACGGCCTTTTCCTCCTCAACCTATTCCACTCTTTGAATTAAGATCAGAGTCAACGTGGAACTCAGGCATCACAAATGACTGTAAATCAGCAGAAACTTTCATATTTACACTTTGATATCGGTTTAGTTGTTGGCTTGACGTTGGCCAAGCATCATCCAGTGTGTCCAGCGTTTTCATGTTTTCATGCAACGTGACAAAAGGAACAAACGTTCCATGTTTCATTGAGTCTTTAATGTCTTGGCGGCCACATTAAAATAAAACGAGTGAAAGAAAAACAAACGTTGCACATAGATCTTCTTCCTACTTCGCTGTCCTGAATTTTCCAGATGTGCAGCTCAGAGTGTGGGTGTGATATATATTTTAGGGGGGGGTTCTAGATGTCTATACAGGCTGTATACAGCAGGGTCAGAACCACACACTGACCTACACTGAAACCCTCTATTGTGAAGCCACATCAAACACACTTGTTGGTCTGTTCATGTGGTCCGCTGGGGGCTGCAGAGGGTGGGGGGACGGTCCAAGGATCATGGGTGCTGTTGTCTGCAAAGTTCCATTACCCCATAGACACTGACCTTCCTCCCTCACAGCGTGGCCTTGTGCTGTGTGTGTGTGTGGGGGGGGTTTCCACTTCTCTTTCTTGCCTCTCCGTGTCTTTTGTCTTTTTCTGTTTCCGTGCTCTCTGCTAATGGCAGCAGCAGAGCTCAGTCTGGCTGACGGGATTATAGCGCTATTGCAGATGGAGGACAGATCCAAACTTGATCCTCCGTGTAGCTCACGTGTACGGGCCTTTTAGCAGCGGGTTGCACAAGTGAACAGTAAAATATTCCTTCAAGTTCCTTAGCAACAGTTTCTAAGAGGATCTTACCTGTCTCATCTTAGTCCCCAACATGGAGGCACTGGTGTCGATCACAAACACCACGTTCTTGGGCACCACCGGCAGGTCTTTTGGAGCAAAGTAATGGACAAAGTGGCCATTTAAAACCTGGGAAAGTAAAACACGTAAAACATAAAAACAGTTTTGAAGACGGCCAGTGGTTCGGCAGAGGACTGGAGCTGCTGGAAGGAAGCCAGAGAAATGAATGGGAAACCTTTACATCAAATACTTTACTCATGTCTATGTTCAGGACATGCTCCCACCTGAATGTCTCCTATTCCCATTTCTCTCTGGACGTCATAACGGATCACAAAGTCCCCCAGAACGCCACTGGTGGTGATCTTGGCCTGCTGGACGATGTTGGGGTTGAAGGTGATCTTGCAGACGTTCTTCTCGTTTTTTATCAGAGTGGTAATGGGGGGTTGGAGCTTGGCTGCAGCACAAAAACAGGAAGTGTGTTTGTGTGAAATATGCATGTCAGTGAGGTTTCAACCAGAAGATAGCTGAGATACATGACGACGCCGATGCTGCTGTGCTATGTAAACCTGGTGTCTTTGATGCATTAGGTCCAGTTGCAGTGTTGGCAGCACCGTTGCTTCTGCCGTTGCGGAGTGGCAACACCTCAAGATGAGCGATCGGGGAGTGGTCGACAATGGTGACGTCCAGGCTGAGGCGGCTGACCAGCTGCAGCGGGCGCAGGCTGGTCACATACTCGTAGCGTCCCAGGCGGCGCTGGAGAAGCTCCTCGTAGGTGAGCAGGAAGACGGCCCGGTTCCTACCTGGTATATTAACTGCAATCCTGAACATCTCCAAATCGGATTCAGGACTGGGGAGGAGGAAACAGTGGGACAAACGGGTCACTTCACAATGTCTACAGTTTAACAGGACTAGTACAACTTTTTTAGGAAATTTTCCAGCGAGTTCAATCAGAACACGGACACCACGTTCACCCGTCTGTGTCTGTCAGACTGATCTTGAGCTTCAAAGGTACTTTTACCTTTGGACGGATGCAGATTCTGAGCTACGCAGCTGCAGCCCATAGCTTCACATTTACAACTTAACAACTTCAAACACCACAACAAGAGTTTTCTTCCCTCTGTTTATACAGGACAGTTAAGCAGAGGTGGAGATTGGGTGGAGCAACAGTCCAAACGGTGATGTCATGTCATAAATATGGAAGCAGAGGATTGTGCCTATAACGTCACATCTTCCACTTCATCACGTCCCCCTCGTTCCTCTGTGTTCACGGTGAGGTCAGTGAACTCCTACTGTCACATCAACAGCTGGAAATGTGATGTCACACCTTCCACGTGTCACTAGTTAGGTCACAGTTGCTGGAGTTACAGCATGATGTCACCTCTGTGCTTGCAGAATAGGAACAGCAGAAGGGGCGAGTGCTGCTGTGTGGTGGGACGAGACGCTGAACTGCACGAGTCACACACACGTCTCAGGTTTCTCTTACCTTGCGTCACCTGACTCTTTGTTTTTGCCGTTCGCCTGTTTGACCCTCTTTTCCGTCGGCCTGACCTCGCTCTGGTAGACACGCCCTCCAATGATCCTAATTCCCAGGGGTCAAAGGTCAAGGATTAGAGAGGTTCAGGACCCCCTATTGTCACAGTTCAACTGGGGTTTCTCTTACAAAAGGTTTGCATTTATGGTTACCATCCCTGTGCATGAATGAACTCTGGCTACTGTGTGTGTGTGTGTTTACAGCAGTGTAAACGGAGACACTTTCTTGTCTCTTTGCTAACATCTCCATAGCAACGGAAACACTATAAATCTTTCCATAAATAATCCTCTGATCTTTCTTTAATTTGTGCATTTTCTTGTGAAAAGGTGTTTGTCTGTTTTTAACCTGTGTCTTTGTCTTATTTCAGGAACTTTTTTGTAATAGAATTATGAAGTTGAAACTTGCTTCCATGCTCATGCTCCTCAGCAGAGTTTAAACATTTCCCACAAACTTAAAAGCCTTCTCCATTAGGTGTGAATGTGTGTGTTTTGATCACCCTCTGGTGTTTTTTGGTTTTGCCTCTTACATGGTGAAGTTGGACACGTAGGCGCCGGCGGGGATCTGAAACTGGAAGACGCCTTCCGTGGCGGCGGAGTGCCGGTTGAGCACGGCGCAGTACACCGCAGTGAAGGCATAGCGGGAGATGATGGTGGTCTTGATGGAGAGTTCCTGGATGTGAGGCTTGGTCTCCTGCAGCGGAAACATGAAACACTACATTTGGCTTTGGTTTGGTTTTACGCTCACCTTCTTATTTTTCTTACCAGCAGAGTTAGTTCATCCCAGCAAAGCTGGACTTCACCATAGTAACAATAACCAAACAGCTTTTATAATGTGTTCCCATGAGCTGTGACCCAGCACATTACATCTCTTCTGGCACATCTGCGCGCCTGGCGGATCTCTGTGCGTCACACCCAAAGCGCACAAGTTTAGGGAAACGGAATCGATCCGAAAAAACTAGGTCATGGATTCACAAGCAAATACAGAACAATCATATATATATATATATATATATATATACCAGTCAAATATTAATGGCTGTATATGCTGCTTTATATGGATGTGAGTTCGCTACAATAAGTTGATTAGACCTGTGCGTAAACCTCGCTTTACCTTGGACAGTATGGTTTTCACCTGCCGGGGGAGCCTGCGCGGAGCCTGTGGGCACAAAAACAATCAGAGAAACAGATCCAAATATCAGAATGTCCAACCGTTTAGTCCTTAGATGTCTTACAATGTCCAAATCAAAATCTGCCAAATCGGAATCGGCATCATCTTCAGAAGGAGATTCTTCCAGCTGAGCCAGCACAGTCGGGCTGACACAGATTAAAAACGCCAACAGCAGCATGTTGAAGTCCTGCTCCGTGGAGTCAGAAAGATGAACGGGACATTATCCCCCGCGCGGGGACGAGTCTTGGTGCGTCTGTCCAGATGAGAGCGACCCGAAAGAGGAGTGACGCGGTTTGGAGGAGAAACACACGCCCACCCGCGGGAGGAGAGCGACGCAGCATGTGTAGTCCCACTCCTGAGACGGAGAGGCTGTTTGGTGAGCTGCGGTGTCCGTGTTCATTCAAAGCAAAGCCCTGGAGAATGAGGTGTTCAGGACGCGGCAGTGAGGGATGCGCACTTTGTCCCCACTTTTAAGGTGTTTCACGTTCAAGATGGTGACGGGGGTGGGGGTGGAAGCCCGGTGCTGAGGGACCCCTTCACAACTCCTCCAGATTTAACACCCATGAAGGCAGTTTGTCACCGGTTTATTATTTACAACGGGTTCATTTGAATTGTTCTTGTTTGTTTGAGATGGTTTGATTCGCTGTGAGTTTTCATTTCCTCTTCTAGTTGTCTTATATCTCTCTGTGACTTATAAACAAAAAATATTAACACTGTGAAGACACAGTGATTCATGATACTGGATCATACAATATATTTAAACAGGTCAGCTTATTTTTCTTGACTCATTGTGAAGAAGCCTGTTAGGAGAAATAACCAATCTGGTTTTCATTAAAGACAGAATTCTGTCTTCACAATGCCACAGCTGCTCTGAAGAACATGACAGATGTGTTTACTGAGCATTTTCTAGTCCACAGTAAAGACACCCAGAGGAAGGATATATTTGTATCATAGTTAATGTAGTTTTTTCTTCGCCTCTACTCAGCTTTTGTCTGGGATTAACAAAGTTTTCTGAATCTCTAGCTACTGTGCTCTGACGGTGCAGTAAAGTTACAGTTAAGTCAGCTTTGGCGCCATCTTGTGGGAATAATGCAGCACTACACATGAAAGTATCATGAAAGTTTTCAGCTTTGTATCTTTGTATCACAGTAAGTTGGTAAGATTGTTAAATGTTACATGTGAAATCTCTCTGTGAATACACCAGACCTGCGCTGTTTACTGTGCAATGTTTCCTCCTCCTTTGTGGTTCACATGAAACACGGCAAATATTGACTGGGGCCAGAAGTCGACCAGTTCATTGGATTTTAACCTTCAGCTCTCGGCTGGGCTGTGTTTCCGGGGGGCTCCCAGCAGAAGAACCATAAGTCTCCCTGTGCCAGGTGTGTCTTTTATGTGTGTGTGAGGTTATGTGTGTCTGAGCCCACAGGCCTGGAAACATGGGACGTCTGCTGCTGCTTCTTCTGGGGCTGTTGCTCCTGCGTGAGGGCCGCTGCTTTGAGTTTGTGATAGATGGAGAATGGGAGGAAGAAACGGTAAGGTGGAGGGTGAAATCTCAGTTTAGAACGAAACCTACTGTTGATCAGTCAAAATTGAAATAAATTAAAAAGCAGTAACTCATTTAAAAATGTATGTTTCTGGTCATTTTATGGGTTAATCCTGCTTTATTTTGTTATTTGTGCCTCCGTTAGTTTATAAGTCTAAAGTTCTCTAAAGTCTAAAACGTGTTGGATAAGACGACAAAAACAAAAACAAAACGTATATTCAATCAGCTTTAAGGTTAAATTTGATATGATTTTCATCAAATCGTTTCTTCCAGCAGTCAGACGAACAAAATCATCAGCAGAGGTACAAGGTGAGAGATTCTACCACACAACTTCTCTTATTATTTTATATATGTGATGTCAAAGTGTCTAAACCGCAGCATGAGAACAGAAAACGACAGCGTCAGGCTGATTATTTGTTGGTTTCAGAGAGCCATATTGACCAGCGAGGAGCAGGAAGACTTTGAGGTAGGAGACTCTGCTTGTTGTTCAAGCTCTGTCCACTGTGACAGAGTTGAACCTTATCTCAGAATCAATATGCTGCTGTTTGATCAGATTCACATGACTGACGGGTTACTGACTTCGTTCATCACAAACTCCTTTCCTGTCTTTCTCGTTCTAAGAAATCAAATCAGTATCTTGTTAATGTTTTATGAGAAGTCAAACGAACCTTAAACATTTCAAATCTCCTCACTCGCCTCTTCTGTCGATCCCAGGCCATTCGTGGAGATGACATCACGGTCCGGAGCTACAAGGTAGAGAGCCGCATCACGTCCCGCTTTGCCCACGTCACCGTCAGGAGCTCGGTGGTCAACTCGGGTTCGAAAGCCCAGAGCATCGGCTTCAACGTTCAGATCCCCAAACAAGCTTTCATTACCAACTTCACCATGTGAGCTCCACACAGCTCCACCAGCTCTGTAGACCCCGACAGCCTTTTGTACTGTGCAGTCACACCTTTTCCCATTTATTTTTGTAGGAATGTGAACGGCATAACGTTTGTGGGCTCAGTGAAGGAGAAGACAGTGGCCAGGAACTTGTACACTCAGGCCAGAGCCAAAGGCAAAGCAGCAGGCATCGTCAGGTACTTCATCAGGAAACCTCTCTGTAGAGCTCCGGAGCCTCGTGAAGGCTGAAATGTTTCTGTTCTACAGGGCTAATTCCCAAGACATGGAGACCTTCAAGACAGAGGTGCATGTCCCTCCTGGCAGTAACATTGAGTTTGAGCTTCACTACCAGGAGATGATGCACAGGAAGCTGGGTTTCTATGAGCACAACCTCTACCTGCAGCCCGGGAGGCTGGTCCCGCAGTTCCAGGCAGGAATATCCTGATATTTTTGCTTAACTGTACGTGTTCTTGCAAATGTGCTTGACCCAGTCCTTCTTTAGGTGGATGTGTACATCTTTGAGCCCAAAGGGATATTTGAGGTGCAATCATCCAACACACTTGGGCAGCAGTTTGCAGAGCTGATCAAAGTCGTCACCACCAAAGACAAGGTAACGCTGGACAGCCCTCAGAGAGATGCTAACGAACGAATCGAGGGGAAAGAAATTTGCTGTGCAGGAATTATTGTCCTGATTGGCTCATTCCCTTCCTCAGGCTCATTTTGTCTTCAAGCCGAACCTGCAGCAGCAGAAAAAGTGCGACAACTGCACGGGCAGCGCCATAGACGGCATCTTCACTGTCAAATATGATGTGAACCGAGACAGCAATGCCGGGGAACTACAGGTGTCACACACTCGCCCCCGCACTCATCCAGGTGTATCGTTTAAGTGTGTTTAAACTAACCCTTAACTGTCTCCTCCAGGTCTCCGACGGACACTTTGTCCATTTCTTTGCTCCCTCAAACCTCTCCCCTCTTCCCAAAAACATTTTGTTTGTTATTGACGTCAGCGGGTCCATGTGGGGAGTCAAGATGAAGCAAGTAAGCCAAGGCTTTCTGAATTTTCTCCTGTAAAGCACTGCCACCGCGTGGCCAGTCTGCCAATTGCATTTAATTCCAACCTCCCCGCGCAGACAGTAGAAGCCATGCAGGCTATTTTGGATGACCTGACCTTGGACGATCAGTTCAGCATCATAGACTTCAACCACAATGTGCGTTGCTGGAGTGAGGAGCTGGTGTCTGGCTCCTCCATTCAGATTGCAGACGCCAAAAAATATATCCAGAACATCAAACCCAATGGAGGTATGAGAACATAGTAGTCTTCCTTCAGGTAGAAGGCTCTCTGACTGCTGATAACCTCATACACGCATTGTCTTTGACACCAGGCACCAACATCAATGAAGCCCTGATGAGGGCAGTTCAAATGCTTATGAAGGCGTCCAATCAGGGGCTAATTGACCCCCGTTCGGTCTCCATGATCATCCTAGTGTCCGATGGAGACCCCACAGTTGGTGAGACTGGTTTCTGCTTATTCGGAGATCTAGATTCTGACGCTGGATCAGTCCCTAAAGCTGTTTTACATGTTTTTTTTCAGGGGAGATCAAGCTCAGCACAATCCAGAAGAACGTGAAGAGAGTAATGAGGGAGGAGTTTTCTCTCTTCTCCGTGGGCATTGGCTTTGACGTGGACTATGACTTCCTGGAACGTATTGCCATGGAAAACAGGGGCATGGCTCAGCGGATTTATGCCAACCATGATGCTGCAGAGCAGCTACGGGTACAACTCTCCGACTCCCTGTGACTCATCTGTGTTTTATCATTTTCTCTAAAGTTAAACAAATGTCTGAAACATCTTTGTGATTTGTGCAAAACACAATCAATAAACCATATTTTTAGCAGACCAGCATGACCCAGATCACGCTGGTCTACTAAATGTGTGATCAGATATAGATTCACATCATTCAGAGCTGGCGTAGGAATCTGGGAGCACAGCGTCACACCCTGCGTTGACGGCAGAAACACTCTCTCTCTAGACATTTTACAGCCAGGTTTCCTCACCTCTGCTGAGGAGAATCCTCGTTCAGTTCCCCGAGGACTCAGTGTCAGACGTCACTCAGAACCGCTTCGATAAGTACTTCAGTGGCTCAGAGCTGGTGGTGGCTGGGAAGGTGCAGCCATCTGAGAGCAACAAGCTGATCAGCTTCACCACTGCGTCTTCTGTAAGTCTGACATTGAGGATACGTGATATTTACAGTCTTTGTTACTTGCTCACCACTATGTCATTGCTGGTAACCATCGTCAGAGAGTGTTGCTTTGCCCCCCCGTGTCTTGCAGGCTCGGATGGATGTCATACTGGAGACGGTGGCGGACACATCAGAGCTGGACGCGGAGTTGGCCAAGCACCAACACTCGTTCACAGGCTTCGCCAGACAAATGTGGGCTTACATCACTATCAAGCAAATGATCTCTGAGAGGTGAGAGACGGGAGGCTGCACAGTGACCTGCAGCACGTGTGCAACAAACAGGAAATGAACTCACTCTAATGGATGGATGTCACCGTTGTCCTACTGTTTCTTTTACCATTCGCAGATCCCTGGCAACAACAGCTACCAAGAAGAGGATGATCACCAAAAAGATCATGTCGCTGGCTGTGGAGCATCAGTTCGTCACTCCACTCACTGCTCTGCTGGTGGAGAGCGAGGACGCCACGGAGAGGCTGCTGGCGGACTCGCCTAAGGACCCTAAACATGGCTGCTGCTCAGGTGCCTGACAAAGAGCTGAATTATGTACAATACACTAACCACAACAGACACTATAAGATGAAAGAAGAAGAGTAATGAAACCACAAACAAAACAGAAAAGGTAACAAACAGATAAACCATACGTGTAAAAGTACAATAAACCATGTCATGTATGTAGGAGGAGGCGTAGGAGGACCAGGAAGTCATGTGCCTCCGGTCAATGTTGTCTACCAGCCTCCACCCTGGATCCAAATGAACACGCCGGCCCCCCCGAGTCAGGTTGAGAAGGGTCCAGAGGAATGGTCGCTGCCTGGAAAGGTCATCTTAGGTAACACATACACACATGCCGCCACGAACCCTGCACGCCGCCGCTTCTGATTCACACGTGAACAGACTCGGTGTTTCTCATGCAGTGGACAACGACCCTCACTTCATCGTCCACCTGCCCCGAAGTAACACAGACGTCTGCTTCAACGTCGACTCCAAACCCGGTCATATTCTCAACCTGGTGTCCGACAGGGGAACAGGTGCTGCACTCCTGGCTAGCCCTAGGGCATTTATCAGGGTTAGGGTTATGTTTGCAGGGACTGAACCCCGTCTCCGTCCTTCTCCCCCGTCCTGAAGGTGTGGTGGTGAACGGCCAGTTAATCAGCTCTAAGAAGGTGCACAAAAACAAACTCAGCACCTATTTTGGCACCGTGTCGGTCGGCCACCAGCCGGCTGGCGTCAGCGTGACCGTCCACACAGACAGGATCGCCTTCAGGGACGGCAGCAGCAACCACACCTTCACCTGGGCGGCCACTGCTGAAGTCTCACAGGATGGGTAATCACCGCGCTTTTAAACGTTTGTTTGACTCGCTGCTTCTGCCCCCGGGTCATTTTGTCCCACGCTGTCGTGTTTCAGGGTGAGGGTTTCCATTGTGAAGAACTCTCATGTCACGGTGACAATAAATGAGAACATCCAGGTGATGGTGCTGCTTCACCGTGTGTGGAAGAAACATCCCGTCAGCGTTGATTTCCTGGGTGTCTACATCCCCAACGAGAACCAGTACTCCCCTCTAGTGCACGGGCTCATAGGTACAGTATGTTGTTAACGTTTCACATCCGATCACAGGGTTGGAGAAACAAGCTTGTGACAAGAAGGTAAAAAAATTGTACTAAAAATGTCAAAATTAGGATTTTTCCACACAAACTCTGCGTGAATCACACAGGGCAGTTTTCCAGAGAGCCTGAGGTGAGCGTGTACGACGTCCACGAAGGGGTCGACCCCCTGAAAAAAGAAGCAACAATGGAAGTGAAAGGCAACAAGCTGCTCGTCACCAGGTACACTTTAACTCGCACGTAACCAGATGCTGAAGGAACGCACTCGTCTTTAACCCGAACAATGTGTGTGTGTGCGTGTTAGGGGCTGGCAGAAGGACTACAGGAGCGACACGAGGCAGGGCGCCAACGTCTACTGCTGGTTCATTCACAACAGCGGGAAGGGCTTCATCGACGGCCACTACACAGACTACATCGTGCCAGATCTCAGCAGCTTCCTCTAGATGCTCTGTGCTCGCGCGTGACGTCGCATTTCTACCACGTTTGATATTCTTCTCCATAAACAAAAAAAAACTGAGATTCAAAACACCAGACGCCATTTTTGTTGACTTTATTTGGACAAAAATTTACATCAGCAATTATTACAATGAATATTAATAAAAATAAACGACTGAACACAACGTTTCTCTGTGATATCTTAATGTGGGATGTGGAAGTAACTCTGACACGGTAGAGTCCTATGAAGCTGGAGGGTTGCTGGTTCAGGCCAGTTTTGAGAAATCCTCGTATGCGACGTCCACTCTCTTCCCTTTCTGTGGACCCTGAGGATGAGAGGAGATGAAGAAGCGTCACCTCTACTCTGTGTCAGAAGAGTTAGCAGTGTGTTAATTCAGCTGAAACCAAAGCTTAATTTATTAAATAGATTTTATTCAAAAAGTAGAAATAAGACCGGAAACGAGTCACATAGTAACAGAGATGTCAAAAAGTGGACAAGTTATTTTCACGGATAAATATCAAAAGAGATAAACGACAAATGCTTCCTGTTTTTTTGTGTGAACTGGTCCTTTAACATGTGAATCAGAAACCACGTCCTGACACACAGTTTAAACCTTCTTAAAGTGTAGACACGGACAGAGAATGAAGCTAAAGACGACAGAGTCCGTACGTACAGAGTCGAGCGTGAGCGTAGCACTGAAGCTCTTCTCGTCGATCCCCTCCAGCAGAGCCTCCGTCTCTCTGTGCGGACCGTTCAGGATCAAAACCCGTTTACCTGCGACACGATGAGGTTATAGACAAATACAGCTGAGATATAAGTGTTAAAGCCACATGTTGGACGCCAGTCTGTTAGGGTTACAGGTGGCTCACCTGGTGCAGGTATGACCGTCTCCACATGGTTCTGGTCCAGTTTCAGTTTGTCCCCGGAGTCGACCATTTTCACCACAGCCGTAAACTGGTCCCGGACCTCCTACAGCAGAAGGATCAGCTGCTTTAAACACCACAGGTCTCATCTTAAGCATCAAAACCTGAATTATATGCTGATTATAAAGCGTTCTCACCGTGATCACAGCCTTCTTCTTATGATACTTCTCTCCCAGTCTCTTGGTGACGACTTTGACCACAATGTTGGGCTGCAGCCAGTAATCTGTCCTCACTGACTGCTGCTTCTTCTTCTTCCTGTCCTCCATCTAAACAAAAAGACGCATAATCCAATCAGAACATGCAGCTGCAACAACCACACACACGGGAGACACAATAAATCTATCTCCTCTACCTCCATGATCTCCTCCAAGGCAGATTTCTTCTTCTTCTCCCCTCTGGACTCTGAGCTGCTGGGTGTTTCTTTTCTCTTGGTTGATGCTGCTGCTTTAAGGGTAACAGCACCCAGAGCAGAACTACAGGAAGACCGTAACAGATACAACACGGACGTGATTATATATTTATACCTGCTTGCTGTGTCTGACATTGAAAGTCTGCTCAGGAGTACGTGTACCTGGATTTGGAAGTACCAGCAGTAGAGGCTGAGGCGCCGAGTTTGAAAGCAACTAAAAGAAAAACATGACCAGAAAATAAAAATTAGACAGAGCGAATACAGCACTTTGACTTTATAGTGAACGTTTAAAACCATCACTGATCGCAGCCCAAAACGGACCTTTTTCCTCTTCACTCTCACGCTGGAGTTCCGTGTAAACTGGAGCTTCCTAAGGAACAAAAGATCATTTGTTTCAATCATATTAAAGTCGCTCTTAGTCTTGATTTCATGTGACTGACCGGGTCTAATGCTGAAGTGTGACGTGACGGTACTCACTTCTGTCTCCTTGCCATCTCGGCCTCTCTGGACCTGCTCCTCGATGAACCTGGCGCTCCTCTCTTCGTCGTCCAGCTCTTGCTTCTTCTTCCTCGCCTGCTCCTCTTGGCGGCGGATGGTTTCCGGATCCCGATCAATGTACTGGACGTACCAGCCCTTTGGCGTCTCGTCGACTTTACAGAAACCTAGGAAGAGACCAGTGCGTATTTAGAATAATATTTCCTCAATGCAGACGTAACAGCACCTACTTATTTGGTCCGTGTGAGATTAGCAGCGTTAGAGAGAGATGTTTGGATATCGATCACTGTTTGAGTCGGCTTACCTTCTCTGCCCAGCCACTTGGTGAAATCCGTCAGAGTCTCCCACTGTGTGGAGTTCATGTGGACGTGTTCCCGGTCACTGATGTACTCATTATAAACGATGTTGTTGTGCACTCGCTTGGTTCCTGCAGACGAGGAAGGAGGACAGTGTCTGGGTGCTACTAAAGGACGCTTACTTGATAATAGGACTCACCAGGACTCACCAAAACGTCTCCTGAGTAGCTCCAGAAATTCGCTCCTGAACTCACTAATACAGAATAAAAAAAATATGAAAAATGCCGTATAGTTAGAATATTACTAACACAAATGCAGCTAAGGTATAATCGGATTGACTCACTCAGAAAAGTAGTCCATAAACTTGTTGGGGTTCTCGGAAGCCAGCAGCAGCTGCCTCTGGTGTGACTCCGACATGCAGTGACACTTGAAGCCATTCTGTCAACATAGGTAGGTTCAATAAGGTAAAGCTAACACCTGAATAAATAAATATAGCAGACAGCACAGACTTCCTGAACACTTCACCTCATCTCGGCATTGTTTTTGACACATTTGGCAATACCACCTCAGCTTCTGGAGACCTTTGGATTTTATACGGTTGCTAATCGCCTTGGGGGAGAGAAAATCAGCTTTTCCCATTCTGATCACCCACAGTGAACACAAAACACGCGAAAAGATGCCACTAAAACAAGCAAAAAAAATGTTCGAGTCGCGGCTAAAACATGAACCTCTGCTACCAACGTAAACAGTTTCCGCGTGTTTAGCGTCATCATCTCGCGAGAAATTGTAGAAATTCGCGACAACAAGCGTTGTGTTCACGGGCGCCTCGTAACACTGCTGGTAAGCGGCGGATTTCGCTAACTTCATTATGGTTAACTACAGCAGGAAAGCGTTTTATCACATTTTGTGATTATTACGGGACGATAGCGCAGTGGTTAGGGCAGTTGGCCGATAGAAAAATGCCTGCCAAGCAAATATGCAGTAATAATCCGCTGTGGCGACCCCCTGAACAAACGGGAGCAGCCGTCATTATGTATTATTACAAGAATAAAATTAGTTAAATTAAAGTTGGAGCTAGATTTAATATTCCAACGATATAATATATTACAAATATTGCGCATAGAAACGTTAACATAGATTTCATATTCTTGTTGTTACCGTGCCATCTTAAATGAATTAACTTTTTTATGTCACGCTAAAAGTTTTAATGAGTGTTACGTCACTAGAAAAGAGGAAAATCTCCACAGAGGGGTATACTATAATTAACCGGTTTAACGTAGTTTACATCTGTAACTCGTGCTTACTGTGCAAATTAAATGATCGGGCTACACGAGATGCATAACCCACCACAACTCGAATTTAAATCAGCACCTTTGTAGATCCCAACTTAAACGTAATTTAACGCAATAGTGATAACTTGCTAGTAAATTTACTTTTTAAATTAAAGTTACTTGTTTGTTGTTGTTGTACTTATTATTAAATTGTTATTACATTTTGGGAAAAGCGATTTCATGTTCGTTGCAATGTGTGGACTTGTTTTTCTCCGACATCTGTGGAGGAGCTGTAAGGCAGCATTCGTCCATTTTGCTTTTAACTTGCGCCTGCGCAGTCCGGCGTGTCTGACCTTCATAGGACTAACCATGTTCGCCAGGACCAGCGCGTTGGTGTTCTCCCCACAATGGTAAAGTCAAAAAACGTTTAATTACTTTCACATGTGTATCTATGTTATTGTTATTCATATTTACGTAGTGTAGGTATGCGATTAGGAGCTGTATGTAATATATAGGCCGTAATGCATGGAGTTATTGAGTGCAAGGACGCGCTAACGTGGAGGCCGCGGCTAATGAATGACAGCGCTGTGCTGCACTGTGAATAGATGGGCTAACCGGCTACAAGCTAATGCTAACTTGCTGAAACCTTTTGACATTCAGTGAGACTATGACGATAAGAGATAACGTTTCAATAATTCGTAAAGTGAGTTTACTACGTGTCTGACATGCGTAGCAGCTACAGCTAAACTAGGCTAGAGTTAGCGAAAACATTTAGCTAGTTGATGTTATCCACTCGACGCATCTAAGTTTAGGTTAAATGTACATTTACATGATGCAGTTACATGCTGATAATGCTCACAGCCAAAGCTAACTGACTGTTTGTGTTCACAGTGGGCAGGTCAGGAACATGGCTACCTTGAAGGACAGTAAGTACTTGTGTATACTACTCCTAAAGTACAACACATCACTGTGTCACATAATATAATTCACACTGGTAACACCAGTGTATGCAAAATAAGCTAATTGCTACGATCCAGCAAATGGTTTGGTAATAAAGAGACTGAAAGTTCACAGGTGTATGACAGGTTCATCCTTTTTGCTATGAGACTAGAAACTACTGCAGGTCTTACTTGCAAGAAATGTATTCGTTTCCAAATAAATGTTGGACAATCCTCACAGTGGCTTATTTTGGACAAAGATGAGGATGCATCTATTAATTGCAGAGCTTATTCTATTGCTCTGAAACAGGCATTTATTACTTATTTTGTGCGTTTAATACAGAAATGTGTAATAAAATCTCTAAACCTTGACACATTTACATCGTCTTTTACACGACAGTTTGCACATAATTAATATCTTGTTCTCTCTATAGTCACTATTCGGTTGAAGTCAATCAAGAACATCCAAAAAATTACAAAGTCCATGAAAATGGTGGCTGCTGCCAAGTATGCTCGTGCTGAGAGGCAGCTGAAGCCAGCTCGAGTCTATGGCACAGGTGCTTTGGGTGAGTATACAATACAAAGTCTCTTTAGAGAGATTAATATTTTTACCACTGGATCAAGATTCCTGTTTCCTCCTTGCTCTCCAGCTCTGTATGAGAAGGCTGACATCAAAGCACCAGAGGACAAGGCTGCAAAGCATTTGATCATTGGTGTGACTTCTGACCGTGGACTCTGCGGTGCCATCCACTCTGGTGTGGCCAAGGCCATCAAGAGCGAAATCGCTAACCTGACCGGTTCTGGCAAGGAAGTGATGGTGGTCAACGTGGGAGACAAGCTGAGGGGCCTGCTGCACAGGTACAAAGCCGTGGATTCCACTGAACCCCAAACACTTGCTGCCTCCCAGAGGCAGCCTGTACGCAGAAAGAAGTCAGCTAATTTAGCAGTAATTGGTTATTATGAGGTTTACGTTATGCTAAGCATCTCAGTGTTATTGTGTTGCTGGCACTGGAACTGCAGCACCACCTACTTCACCAAGGTTATATTCAGACTCATCTGTCTCAATCTCATTTTTGCTGATAAACTAGGTGATGCGCTTGACCCCACATCTCTCTGCAGAGTGCAATGTTGGATTAGTAAATGTTCTCTCTCCCCTTACTGCTCTACATGCCTCCCTGGTGCTAAAACGCACACAGCACCTGCTGCTTTCATCTACTCTTGTGCTCACAAAATGTGATTTAATATCTATTGTTTTCCATGTGCTGTTCTTTTTCTGTTATTTAAATAAGATGAATTATCATTTTAACAGCCCTACTTATACTGTCTACTGTCCTTCATCAGAACTCACGGAAAACACATCATGCTGAACTGTAAGGAAGTCGGTCGCAAGCCCCCCAGCTTCAGCGATGCGTCGATCATCGCCACTGAGCTGCTTAGCTCTGGATACGAGTTCGACCAGGGCGCCGTCTTCTTCAACAGATTCAGGTATCACTTGTTCTTCAGTTTGAGCTGCGCCGAACGTTGACAGTGGGTAAAATACTAAGCTGCGTTCTCCTGATGCAGGTCTGTTATCTCGTACAAGACGGACAAGAAGCCTGTGTTTTCCACCGACACAGTTGCTAATTCAGGTAACGCGGTCACTGCTCTTCCATTCCGTTGCTGTACATTCAGCCGCAGGTGTTCCGGAGATACCTTAACCGCCTGCGCTTTCTTCACTGACAGAGAGCATGGGCATCTATGACGACATCGATGCTGACGTGCTAAGGAACTACCAGGAGTTTGCTCTGGTCAACATCCTCTACCTGGCCCTGAGGGAGTCCTCCACCAGTGAGCAGAGTGCCAGGATGACTGCTATGGACAGCGCCAGCAAGAACGCCTGTAAGTAAACTGTCACACCAAACTCTGTCCCTCAGAGCTCTTGGTGAGTATTTGAAGCAAGATGTGTTTCGCTGCCTGATATGTTTAACACGCAGAACCCCACGTAGTAACCCCTCTCTGAAAGAACAAACAAAACATGTTGGTTCACCTTTACTTAACTTCAAACGAGTAGGATCTCTTTTCATTATCTTTATGCCTTTATTTTGAAGTGCATATGCTGGTTATTACCACAGATTTATATTTGACATTGATGGATTTCACTCCCTTCCCTGCAGCTGAGATGATTGACAAGCTGACCCTCACCTTCAACCGTACCAGACAGGCCGTCATCACCAAGGAGCTCATTGAGATCATCTCCGGAGCCGCTGCTCTGTAAGACTTTGTGTTAAACATTTTCTCTGCTCAGCGTTTTTTTTTTGTCTTCGCTTCACTTCATTATATTCCTCCCTACCTTCTTACCTTCCTGAACTCTGACGCCTTTCCCCTCTACTTAAATATGCATGTCCCTAACTTTTCTGTCGCATACTTTCATGACTCATTCTCCTCTCTGACCTAATCTGCTTGTTGTCGCTCTCTGCTGAACTCAGGGACTGAGGCTTGTCTTTACAGACGAGGTAACGGTGTAGACTTGTACTGTAATACTGAGCTAGTAGAAGTAGCTGTAGAGTCACCAGCTTGTCAGACGCATGTTTTAATATCTTGTTCTCACTGTCTACGTTTCTTTTCTTGTCTTTACAGATAAACGGGCGGGATCATCCTTTCCATTGCCTATAGCTCTTAAAAGTACTGCGGACGAGTTGTGAAGAAGTCTAACCTGCATTTGTGCTTCTGTTTGTAAAATATATGGAGAAAATAAACCTCTTACAAAGAACCATCACCCTGGTGTCAGCTGCTGTATTATTCTTTCATCACAACATATCCCAACGACTGGGAAAGATGTATGGAAACTGCACGTGTGTTTCCTTGCTCTGAGTACTGTAGTCGGTCAGTATCGCGTGTTTCTGCTGTTTTGAGGCTGCACAAAATAACAGATACACATGATATTGCCTGAGTTAAGGAAATTATTCTTTCAATAAATGCTACCTGTGAAGTTGCAAGTATGATTTTTAGTTATTAGGATTGACCTTAATGAGCCGCCTTTCTGGTCACGATGTGACCGGTTCACATGGAATACCACACTAGGTCGATGACTTTGCTGCTTGTGGTACGCATTAAAAAATAACTGATAACAGAAACGATACGCGCAGGTCTACATGTGTGCCGTCATCTGTTTTGTTTGATGTAATATAATTTAAAACGTTTTTCTCGCTGACTTTATTCCAAAACAATTTTATCATTTTTAGAATTTTAATAATTCAACATCCAAACTGCAGAAACAGGCAGAGACAAACTTTTATTTTGCCCTCTGTCTACCAGTGTTGGTTGGTGTTTATTAAATAACCATAAATCCATTTTCTGTTTTGTTGCAAGAAACATATTAAGGCATAACTGAGGTGTTGGCAGCGCCTGCTCTTTTCCAGCTGTCCCTTCTCTTACAGCTTCTGATTGGCTGAACACCCTTGACCCAGGTAATCCACAGTGATGTCTGACACAAATGGGAACGCAGGCTTGATTTGGGTAAACATGTTTGTGTTTTTATTTCTTTGTAGCTCCACGTGACCCCGCTCCTCTCCCCGGTGCAGTTCGCAAGGCGTCCACCAGGGGGCGATGTCCGATAAGAAATGTGAGGCTCCGCAGCAACAACCTGCACGTAAGTGAAACGAGCCGAGTCTGTAACGGCACAGAACATTTTTTGGTTTTGCTGAATGACTGGTGATTTATTATTGTTTAATTGATCATCTATTTCAATATATCAAAAATCTGATCCGAGGTCAGGTCTTGTGGTTTCCTGAC
Organism: Microctenopoma steveboyesi; assembly: GCA_032359275.1. Taxonomy (NCBI): domain Eukaryota; kingdom Metazoa; phylum Chordata; class Actinopteri; order Anabantiformes; family Anabantidae; genus Microctenopoma; species Microctenopoma steveboyesi. Next base: position 11,113,507 of record JAUMHF010000015.1, on the reverse strand, counting down.
AAGTAGTTAACCACCACAGAGGATTAGACAAAAGGTGTGTTTCTGGTTTATTATCATTCATTTGTTTGAAATGAAGTGCTCCCTCTTCTTGCTTGTGTGTGTGTGTGTGTGTGTGTGTGTGTGTGCACGTGGAGCTGCGTGCAGACGTGTCCTGCAGGCCTTGTTTGTCTTTTGTATTTGTGCTTGTTATTGTTTACTCCTGAGGGGAGTTGGGAGCGATTGCATCTCAACACTGAAATTACAGCGATGCCAGACTCTGATAAACAGTCAGAGAGCAGCAGGCTTCTCACCCCCCCCCCCTCGCTGGTGAGTCAAATAGATGTGGGTGAGGAGGAATGAGCACGTATTTTGGAAATTCTGGGAATTTCCTTGACTTCAGTAATGTACAGGTAGTTGGTTTCCTCCCGTCTTCCTTTGATATATATGTAATATGTAGTAAAGTTCCTGTAGAAATAGAATAGTAACCAGTCATAGCGGTGTATTCTCCTTCCTGGAAAGTCATCTCAGCAGCTATAATTGTCCTTTCAGTCATAAGGGCAAACAGTGAATTTACCACTTTGAGACAAGTCTCACACTTCAAGGTAATTTGTGAATCCAATACTTGACCTGCAGCCCGCTAACATGCTGTAGGTTCAAAGTTTCTTCACAGGAACAAACACTGCAACCAGAGACCAAACTGAGCTGCTCAACCAAAGATTAGCTCCACGTCACACCGGGAGCTGATCGAGCTGTGTGATACGACTTACTGTGATCTACGTGTAGGAAAATAAAGTCCAAGCTGTGCCAAATGTTGAGTGTAGATCCCAAACAAACTGGACAACGTCCTACAAAGCAGAGAAATGACACGCTGCTCTGTTATTGTGTTTTATGATGGATCAGTGAATTGACTCTGAATGTGTGTGTGTGTGCATGAACCAGTGAAGACGTCTGAACATTGTGCTCCGTATTAGCCTCACCTCGTTATCGTTATCGCCCTCCTCCATTGTGCCGTGACAGGCGGAAAATGATTAGAGGAACAGGTGACAAAGGAGGCAGAGAGTCCTGCCTTTACCTGGGGCCGCGCCGCGCCGCTGTCAGGGGCAGCAGCGTCGGCAGCACAAAAGAGCTCCTTCCTGCTTTAAAACACTCGCTCCTTCTCCTTCAGTTCGTGGGAGCCAGCCCACTTCCTCCGTCGCTCCATCACTCACTCGGAGCTCTCCGCTCCTCCTCCCTGCTTCTCCACCTTTAGCTCCCATCTTTGCCCAGTCAGGAATGGAGGAGGGGGGGACGGGAAGCGGGGGCCGTGGCGGCTTCACACAGCGACATGTGCCCCCCTCCCTTCCCTTCTTATCTCAATATGTTCCCCTCCTCCCCCCGTCCCCACACAAAGCTATCTGCTCCATGGACTTTTCTGACTATTTATGTCGGACAAGGTCAGGATCGTTTAAACTGCTCTGCCTCTCTCCGTCCCTCCAGATGAGATAGAGCGAGAAACGATCGATTCCCGCCACCACGCAGATTTATCCCCCCCTCCTCTACCGCCTCTCCCCCTCTCTCCCTCTCTCCCGCTCTCCCAATGGGGTTTTCAGGAAGCCAGGAGGGAAACCGATGCTCATCAGTCTCCTTAACACCCGTGACATTTAAAATACAGTAGGGGGCCTTAAACTGGCCACTTTTCTCCTGGTCCAAATGAGAGGCATCCTTCCATCAATCTGGCAGCTCCCCCACTCCAGAGAGAGGCAGAGATTTAGACAGGAGCACTAGTGGTCTGCATCATTCACACGGGTGTTTTACAAATGAAGCAGGGCACTTACTCAAGATGAGGACTCGATTGTGCTGTGGGTTTGCAAACCCGTCTGGGAAGGCCGGCCGGTTGTTGATAATCTGTGCCAATCTGCAGTTAATCCCGCCAGGTGTCCGTCAAACGGGATGTTCAGTAGCTGTACGTGTGCAAACGGGGCTGACAAACGGACAGAGGCCATGATATTGTCATCCATTGGAATTAGTTTAATGTTCGTTTCTTACTCTATTCCTCTCAGACAGATGTTCGGATCTTAACGTTACGTTATAAACGGAGTGCTGTTTTACTACAAGGTCATCGTGTTGAAATGCTCATTTCTTTAGCTCAAATTGTGTCTATCTGTCAAAGCAGAAACTGGAAGAGGTCATAGTCATGTAGACGGACGGACGCTGATAGGTAACAGTCTCATTAGATGCGGTTCGTGTTGAGGGTCTTTCATAGACGACCAGTGTAGCGTGATGCAGCGTGTCCATGGCTTTGTCTGAGTGAGTGCTTTGTTTGTGAGAATACTTACATATGTCTTCTTGACTCTCTGTGCGTGTGCGTGTGTGTGTGTGTGTGTGATCCCCTGCCACTCATGTCTTGGGTTACGGTGTTTCTGGCTTTATGATAGATGGCTCAGCCCAACCTCAGAGCACCCAGCTTGAGCTGCTGGACAGCATGTCACTGCCAGTTTCCGCCATCTGAAGAGGTGTGTGTGTGTGTGTGTGTGAGTGTGTGAGAACGCCTGGCAGGTTCTGACCCCCTGCTGCAACAGGATAGGTGGGTAAGGATGGTTTGGCAGCGTGCTGCGTGTGAGTGTGTGTGTGTGCAGCATGACTGCCCGAGGTCCACGTCCCGCTGAGTGTGGCGGCCCCGGCCCTTTCCTGTCCAGACCACACGTCTAACCAAAACCCAATGTGTGTTTAGGTGTCTAAGTGCGTGTATTCAGGACAGTGTCCGTCCCTATTGGTCTTTGTTTATTCATTCCTCGGCTACTACATGGTCCCGACGAGTTCTCAGTGATCCCTTAAAGCTCGATCGCATCATGCAGACAGAAGCCTCAGACATTCGTACGTAGCCACTAAACCAACCGTGTTTTATCATGTGCTGATTTCAGGGTGAAGAATGAAGAAGCTCAACCCTCCGTCCAGTCCTTTTCCACAGGATGTTTGCGAGGCTAAAGCAGGCGATTAGGTAGGCATCTTTTTATTACTAAATAATCAGAATTGGGGATAAAATAAAAAAGCTCAACAACAACTAATAAATGAAACTAAGTCAACTTTTTTTCCAATATAATCTTTTAATCTGGCATCGACGAGAAGTCCTTAAAAATCGTAATAGACATTTGAACATATTCAGTTCTGTGATTCCATCAGCTGAGGAAGATCATGTGATCTGATGGAAAGCTCCAGAGCAGGTTTCCTTTATAACTGTTGTTTCCAGGGTCAACAGGGAAAAGACGTTTGAAGTTGAGGGATTCTCTGGAACTTCTACAAAAACGATCATGTGATATGTTTCAAAACTTAAAAATAAGTTTTACTTTCGTCTTCAGAGAGAGAATTTCTCACAATGCACAAAAAGATCCTGCGATGACTCAAAGTTCCAGAACAGCTGCTAAATGTACCTGTTAAACCTAAAACCTCACGGTAGAAAGTTTGACTAATCAGGGAAGAATTTCCTTTTCCCTCGACAGTTCACCTCTAACTTCCTGGCCCTCTCTCGCCCTCTCTCTCTCTCTCACCGTTTCCCGTCATGTCATTTTATTTTGAAAACTTCTTCCACTTCTTCTGCCTCCCTCTTCCCCATCTCCATCTTCTCTCCCCACCAATCTGTGATTTTTCTTAAAATAGGTTCAGAGATCTCGGCACCGATAGCAGCCGAGCGAACGGCACCTAGAGGAGAAAGAGAAATAAGTAGTCAAATCCCGCTTCCCCTATTCTTCCTCCCTCTCTCCAGTGCTGCCAGCAGACAGTGTGTTTCTCAGCGTAGTGGAGATTATAGCCGGGAATGACAAGCACGCCGTCTGATACCATATCCGCTCTGAATTACAGATCAGCCCTTTTTAAATGATATTTTAAATACTTGCTGCAGGCTGCGAGTTTTCACAGGGTCTTATTTCATTGTTATTATACTAGTACCATATTTTTGTTAGAAAATCAGTGTTGGTGCTTATTTAAATGAGGGAGAGTGGAAGCTGGTATACACTCCACTATGTTATTTTACTGTGCCACTTTGGAAAATCCCTCGGCGTGCCCCCCTTATACTCCTCACATACACCCACCACCCTCTTTTTTTATGTGTTCTTGGTGGGAATTAAAATGAAGCACAGAAAAGGACAAAAGAGAAAGGACAAATTGTAATTAGTTTGATTTGTGTGTGTGTGTGTGTGTGTGTGTGTGGCTGCAGCACATGAAGGGTTAGATTCCCACACAGAAAGGAGACGCAGGCTTTGATTACTTCTCTCGTGTGTTTGCGGCGCTCGGATTTAACTCGAACTGTTTTGCCGTCGCTCGTTTTGATCGCGGAGCGCGGATAAGCAAAGATGGCCCTCCTTGTTTGTTTTTAAATGAAGGGACAGGCAGGTCAGGATGTGGAGGAGGTGTAGTACTTGGACTGGCATGCTGGGTGGTGCTGTTGCCCCAGCCTTGCTCCTGCTCCTGGATAAAAGGTCCCTTAGTTTCAGTTGAAGGCTCTGAGCTCTTTGTGCTTTGGCGTTTCATGATGGGATTCTCTGGAGAGCAGAGGATGGAGAACGACACTCCTTCCCCCTCTAACCCTCTTTCTCCCTCTCCCTCTCCTTCCTTTTCTCTCTCTGGCTCCTCGCTCGCTCGCCCGCTCCCTCTCTCCCCCTCCTCGCTCTCTGCTGGAGTACACGCCAACCTTGACATATTGAGAATGAAAACGACGGTTCCACATCCCGTGCTCGCCTGTTGACAGCGTTAACACTCTTTTCATGTGTGTTTTGATAGCTGAAAATGAACCATATTAGAGTGTTATGAGAAATTATGTTTTGTGTGTGTGTGTGTGTGTGTGTGAGAGAGAGTTTAGCAGGACACGCATCACCTTATAAGTGTGTCTATGTCCAAATAACTAAATTATTTGAGACAGAAAATCATTGTTGTTTTCTCCTATGCTCTACATTTCCAAACGTACACACACAACCGTGCACGGCGCTAATTGTGCTCTTTGTTTGTTTATGGGGTCTGAGAGGAAAATATGTAAAATGCACCCAGGGGACAGAAAATATAGCCAGTGGGGCTAAACTAACAACTTTAACCCTCCCCGCCTCTGTCTCGCCCTCTTAACTGCTCAGCCTTACCCCCTGCCTCACCCTTCTGTGGTTTCTCGCTCTTCTCCCTCACCCCTGTGTATCATTTCTCCGTGGTCTCGTCATCCAATAGTACAGCTGTTTACCCACTTTTATCAACCTTTACAAACCGTCACTCAACCAAACTGAACTTTTACCCAACATTTAGAAAATGAAAATGTTTGGTGACATTATGAGATTAATTAAGTACTAAGAGAGGAGAAGATGTTTTCTCGTGTGTTTTTTTTCCTCATACCAAACACATGCATTCAAATAAATGAGCAAGCCACAAGAAAATGTGAGGATGCGAATCAGCTTTTACAAATATGGTCAAAATAGCCAGTGCAGGAGGCAATTATTGCGTTTCAGAGAAGAAACGACACTCATTCTGAGCCTGGTTCTGGGTTATTAGAGCCACAGTCATACTGGTAGGAGTGGGAACAGCCAACAAATACTCCTGCATTCAAACTGAAATGAATTGTAAGGAGATACGCTGTGATGGTTTGTAGTTGGTTTAACTTCTTCCTAAGAACAGCCGTAGTGCTGATGCTATAATATTAGTGCGCTAATGGGTTCCTGCTTTCCTCCAGAGTTTAGACTTCCTGCGACCTCATACTTCATATGTAGTGACATGCGCCACTCTAAGTAAAAAGCACCTTTTACTGTAGGTACTTTTACTTGTGAAGGAGTATTTCTGCGACGTGGTATTGCTGGTGTGAGTAATGCAGCGACCAACTACAGAGACAGTGGAAACAGACCGACTCTGACCTCAGGCTTCATTGGAGTCCTGCTCTAATGATGCTCACTTCCCCTTATTTAAGTTTGTGTGTGTGTGTGTGTGTGTGTGTGTGTGGCGTTCCCATCAGCGTTTATGCTATTCCCTTCATGCATGGATATATATAAGAGCTCCTCCCTCCCCTTATGAGAGCCATTAGACTGTAAGTGCGAATGAATGCGAAAATATTTATTGTGTCTGCAACTGTGTGTGTGTGTGTTTGTGTGTGTGTCTGTGTGTGGACTTATAGACACAGAGCATTCACAGCCACTTATGCAGCATTAAGTCAACGCTTCATTTATTGACTGAATTTCGTTTTGAAGCTGAGGCGTGTCTCGTCTTGGCAACTCTGTCTCAAAGTGCGAGCATACGAGTGTTTTTCTGGCCTAATGGGTTCTGTTTGTGGGTGAACATGTGGTAGGGAAAGAAGGTAGGTAGGTCCAGCCACTGTGGACTGGAGCTGCTGACTTTCATATTTTCAAACTAAAGAATTTATCAAAACCAGCATTTTCAAATCGGTACCAAAAGTCTCTGCTCAAACCTTTAATTGATCAAATTCCTACCGGAATAAGCTCAAAAATTACTGGTTAATATCTGATATTAATGCCCTTAGAAGGGTAATAATCGATGGATCGACACGACCTTCACGTCCATCTCAGCAAAGTTTATAATAACCTGCAGGGATCTCTTAACTTTTTATTTAATGTCATCGTCAGAAAAAGGCGCCTGTATTTTATGTTCAGCGCTGATTAGCAGATGCTAGCATGCTAACAAGCTAAACCTAGTCTCACATGTTAAATGTTAGATAATACGCACGCTACTCAGCCACATGTTGGCATTTATGTAGCGCAGCCGCAGAAATGATAGAAAACTTTAATTTTGTGTATAATATGATCAGTTTAAAAGAAAAAGTGACATGAAACAATTATTTCAGTAGCTTTTAGCTTCTAGTAACGTGTGCACATTAGAAGCGTGTTTGTGCCGTTTGTTCCCACACTCGCTCACCTTTTCCTAGTGCCTCAGCGTGTGAAGCGCAAATGAAAGCGAGATATTCATGGCTCTTCCCCACAAGCATAAAGACCTGGCCCTCCTGCCCCGGCCATTCAATTAGCCCCAGTGGCCGGTGTGTGGGTTTCTCTCTGTGTGTGTGTGTGTGTGTGTGTGTGTGTGTGTGTGTGTGTGTGTGTGAGTGAGTGCAAACTATTGCCCTGTCTGAGTAGCCAACCGCAACTAAGGGTCAGGCTCAAACACCAGCTTAGAGCTCACCAGGTCACAGCTGATGGTGTGAGAACTGGGGCTGTGCAGAGTCGAGTGTGTGTGTGTGTGTGTGTGTGTGTGTGTGTGTGTGTGTGTGAAGAAGAGTAGAGAAAGAACTCACTCCCCTCGACCTCCTGCGTGTCGGTGTTCATGCAGGTGTTCCTGCCAGAAATAAAACCTGCTAGCTGACGGTTTACCCATGATGTGACTGCAGGTAGCAGAGGCTTCGTGTGGCGCGCGCCTACATTGTGCGTGCGTGTTTTCTTTCGGTTTATTTTTCTCTGAGAGCGGCGCGTGTTCGTGCCGGCCCTGTCGGTGCACTCGGGTCTGTCAGCAGCATATGTTTTCAGAAGCAGTCGAGCGATGCGGAGGTTTTCTGCTGCAACGCTTGAGTAATCGGGGCCAACTTCTGTTGATGTGCTGCCTCGCGACCCTGACGCACAATGTCAGGTTGTGACTGTTTAACCTTTTGCTAAATGACAGGTTTCACAGCGAGTTGGACTCGATTTGATTCAGGAATCTGTGGTTGCTTTTCATTTGAGATTCAGGCTTGAAATGACCTGTACATAAGCGTGCAACAGCCAGCGTTGCAGAGATGGGAAAGTATGCAGGGTTTTACCAGGCCTCAGTATTTCTGTCACTGTCATCCTCTGCACTGTTTTAGATGTGACGATTCACACCCATAATCTGTACAGTTAGGTGTAATGTGAGATCTTAAAGGATGCCGGATTTCATACGCAGCAGACACAAACAAAGTGGGCTTGTAGTTCGGTAGATATTAAAGCAGGTATTTGTAGCGGTTCAAACTGTCTGAGAGATTCTCTTTCTTCAGAACAGCGTCAAGAAAAACAAGAAAGGTCTTTTCGTGCCAAATGTTCATCTATGGCGACATTGTTTGTCTTTCAAACTAAACGTGGCATCGTCCGTGCGCTGGAGAAGTTTGAGGTGTTCAGTGTCAGTGTCAGTCATTTGTCACTCCCCATGCCAACTTTACCCTCATTATTACACAACGTCCTGTGTGTTTTTCCCATGAAACACCTCGTGCGTCCACAGTTTGCAGCAAACAGACATCTGCGATGAAAACTATTTCACTGATATACTGTATGAAAATGCCTTTCAGTGTTACTTTAGTGCCCCGATGTGAGCTTGAACCCTGACAAACCACCTTCCTCTTCCTCGGTGACGGGCATTTCCCACCATTACAGACCGTATAGTGTGTGTTTCTAAAGTCTGCCATTCCCAAAGTTGGTGGAGTGTGAAGACATATAATTGCTTTATGAAACCTAACTAGGTGATATGAATAATCTGTCAGTGGAGGAGGCGACCGAGCCTCCATGCCAATCACCGAGGTGTCTCGGAGTAGCGGAGCGTGGCCAAAACCATACCTGTCCATCCGGAAAAAAACGATCTGTCCCTCAACTTCCTCTTTTCTCCCAAACCGCTGTTATCAGACCAGATGAGAGAGAGTGTGTGTGTGTGTGTGTGTGTGTGTGTGAAGCCACTGCAGACCCCCACCATGATCAACTCCATATCAGACGGGGAATTGGAAAATTCTCCATAGGACAAAAAGGAGGAGGAGACGAGGAGAAGCACCCGACAACGTGACACGATCAGCTTGGCCTAGTTGGAGGTCAACAGACGGAAACATGACAAACTAAGTTAAACAATTTATTTAAACATCTTGTGCGACGTATGGACGCGGTTCAATTAAAGGTACAAAAAAGGTCACGGCTAATTCTGAAGCTAACTTCCTGCTGGAAGCAACTCTACGGAGTCACTGTGGCCGAGGTCCTTTTTGTAGGCTATGAAGGAGCAGGCTGTTAATGCGTATACGTGTATATCTGAATACTGCATACAGTAGTATCTTCAGCATCTGCAAACAAGAAACTCAACATGTTTCCCCGTAGTTCACTGTACAATCAGCCTTTTACTATCAAACTTATTGTGTGGATGGATTTGAGTTTTTTTTAGCTGCTGATTGTGTTTATTTCAGATTAGATGCATTTCCACAATAACACAATTGAAATTATATTCTAAAAACGACATAAATAATCATACTGTTACGTTTCTTAACAGCAGAGCTGTAGAAAGTATTTTCTATGGATTTTATAGCAGACATTAACCAGTTTGCACCAGTGAAAATTGGTGTTTATACCTCTCTGCCCCTTCCCATGAATCCCTGCTTTAACTACCGTCCACTCCCCTCTACCCATTACATAAACTCGAGTCGCTCGGCCCGTCTCACCGATCTTATCAACCCCGTTTTTCATTTGCTGTGCCGCGCACTTGTTCGCGTAAACACATGTCCGCATGCAGAGATGCACACAAAATCATAAACATGGAGGTGCATTTGCTTTTCTGTCCACAGTGAATGTGTGTAACATTTGGTTCACAGCCTGTGTGTGTGTCTGTTGTGGGTACACGTGTATTCCAACGTGTGTGTAGCTACAGTATAGAACGTGTTTGTTTTTTATCAGAGATCTTTAAGCTGGGTCATGTGTTGTTGCTTCACATTTCATCATCCTGCTGTCTTATCTGCTGTTTTCATACACAACCGCTGTAATACTGGTATAACACGCGCACACACACACATGCGCGCACACACACATACACACACAATATACTAGACTCCCACCATAGAATGGTAAGCCGGTAAAGATAGTTTGTAGGAGGGAGAGAGAAGAGGCAAAAGAAAAGCGAGGAAAGCATTGAGAGAGGGGGCAATAAGGTAAAAGGAAGCTGCTCCTGTTGTTGTTTTTGTTGTTGATGTGGACAGACAGAAGTCCCTCTGATCTCCTCTGCTGATTATTTTCTCCTTGGACACATGCATATGACAACCTGCATGCTCCATCTACTGCTGTTGGGTCTGTCGTGTCCTTAATTGCGAAGGTCTGTCTGTCTCTCGCCTCGAGGGTTGATGTTTGTCCTGGTAAACAGAATGTGATTTGAATGATTATTTTGATGTTTAATGTGGGGTTAATATTACAAATGGTCAAATGGTTTTGAAATGCCCTTAATCTCTGCAGAGGCTCTAAGTGCATCTATGTAATAAATAACAATAAAAAATTACCCTTATTATTATGCACCACTTTACCTCACTCTTCATGAGCTACTGTGGCTTCTTCTTCTAAACGACGTTAGGGCCAGCACTGGTCTGTCCATTTTTCTAAGAATTTATACGGCCTGATGTATTATTTATGAGCTCACGTGGACTGTGGTCCTGGCGTCTTGGACCCAGATGAGCCTCCCCTCTCTGAAACATTGTTGAACATCTAAATTCTGCAAATCTACATTAAGATATTTTATTTATTTATTTGGAGTAGCTCGTGCACAGAGGGAAGTCTGAGTCTTTCTGTCCGTATCAGCACAAAGTGTGGACGACAGTCTTCTCCTACTTCTCATTCTGGGCCTAGTGCGTTTTGTCGAGTTGTGATTTGTTCTGTGGTGTGATCAGAAATTCATTCATTAATTTATCTGAATATGTAGCTGCACATTTATTTAGCAGTGTGTTAGCCAAAGAAAGAAAAAGTCTTTTTTTACACGACTGTGATTTCTCCAGTAAATAATATTATAATCACAATAAAAATGTTGATTCTGGATTTGCAAACATGTGTTAACAGTTCATCCTGACCTGTCTGCACTGACTACACGGCTCTATTACTGAAGTCTGTGGAGGCTCCAGAGAGACTTTCTGCCCAGGACTTGCACTTCCTGCCTGAGCATCTCCGCTCCCATGAGCCTCTTCTCCGCCCGTTTGTCCAGCTGTCCCAGCCGTACTCATGAGAGCCTCTCCGTTCACAGTGCACAGCCTGGCAGCCGATTGGACGGTGGCTCTAATTGTCGTCGGAGTAGGAGGAGGGGGAGTGAGAGTGCGGGGGCGCATAATGGCTTCCGATTTTGGGGAGGAAACGAGATGTAAATGAGGTAATTATGAGTCTTAAGGAGGGCAAACAGCGTTGACATTCTAGCCCTGGTAACCAGCATATTTATAGCCATAATAACCTTAAGTGGGACTGGCTGGAAGGCTGTCAAGGGAATCAGAGCTGCTTTTGTTTTTATTAGGCTCGTTTGTGTCTGATTCAGCACGGTTTGACTTGGATCCAACTGGAAAGAATGATATTGACAGGTGGAGCTCTGAGCTTCGAGCTTCCCCTGACTTGTTTGATAGTTTCGATCCAGAAAGAGCGAGAGGAAACTTTAATCTCCCCCCTGTGGGGAAGGCTGCGGAGGTCGTTCATCTTAGAAGCCTTTTCCTGTTAAATTTATACGATCAGTTGAAAATATTTGTACACCAGGACTCTGGTATTTGTCTTACTAGTTAGCACATAAAAGGACTCCGCTGTGAGTCAATGAAAACAGAAGAGCTCCATAACCAGATGGAGTTTCAGTGGTTTTTGGCCTCCTCACACGTTGCCCTCCTCCTCCACGTCGGACTCAGCCACTTACGCTTCTTTTGTTTTTAGAACATAACATGAAAAAGGCTCCGTTTAAAAAGGAGCGCACTGAAGTGGAGCCCGGTCGGGGGAGGCCAGCAGGACTGTGGGTAAATGTTTTGGCATTAGGATTGTGCCGAGCGCAGCAGAAATGTATTTCTGATGGAGTAAGCACGGGGGCTTTGGAGTTCACCCTATTTTCATATTCTCTCATACATCCATTTCTGTCCTCTACAGATTAAAATGAGAATTTAGACAGCATCCCTGCGTTGGCATTGCACTGTAGGATTATCGTATGGCACTGAGGGGGTTTTGGAAGCAGAAATGTGGCGATAGTGAATTTATTTTGAAGTGCTGGACGTTCTCTTGTAGGGATCAAACATTCTTGTTCCGTTTAGAGGGAGGGAAATGACACAAAGTCCCTGTTCGTGGGGGATTTTATTTGTGTGCGAGTAAACTTTGCGTGCACCTAGTGACTAAGTGTGGCGACGGGATGTGTGAGGCGTTAGTCAGGCTGAATCACGGTGACGGCTCACACTGTTTTAGATGCTCTTCTGCCATGTTGGTGCAGACAAAGCGGCATCTCCTCACCTGAAAGCCTTTACCTGCTGCTGCTTCCATGGTGCTCGTATTAAGCAACCCCCCCCCCTCCTCTCTCTTTCCGATGGCACTCAGCCGTTACGTTCTCAAGGGAAGGGCAGACTGCTGGCGCCGCACTGTTTGGGCTCTCACTGTATCCTGACGCACGCACGCACACACACACACCTTCACAGGTAGTCACACAGAAAATTAAGCACATTGTTGCGTTGCCTCCAGCGTCAAGGTTGAAAAAGTTGGTCCAAGCTTTTGGTCTTGTACAACATGAGGGCTCAGGCCAGCGGGCGTTTTCTCTTTGAGCTCAGATGTTTCGTGGTTTGCCTAAAGTGCCCCCCAAAGAGAGAGAGAGAGAGAGCGAGAGAGCTCGTATTAAACATATAATACGTTGTCGCCTGTGTCAACATGCAGATTTGAATGTAAACCGTACGAGTATACGAGGTACACTCGCTCCAACGGCGTCCTTTATGAATGTAAACGAGGAAACAATAAAAATACTCACAGTTCTCTGCTTGTTTTTTCAAAGAAAAATCTTATTGAGTCATTTTATTCTGGAGTTGAGCAAAGATTTTCTTATGAAATGTAGAAAACAATTAGGTTTGGTCTGATTTTACCACAGAAATGTTTCAGGAACGTCTGAGTGCAGCTTCTCAGTAAATGTCTTAATACGATAAACGTGCAGATTCAGCATCTTGGAACATCAGCTGCTCAGTTATTAAAACAAAAGGATTTAAAATCCTACATTTACTGAAGCAAAATAGATTTCATATATATGTTAAAGTGTATATTATTACTTTGCTTTAATGTTAAAGAAAACGAATGTGTTCAGTCTGAACAATCGCTAATGTCAGATCACCTGAAACGTATTTTGACGAGGAAATGAATAGAAAAGAAAAACCATTACAGGAATTTCTCCGTGAGATAAACGCACGACCTGTGAAATGACTTCAGGGCTCTGTAGGTACAGTTGGCAGTGTTCAGTCAAAATCATCAAATCCTCATAAAGACATAAAAAGAAGTTTAATATTCAGTGAAAACGTCTTTCAATGAGCTTTTCATTTTGAACCTGAGATTAGATCAGTGTTTATGAATTGGACACTTGTCTGGTCCTCCCTGTGTGAAAGTGCTTTAGCAGATTGACTGAGAGAGAAAATAGAAAAGTGGTTTGAAAGGAGAAAAATATTCATGACACTTGGAGTGACCTTCGTGTGAATCGCAGCTTCCTTCGGCTGCGCGGCGCGACAGTGTTTTTGTGGTTTGCAAAGCATATTTGACTTTTGATAATAAGTTTAGAGTGAGATGTTTAGCTGAAGGTAACGGGATTATTTTTCCAGCCTAATTTGAAGCAGTAGGCTCTCGCTCTCCCTCCGGATTCTCCCCGTCTCACTCGCAGTAATCTGCAGTCATCTTGATCAGAGGCAGACATGGAAAATTAAATAAATAAACTCTGATGCTTTGGATAACATTCCCCTGCGGTTGACCTGACCTTGTGACCTCTGAGACACCGTGGACGAGGTCGTGACACTGGTTGTGGTGGCGCTCGGCGTCAGAGGGGCCTCGGCTGGTTTCTTTGGCCTCAGAGTCTCTCCTTCCAGAGACACTAGAGCACGGAATAGAACTAGAAATATCAATATATACATTTAAGTTGGTACCTTTGTGTAACAAGGACAAAACAGTAGAATATAAATATTTCTACTGACAAATTTGTAGCCATGAAATTTCCTGTCACTTGATAATAGACAAATTATTGCCCCCCTGTAGATCTTTGCTGTATGCGTGTGAAGAAGCAACTGTCGTGTACTGTAGATTATGGTTAGAATGTCTGAAATGCTGCTTTTCAGGATTTGGGGCGTAACCGGTGATGCCGCACTGGTACAGTTCACGACCTGCAGTGCAAACAAAGCATGAGACGCGAGTAGTGATGCAGCCGATGTGATGCACACAGAAAAGCTGACAGGAATGAAAACATGTTGGTGTTCTCGCACTGATGTCTCCACAGATAGTGACAACTGTCTTGTTCTCGTTCAGCAATTAAAAGATCGTTCTTGTAGTTATGCCGCTGCATAGTAGGTGTAGTGTGTTCTTTGTCATTCATTTCACAAATACGTTTCCTGGTTTGTCATCTGTGCAGTTATAGGGCAAGTTTATTTAGGTAAGGTTATTAGATCAGGTGAAGCCAACTGTGTAGCGCTTTATAAATATCAATTATTATCAGTATTAGGTTGAAAAGTGTGTTTAACATGTCCAGTTTAAATATATTATAAGCATTGTTTAAGCTTTAAAGCTCTTAAGTGCTGCAAGCGTTTAAAGGGAGGATAAATGATGAGATAAGAAAGTGAAAGTGAAAACCCAAAATTAAATAGGTTTAATTTTTAGGTTTATTTGGTTATTAACCATTAATCATTGTTGTTTATAAACAAAAAACAAATGACTGTGAAGATATCATCAGTATGTGAGTTTACTCTGAAAACATATGTAACATTATCATGGTTAAAAGCTCGTCTGGACCAAACTAACATGTTCCGTAGTGATTTATAAGTAAGCGAAGGATCGAGCACATTCGCCGGTCGCCAAGACCTGCGTCTGAGTCACTTATCCCTGCAAGAACAAAGCCGAGGGTGGATGCGATAGGCAGCAGGCATACGTGTTCTGCGTCTTATCTTGTTTATGTGATGGAGTCTTTCAAACGCAAACATTTTCTTTAGATGGCACAGTGGACCTCTGCTCTGAGATACGTATCCAATGCACACTTAATTGCCTGAGATAGAAGCCTATTATTTCCATTTAAATCTGGCATTCAAGGCCTTTCTCTCTGGGTTCCTCCACTGCCAGAGTCTCTCTCTCTCTCCTCCTCCTCCTCGTTTGCTTTCTGCTTGTCTCTATTATCCGTTTGATGTGGAGATGAAGGGGAATGAGGGCTAACAAGAACAGTTTAGTGCTGAAAAGTTGGGAAATCTGGCAACAATTGGAACGTAATAGAAGTGTTTGGAGGTCTTGTCCCCTGATGTGCTTAGCTAATGGTTTCGCCGCCCTGAGTGCGCCCTGTGTTAGACGTGAGCGTCTACACATTATAACATTTCCATTTCATCTGACTTACTTCTAGGTGAAGTTATTTCATTATTTATTTCCTCAAGTTGAATCCTATATGTAAATCTTCTTTCACCCCCTTAATGTCTTCTGTTTGCACAGCCTCCTTCTTACTCTGTGCAAGCTGCCCTTTTCTGTGTTCCCTGCTTCCCCGCCCTGGTTTCTCTGCAGCATTGCATGGCCGTTGCCTTTTCTGGGATTTGCAGTTCTCTGGCGGCGTTTTCCCTCGTCGGCCGGCATCGAGCCGGCATTCCTTCACGGGTTCACTGGCAATACTCAAGTGGCTCCCTCTCATCAGCCCCCCTAATCACTCAGGGACATAATCACAGGCCACTTTGAAGTAATAGTCAATTTGCTATGAGTTCACCGTTTAACAAAACTGCTTTGACGCAAGCTGGGGCTGCGAGCTGGCCATAGCAGATATAAAGATAGGAAGGCCGCGCCGATAGAAAAGGAGGCTTTTTTTAAACCCTTGCTTCAACAAAAGGTAGCGCACGCATGCTCGTGAGTCTTCATTCGCGGCCCTGGGTTTTTGTAGACACAGGACAGGTGAAGATAAGGGACGGAAAAGCCGAACTTCGCAGACAGCTTGCGTGTGCATGTTGATTGGAGTTCACAGGAAGTGTGCGGACTTATACTTGTCACTCAACTCTGCACGCTCTGCCTCTGAATGCACCAGCAATTGCTCACAATGACACACTGTGCCTGCGATGATGTGTGTTCGCTGTGCTGGAGTGAAGCAGGTATTAAAAAGGCGCAGGACGGCCCGGTGTTGGCCCATGTTTATTGTTTACGGTACTCCGGGTGGCGCCAGGCTCTGAAAAAACAGAAGCTGAAAAACACTTTGTTTTGGTGGGGAGGCTCTCCTGCGGTTTTGTAATCACCATCTCTATCAGGGGCCCTGATCGCTTCACAGAGAGCAGGGAGGAGGGAATAAAAGGTATGTTATTCCACACGGTGCACAAAGGGAGGGGAAAAAAGAGAGCAAGAGATGTGGGTGTTTGGCAGCGGCTCCGTCTGCCCCTTCATCCAGTGCACAGCTGAGTCAGACCAGGAGCCGGGTGGCCGACATCCTGGGCTGGTAGTTCCCATTAGAAACAAGTTGTTGGCTGCGTCTGACGTCCATCTTCTACCTTATTTCTAGACTCGCAGCCCAGTCGTTACACTTCTCAGCTGATTGAGCAATCACAACATAAATAATATGGTGTAACTACCAGAGAGAACCTCACAGTAGCTGTGCTCCTACTAGTTATCATCTACCAGTAATGTCCTGATGGTTTTCTAGTCAGAAATCAGCATGTTGATGTCACACAGGTTCCCAGCAGCTCGTGGAATTAATAAACCATAGGTAGGTAGGTCAGTCTGCTGCTTATCAAACTTTATTACCCAGAGAGGAAGCCGTGCATCAGTCCTCTGGGCAGACAGTGGAGATGTTCTGTTGTCAGATCAGATGTTGGTGCTTTGTGTTCAAAGTTAAAGGCTGATGCTCTTATTTTTGTCGCTCCGTGTCCGGGCGACGCTGCGGAGAAAAGCCGCACTCTGCACAGCTTGTCTGCTCTACCTGGACGGCTGTGCGCACGCAGGTTTGGTATTTTCAGAGCTATTAGTGAGAGGAGTGTGTAATTCAAAGGGCCTGCGCCGTCTTTATTCACGCAGCGGCATTAGGACGTAATGAATCATGAAGAAGGTGCATTGTTCCACGCTTCTCTCGCTAAGCACACACTCACAGGTGTAGAACATCATTATCACCCAGTTCCAATTGATGGAGAGTATTATACTAGCAAATTGATTTGCGATCATGATGACACAAGAAGGGAGGAGACGAAGAAAAGACGCAATCATCAACAACTTTATATTCCAATCAGCATATCTGAGCGGGGTGAATGAAAAAAAATGGAGCTGGGGCCTCAAATCGTCTCAAATTGCTTTGCTTCCCTTTCTATCAGGAAATGTTAGCGATTATCGTGAAATGCGTAAATTGAATTCTTCTTTTTTTTCATTTAAGTAATAATTGATTTGACATTTCGGAGCACTTCAAAGGCAGTTCGGCCCGAAGGCTCTGAAGTAAATTACAGTATAAAGCTGAGGATTTACCATTAGCTCAGTGTCAAGTGTGCGCTCAGCTTTCACTTTCCCTCCTCGTCTGCACCCCCCACCACCCCCCTCTCTTTCTCTATCTCCTCTCCCCAAACCCTGTGAAATTCCAGTCAAACTTTACCCAACTTGTCTCCGCTGCCCTGTTGGCATGTTTACGCGCCTGTGTCCAGGTCTGCCGGTTTTATTGTAACACTGTAAAGGCCCAGTGTGTTTATCAGTACACGGAGCTCCACACAGTTTGTCCACCTCCATTATAATTCTTTTCACCTCCTTGTTTAGTTTATATTTTTTTTTCCAGGGGAAATGTCCTTCTTTTCTGTCCGTCTTCCATGCGGGGTGCAACAACAGGCAGGAGGGTGTTTGATATGTAAATAGTCTTTTCAACAAAGCCCAGGTGCTATCTGTGGTTACAGGAGCTGATACTTTGGGCAGAGCATGGCTTCCTCTGCTTCTGAAGCCCACAGACACACAATTAAATACACAGAGTGAGCTCAGGCCACTATGTCAGGCTGATACTTTATATTAGAAAATCGGATCCGGTCCAGTCAGCGTCACCCCCGCTCTCAAATGTTAGAATTAAGGCACAGTTCCTCAGAGATAGCATCGAATAGATCCTGCCAAGGGGAGTCGGGAAGAATCTTCAGTAAAAAAATACAAACCTGCGAAGTAGGAATACCACGGTGTAAAAAGAAGTAATGTAGAATAACCATGTCTTAAAGTTAGGTGGTATCACTGGTTTAAGATTATTCATGTTTATATGTACATGTTTCAATCAATTTGATCTCCTCCTGAACATCATTAGAAATCCTGCCTGAGCTTAATTAATAATACATGGGTATTACTAGTCTGAGTCTTAAAACTAACTAAAATGATCAAATAAATGTTTTTCTTTCACAAAATGTAGACTATTGGATGATTTGTGCTATTATTTTATATTTATATATTTATTTAGCACGTGCTACATCTTTTTTTGTGCCCTGTATTTGGTTTTGTGATTTGTTTGTGACGTTTCTCCATTTAATTTCCTTTTATCTGTGGCTGGACAGAGGTCAGTGAATGATGCCGTCTGGTGGAACGTCCACATGACTGGTGACTGTAAATCCAGAATGGGTTCTGGTCCAGTATATTTTGCATCACACCTTGGATGCACAAATATTATTTCTTGCCGTCCTCAGCATGAAAACACCCAGCCGATATCGCACTTTTAATTAGTCAAACCCCAACTCCCATGCATGTGCAGGATTGTGTGCTCACATATAAGCCTGCACACACACCTACTGTCACCTGAATCCTGAGTTAGCTGGAGGTGACATGTATTGTCTTTCGCCTTGAATTAATGTGCCTGTAAATATGTTTTTTCCTCCTCGTTCCTATTTGTTAAGTTATTCATAGAACTGCTGATTGCAGGCAGCCGTCAGAGCTAAATGAGAGCCTTTGTTATTGTTGAGTAATTAGGACAGCCATCATCGTGCTCCGAGATGACAGGGTCAGTTAAATAGTTTCTCTCTCTCTCAGTAGTCAGGGCTGATTATGGGACTTAGGCAGGCAGGCCTGGGAGCTGAAGCTGTGGAGCAATGGAGGGGAGGAGGGGGGGGTACAGATGGGAGGAGTGGGGAGGAAAGCAGACCTTATCTCAGGCAATTAATCAGAGACACTCATATTGCGGGACAATTATTCAAAGCTCACTCCTGCATAACTCAGCCCAAGGTTCCAGTGGGCTCACTGTCTCTTTCCACCCACCCTGGACTGGAAGGTCAGGAAAGTGAGAGGAAGGCGGAGCCGAGAGAAAGAGTAAGGACGCCGTTGAGTGTGCGCGCGCTCGACTGAGCTGAGGCAACGCCGGGTCAAAGTCGTTCAAAGTCTTGTCTGCTCTGGAGGCTTTTATTTTTTCAGTTAATTCCCCATCGTGTTTACATGCGTTGTGTTTTTGCCGATGGTGGTGTGATGGGCGTCGCCTGCGCTGGGCTGTTTATGTGTGTTTGACTGAGTGTGCGTTAGGGCCCAAAGGCAGCATTATCAACATTCCTCGGTGGCAGCAGGGTGGCTCGCCTGGCACCAAGCAAACAAGAAAAGGAAATAGCTCAACTTCACTGCAGTTATCTCCTGGAGAGCCTTCACAGAGTGCACATGTGTGTCTGTGTTTTGTGGGTTTACTGTATTTGTGAGAGCTTTTTTGAATATGGATGAACAGTGGTCCATTAGGCACATCTTCGTTAATACAGTGGTTCCTTCGAATGACCCGTTAATGTAGATTATGGGACTTCATGGCTGTGATTTTAGGTTTATTACGTGCAGCTGTTTATTCTTCATTTGTGCCTGAACATGACCTTGAATGGCAGCAGTGAATGTTTTACTCTTATAGAGCTCTGTGAGAATTATCATCAGCAAAATGAAAATGCTGTTTGAAAAAGTGAGAAAAACGTTTGGATTGTGCAGGCAGGTTGTGATCCCCAGCTTGTGCTTGTCGAGTTTTACTTGCACTTAAATCAATATAGAAATCAATATTTGGTGATGCTTTAAAAAAAATCTGGTTTGACAACTCTCAAAAAGAAGAAAGTAGCTGCAGATTCCCATTTTAACCACCCGCGTTAATTAAAGAAGCATTTTCTTCTCCTCACATAATGCATCTCCTGAAACTGTCTGACCATTATGATTTTAGATCGCGTTGAAGTTTTGTTCCCAAACGTGTTAATGGTGTTTTCAGGTCAGGTGATCTGAAGGTCATCTGAAGGAGTTCTGGAGGAGCTGCTTCACAAAGACGACAACATTTATCATACGAGCAACCAGGCGACACAGAACTCCTCCAGATGATGTCTGGGCGCCGATCGGAGAAGATGAGTTACCTATGATTTGATTAGTTACACGTTTACAGCGCAGTGCTGGGCAGAGGGCATCGATTTAGCATCTCATGCTATCGCTAGCTCGTGTCGCACGTTGTGTTCACACGGGAAAAAAAAAAAGTCGGAGAAGCTCTCTGGATGCAAAGAGGCATCAGCTTATGTCATTTTACGCTGAGATAAGAGGAATCTTTTTCATTATGCTGTTACGTAAATCCACAACACTGATTTCCCAACCCAACTATTTTTAGTTCATTTTTATTGGCCCCTGTGACGGCGCTGGAGCGAAATAACAGCATGCAAATAAAACACAAAAACTCTGGCCAACATTCAAAAGCATTCATCACCTCGCCTTTTCCTTTCCTCTGCTCTTGTTCCAGCCCCAACCTGATCCACAAATGTCATCTCCACTCTATGTATAAAAGGAGAGGAAGACATCGAGGTAGGAGGAAAGAGAGATAGATCAGCGCGCGCGCGTGCGAGAGAGAGTTATAAAATGCAAATGCAGCCTGCGTCCGCTTTTACAAATTAAATGTCAGGACATAAAATATTGTCAGTTTCATTTTGCTGCCAGAAGGATGACAAATCCATATTCTTCCTTAAATAAAACTCTTATTGCGGTGGAGGGGTAATCATGGCAGAACAAAGCGCCATGATTAACGATAGCAATTTATTGTATCTGGCGGCCGGCGAGGCAGCGGAGAGGGGAAGAAGCAGAGAGACATCATGGTTATCATAATTCATATCGTAAATAACAGGGCCCAGCCAATCACAAGGAGCCGCCGATGTCATCCCAAATAACCTTTGATAACAATTACCATAGAAGGCAGTACAAACCCTGAAGTCACAATGTTATCTTATCCCTATTCTCTGCTTGTAGAATACAACACTATTACCATATAGATTAGACTATTTATAATGGTGCGTGTCATTCCGGGTGCAGCTTTAAGTCGTCACTGTGCGTGTGCGTAGGTGCAGCATGGCGAGGACATGGCGGGCAGGTTGTGTGTTCGTAGAGGTGTGTGTGTGGGTGGGTGGGGTAGGTGGACCTGTCGTTGGGAGGAGATTATAGCCTGGTCTTTATGAGGAGCTGAATTGCCCTCTCTCAGTATCACACAGCAGCACATTGCCCGTGCGGCTGGCGCTCACAATGGCGTGGTGGGAGAGGAGTCAGGTGAAGTGTGTGTGTGTGTGTGCGTGTGTTCAGGGAGGGGTCAGGTAAGTGGGGACTGTGTGGGGTGGTGGGGGTGGCGGAGGGAAAACTAGAGGAGGCGATATTAGCAGGGAAATGTTGATAAGTGTTGGAGATTAGCGTTGGCGGATCGTGTATCTCAGGTGTTGTTCCTCCCTTGTTTTATCTGCTGATAGAAATTTTCTGATGGAGAGCAGTGATATGTGGCTGCGCGGCTTCCCACCTACACACACACACACACACACACACACACCGCCCACCCACAGAGGAAGCTTACCACCCACAACACACAGTGGCTTTATCACGTAGTTCTAACACATTCACGTTTTCTTGATAATTACTAAAAAGAACATGAACCTTTTTTCTGACTTTAAATGTATGGATCACACAGACGCAGCTGGAGGATGAATCACTGCAGCAGCTTGATTTTGTTTTGCATTTAGTTTGACAGATGAGTCGTGGCAACTGAAAGTCTTTCTCGTAAGGTCGAAACGTCTGCTCCAGTGAGGTTGCTCAGCGACCGCGAGTTCTTCCTCCAGGTTGGTTTCACGCTTGACGGTGAAGCGGCGAAAAAGATCTTGTGCACAAAAAAAAGACTCTAGGAACGGACATTGGCAGTTTACACTTTCAGGACCTGATATTCAAACAGGAAATGCATCCCTTTATTAATCTGAACACTTGAGTGCATCCTGGACAGGCCACCAGTCCATCAGAATCAGGTTTATTGCTATTGTAGTGCAAGTACGTAGAGAGACAGACGACTATTCACACCTGTGGGCAATTTAGAGTCACCAATTAACCTAACATGCATGTCTTTGTATGGCGGGAGGAAGCTGAAAGATGCAAACTCCACTGAGAAAGGAACCCGGCTGAGCCACAGAGGAGATGGATGGATGGATGGATGGACATAAAGTCAAATCATATTATGCTCTGCTGTTAGTAACAAACTTTTTTGAGTTGTGTGGTTTGTGATTAACAGTCAGCTTCATCTCACCGAGAGTAAGAACAAAAACCAGCATTTTAAAAGGTGTGAAAAGATAGAAACAATAATTTAAATGAACCATTTAATCAATACAATACGCAACAAGGCAGCTGACTGCTGTACCTTTTCTGTAACTGCTTAGAAGACATTCATATTAAGATGCATACTAATGTTTAGTATTAGTTACAGTCCGGAACATGTCAGAAACTCTGGACTACACACCACATAAATAGAAATGTAACAAATCTGACATCACCTATGCACAAATTTACCCCAAAATATCATGTAAATACTTTGCTAATCCAAATTTCAGCCTGGCAGACTGTGACATGTGTGCAGACTGCACCAGGGTGTGATGATATGAGATGGTTTATTTGGTCGTAGCATCACAACAGAAACTAACTACAAAATGGGAAATTGCTGTGGTGCGATCAAGCCATCTCCATCTTTAAGTGCAGTCTGTACAGACATCCTTTTTCTGCCAGGAATACTGTGCATACACGTCCAGTTCAACTTTAAACAGCAAAGAAAGAAACGGAACAGAAATAGCTTCAGAGGACACCTGAGTCTTTGCTAAAAGGAGGAGGATGAGGGGAGAGGACGAGCGCAAGGACGAGATAAAGCAGAGCTGGAGTGAGGGGGAGGAGCACCAAAGCAAGGACAAGGACAAGGAGAAGGTAGATATTACATTCTTATGTTTAACTTCAGAGAGGAAAAACTCAGCTGTCTGTCCTCTCAGAAGCGAACCCGCCGGGCCTTCTCCAACAAGACGCTTCCCGTTCAACAAACATGCCGCTCCGAGACGGCATACACGTCTGAGACAGATTAGGAAAGATCTGGAAAAAATAAGGCAAAGTAATGTTTTTAAAAGTCATGTTTAAGACCCGGAAAAGGGAGGAAGACCTCTGGAACATGAAGTGATATTAAAACACCAGTCAGTGGTATAATATCTGTAGTTTTTGGCATGGATGTCCCTGTGTGGGCTCGTGAACAGTTAATCTCTCTTGACAGGATCTTCATTTGAATAAAGATTCTGTCAGCGCTATGTGCTTTTGGTTGCTTAAGAGGAGGACCTACAGAAGCTCCTGCAAGAACTCAAATTGCTTTGACAGATCGTGGCTGATGGGAGAAGAGTGCCTTCCTACCTGTGCATAGCTAAACATGTGCGATGGCAACACCTCAGCACAACTTCAAAATCTGAAGGGATCTAAGGAGAAAGTGGCAAAACACATCCCAAACATATTAGTGCAGCTTAAGTGCAAGATTAGGCTTGTAATGAAAATGCTGTCTGTCCTTTTTATTTTAACAGCTCCAGTTCTTGGGCTGATTTTAGTCGGATGTAGAAAGACAGCTGATAATATGTAATATTAGTGTTTTATGGCCCCGTTCACTGGCTCGTCTGCGGAAACAGGCAGGTTTGATGCTTTGGCAGACGATCGTTGAAATTTGTCCAACGTGTGGTTGGAAATGGGAGAAATTCTACCATGTGACTTATAGTCACGTACAAATTCCACACACAGTGGCATTAAAAAAAAAAAGATTTGGAAGCTATTTTGGGAAACATGGGAATGAACGAGGAGAGCTTCGTATCAGTAACTTTAGCATAATTTATGTATCGTGATTTCTCCACCTTTTCAGTTTAGACTCGCGATCAGCACGGCTGTAGGCTGTTCCATTGTTTGATGGGAAAATTTGTGTTCAGCGTGAGCGAGGGAAGGCGCAGCAGGTTTAGCACTAAAAGTTAAATTCGTTAAAACGATACTGCAAATCAACAAAGCGGCGGTGAGATCCGGTCCTATCTTCACAGGCAGCTTCGTCAACGCTGCGTGGAGATGCTCCTTACCGAGGGAGGTAGAAGACATACGTTTGCAAACCTTTTCTTGATGTGTGGTGAGGTAGGGACGTTGTCTTGACTGTAAGCTGTTTCTCAACACAAATCACCGTGATTGTGATTTGGACGGATTGAAACGGGTTCAGGTGTTTTTGTTCTACGTGTTTGACCTGGAAATCAGTACCCAGCGCATCCTGAATGTGGTCTGTGTAACCCCGTGAGAGCAGATGATGCTGAAGCTGATTTACTCCGAGTTCAGAAATCCCACATCCTCTCTATTCTCTGCCACTCTCTCACTCGACTCATTTCTCTTCTCTCCCCTCAACATTTCTCATCTCGTCTCCTAGATGGAATTCACAAAGTGATTTTCTCCTCGTTCCTCTAAATCTCTTGATCACTTTAATTTTTTGCTAGGCTGCTTCATCGGTGTCCTGGGAAAGAGAAAAGAGGAGGAAGGGGGCAGGAGGACGAGGAAAAAGCCGATGGGCGAGAGACTGCAGACGACACTGGGTTGAGAGAGAGTGAGAGAGGGAGTAGTATAGAGTTAAGGCTTTATCAGTGAGTGCCCTGAGGTATGTGGGGACGCTGCTGAATCCAGAGAGATTAGGGGAAAAATGCAGCACATGGCAGTAAGGGGCTTACGCCACAGCTTGTATTAGTTCAGGTGAAAAGAGTATTGCTTTTACATAAAACTGGACAAATCCAGCCACAATGCATTTCCCGTTGGACCACAATAGGGTCCTCTATCTGTGGACCTCACCTCCTGTCCCCTGGGTTTCCCAAAGCTCCACTATCTAAACACGAGTAGAGACTGAGGGAAGGAGGAGAAAACACAGATGTACGGGAGAAGGAGGAAAAGATATGGCGCCACACCAAAATTCATTTTCAGAGTTTGCTGGGAAGCTGGTTGTCAGAGGATGGCGACCTCCCTTTTCAAATCCTATTTGTGTCGCACTTACTTTTACAAGTTTCGATTTAACTAACTCACAAAAGTCCGTCCATGTGATGCCCTCCGACGGTCCAGCTGCCAAAATCCAGGCGAGAGATAAGATTGATAATAATATGATATATCAAATGATAATGACACACCTTATTGATGCCCGTAGAGAGACTGTCGCTGGACAGCTGACAAGACAGAACACATTGTCCAGCATACCTGGACACGCAGCTTGGAGGGATGGATTGGGAATCGAACCGCTCCCCCTGGGGTTTGTAGACGACTGGATATGAGGTAGGGATTATACCCTCTGAATTTAATGGATCTTAAGTTCACATTAGCTTTTTTATCAACCATTACTTGTCATTAATTTCCACGTTTCTTCTATTCACATCTATAGACTTTCTTCTAGGAGCTTTTTGAACTTATAGTTAGACTGTTATTACAGAAAAGACAATATGTAAAATAAATGTAAGACCTGGGAAGTTTCTGATCTCACCTCTTTTTGTTAGAAGTTACACTATAGGCAGAGAGTGGGAGGATGAAATGAACATAAATCAGACTGTGGGGAGCCAGGGGAGCTTTGACTGAAAGATTTAAGATGAATGCACTGAGCGATCCAGCAGAAGGTCTCATCCTTCTCTCATAGCCGAAGGTAAATGCTTCTCTTCCATTCTGCGTTCACGTAGACTTTTATCTGAATCTTCTGTTCCTGAGGTGTGTTTATCACCCACTTCTTCATCTTGAAATATAGGTTGAGTAGTGGCTGGCCTGCACACGTCTTTATCTTTCACCTGTCATGTACAGTCAGCCTCGTTAACAATGGCACCTTACATTAAATTACAGGCCTGCTCTGTATTCATGCCATCCAGTCAGACATCCAAAGCGGCTCAGGCACCCCTCCCGTCCTCGCCATTATTGGCAGAACAATACCCTCAAAAAGCCAAGTTGGTCAAAAAAAAAAAGAGAGGGCCCATATCTGCGATGGCGCTTAACATCAATTTGTGGCATGATTAATCAATTTGGACGTCCTCCCTCTCTCTCACTGTCTCGTCACCATCGTTTCTCTTTAACTAAAGAGAGGTGGCTGTTTGAATGGGCTCATCGCGATACGGCGCAGGTTAAGTAGAAGGCGCGTGTTTTAGGATAGGGCCTCGCCGTTCCCTCTCGTCCTGAAACACTTAGCTGGTGATTAGCATAAGCTGATAGCACTATCAGGAGCGCGCCATTGTAGTGACCCTGAAGCCCCCCCGCCCCCACCCCCTCACAACCAACACCCATCCTACCCCTCCTCCTCACTGCTCCCTCTGAGAGGGTCTTATCAGGGATGTACAGGGTCTCTGTAGCCTCCTGGGGAGATGATGGAGGGAGGAGGCTGAGGTGGGTACTGCAGGGAAGAAAGATGGGGTGGGGATCCCGTTGTTGAGAACAGTCTGTGTCTTTGGATGTGTCCTCCAATGTTTTTCTGCCTTTTGAATGGATATTAGATAATAAACTTTGAATCAGTGGTACTTTTTAAAACACCGTTACAGAATGCTTTATAAATCCCCAGGATGATTATAAATTAAATAGTTAAAGCAGATGAGGTGGACAATTAGACAATTAGATCCCAGTAAGTCGTGTTCCTGCACGTCAGCCCTTGTTTCTGTCAGTGACCTATTCTGCTGGTTGGTCCAGTACTTTGTACAAGCCTACCCCTAACACATTGGAGGGAAGGGTAAGCCTACCCCTTATACATTGGGGGCAAGGGTAACCCTAATCCTAACACATTTTGTCCTAATATTTACATCCCAAGCTGGTTTATTTGTAGTATCCTGGTGGTTCACTGAGTTTTCTTGCAGCTCCACTGTCTAAAGCTGCAAAGAGAAGAAATCAAATGATGGGGTTTAATGTGTCTGTATGTTCTGATGTTCATATTACTTGTAGGCCAGAACTACATTACATGTTTAGCACTAAGTAGCAAATGTTAGCATGCTCATAATCTAAATTATGACCACAGTATATAGATAACATGCGGCCTGGTAGCTCAATGGGTTAAGCGTCAGACGGGATTCGAACCTACGACCGCCTACATCCCAGTCTGACGCTTAACCCATTGAGCTACCAGGCCACAACCACTCCTAGTTCATCCCCTACCAGGTGTGTCCCTGAGCCAGACACCCAGCGCTAGCTCCTTGTAAGTCGCTTTGGATAAAAGCGTCTGCCAAGTAAACTAAAGTAAAGTAAAGTAACATTTAGCAGGTGTCATTGCTAAATGTTAGCATCTGAGGTCATATGTGTTTATAGCATTTAGAAACAATCAAATTTAAGTTGTAAAACATTCAGTGGTAAAAGTGTCATATGGTCAAAGTGTTTGGAATAAGCCTAAAGAGATAAAGAAGGAGTCTAAGAGTCCTGACAGCAGAGGACTGATCACCTTTGTGACTTAATCTCAACCTTGAAGAATCGAGAGGAAGCTGTATCGAGGCATCGCTCTCCGTGTCTCTGTGCACGTCTTCCTCTCTGGAGCTGAAAGTTTGACAGTGTTTCAAAGTTGGACGAAACAAACAAACCTAGACTGAAATTTGTTTTTTGGCTCTTTATATTGGTGTTACCTATTTCAGGAGGCGGCTTCATCCTCACCAGCGGTCCCTAAATCACTCCTACGATACCTCTGTGAGACTCAACCCCCCCCCGTATTGTGGGGAAAAGTATGATGAAACCACAAAACAATACATACACATAAACACAAATGTGCCGACACATTTCTTGAAGGTAAGCAATTTCCATGCACGTTAAGAGCTTAGCATCGACGCAGCACTATTCATATCAGTTTACCATTATGATGCAAATGATAACAGCGGTGCCAGGCTCCCTTCTCTTTTCTGCACTTTTACTATGAACAACACAGCACATTGTAGTGCAGACGCACACCTACATTACAGAGCAGACACACATGATAAAATTCACTCAGCTCCGTTGCTTATCCCCTTTGTTTGAGCTGATTGGATCTGTGGCGATCGCATGTTTACCCAGAGCACTATCTCTTTGAGAAACCTCCGTCACGGGTAGTGGAGAGTAACGTTCACCTTTTTGTGTTTTCCTTTTATTTCGGAGACGGGCACGCACACACGGTCTTTATGTATATATGCTAATACGCTGGCTAACACTGTTTCACACTGTTTGTTTCTGAAAATGATGCAACTTGCCAGACATCCGTTTTTCTGCTGATGTTCACTTTCTACCCCCTCCTCTCTTTTTCAGGGCGGGCATTTTGGAGAGAGGGAAAGGGAGGCAGAAACGGAGAGAGAGAGCAAAAGGAAGAAGATGAAGAGGAGAGGAGCGTAGGAAGGAGGGGAGGGGAAAGGGTGAGGGAGGCGTGTGTTCAAAATCCACAAAGGTTTTGTAATAAATGCATCGACGACAATAAAAACAAAAACATTAAAGGGAGAAAAGACGTGTTTCTGTGTTAAACAATTAGTGCTGCAGCATTAGAGCCGATCAGGAGGAGACAAAAGCTCGGCAGCAGCAGGGGTTTACCCCAGACACAAAGACACAAAGACAGATGCTCTGCAGCCCAGCCAAGCTACAGTACCACACCAGCTTCCAGTGGAGCTGCGCGGAACCACATCCGCAATCCCACAACGTCTGCAATAGCGTAGCATCGAAATGCGAATGTAACAGTTTATAGATCTGTCTTTAGACTCAAAAAGCCACGAGTTGAACATCGGCCGCGCAAAGAAACGAGCAGATCAAAGCAGTGAATCCGCAGCCACTCATCCAG
This sequence comes from Microctenopoma steveboyesi, assembly GCA_032359275.1. NCBI lineage: Eukaryota > Metazoa > Chordata > Actinopteri > Anabantiformes > Anabantidae > Microctenopoma > Microctenopoma steveboyesi. Next base: position 11,084,653 of record JAUMHF010000015.1, on the reverse strand, counting down.
CAGTAGTACCTGTTAACGGGCAGCTGGGAGGTTATTCCACCGGCAGATGACTTTTTGTTTTGCTTGTCTTCAACCAGAAAAACCAAACTTTGCAGAGCGCTGTTGGTTTCCTGTTTCTAACGGACAGTCACTGAATCATGACGGTCCCACTGACGTTAACGGACTATTTTCTGTGGCTGGAACTAAACGTAACTTCATAAAAGTTATTTGTTGAGTTATTTGCGATCAAAGCGTCGGTCGGCCGTGTTCTGTATTGTTGTTACACAGAGACTTAAAGCAACAATGAATTGTATCTACTAACTGTAAGGTCTGTGGATCCGGCTCATTCATGCGTGCCGCGGAGTTCCACTGAAAACCACTAATAACACATCAGTGAGCCACACCGTTACACTGAGGGCCATGTTTCTTCATAACAGAAAATATGGGCCGTGTAGTTTATCTATAAACAGCTCCACCGCCGAATAACGGCCGTCACTTTCTCAGTCTCTGCAGAGTCCTGTATTCACAGTTCATGCTTGGTTTTAGTATCTTTATGTGATTTGGTAACAATAACAAAAACAGAAGAACAACGCCATTCTGCTGATGCGGGCGTCAGGTGGCGCGCTGATGCCTGAAAATCCCCAAATATGACCTCAAACAAATCAGATTTCAGTCCTAAAACTCCTGAAGAAACAGAAATGAAGAACTGCACATGATTTAATTGACTGTGGAAAAAGGAGTCAGGTGTTCGAGTCTAGGAGGTCTAGAAGGGAAATCGAGCTCCTTTTAAAACCCTTAGAGGAAGAGTAGTTTATACTCACAAGCACATTTTGCATGGATGGAGACTATCCACCCGAGAAATGACAACAAAGATGATGGGCTGTAACGTTAGCTAAAGAAACCCCTCATTGATGGTGTCCAGTCACAGCTATTGTTTTGGTTTTACCTGCTCAGACTGTCTGTTAGATTTCTGCACAGTTAGAGGACGCCTGATTTGTTCGGTATTGGGGTGAACCAGCTGTTTAGACCAGGACTGCCTCTCGCTGTCGGTTTTAACGTACTGTTGTAATTACAGCAGCTCGTTATGTACAACAGCTCAGGATTACATAAAACCAGGGGATGTTAGTCATAATGTTCCTGCAGCCTGTGTGGTCACACTTTCCATTCGGCTCCCATTTACTCTGAATGTGTGTGAGTGTGTGAGCAGCCCCCCTTCAGTGGCGTCTACTCTGTGCATTGGACTCAATGGCTCCAGTGTTCATATGTGTGTGCGTCTGCATGTGTGTGCATGACTGCGGCACTTAACCCCGTGACCGGTCACGGAATGAGCTCCACAGAAATCACCGCTGAGCCCCTCGCACCCCTCCCCACGGACGCGGTGTGCGTTACCTCCTCAGGAGAGGCCAACAAGCTCACGCACACGTCCCGGCGTGGACGCGCACACAAGCTCTGCCTGTGTCCTCCAAGACAGAGGTGGTGATGGCGCAAAACCTCATGTTTAGACTCTGCGTCTTTGTTCCTCCCTGATGGCGCCTCTTCTACCTGCATATGAGGGAGGAAGTCTCTGCTGTTTCCACTTTAAAGCCAGGAAGTGTTTGATTCCCTCAGTTTGCTCCACTTCTAAAAGCCCATTTCATCTTTTTCTGCAAACCGCCGAGTGACACAACACCATTATTCCCTCAGTCTGCACCCTCTGTCTTGCGCTCTTTGATTCACCATGTGGCCGCCTCATTTAGCCTCATTGTTACACACTTGTTGCACGCATGCAGCAGAATCACCTGCTGCGGCGTCTGATGTGTGCAGAATAAAGTCAAGCGGGAGCGCCACGTGCACTGTGGGTTACGCAGGTGTAGGACTATGCTTAGGCAGATAAAGGAGCCAGTCAGTGTTGTCCACTGTTGAGGTGATTTGTTTGTATTTTTCTAACACCTGATGAATCCTCCTTTTCCTCGTGTTAATGGCGTTAGCTAAACTAGACCACCTCACTCAAACATGTGTCAATATCTCACTTTTATATCGCCCATAAGCAGGGACTGCCGCTAAATGAAGACTTGAAGACTGAGCTGAGAGTCCTGGCTTGGTCAGTGTGAGGTAAGTGGGTGTCGGGCTTCCTCTCGTTACACCTCGAAACAAAACTCTATTGATGCCACTCAAAGACAGAAGCAGCGCTGGGAGCCCTTGCGTTAACCTGCAGCTTTATGAGGTTACGGGGGTCATGGGTTCAGCTCCTTAACAGGCCGCCCGCTCACCCACAGTCACCCCTCTCCGGTGAAGATGAAGAGGAGCGCCAGCGTGGGTCAAAGAGCTGTCAGACGCACAGAGCAAAGCGTTCTGTATGGCTTTTTTCGTAAACTGATATGTATGTGCGTGATGTTTGAGGCAGAAAAGGAGCCAGAAAGGACGTTGTCGCTCAGATAAGACATAAAAAATGAGTCGGCCATCTGAGACCAGCCAGTTACAGGAGAGGTCACACGGGGTCAGCGCCACAGCAACAGAGGGAGTCTGCCCAACCTCCTGTGAAGGGCTCACATTAGCCCGTGGTGCTGTCAGTCATGGTGCTACCTGCCAGCAACAGACGTGGAAACACAGCATAGATGCAGAGGTAACAACAAAAGGTCAGTTCTGCCTGGGAATGAAATCCATTGTGCGTCTTTCATAACAGTAAGATTTCACTGGAAGATGAAGTCCTACAGTAAGAGAGGCTAAAATCACCGTGTACCAGAGCTTGGTTCAAATCCTCCTCCTCCTGTAAATTAAGAGCACACATGCTGATGCGCAGAGAGCGGCCTGGTGGTCTGAGGTGAGACCAGTAAGGTAGAAGGAAAAGTCAAAGCTTGAAGACACTGATCTACACAGCCTCTGCTGGTGTGATAAAAAGGATGAGTCTTCAGAGGTCCGGGCCGGGGCCAGCGAAAGGTTGCCAACCGCGAGCTCTGCGAATGCTTATTGCTTTGCAGCCGGCCCAGTACCACACACACCGCCTGTGCTCTTTCAGTCTTATTCCCACCAATGGAAAAGCCCTGGAATCACCTGAGTGCTCGGCTTTCACATCTGTCGTCCATTTTCTCAGCTACAGCTATAAAAGCGCTGCAGAGGCTCCTTTCCGCTATTAGCGCTACAAATCGCCATTGTTGTTGATGGAGACGTGTGATTGCTGCTGCAGCTACAGCAGCCTCCGTCCCATTCGGGGAGAGAGGAGGTGAACACGTCTTTTTACATGTCTGGATTTCTTGTTTAAATTTTTTCCAGAAGAATGATGAAGATTCCCAGATTTCTGAACTTGTTGGTTTGTGCTGATGACTTTATTTTGCACTGAGAGATCACAGCCTAATAAAAATCTGCTCCGCATCCCACCGATGGAAACACAGCTGACTTTGATCTTACAATTAAGTCTCCATGAACAGCTAATAGGACAGAATCTCTCTGCATCAGAAGCACAGAAACCCTGTTAACAAATCTTCACTCCAGCTTCTGACATTTTGTTGCTCTGGGCTGAAACAGTGACACTTTTTATTTTTCATCCCACCTCGTGATACGATCGAGTTTTAAGGAGTTTAAAATCGAACTGGATCTGCATCGGCTGAGTGGCAGGTGCCTCTGGCGCTACGAGTTATTCAGTCTCTTTCTCCATCCTCATCCCTCTCCCTCTGCTTCTCAGATGACGCGTTGACATCCCAGAATACAAAAAGAGCAGACCTGAGGCAGAAATGGTTTCCTCATTGTTGCTCGGGTTATTTTGATGAATCTAATTTGCCCAATCCTACATTCACTAAACCCACCGACACATGACATCACTGTTCTCACTGTTGATAACTCTCATAACCGTTTTATCCGTCTGGCTAAACTCTCCCTCGACCTAATGACTGGACCAGAACATGGCGCTATGATAAGATGGCTCTAGGATAAAACTAATCAAAGCTAAATTGCAGCCTTTTATTTTTGTTTCCTCAAAACGCGACACTGGCCCGGGCAGACACACGGTAGCAGTTTGGTGCTGTTTGTCGGAGAATGGATAAGGAATGTTTTCCACATGAGTCCAGCCCTGATTGAAGCAGAGTATTTCCCTCTCGTCCGTTGAGCCTGTACGTTTGTGAGCTGATGTGCATGATGCGTGACACTTATGGAGTCCTTAGCGCCCCCGTCTCCTGAGCACACCCCAAACGTGCCGCTCTTTTTCATAATGAAACAAACTCCAAGAGCTAATCCAGGTTGCAATCAGGAAAGGTTAAAAGGTAACGCTTCAATAACGTCCTTCTCGCACACGTCGGCCTCTGAAACAACAGCTCCCTCCATCGAACCTCACGCTTTTCATCTCCCACCTGTTGTTTTTGTTGGATCAGGAGCTCCAACAACAACATCATCTGTTTTCATGGATAATAGTTTGTGATGGATATGTTTTTGAAGGAGGAGAAGCAGATAAGACTATGGTGTTTAATGAGCAGCGGCCTGCTTTGGTTCATCCTGACCCTGCACAGGTTAGAATGAAAAGTCAAACCATTAGACTAAATACGTCTGCGGGGATCTCTGATGGCTGATCCCTAACGTCAACGTGAGCACAGTCGCAGAGTTTGGAGGGAAATGAATGTTCGTTTGAATCATTGTTTATCATGATAACAGGGATCACAGTGGCTCCTGCCTGCTTACTGTAAAGTCTCAGTGTATTTGATCATCAGTAATTCTGTTGGATTTTAAAGCCCTGTAACATATCCTGTGTTTTTCTTTGAATCTGCGTCTAGAGTGGCCAGAAGTTATACAATTTGAACCAAGGTGATTACCAAAAAGCTTCCCCTGCGTGGCTCTGAGAGGTTTACCAAACCAAAGGTTCATTATGATAAGTCGGGCAAATGATGTGCTGTTCACATACGTGCTTTCCAGCTTGCAGTCCTCTCCTCTGCTGCTGTTGTTGGCACTTTACTCAAAAGCTACTGCCTGCAGAATAGTGAGAAACCGAAGGGAAGAACGCACACGACTTTGCTCTGCGTGAGCATAACAGAACTAGCCAACCCGTTTAGGAAAGAAGAAACCGTTTTTTAAAGGAGATGTTGAAGTGCGTTCATATGCATGAACTGTCCGAACTACGACCACGGGAAGCAGCTTAAACCCATTGTTGTTCTCTGGAGGGTTACATGTGCCAGACCTTCGTAACATAGACGCTGTTCAGTGGCTGTTGTCAAATCTTCCTCTAAAAGTTCCAATGTGAGTTCAAAGTTAATTTTCCTCGCACAGTCTGCAAGTTCTCGCTTCATTCTGCTTCCTCCTGAGACAATATCCCGACCTTTCATCAGATGTGTTGACTGCGTCAGACTGTATTTGGCCTGCGAGCAACTCTTCTATCTCCTCCGCCTGCAGATCTTCTCCCCCCTTTATCAATTCTTTTTAAACATCAGCTTTTCAGAAGCTGTTAGGGATGTGATGTGAAAGGAGGGCAGTTTAAATATTCTCTTTTTAAGAGACAGGCCTAAAGCATCATTTGCAATTACACCATTCGTTGTCAAATATGTTTGCATATTTAGTATGTAAAAAAAAAACTTGCTGGATGTGGCTTAATTTAAGCAGCCTCATAGGCGACATACAAACTCTTCAGCAATGTGCCGGAGAGAGATACCTTATTAGCCTTATTATCATTATTCCTCCTGATCAGTCTCCTCTACCAGATTGTTGTCCTTCACCAAACTTTTCTCTTTATCGTGTAGACACAGACCAAATAAGCTCTGCGGATGCCCGTGGCTCTCTGCTGAGAAGGAAAGTTGGGCGGTTGTGAAAATAAAATTATGAGTCCACTGATGCCAGGACCGACTGAGGAGTGGGCTATGTTCTGACAGGTGTGGTGTCATGTTGACCGAAAGGCAAAGATGTTTGGAATTAATGAGACCAAGTAGAGGGGAGAAAAGGAGCTGAACTGGAGCCAACGCTCTCGCCCTGCAGTTTCCCGAAGACCCGGCGTGCTTCCTATTTAAATAACTGCCCTTGATCTCACTGATCACGACGCTATAGGCCAATTAATTAAAACTAACAAGCAGTGCATTAACACCCTGCCGGCACGCTGACACTGGAAACCTGGTTATGTGTAAGCAGCACTCTGGGGAGAAGTGTGCAGGATTCCAGATGCAGGTGAAGCAGACAGTTGATTTAAAATGGCAAAAAAAAAAAAAGATTTGTGGTTTGCAGGTTTGTGCACTCTGATTGAAAGCGAAGGCATTTGTCACTGTAAGGGGATGAAGAAGAAGATTGTGTGTGTGTGTGTGTGTGTGTGTGTGTGTGCCTCAGAATAAAGGCAACATACCTGCCAACGAAGGCCAACCCAGAGCTTTAAACGTGCTCTTTGATCAGAAAGGCCCGTTCATCTTCTCCTGGATGTTGTCACTGGATGCTGATGATGCTGGCGCCCGGTTCTCTGAAGACACAGACAGGGGGAGAAAACGTAACGGGTAAGCCGACCTTTAACATGCACTTCTCCCCTTTTTGTTTCCTCTTATTTAACGTCCGTCCGAATGGCAGCATCACGCAGCTTGTTCCAGCTCCTCAGTGCAACACTTGTTTTATCCCACATAGTTCAAATACTTTAAAATAAAGTCTTGTATTGTGACTGGTCTACTGGCAGGACGCAAGGCGCTTCTCTTTTTATAGTATAATAATCATTTTTATTGGATCCACTTATCACAAGAAACAACTGTGTCAAGGTAAGAGGTGAAGC
>JAUMHF010000015.1:10969380-11077807 GCA_032359275.1 Microctenopoma steveboyesi | reverse complement strand
CTTTTTATAGTATAATAATCATTTTTATTGGATCCACTTATCACAAGAAACAACTGTGTCAAGGTAAGAGGTGAAGCACATGTGGCAGGGGAACAAATGAGGCCTCAAAGCTGAACTCAAACTATTTTCCTTTTAGGTAAAGTAAGGAGTAAAATTGTACAGTAGGTGACTGAACTTCACACGGAAGCTCATCTATGCACCATAATTAATTAGGATAATATTAAAATGTCTGATATGGATAATGTTGCAGTTTCTAGGTGGGATTAAGCTCATTAATATCAGTTTTATAGCAGGAAGTAATGGAAAGGTAAAGCGGTGATAGAATGTAACTAAGTCTAATTATTTAAATCAAATATGACGTTTTTCCTACTACAAAATAAGATGAGATTCACTTGGTCATTAATGTTTTATCTAAATAAATTAAACTGAAAGTTTCATCAAAAACAAATGCAAATTATAAAGAAAATTTTTAAATATATATAGATCAATAAAATGCACCAACTGTTTGTCTAGTTTATAACTTTAATGGAGACACTTTAAATAACTTAATTAATATTTCATACTGTTAAGTGAAGTAATGAGTCTTCTGTTGTTTGTCAGTGACTTTGTGACGACCTCTGTTGCACCCCCCCCACACCCCCACACCACCACCCCTTCATTCGCAGAAAATGGAAATGGCTTAGCACTATCGCCGTTGCCCCGGCAACCATCTGAGTCCCCCATCTCGCGGTGGAGAAATGAGTTCTGAGCAGGCTCGAGAGAGGCAGGGATTAAACATGATCCCGCGGATGGACTGTCAATCAAAGCCACAGCTCTCCAACCTCCTTCCGCTCCCAAAAAAACCAAACAAAGGCCCCAAAACCAAAAAGGTGAGTTTCGTTTGAAGTCAGCCCTTAGAACAATACAACGACATGAATAAAACACCTGATAATGAATCCGGCCCGGCTGTTAAAGCGGGGAACAAATCCGTTCTCCTGCAGCGGGTTTAGTGGTGGTCGTTATTTTCCGACGCCAAGAGGCGGCGGATTAATTTAATTAGCCCGCTGAAGATTAATGACAACGTACAGGCCTCGTGGAGGAAAGGCCGCGCGCGCGCGCGCGCGCGCTTAAAAGGGATGTGCCACTGGGCTTTTATTTTAGGAAACCTGCGAGTATGGCTAAAATGATTACAAAGAAGATCATTGTACAGCAACCGCAGAAATCCAGCCGCGTGTTTTAGTTGTTTATCGGTGCCTGGTGAATTATAGGAAGAGATGTGTGACAGCAGCACGTGTTATATGCTGGGAAGGTGGAGTAACAGGTGTCTTCATGTCCCTCTGTCGGGTGTTGGTTGGGACCCCCACCCTCAAAGGGGCAGGGGTTAAGTTAATTCCAGTGTCTATACTCTGGCTGAGATTAATGAGAAATGACTCTATTAAAACAGTTGCTTATTCTAAACAACACAAAGGATTTTACTTCATATAATTACGCCTGGAAACAAAGGGGGGTTGTGGGTATTGTAGTCTACCTGTCAATATTACAACATCCATCCTGAAAACTGTATTTATTCTAATACTAGATTTAAATATGCGTTTACTGAACATAGCTGCAACTTCACATGTGCTTTTTTTTCTGTGTGCATACATCTATCATTTGTAAGGTTGTGGTTGATAAAGCTTTAAAACACTCATCTTTAATTCTTAATCCTGCTGCTCGTTTGCATCCGTGCTGACAACAGCCACATTCTTCTCACGGAGAAGTAATCACGTTACAGTAACGCGCGCGCTACCGGAGCCTGGCAGACACTGCTGAGGGAGCGAGGGAGGGCGCCGGGGGAGGTGGGGGGGGACCCCGTGCAATTTGATATTTGCCTCTTTGACAGTCATTTAAAGGGGATCTGGAGAACCCGATAGCCGGGGACTTACAGCCCTCCAAAGGCTTTCGGGACACTTTAGCCCGGCTCGGCTCGGGCGCGCAGCGCCAGTGAGTCGCCAGGCAGGGTGTACACGTTAAATGTTAGCTATTTGTTCTGTGGATTGTGAGGAAAATCAAGCCAGTCTTTCATTCATTCTGTTTTTTTTTTTGGAAACCCTCCTCCCACCCACCCACCCCTCTCTCTCCCGACAAACAGCCATTGAATAAAGCGGCTTAGGGAGTCTCCTAATAACTCTTCACCGAATTAAAAGCAGGGGAGAAGTTTGAAGAGTGGAAGGGAAATATTCTGTAATTGCTGAGACTGTACAGACAGAGTCCTGACGCAGTGGAATATGAGGTTATCTGCTTTCCTGGCGGTTCCTTATCAGTGGATAAATATTTGTATATCATGGCCAAGCGGGAGCTCCGCAAAACCATCCAACGTGTTATTGTGATTGTTGCAACACAGGTGATCTACACGGAGATAGCTACTGTATGCGTCCTCTGAAGTGGAGCTACACACCAGGAATGTGTAGGGGCAGGCGGAGGAGGAGGAGGAGGAGGGGGGTGGTCGGGCTCACAGCCATTTTTCAATTATGAGGTTAAAATATTGTGTGTTTTAATAAACGACTCCGCATTAAAGAGGGAGTACATTCCCCTGCAGATAACGGGCAGGTTGCATTATGTTGACGTCTCCTGGGAGGACTCCTGACTGAATGTTTGTCCCTCAACTCCCCAGACTTGCATCTCATTATAAGCTTATCTTCACATCTCTATCTGCAGCAGTCTATCTGGGCCGCAGCATCAGCCTCCCATTAACCCTTATATGGCCTATTTCTGTACACAAAAGATTAGATTTTCTTTCCCATGGCGAATTAAGCCAGGCCGTTCTGGAGACATCTATAAGCAACAACAACGTGATCTGGCTGTTTTTTGCTTCCATATGAAAACCTCACTGGACTCCCAGTGGCCACCCAGCTCCGGATTATGCTGCTCAGCCAGGAAAGAGGGGGAGGCGGGGGGGGGCGCCTGCATACCCGACCGCCTGTAAGTGTCCATCCTCGGTTTGTTTGACATGGCAGTGTCCCCGGGTATAAGACCGATAAACATCTGGTGGCGCTGCCAGGACATTGGAAAATGAGGGACTAGGGGAGAGGCAGTGAAAGGGGCGGCGAAAATACAAAATTATAATGAGAAGAAAGATGGGCAGAGAGGGGGGGGCACAGAGAGATGCTGATCAGCTAATTACAGCTGCAAATAAAATGCTAATTTATCCTGGCACGGTGAGCATGCCCGAGTTTAAACATAGCGCCATCCAAAAATTCGGAGCTGCACGGGCGCAGCGCCAAAGACGACTTCCAACAAAGACTGATTATTCAATAATAACAAGAACTACAGCGAGTAGCCTTCATCATTATTATTATGATGATTATTATTATTAGGGCTACCCGTGACACCTCCCACCCTTATAAATAAAAAAGAAGGACACCACCACTTCCACAATCCAATAATTTCACTTGCCCCCACCCTGTAGTCTTTGTTTACGCAGGGGGGGGGGGCATGCTTCCGTTTCCCCTACACCTTATGTAGTGATTAATGGTGCATCGCCACCCAAAGATTAATCATGGGAAATTAAAAATCTTGGAGGTGCTCATGAGAGCTGCAGCAGAGGCTAGATCAGGTGGGCTCGGGATGGGAGGGAGGGAGCGAGGTGGTGTGTGTGTGTGTGTGGGGGGGGGGGGGGTGTTGAAAACGAATTAGCTTCATCGAATCTTTTTAGATGCAAATATTTTGTTATCTCCACTTTACTGCACTGTTTTCAGTGTTTATGATTAATTATCTCTTCTTGGTGAAAAATAAATCATGCGAAATTGGGGATCTAGCTGACTCCACCGGCGTAAGCAGAGATGGCAGGTCGATGCTGTTAATTTCAGGTTGAAATTGACACACTAATTATAGTGCAGAGTGCTGCTGGAACACTAGCAGGCAAGATTATACCTCTGTGCTTTTCTTTTTTTTTATCAGATCCCCCTTATATTTTACCAATTAAAAATCGTAAAGGCATTTCATTGCCCCGGGATATAAAAAGCAGCCTCTCTTCTAACATGGCCATCACTTTCCCCCATCAGATTCATTGTGATGTATTAGATGCAATAAATTATCCCATGTAACAAAACATGGCGAGCTGAAAGGCTGATAATCTGCAGAGGGGAGATAAGGATTCATTATTCCAAATCATTATGAATCCAGCGTTGGCTGTGACTTCTTTCTTAATCAGCTTCTGTGATCCTGGATACGTGAAGGGAGCAGATAAGAGCAGAGTCGTTTATAATTCTCCCCACCTCGGCCTAATATTTTAAAATAAAATCGCAGGGAGAAGCCGCCGTAAAAACACACACACACACACACGTACGCGTGCGCGCACACGTTGGCTTAACGTTTGGAGAGTGCACAGCACGAGAATAATAAAACACATTGAGAAAATAAATAAGTAAATAGATAATACGTGGCCCATACATTTTTGGAGATGTTTTGTCTCAAATTAAGGTCATCTTTTTTCGACATTTACAGCCAAGAATCATGTAGGCAGGGAGAAAAGGGAGATATATGCTGCCGCATTTATTTCACATTTGGAGTGGGAAGTGTCTAATAAAATGTAGTCTACGCCAGGAGGCTATAAAAGCGGGTGACCGTAAATGATTTACTCCGCTAATGCACCAAGGAGGGCAGAAAAGCCACGGTACAGATAAAGCTCTGCTGCACTGGATGCTCTGCAGCTGCATGACGATCTGAAACAGCAAAATTAACTCGAAAAGGTGAGCTGCGCTGCATTTACTCAGGACAGAAATGTGACAGTGCCTCCTCGCTCTGCCCGCTGCTGGGGTTATAAATACCAGCAGGCTGTGGTGGAGGCCGGTGTGCGCAGGCTCCGCTCGCTGTCACGGCCCAGTGTACCGGAGGGTTTCTGTTTAGCTGTTGTCAGCCACCGCTGTCACGCGGGAGCTCGCGTCAAATTCTACATTAATCACGCGATTTCACGGCGGCGGGCGCACGCGGGAGGAAGAGGAGCGCGACTTTGGACTTGGGCATCACGCTCGCGCTCCCGTTCTAGCCTGGATCATCCTAATAAGAAAAGGAGACTGTCCCCCCTAACGTGATACAGTGTGGCCTAGAAACACGAGGTAAACCCTAAACAGCATCCGGACCAGTCATAGTCTCCATTTACAATTAATTAAGCACCCTCCCCTTTCCAAAAACGCATGCAATTTTACCAGCTGCCTCTTCCAAATTAAAACGCATCTTTCCTTTATTTAACATCTCTCAGTGAAATTGATTCTCGTTATTTTCCACATGTTTAATCTTTTTTTTATTAGACCTATAATATGCTTTAATTAATACTGGTTTAACCGTTGTTTTTCATCAGCTTCTATCAAAGGCATCAGTGTGCGCATTTATCACAGACGCATATTAACTTTACCTTTACACTGGAATCGAAGAGCTAATAATTCTCCAAATAAGCACTTTATTTACGTCAAAGCAGATTAATAAGTAATTACTATCTGTATGTGCTATTTTGTAATTCTACATAGATATTAAAATACTAATTCCATAAACGAAAAGCTCTGCATGGAAACACTGAATTATTCAAGGGTTTAAAAAGACCCAACTTGGCTTTTGTCGCATTCGCAAGTTTATGCAACGAGGTTTGCGCCAAATTATCTTTAATTTATTACCTTAATTGAATTCCTTCCCCCCAAAGATAGATTTGTGTGTGATCAGTTTACATTTCCCTTCGAAGAGTCTAGGCGCAACATGAGAGATACCAAGCCTCCAGCATCCTCCCTCTCCCAATCCTCTCCCTCCTCTCTCTTCCTCAGTACATTTCACAGGGAGAAGGATCGGATTTGCTTGGTGCTTCCTTCAGTCGGCCATGGTGTCAGTAAGCAGGCTAGCAGGCCTATATATGCTCTGTGTTAGTGCTGGATGTATGTGAAACCTTTCAGAACAACTGCCAAACCACGGGCCACAATGCAGGTCACATCACATTAGCATACTGGTGTTGCAAAGATTTCGATTTATTTGCCTACAAGCAGCTGAAACGCAGCTTTAAATTCTGTGGAGTTTGGCGCGGATCTGCAGTGATGATTAGACACCAGTTATGGCTTCATCTGTCCTTTGTGGCAGAGGAGAGAAAAAAAGCCTGCTCCCCCAGCACAAAAGGAGGTGCAACATTTTCTCTGCGCGCGCGCGCGAGATCTTGGGTTGTGCCCTGAGATATCTGCAGAGCGCAAACTATAGAGGCACCATTCTTATAAAAAGGCAATAGATAATGATAATTCTCACACACACATAATCTATAATTTTGCATTGTTAAACAACAAAATATACATTAGTCCTACAAAACGTCCAACAATAAAAATGGTATTTTCTATATTGTATATCGTTGTATTCAGATTAAAATCGTTTACATTTACACTCAGCACTGGGCATCGCCTGCAGGCATGATCAGGTGTTGTACAAACTAATAAAATAAAAAAAACATATTTGAAATGACAGTTTTCGAGCGCGAAAAAATAAACGATAAATTCCAGCTAAAGTGCAAAACGTGGCTACTGCTACTGCTGTTATTTTTAACCCCATAATGACTAACTCCCGCTGCTTTCCGTCGCCTTCACTTGGGTCTGTGTGACTGCATTCAGACCCGGAAGAGCTCACGCGCATCATACAGTAGGCACGGTAAGGAGGACGCGCGTGCAGCCTGCCCGGTGCAACCTATGTGCGCGCGTGTTTCTTCTTCGCTCTTGTGATTATGTGACTCCGGGACCGAGGGCGCGCGCACCTCCAGCACCACCACCACCACCACTGTAGTGCGCGTGTGTTTTTTCTCTCCTTCCCGTTCACCGCTCTCACTCTCGCCCTCTCTTTCTCTCTCTCTCCCTCTAAATGCCATCGGCGCTTCCATCTCTATGTCACTCTTTCTTCACATCTGTGGAAAAAAACGCCTCCGCCCGTCCAGCCTCCACCACAGGTCAGTAAATATTTAGATTTGCTGTGAAGCCGGCGCATCCTAAATGCTGCGTCCAGTCGGCCGCCTCTTCCCTTCTCCGCCGCTGTAAATGAAAGCTTGCTGATGTAACTTGTCTGTGAACGATATGAAACTTTTGCTTTGCATGTCAGCTTAGATGAAATCAACGAAATAAAATGAGAGGGGGGGGTTGATTTAAATTAGCAGTTTTTTGGCTGGAGTTCGTAAAAGCCACAAACGACGCCGGTAACACCTTCATTTTTCTCCACTCCGGCTGCGTGCACTTGCTTAAAATAAAAAATAAGCAGGGGTGGTGGTGTGTGTGTGTGTGTGTGTGTGTGTGTGGGGGGGGGGGGTCCATAACAACCGCCATTGTTGCCTTTAACGTCGTCGTTAGCTGGTGTCCGCTGACCTGGACGCGCTGCTGGTCGTTTTTAGCACCGCAGAGAAGAATCGCTGTTGCGTCGTTCACACATCTGTGCACTGATATGTAAAAAGCTAAACGAGAAGCAGCTGCATTACTCACAGTATTTAGCTACCCTCCTTACCTCCACCACCAGCACCACCCTCCCCCTTAACGTAGCGCAGTGGAGGGTTTTCTGCGACCTATTACCTGCCGCTCAGGCTGGTGGTGCAGGCAGGAGCCCATACAAGCCGTGAAATTGATCTGATTACCTTCGCCGGCGGGTCACAGGGAAGGAGTCGGGCTGTGCTGAGGCTGCGCTGCCGCCCCCGCCCCCCACGTTATTAGCAGCCGACATCTCCGTCTTTGGTGGATGCGTCTCGATATGGCGGTGGCGGTGGTGGGGGGCTGGTGTAGGAGATCTGGACGCCAAAACGAAGGGCACCACATGCGCGCCATCACGGGCCAGGAGCAAGTCCGCACACTCGTACGGATCCCAGTGGCTGTGAGGGGGAGGGTGTATTTTAAACCGAGTTAATGTTCTGTTAAATAATGTTAAGTATTAAAAATATTTAAAAAGTGGATAAAAACCATCACCCGCCTCATGACCGCGGTGAGACTGTGGAGCCGACGCTGTGCGGGTTCACGTGAATTTAACGCGAGTCTCTGGTTCGGTCGAGCCTCTCGCGCAGACCTTCACGCTGTGGATTGTTTAATTGTGCGTTGCAAAAACGATATTGTGTCAAAAATGACGGCGTCGGTTACTCCGAGCAGCTTTAATAAATGAGCCGAACAGAAACGACTCTGCTGGCGACGCGATGGTTAAAAGGTGGCGAGGCCCGGCGCGTTAGAGGAAAGATTACATCAGAGTGAGAAGCGATATAAACCCAGATAAGTGTCAGACACAGTTGTTGCTCTTCTTCTCTCTCACAGGGAGGGATGACACAAAATGCGAATTTCTACTTTTTAAACTCGAAGAAAAGGTGATTTATTCCACGGCTGGTGCTCTCATTTTAATCATTCTAGGAAATCCACTTCTCTCTGTGTGTGTGTGTGTGTGTGTGTGTGTGTGTGTGTGTCGCGGCACTCGACAAAACAGAATCTGACGCCCTCGTTTTGTTCTAAGAAGCCGGGCCGGTTCACATGCTGAAGGAATAGCTGCTTTTTAGTTTCTTGAAAAGACTAGAAAGGTACCAAATGACTCACAGAGTCAGACATGTAACAAATAGTCTACTTGTGGTGTTTGCTGGTTTCAAAATGCATAAATGAGCGTTTAACCAGTAAAATATCTCCCAAATGCACCGTGACTAGCCTGTAGCAGTTTCAATCAGTGGCTGGTTTGTTCGCTGTTAACGCGGAGTATTTATTACTCAACGATTTTTAAAAATGATTTTATGTTCTAATGATGAAATATCAACATTAATAGCGGCTGTTTTTTTTAAGTTAATGTAGTGAGTGATGGTGTGAGACAAGGGACTTACTGACTCGGATATTAATGGCGGTGATTTCATCAGGGCTCGAGCACAGAGAGGTGTACTGCCTACTATTTTTCCGTTATAATAATAATAATATTATTCATCATATTTTTTACCATTATTACACTTTTTATTGTAATATTATTACAGTATGTTGGCGGATTTACTATTAGGCTCAACACTGTAATGTAGCTTTTTTTACTGTGTGATTTTATCTCACTGACCTGACTGATCATTTGGCGAAAGGAAATAGAAAACAACGATTATAATTACTGATGAGGCCATACCCAGGAAGACGGAGGACAAAGTAAACACACACACACACACACACACAGACGTTATCTACATGTCACCCCACGCTGGCCATGGAATAATCCATTTGTGTCTTATATTCTCAACCGCAGTGTCTCAAAAGAAACTGTGCCATGTCTTGATTTTAATCAGAGTCGACTGACATGCTCACTGCGAAAATGTTTTATCTCTGCCATCAGAACTGGCCCCTCGCCTACTTTTATGAATCAGACCTTTACGCACAGCGGCGCTACTATTTTCAGATTAACTACAAAAATAGACATGTGCGAGGACTCGTTTTAGATTCTCTCACTGTCTGTCAGCGGAGGAGAGCGAGCTGAAGCCACCGTTTCTCCCATCATGGCGGTTTGGGATTATAAATGACTTTTTTCTTATTCCGTGCTGAATAAGCTGCGCCGTTATTGACACCGATGCTTGGGAATCAAGTCAAGAGATGGCTTCCATGTCCCATTCTCTAAGCTTCGATACATCCAGTCAAGAAACAAAAAAACATAATCGGGATTTTAGGCTACATTTACCGTCATGTGTTGCCTCCGAGCACCTATAACGGGGACTTTGTGGATAATGGCTCCGCGATACTTTTGGAGAGGATAATTACACGAGTCCGCTGACAGCTTGACAATGGCAGCTACAGCAGTTTGCATCCAAGTTCAGTCTCAGGTTTGCCTGAGTGAGAAACGCTCCCTCTTTCTGCCCCCCCCCTCTCCAGGTAGGGCTATCCTGGAGAGGAAAAAATAGGACGCTTTGCCAAGTTTCTCTCAGTCTGTGCTCCCACGCGCCCGGCTGAGAACAACCTCGATATCAAAGAGGAGAACATTAGAGAATAAAGAGGAACGCGCTCTGGTGGAGTCATCACCTGAGCATGTGGCCTTGTAGGTTCACACACACTCAAAAAAAATCAATTCTAATTGTAAGAAATACACGGATGGTTCTTCTGTTCACTACATTCGCGTGCAGCCAGCGGATTCCTGATTAAACCGACCCTACCTGGTGTCACCGTGCACGGGATGCTACCTGGTGCCAGGGCGTGCGCGCTCCCGCCGTCTGCCCACTGCGCGCTGAGAAATAGTTCATTTCCTGGCTGTTTACACCGCGGTGACGTCACATCCAATGGCGTCGCCTAGGCTGCTCCCACCATACACACACACTCAGGCGCGCGCGCGCATTAAACTCTACTATTACACACCGCCAGACTCAAAATATAAAATATGTCCCCGTGGAGCAGCCCGGGTTCTACCGCGCAGTGAAGCCGAAGAGCATGTGACCCGTGTGGCTGTGAGCATGCAGGGCGAATTCCTCTCCGAGCTACAGGGGAACGGCTGCTCCTCACATCCTAAGTGCTTATTTGTTAAACTTGGAAATGGGTGAATAGCGCGACGGAGTAAATCACTCCCCGTGCGCGCTATCGTGTTACATTTAATGCACTGTTTTGAATAAATAATGACATAACCCATTGCTGCCTGTCTGTTTGACTTGCTGCAGTGGCTCGGTTATTACAGAGATAGTGATAAGTAAACTCACAGCCTATAATAGCATAAATTAGGATATTTATTTTTCTTTTTTTGGAGACTTTGAGCTCAGTCACCCAGGCGTCCTTGTCCATGCCTGCTTCACGGTGAGGAAATCGGCTCAATTTGGATCTGCCATTAGAATAATGTGCCTGTCACCGCGAGAGGACGCACTGTCGCAATTTTAAGAGCGTACATGTCCCGCAACCTGCCACTGGCGAAGAGCAACAGGCTCTGCTGCTGCTGCAGTCTGACTTTTTCTCTTTCCACGGCTTTGCACAAACTGCAGCAGAGTCTCTGAGAAAGTGCTGACTATAGTCCGTGCGGGAAAAAATACAGATTATTAAGACAAAATCAAAACAGTAGTGTGATTATTATGTTTCTGTTTATTTTAATTGAAACATCGTTGATAATTTGAGCCGTAAATTTTATATTTTAAAATGTTTTATTAAGAGAAATGTTAGATTTATGTTTTATATATTCATTAAAATTTTATTTCCCACACGTATAAATCTGGATCCCACTGTGTCTCCCTGTATAACAAAGAATTATACGATTGGTCGGGCCTACAAAAATGTTTCCTTGTTCTAATATAATATTTTTTTTTTTTCTTTGAACAAAAAATAAAATCCTGCATTTCTCCTGGCCCACGTTATATTCAATTAGGGGCAGGCCCCTCCCCTTAACTGATGACACTGACAGACCCTCCTTAAGTTGCGTCGCGCCACAGCTGTCTGCAAGCATTGAGCTGCCTGGCGCCATCCTGAAAGAATGCCTTCACTGTAAAAAAAAAAAAAGGGGGCTGGAAAGAGAGAGCAAGAGAGAGGTAGAGCAAGGGTGAGCGAGCAAGAGTCAGACACACCGAGAGGGAAAGAGAGAGAGAGAGGAGCGGAGTTAATGGAGAGGGCTACAACTGCGCACAAACAGAGATTTGATCAGTGAGTTTAACTTGCTGGTGCTGGTCAGTGTGCAGCGAGGCCATCTACTGAAAACAAGCCCCGCGCCTGTGCAAGCCTCCACTACTTGTTGAGTTGGGGTGAAACACTGACGTTTGTTTCTAAGAGGAAGAAGTTCAGGAACTCTCCGAGGGACTGGTTTCCATTTTGGACGTATTTATATGACAACACCGTTGTTGCAGTTGTAATGTGGGGTATGTTTCCTGTTTAAATACGCGTTTGAAACGGGTAAATTCAGCAAAGCTTGAGCCTCCTGTCTGTTTAAGTCGCGGTGTATGCGAACACATTTTGAAGAAAATAGACAATAAATTCTTCTCTCTGTCTCCAGGTGATCGGAAGCAAGCGCGGAACCTGTGGATTTAACAAAAACGGATTTGGGACAGATTCTTTCTTATCTTGTGACTTGTACCGGTTTTCTTCTGCGTGCATGAACATTTGTTAGAGAAAAAGAAAGCAATGGAAGTAAGTGCGGATCAGCCACGATGGATGAGCCATCATCCCGCGGTGCTGAACGAGCAGCATCCCGGCTCACATCACCCGGGCCTCAGCCACTCATACATGGACCCTTCGCAGTATCCCCTCGCTGACGATGTGGATGTACTGTTTAATATCGATGGACAGGGGAACCACGTCTCTCCATACTATGGAAACTCTGTCCGAGCCGTCCAGAGGTACCCTCCTCCTCCACACAGTAAGTAAACGGCCTGTTTAGGCCTTTTATTTAATAATGTGCACATTATCCTGTTCAGACCTCTGTGCGTAATTCATCCCTACAGTAAAGATTCAATTACTGTCACCGTGTTGAGAATTATTTGTGTTATCTGACTGTGATCCAGACCAGGTTTCGGTTTTGGCCTAAGACGACTTTGCTCTAAAAGCACGAGAGCTTAAGTGTTGTGAAACCCCGCACATACGCATGGTTTGCCTCCAGTTTGTCTTTGGTTTCTGTTTACCGCTCATATAGCGTCGTATTCCCGTTTAAACCGTACAAACACGAAGTGGTATTCAGCTGACTCATATGTCAAGTGTTGTCAAAAGCCCGTGCGTAATTTGTTCTCTGGATCAATCTAGTTGCGGATTTAAACAAATATATGCGTTGGCACCAAAGTCACAGATGCACCGGGAATATTTTGGTAACGCTTAGACGCATGTGTTCACCTCTGCGCGCATGGACAATATTTTTAATTGTTATATTGCGTCAGCATAATTTCATGTGGTGAGTTTTCTCACTTTAAAGCCTTAACTTCCTGAACAGTCCATCACGAAATAGTTTGATCTGCAGCTCTCGACTCACAGGTGTTCTGTGTAAAATGCTGAGGTTAAAGGCGCGTACGTGGAAACTCAAAAACACGGATCACATTAGGGTTGTACCCTTGTACAGGTTGTACAGGACAACACAGTGGTGGCAAAGCGTTTTCACTCAGCCGCTGGAGGGAAATTAAATCAGGACTTTGTTAGAAATGTAAAAATCCGTTTGATAAGTGCGCGTAAATGTGTCACCGGTTTCGTCTCTGTGTTTTTAGGCCTAAAGCTAAAGCTCGACACTGACAAATAGATCAGTTTGTATTTAATTGTTGCTGCAGATAGTGACATTTTCTTCTGTTTCTGTGCTGCCTCAGGTAGCCAGGTGTGCCGTCCCTCATTACTGCACGGCTCTCTGCCCTGGCTGGAGGGGGGCAAAGGCATTCCCCCGCACCACAGCACTTCTCCTTGGAACCTGAGCCCTTTCCCAAAGAACCCCCTGCACCACGGCTCTCCGGCCAGCCTCTCCGTCTACCCCCCGGCCTCTTCTTCCTCCCTGTCCACTGGTCACTCCAGTCCGCACCTCTTCACGTTTCCCCCAACCCCTCCGAAGGATGTATCCCCGGACCCCGGCATATCCACCCCCGGCTCCAGCAGCTCCGGGCGGCAGGAGGATAAAGAGTGCATAAAGTACCAGGTGACCCTGGCCGAGAGTATGAAACTGGAGTCAGCTCACAGCCGGAGCGTGGCATCAATCGGAGCAGGGTCATCCTCTGCCCACCACCCCATCGCCACATACCCACCCTATGTCCCTGAATACGGCCCAGGCCTCTTCCCACCAAGTAGCCTGATAGGTGGGTCATCTTCTAGTTATGGTTCCAAAACAAGACCAAAAACAAGGTCCTGTTCAGGTAGGCGTGCGCTTTATTACATTCCCTTTTAATCTAACATTATTCCCCAGATTTGCAGCCTTAATGATCAGCCATGTTTAAATTCATTAAAAAAAGAGCTCTCCTGTGGGAGCTAAATGCCAACAGGTCAACAGGCGCAGCAGTGAGCCTCAAAACGCTTTGTTTCATCGCATTATTACACACAAATAAAAATAATAATTATTATAATTATAACAAAGAGTATGAATAAATATTTAAATTAGATAAATACAAAACACCTTCAAAGGATTTAAACACGCATTAACGGAGTGTGTTGAAAAAATAAAACAGGATATATTTTCCCAACAAAATAAAATCATCGTGACGCGAACGAGCTCAGAGTTGATTAATTTAGGTCATTTTTTTTCTTCTTTCTCTACACTAACACATGGAGAGGGATGAGGGGGGGCAGAGGGGAAGCCAGCTCGCTGGGCTGTGTCGCCCCGTTTATATGTTTAAGATAATCCCATTACTGTCAGACCAGTGAACGCCACAGTTGCATTGTTTACCCAGCGGCAGAGCACCGGATGCTGCTCGTTCATTCACAGGGAAAGAGCGAGCGAGCCGCCGCACCGAGCACCGAGGGGAGAGGAGCAGAGGCAGGGGAGACGTTTCCACAGTGCGAGGAGGGTTATAGCTGCGCAGCTGAAAAGCAGTTTTCTGTAATGAGATTAATATCTGCGGCTTTGATGGGAGTATAGAAAACAGTGGATTAGTCGATGCATATCATCGGGATTATTCAGCAGCGCACACAGAACCATTAATGCAAATAAAGATTTTAATTTGAGGATAATGGGAGATAAACTGGGAGATATTTCCCGACGTGATCTTGGTTTTAATGAGGTTACCAGCGTTATGTAAACTTCATAATTCAGAGGAAGCGTTTTTCTACATCTCACAACACTGTGCAGGAAGAAATCCGTGTTGCAGAGGCCTCTTTATTTCACCTCACACACAGTCGCTGTTTGATTTCAGCAGCACCGTCTCCTGCCAACACAGAGAGAAAGGAGAAGGCAACAAACACACACTCCAGGTCCAGGTGCTCGCACGTCTGTCACATTCAAACGCGGACTCGCGCTTCTCTCTCTGTGCGAACAAGAATTCGGCCTGTGAGTGTTTTTGCAGCTCGAAAAAAAAGGGGAAGTGCGGCTGCATGAAAATGCAAAAAGCTCTCGTCGTTGCACAAAAGCCCTGTGTGAGTCTCTGCTTTCAAATAATCTGACAGCGAGTGCAGCTCCCTTGTTTCAGTTTCAGACCCCCCCCCAATCTAACCAAACTGTTAGTGCGATTCTCACCTGTCGGTGTCACTAGAGAAGTGCCAGTCAAACCTGAACACCCCCACAATGTTGTCAAAACAGGGGGAGTCAAACTAACATATGACACACACACACGTTCATAATTATTATTCTTATTATTAAAGAAAAAGTGTTTCACTAAAATAAAATTGTGAAAAAAAAATTAGGCCAAACAAAAACCAAAAATTATTTTTTGACACACAGCTTTAAGATTTTGTGTTTTATTTAAATATGAAATATTTCTGCCTTATGGACCTTATCACAGCTGTTGTATTCATCACCTGAACTAACCACGTGTTTAGTGTGTGTGTGTGTGTGTGTGTGTGAACATATGAACGCTGCAGTAAAATCAATGCTCGTACTTGCATCGGTATTATTGATATTACTGATCAGTATTGTTGTTGCATATTGACATTTATTCTAAAAATGCTGCCCGTCAGTTCACTAACCCTTTCTACCCGCAGCGTGCACCAGACGCGTCAAAGAGTTTTATTCTGACCCGGGCACTGTGTCCATGTTTTGTGTGTGTACGTGTGTGTGCGTTGGCTCTTGCAGAAGGTAGAGAGTGTGTGAACTGCGGGGCCACGTCGACTCCGCTGTGGAGGCGGGACGGTACGGGTCACTATCTGTGTAACGCCTGCGGACTCTATCACAAGATGAACGGGCAGAATCGCCCTCTCATCAAGCCCAAGCGGCGGCTGGTACGTCTCCACCACATTTCTCTATTGATGACATTTCCGTCTCTCTCTCTGTTTTTCCCCTATCCAGGAAGAAGTAGGCCTTTTAGCTGCAGGAAATTGACTCGACAAGTGCAGGTCTCTGTTTTCAGATATTACCATAGAAAAACTGCACATTTTTTTAAATGCAATGACGATGCTATTTTTATTTGATAAAAATGGAATTGAACCAATAGGCCCCGTGTGTATTTTGGAGATGTATCAACTCCATCAGAGAGAAAGCTGTTTGTTGCAGTGTGGCTGCAGGCCTGCATTCAAAACACACGACGAGCTCTATCACATAGACTAGTAGATGGATTCAGGATTCTTCAGAGCTAGAGGTACTAGACTAGTTTTTAGCAAGTGCTGTGCGTCAACTGGAGCTTTTTTGCAGATATTTCAGGGGAAGCCCCTCTCCTCAGAGCTGCATCTCTTATGAGCTCTAAGGAGTTCCCCTATCTTCTCTCTCTTAAAAAAAATCTTTCGAGGCAAAGGTGGCTGTCCAGCGTAGTCCTGCCCTGGGCCTCTTCTCTCCTGCACCTCGCCTCTAATGTGAAAAGCCGACTGGCCAGGAAAAGGGCTGCCGGATATCTGAGCAGCGCAGATAAGTCGCTTTTAACAACACAGCCCGTTTCCCCAGTCAAAACAGAAAGGCTGCAGAGTCGGAGCCAGGTCAGCGCAAAGTCACGACTTCACATGGTTTAGTGTTAGAATCTCTGCGGTAAAACACGGTAGTGGGTAATTGCCACGCGACATTTGACCTCATAGTTTAAATCGAGGGGTCAAAGATTAAGAACAAATTGCAAAAAAAAAAATAAGTGGGTCACATTCAGGAGGATTACGTCATTGTTTATTCGTGTAGTAAGAAAATATATTAAAAATTGAATTCTGACAATTGGCGTATTTCTTTTTATTTTTTAAGGGGGGGGGGGGGGGGAATTCAGCTTGAGACAAAGCAACGAAGGTTAAGACACGTCATAATACACGCGTCATCTGAGCAGTTGAGGCGCGGTGATTGGTTGTTTGCAGCGCGCGCAGCAGCAGCAGCAGCCTCGCGCGTATAATTGGAAATCCCTCGCACAGATAATGTAGTCCTCTACGTCGGCGTGTCCTCTGCGCTCACCTGCTTATTGATTGTTTTTTAGAGATTATAACATCAATGCCAGGCCCACTGCAGCAGACTGGGCTGCGAGGCAGGCGGCTAAATCCATGAGAAGACACGACTCTCACTGTGTCAGGATGAGCTGTCCTGCAGCCCGCAGCGGCGCCACAAACCATCCACGTTTTCTTTAAATGGTGTTTTTAATTGGCGTGCAGTTCATTTCATTGCATCATGTATTCGGAATATCTGTATTTAAAAAAAGACAGCACACAGATTAGAAAGGCTTTCTTTTCATTTCGATTGTTTCACGTCACGAGGTCGATATTTAAAACGAGCCTTGTGGCACAAACAAGCACTTTAGGGGTAAACTCAATCAGATTCAATAGCTCTCCCATTTCAAGGCAGCGCTTTTATGTCTTCTGTAAATATTTATTCTCAGGGAGGTATGCGCTCTATGACGCTATTTATAGCCTGAGTGAAAGCAGCTCTGTTTGGGGTATTTCTGTCTTTATTTTTAACTATTTTCAGCTTGCACTCGATGCACAAATGACTTCATATAGCTGAGGTTGAGATAGTCAAAATACCGTCTTCGTTCAGTGCATGTGTTTGTTATAACTGTCCTCAATGCACGTTCATGTAAAATAAAGAATGCATTTAATCTGTAATGAAAAAAAATCTTTTCTTTGTTGCATATGGAGATGTTGCACTCCACTGTATACAGGGCTGCCAAGTTCACAAGGAGACATAAAGGAGAAAAACTCGAACGCCAAATTTACCGGGGCGCATTTTTTTTAAATCCCACATTTCTCCTTAGATGCTGGTGAAACGCCCCGGAGACGAGCCACGGGGCTTCTGCGTAGTCAGAGGTCCCAAATGTCCAAATACGAGTCAATTGTAAGCGACATTCCCATGGTGGGAATGTGAGGAATGGCAGCCCTGGATCCTGGTGTCGAACCTGTCGTGTTGCGTGGGTTATTACGCGGTCATGTGACGTGTGTCCTTCTGTCTGTGTGTTGGCGTACAGTCCGCAGCCAGGCGGGCAGGGACGTCATGCGCGAACTGTCAGACCACGACGACGACGCTGTGGCGGAGAAACGCCAACGGGGACCCGGTGTGCAACGCCTGCGGCCTCTACTTCAAACTGCACAATGTAAGTAATAAACCTTCACAGGAGATCTGCCGCATTTCTTTCTTCAGCTCCATCTCTCTGCGCACATCCTGCTGGGCACCTTCCCCTGCTCCTCTGCATATTTCATCTGACTTGTCCCTGCAGAGAATTTCGGGGGCACAGTGATAAGAAATACTGTAGAATTAATATGATTTATTGGCAGTAAGTGCGAATCTAAAATGTATAAGACCGAAGTGAACTAAGCCCGAAGCCGACTTGCTTTTGAATATTAAAGAACGGGGCTTAATTAAAATTCGATTAATTTTTTCCCCTTATTTTAGCCTTTTGGTTCCAGGCGCGCCAGGGACTCGAAGTCCCCCCTCTGACCACCAATCCGTCTGATTCGTTTTGGGCTGGTTAGAGCCTCACCACATCATTTCACATCCTCAATCTGAAAACCCCAGGGACCCGCTTATCTCCCTCTCTCTCTCCTCTCCTGTGCACAAAGCTGTCACTTTTAATCACACAGCTATTGTAGCTGAAACTAATAATAATAATAAGCAGGCTAACTGCTCTGAGGCCACATGTAGGTAATATTTCCCCCTCTCGCTGGCGACAGATAAAGCCTGCCTATATTCCACATCCCTGTGTGTGAGGTGAGGTGAGGAGTATTCTGCTCGGCTACCCTGCTTGTCACGCAAGTGCTCCCCGTTAAATCAGTTTCCCATGTTACTTTTGGCAGATAGCTGGGTGCTGCAGAATAGATTCAGACCAAGCTTAAAAGAAGAGGAGAATAGTATTTCCCACTCACATATTAGCATTTGAACCGACCCTGACCTTGACATAATTGTGAAAGTAGTTTTTTCGGGGGTAAATGCTCCCTATTTACACAAATTCCACATTCTTTATGGAGACTTGAGCCGAGTTCCCGTCGGCCTGCTCGTGCTCCTGGTGTGTGCAGACTGTCCCAGATCACCTGACGGCAGCGACCTGTTGTCTGAGCTCAGAGAAAGAAGCGCGTAAAAACATAAAAAAAACCTGCCACAAACACCCCAAACATAGACAGCACCTTTTCAGTAATCAGAGGTTTTCTCACCACGTGTGAAAGATCCTCTCAACTCCGTGTTTCTCAGTAATGCACAGAGTGTTGAGCTTTAACGCCTTTATACGGGTTCTGAGGTTTCAGGTGGTTAGCTGCTAGTGGTGGAGAGAGGAGGGGAGAGGCTGCTCTGTCTACCTGGTGGTCATTCACTCAAACGATTTGGCCCACGACTTCCTCCGTGAAACAGACAGCTCAGCATCAAAGAGCGGAGGCCCGACTGGCTGTAGGTGGACGTAGCATTCCTCAGAGTTGGAAGCAGAGAAAGTCGCCCAGTGTGGAGGCACATGTTGGAGAGTGAAACCACATCACCGGGGGCAGGGGCAGAGACCTCTGCCCTCCACTGATCACTGAGGCCATTCTGCCTAAAGAGACAGCAAAGAAATGCCAGCGTCTCACACAGAAGGAGAGAGTGATGAAGAAATCCCCGTTCCCATTTCCCCCAGCAAGAACCGCTCAGAAAGATCAGGAAGCCAGTCGGCCTCATCCACCTCCCCTCATAATCCTGCCCACAGTCGGAATTCCATCATCCAGCTCTCATTCCCAGCTAAACCTATGCTGGAATAGAGCAGCTGGGGCCATTCTGGCCAGGAGATGGCCGCACAGTTGAGAAGGAGGGTGGAGAGGAGGACTTGGCTGACGCCGGTGGTGGTCGTGGCCATGTGTCTCTCTGTGGTCGAGCGGCTGCACATCAGCTGCCAGACCCTTCTCCGACTCCGTTCTACTCACTCTCTCTCCGTCTTGCCTCCCTTTTCTCTCTCTCTTCCTTCCTGGCACGGTCACAGTCTCAGATACAGTCCAGCTTAAAGGAGTCAACATTTAAATCCACACCAACACACACACACACACGGTCAGCGGACAGTTAGATTTCCCCCCAAAACTGTCCATCAGAAAACTAAACGCATTTTTCTTCTTCAGGTTTCTTTTCATCAGGAACTGTGAATGTCGTCATGCCAACATAATACTCTGAATCCACCATGACTAAATACTAATGTGCAATCTTTTCTGTCCCCTTTCGAGAGCAGATTAACCGACCTCTGACCATGAAGAAGGAAGGCATCCAGACCAGGAACAGGAAGATGTCCAGCAAGTCCAAGAAGAGCAAAAAGTCTCAAGACAGCATGGAAGACTTCTCCAAGAGCCTGATGGACAAGAGCAGCTCCTTCAGCCCGGCCGCCCTGTCCCGCCACATGTCGTCTTTCCCTCCCTTCTCGCACTCCAGCCACATGCTGACCACCCCCACACCAATGCACCCTTCCTCCAGCCTCCCCTTCGCCCCACACCACCCTTCCAGTATGGTCACAGCCATGGGTTAGAACTCCCCGCGCTGCCCCGCCCACGAACCCTCGGCCTCGCCACCACCACACCCTTCGGTACCTCTGCTGACCTGCTTCCACATCCTACAAGACAATAAACTCAGCCCGACCTACGCTCCCCTGCCTCACCACCGACCAACGGTACAAGAACGGCAGACTTCAGGCTCCTTTGTCATCAGTTGTATCTTATTTTTATAAAATAAAAGTGTACCTCTGCGACGTGATTGCTTTGCAGACTTGACTCGACAGTGGCGCACTGACCTCCAGGGGAAAGATTTTTTTTTTCCTTCAACCAGGGAGAGAGAGAACATTTTCTCCCCAAGCCACTGCCACCACATTGCGGCTGACCTCCCAGCTGATCCACACGATAAGGAGCTCCATTTGTGTACAAAGAGCCATTTTTCCACATCCAAACATCACATAGAGCAGACATAAAAACTTAACTTTGACGCCACCCCCCCCCTAATTTCCCAGCCTGCCTCTCTTCACCTTGCACCTGTGTAACAGGAACCCCCCCCCCGCTCCCTTTCTTGCTGAAGACGAGGAGAGACAGACGTTGAATACATTTGTACAAATTGTATGAAATACAGTACATTTAATGAAGACTTTTTAATTAAGAAAAAAAAAGGAAACATGCCCCTGGGCAGCTAACGACGAGAAGGGTACGAGTCGCAGCAGGTGTCGACACTTGCCACCGCGGAGTGAGAAGAGGACACCTCTGAGTCCTGGAGGAGAGAGAAAGACGGAAGAGGAGGAGGAGGTGAGAAGCTGAGAGGAGAGACGTTTGAGAAAGGGCAGGCCTCAGTTTTCACCTGCGTGAATTGTGTTGCATTAAGTTTGCAGAGAGTCAGCGGCTCTGGCTGCAGGTGTCTCTCTCCTGTTTTTTTTTGTTGTTTTCTTTTCTTTTTCTTTTTCTTTTGGATGTGCTATAGGTCTCGGGCAATTGGTTTGTGTTGATGCACGCCCACACACGCACGCACACACACGCACGCACACACACACACACACACATACACACACACACACACACGTACACACACACTTGATCACCTGAAAGACTTTGTTCCTGCCCACAGATTATATGCATTGTGAAAAAAAGTTCCTGTATTTGTTATTTGTATGTATAAATCAGAGTACCAAAAATACGAAAGAAACAAAGATGTAGAATTATTTCTTTATGTTATGCAGACTGAATGGTTGTAAAAATTTAATAATAATCACTAGTGTAAAATATGACTGCTTTTTTGTTTCGTAATTTTTTTCCTCTTTGAAAAATAATAAACTAGTTTAATCTCTGTTGACATGTTATCGCTGGGGTCGAGAAACGTACTTTCTGTCTTCCTCTGTGCTGTGTGATCTTTGACACATTGCACCCACCCATCACAGCCACAACCACCAACACCCCGTCAGTATTTATTATTAATTTTCTTTTTGATACACGCAGCACAGAAGCAGCTCTTCCAGTCAGCTGAGGACAAACAGGAAGAGCAGAAATAAACAGTGGCAAGGCAGGAACAAATCGAGCGGCAGGGTCAGACAGACCAGGCCACACAGGAACCGTGGGCTGAAGGGGCTTTTGTCTCATCCTAGTGATTCACACCAATCAACGTGCAGATTTAAAATACTTGAGAAGTTTATGATTACAAATAGTTTGTTAGCACCACAAGCTAAAGTACACAATACATCACCTTGTTTCACATATTCTGGTAGAGGAAAAAAAGATCTGGTTTCACAGATAACACTATTGTCACTAGAGGCTTTGTTGTGAGTAGCTATGTCTGACAGTACACTGGCTTTAATTTCATTTATGCACATTACACATTTCTGCTCAGTGTGGTGAGTTTTATTCCAATCGTGTGTAATTCAGAAAGTGACAAAAATACAGCAAAGCACCAAAACAAAGTGTTTCACAGCAAAACTCAGAGGACACTCATGTCATGACCTAAACACTGACTGGAAAACAAGAGATGTATCGAAAACACCAACATAATGAGGAAAGATGCCAAATCTACATCCACTAGCATCTATTCTGTTATCATCAAATAAAAAAACATACACAGGACACAAAAGAAAACACTGTCACATCAAGTCAAATGTAATATTTTTCTTACATCCAACTACCCATCATCAGCGTTCAGTCGTCCGTGCGCTCTGATCAAACGGGTTATTCTGGTAGATGTAGTTAGTCTGTAAACTCCACATGGAACCCAAACAGAGCTCCCCAAATCCAGCGGCTGCAGGCCTCTCATGCCACCCTGTAGAAAAGGCCATACAGAAGTCAGGTATTTGACATCATTTGCTTCTGAGCTGCTGTGACCAATAGGGAGATTTGCTCCTGTGTTTTAATAGTGAGGTCAAGAGGGCATGTGGAATGAGGATGGGAATAGTGTGTGTGTGTGTGTATAGAGGGATTGAGGAGAGCTTTGCCCCTTGATGGGACCCCGTGGCCTCTGGCTGACCTCTTTCTCTCTGGTGTTTGCCGGTGGACGTCTGACAGGGGTGACTGGATGTGCAGCGACGGGCTCAGGTGAGGACGAATGCGGACCGACGAACTCTCTGTGATCTCTTCTCCTCTTTCCTCCATCATCATTGTCATCCGACGACACGAACCACTTATTTCTGTCTCTCTCTCCGTCTGTCTCTCTCCCTTCCTGCGTCTGCCAGGTGAGGATGATGACAGATTTGCGGGTGTAATCGGCTCTCAGGAATAGTCCATCATCATCGAGGCCGGGCTGCTGTCACCATCAGCAGAGGTCAGGTCAAAATTGGGGTCAACATCATTCAGGAATTTGTTGACTTTAAATGCTAAAATACACATTTTCTAATCAACATTAGATTTAAAAAACTTTGTTGAAAAATCTATGAAATACTAATGCAATGAATTCTAGCAAGAGTATGTATAGAATTACTGCATTTTCTAAGTATGGACGGATAAAAGACTTCACATTAATTCCCCAGTGAGCTAAATATGCCGAACACCACACCACAGGAAGTAGAAGCTTGTTTGCACAGGATATGTCATCTGTTTCATCGTACTTTTCTTTACACTACAAAAGGTTTCTGTCGAACATTTCATGTCTCGGTTGAGGTGTTTTACGGTTTCTTTTTGCATACAGCGTATTAGTAATATTGGTTTGAAGAATGGACCAATCTGTGTCAGTGTGGTCACATGTGGGGGAACATGTTGTGTGTTGTGGGTTAATGATTCGTCTCCCGTCTCGCAATACAAACCCATACCTGCATTTTAGTAGTAAGTATGTTTATAGTTCTGTCGGTTACACTCATCTGTCTGACTCATTGGTTGTGACTTGATTGGTTAAATACATAAGTGAGATGATAAAAAGCCCAGCGTGTGCTGATATGCTGGCAAATAGGTTACTAGTCATGCGTTTGTGTATCAGAACACCTCCCTGACCAACTTCTCACAACTTACATCTGACACCAGCCACGTTTTGGTCGCCCCCATGATCAGCTAACCGGTGTTTTCAGTTAGATGAGGACTGATACCAGCGGCGCTGGGGGCCGTTAGCTTAGCTTGGCTTTTCGAGTGGAAACGAACAAAAACAGCTTACTTCACTCTTAATTGCTTCCCAGCATCACTAAAACCAGACCAACAACTATTATAGTTATTTTTTAAGAATTTCACAAACGATGAACAAGACTTTAGCGCTGCTTGAGTAGCCAGTTAGCTTAGCTTGGAGAAAGGTAGCTTCTTGTCTTTATGTTAGCTAAGCTAAGCTAAGCTAAGCTAAGCTAAGCTAAACTAACAGGCTGCTGTTTGTTCTCGAGATCCCAGCATCAAACTGTTATAAATCTTAAGTTTAATTATAATGCATCTGTTTTTCTTGTTTCTTTAAAAGATTTAAATATACTGTGATAAAGATGTTATATTCATTTTTAATTAAAACAGACAACCTTAATCTCTCACTATTGCTATTTAAAGGTAAAATAATAGTATGTTAAAGCTTTATATTGAGTTCATTATAGAATTTTGTTGTATCTTTGATCTCCTATAACATCTCATTGAAATCCATACAAGACACACGCTGCAGTGTTTAGGCTTTGTATTTCCCTTTTTGAAATCGAGAGGCTGCTGCTGTTCTTATCCATTCGTTTGTTTCGAAAAGACCTCAAGCCTGAAACATGAGGGATGAGCTGCCGTGGCATTGTGGGAGTTCTCTCACTTGTTCGAGACCCCCTCGCCACTTTCAAAAGAGCAGCCTCGTGTTGCATTGTCTCCTTAACAATTGTAAATTTGAACCATAATCTCCCGTCACAACATAGTAGATAAAAGATAATTATCTCTTTTACTGAGGTGCCCTGGGGCTTCTTGGACGGCCTAGAAGACAACGTGCCTAAACCCTCATCCCACACACACACATCACACACACGGAGACACTCTCCCTCTCACAAACGCATATTTGCAACAGGCTTGGGAGCCTACCGCTGCTATGTTGAAATGTGTCAACAGATGACTTTAAATGATTGGTGTATTTATGTGAATGTGTGCGCATAAACAGTATCCAGACTTTCTCTCGTGGCTTTGACTCAAGCGTCTGATCTGTGAATGTGGCTGTGAAAAAACACAGGGTTTTTCATCTGTTTTAGATTCAGGAGTTGCCTTCATGGAGCAGTGGGAGCACTTCAGGTGTCATAAAGTTGACCAGTTCATTTAGAGAACAGCTTCAAGGTACTTACGTCAGTGTGGGGAAGAATGTGATGTGATGTGTTTGATGGAAAGGTTTCGACATGGAACTCTTTAGAAAGAATGGAGTAGGAGTGAAATATGTTGTCACCAGTACAGAAAATGATACGTTTTCTCTTCAAGTGTACTTTAGCGGCAGTAAAATGACCATAGTTTGGTACTTACAGTCTTTCTATGGGGTCTACTGTGCTGAACTGAACAACAGAATAAAGTAAGTCTGCAATAAAACAAAGCGCCAGTACAGTTTGTTCCGAGGCCTGACTCAACAGGTAAAACATCTCGTCGAGCTCTCTCGGCCCATCTGATGTTCTCCGAAGTGTATTTCCACATATTCTGCTGTTCCACATCTCTCTCTCAGTACACATTTTACTGTCTGTCCCCTGGTTGGCTGTGTGTAACGGACAACCGTCTCTCCCAGCCCCTAGGCCAAACTGAACGTCACTTGACAAAAAGTCACACATTTGCATGGGCCTGCATCCACAAACTGTCACTGGGGGTTTTACCCAGTGCCATGTGAAGCCTTCACTGCTCTTCACAGTGAGCGATCGCTCAGCCAAATCAACAGAGTCGCACAACAACCGATGGCTGACTGGCACCTCTTAGCCACATCACAGATCCACAGAAAAGTAAAGCAGACAGGTGTTTGTGTTCTGTTCATTTGGCTCCATTGCCAAGGGACATGCATTAGCTAAGCTGTGTTTGATGACATGATCTTGGCACCATCTGCAAAGGTGTATTTGAAGAGTGCGCGCTGAATACCACTCCGTTTATACCTGGGCCAAGCTATGTGTTAATCACCTTTTAATAAACCGGGGACAGATGTCTGCACATACTTTCTGGGGTTTACTAATAATCTATTCTAATTTCAGAATTTTCCTTTCCAATGTATTCTATGATTTCACACACAAAAAAATAAACAATAGAACAGCAAGACTTCGACTGAAGCATTAGCGTCATCCATGAAAAAAAAAGCAACGTCTGCAATCCTGCAGTTTCTTAGCATGAAATAAACACATTTTAAGATTCAGAATTTGTCACCTCACTGATCTCTTAACGTTATTTCTAATACCAGCATTAATGCAACAGTTTAATGATGTGCGTTTTGTGCAGGTAGAAAGGTGTGGTCAGATTTGACACTACAGAGATTATGATTATAGTATTTTGGTAAATATTTGTTTAATTTTACATCCTGAATATGTGAAAAGGTGACATTGAGTGATTCACACACCTGCAAGCCAACTACAGGTAGGAGCTCTGTGAGACGGCACTGAAACATAGTAGTTATTTGAGCTAATTGCTAAACATGCTGATGTTTAACACTTATGTTTACCATGTTCACCCTCTTAGTTTGGCTCCTTATTATGATGATAAAGCATGATAATTACCACAAAACACAGGGAACCATGAACACCATAATCACCATAATCAGTGATGAGAACTTAATTAATGTCTTTAGAAGCAGCTCAGGTCAAGTGTGCTGGAGTTAGCTTTTTTCCCCCACCTGTATGTTTTGTGTGGTAGTGTTCCTACACGAAGTGCTACACGACCATGAAACAGAGCCTGAGTATGTACGTTTGATAAAAGATCCCTGAGTTTTATTGCTGTCACAGCACTCATGGCAGTGGTCACAGCTCTGTGCAGACAAAGCAGCGGATTCATTGAAATCAATGAATATGTTTTCATAAAGTACTACTGGCACTTTCTGTAGGAGTTCTAAATGTCGCACAGGAGTGAATAAACTCTTATTACCTCACCTTTAGTGATGAGGAATATTGGCACAGGTGACTGGTTATTGGAAACCCATAATTACAGTTTTACAGTTGGCTTTCAAACCCCGTGTAGGTAAGTACTGCAACTAGTGAGAACGTGTGTGATCATGCAAGTGTCGGCTGCCAACAGTTAGAGTATATACCTAAGTAACAAAGGGATTGCTGTGTTGGTTAGCTGTCCAGAGCCCTAGGGCTGTTTACACATGCCATTGTCTCCCATGAGCCAATCAGACAAGCCTTATTAGGTAAATCCATGTGCTGCAGCCAATCACTGGCAAGCACACTGGGATCTGGGCATGTTTATCTGCAGCACCCCAGGAACTGGGAGAAATGATGAGGGACGTGCAACCTCCCTCTGACTATCTACCTCATATCTCATTAGAGACTTAATTAATGTGACTGTCTCTGTTTCCGATTGGACAGTTGATATCTCTCTGCTCAGATATCATCTGTGGCCGATGGATTTCACAGAGCTTAAACATCACTGATAATAAATCCGCTGTTTGGAGAATAAAAGTATAAAACTCGAGATTTGTGAAGTTTTGCAGAAGCACTGACCAACGCACCGGAATGTTTAGTTGAGGAAACGGGTTTATTCCAGCATGATGCACCTGAGGTGTCATTTGCATGTGATGCTGGGAACTTCCAACACGTGGGTTTTCCAAGTTGGCTGATAAACATCATTGGCTTTTGCATGCAGTCTTGTCCAACAAACTAAACTCAGAGGACAACAAATAAACAAACAGTTGTCCTGCAGCTTGACAAACCCAGTTTAATCCTGGTTATGACGTTTAATTTCACTACAAACGTGTAATGAATGTGTGTGTTTGACAACAGAGCGAGGATGTTATAGCTTTATTCGTATGAATGTGAAACATGGCGACACACAGTATACGGCCGCTGTTTTGGAGACATTCTACATGTGACAAAATGAAAGAACCACATTTGATAAACCGTTAGTCTATATTACAAACAGGGAACTCCTCAACAGTCACAACAATCAGATGTCAGGAGATCAGAATTTGTACACAATTCCTTACATAACTATTGATTTTCTCTTATCTTCTGATAAATAGTTCTGCCCAGCAAATGACACAATGAGACTTACTACATAGTTTACAATAGACATAAATCACAGGACAAAATGATGTAGTTTGCGATAAACGCCCTCAACTGCACGTGTAGTGGAATATTCCATAAAACCATTAACGTTTAAGCTAAAAAAACAAACAAGCGCGTAATGTTGAGTAAGATGTGAGAATAAACGGAACTTTTCCAGCGCCTTGAGCCTCAACACTGAGCCTCCTCGGCAGCTGCTGAGTTTGCTCACTTGTCATTGAAGGCCCTGAGATGTGGAAAAACCAAGTAAGCGGATCTTGCGATAAAAAATGTTTTGGTCAAACACACAAAAAGTGGATGATTGCTTGTGTGTGTTGATGAGTTCAGACCATAGTTACACAGTATGCAACTCAGACCACATTATTTGTATTAATTTAGTTAATTTTTGACCATCAGTTATTACTTGCAGCAGTTATATTCATCAGATGATGTAATGCTGAGAGTCGAGGCCAAAAAGACCTGATGTGCCTGCTACAGATCACGGCGCTGCAATGAGCAACCATATTTTCCATATTGTTTCTCACCACACCGCTTCACCCTCCCCTTCCCTCTGCCCATGCCACTGTCCAATGTTGCCTTGTACCTCCTAGCTCCGCTCTGCTCCCACAGCCACCCCACCTCCCTCTGGGAGCCCTGGGAGTGTTTGTACTGGAGGCAGCCAGCGGAGACGGCTGGTGTTTTCATAGCAAAATCTCTTTCCTGAGGTAATGCTGGCCTGGGTTGACCGCTACAGCACATACAGACCAGCAGCGGCTCTGGCAAGTGGTCACGGATGGTCTGTGATCACATCACCATGGAGCGCTGCAGTTTAATGTTTAGCAGCTGATGGTTGCACTATGACATGATTTCACAAGCTCTGCAGCTAACATAAATTTTATGTGTGGGAGATACAACTACCAGGGCCACAACATGTCAAGAACCGTTTAAAAAACATTATATCATGCAAATGAGTATGATAGTCGTGATATTATTTGACATTAATTAATTATGTTTGTACTGCAGACTCCAAAATATACGTCCCATCTGCCAAAATTAAAAGATCTTACAAAATAATTTATGGATAAATAATTGAACAGATTGTTTGCCGTCACAGCGTGTGTTGTTGCCTGAAGCAGGCACAAATACTTTAGTCTGTACCGGTCTGTACTAACTTAAGCTTTGGCAGGCTTAACGATTCATGTTAGCATGTGAAGAGAGAGAGAGCATATAATGTTTATATGTTAACGTTTATACTGTAATCTTATAATGTTACAATAAAATCCAACACCCTACTAAACACTGTTCATTCACTATGTCTAGCACAACAGACGTGAAGCACTGACACACTCTCATGATAATACATAGAAGAGGGCAAACGCAGTGATGTGCTGTGATGACAAAGCTAAATAATCCTAAAGGGCAGCTCCACCATCTATTCATTGAAGCTTGTGTTTGAAACGACGTGTCCCCATGCTACGACCTAGGAACTAAAATTAGAAACACGCAGGTTAGTGTCGCAAAACTTATGACCATGCAGGATGTTCACTACGTCCAATGCAAACATGCAGCAACTGCAGGAAGGGGAGGGGGGGGCATGTATGCAGCAGGGCTGGAAATAAGGGTGTTTCCATCACATAACTAAAAATTAACATTGCATTTTTTTATTTTAAGTAATTGTGGCCACTATCATTCCACAAGTGTGCTTGTTGCTTAACCCTAGGAATGCCTTAAGTAGTTTCCCTAACCTCAGTCATAAACGCCATGTGAAAGTGAAATAAAACATATAAAATATAAAAAAAGCTTTATCGCTGAAATGAACCTGTCTTTGCTGAATGTTGCTTGTTGAAATAGACTCATCTAAAAAGAAACGTATTAAAGTTGCGGTGGACAGGATGGGCCCTGTGACGACACAACAAGTAAAACCACCGGGTGGATTTCATGTCACGTTTCTATCCTGATAATGATTGAGCCTTGAGACAGCCACGCGACGTAGGCGCGCAAACCAGCGTAGCGTCTGCTGCCACAGACGTATCTCCTCAACATTAAACTGAGAGCCGAACACACGAGCTCTCCCGTGGACGAGTGAAAAACATTCTTTAAAGTCATTAGTCATTTTCATTTGTGGATTACCTGAGGCCTTCATGTTCTAATGTCGGCGATGATTCATCAGAGTTACAGTTGTTTACTGATTTCCTGAGTTAGGGGAAAATCTTCCACTGGCTTTGCTCATGATAGCAATACAAGGGTGGGTGTGGTTTCTACTGTAGTAGGCAGATAAACAGTTCATCTTGGTTTTGCTCTGGGGAAGGTGCTCGAGCGTTGCACTTAATGATGCCTGCGAAAGCAATTTCTAAGCTGCAGAATAAGCAAAGTGAAGACACACAAAGACGAGCGCACGTATACACTCGGAAATATGCTTAACCCCGGCAACAGAAGCTAATCTGTCAGAGGAGAAAGGCATTGCAGAACTCACAGTGCGGCGTGGGGGTTGCGTAAGAAGAGAGCAGGTGAAAAGCGGGAATGTGTCACTGTCAACACCTGAACCAAGACAGAATTTGTTTATCTGAACACCTCCCAATCACCAGCCGTGAACCAGGAAGCAGCAGGTGCCTCGCTCCAACGGCAGGCCCTGTATTATTGACAGTGGATAAACAGGTTGGGGTTGGGATGGGGTAGTCTGACAGAAAAAGGAAGGGGTTAGTGAGGGTTGATGTTTTCTCCTAAACATTGGAGGAGGAATTAGCCCTGACTAGTTTAGTGTAAAATTTGAAAGTGTAAGCTGTTTGTTGTTTTTCCCCCCAGTTGGCATTTATTAGTGTTGTCTTATTGCGGCTCTGCTGAACAAGCCTGGCCTGCGCTGCCGCCTGGCAGGGGCAACAGTGGGATAAAAAACCCAGCGAGGGGAGATGGCTGGTGTTGGGGGTAGGAGTCTCCATTGTGCTTCCATTGTAGCTCTGTCACTCTCTGCTGCTCTGGCCCTCTGTCCCCTTCAAGCAGCCCGTCCATGTCAGTAGAAATGAGCTTTTTCCTCTTTCATCCTTTCTCTCCTCTTTTATTCCTCTGCTATTCACTCGGCTGTTTCTTGAAATTTCCTAAAAAGCCCGATCACACGGTCTTAGCACATTAACACATCTGCAGCTTAACCTTGAGAGCTGGCCTATTGTCGCCAAGCGGCGAGAGCAGTGGGACAAACAAAAGTTTGGACTCTCAAACGCATACATGGGTTCATTTTGGAACAGTGTTTCTGTAAATCAACGGGAAAAAAAGTTGTTTCATACAAAACTTTGGCTGAACAGTGGGGGCATTGTTTTATGTACCGTTTCACCACTACAGAATGCTGTAGAACACCCCGGTGGTTTCTCCTGTTCTTACTCACAGTGCCAGGTGGAGGGGGAGTTTTGCCTCAGGGTAGCTGAGCAAAAGGGGAGATATAGGTGCGGGGTTAGATGAATTGGAAGACTCAGGTGACTGGTTTTACCTGGGACTGACTCGAGCCGGTCTGGACATGCAAGAACGAGATCAGCCTGAGGGGAGGAAAAAGAAATAAAGGGAAAAGGAGGACAAGCTTCTGAATCTTCCTAATAGGAAAATACATCTTAACAGTTTCTTTTTTTCTTGCCTGCACGTCTTTATCACATCCATCTCCATCACTCCATGAGTTTTCTGATCTGCCAAAACACAGGGCTTTTTCCTCACATTAACAACATCTCTGCGTTCGGTGCTCCTCTCCTCTCTGAGGTATTGTTTTAAATTCCAGGGAGATGAAAATATTTCTGTAATTGTTGGCCCACGAGAAAGAAAAAGAAAAACTCCCACATACCAAGAGAAGTTAGATAAATAGAGTTTGGACAAGCCAGACGTTTTTCTAAAAGCTTTTTCTTTTCATATGTTCGTCTTGTCGCAGTGAAGGGTTGTTTGTTATTGGCGATATTTTTCACACTTGGAAATTAATCAGGTGTGAAAGTTAAGTGAGACCGTGGCAATCGTTGGAAATCTCTTACGCTGACTTAACGGATAAGATAAGAGCCACTACCTTACACGAAGTGTACAGGGTTACATAGTTTCACGCCTGTGAACTGTATCATAACCACAGCAGATAAATTAAACAGATAAGACAGTTAATGATGTGAATGTGAACAGCAAAAACCATTCATGTCAGACAAAGAAATTACAGATGGAATATGGCATTTTTAAAAATCTACCACGATACAC
Organism: Microctenopoma steveboyesi; assembly: GCA_032359275.1. Lineage (NCBI taxonomy): Eukaryota > Metazoa > Chordata > Actinopteri > Anabantiformes > Anabantidae > Microctenopoma > Microctenopoma steveboyesi. Next base: position 11,045,643 of record JAUMHF010000015.1, on the reverse strand, counting down.
AGTGTGCTGAAACAACAAGGTGTAAAAGCAAAAGTCTTATTAATGTATTACTGGCAGACAGCTATGATTTCAGGTTCATCTTTATCTTATCTCATCTTATCTGATGATGACAAAACTGTAAAGAAGAACTAAGTGTAGTTATATATCGAGAGCCTTTTGCGTGGTGAATGTTACAAAAGGATGGTTTCAATTTCACTTTGGAAATTATGGTTTCCATGTTTTAATGGGTAAAGTCGGAAGTAACGTCCTTCGGGTTCTGTTTAACAGCTAGCGACAGCATTAGCAGCAGAAGTGAAGCTCCGCACCTCTAAACCTCTACAGCTGCGTCTTTTGTTGCTATGTTCCCAAAGGAAAACACTTTCAAACATATAAATTTGTTGCTTATTTGGGTTGGCTCTCTATTGGCTATCTAATACTGGGAAAAAATATATAACGTAAGGGAGATCATGCTTTGATCTCGACTGAAGCAGGTGCAAAGATTTTGCATATTCTGTGTGTGTGTGTGTGTGTGTGTGCACATCATGTCGCTTTAAGTCAAGACATCAGCAGTAAAAACCCCGTCACTGAATTACCTGCAGTTCGTTATTATGCAACATATTTAGGTTCGTTATAGCGGGAGCAATGCACAAAAACACTTAAATCATGCTGCGCTCAGGAAGATATTACTTTTTATGACCTGTCAGGTTGAATTTTACAGGGAGATTTGTAGTTTTGCTTCAATGACGAGATAAATAGAGAATTTTAAAGACTTAATGCCTGATGTATTGCAGTAAATTAGCCAGAGAGCTAGCCACCTAGCATGCAAGCTAAACTGGACCTATGCACAGAAGCTGCATTTATTGGTTCCCTCCAGAAAATGAACTCAAACTTAGCAACTTCCTTATTGCTCCAGAAACTGTGACGTTAAAAACATAGCAAAAGCATAACTCATACCAATCAGCACAGCGACTATTGGTATGAGTTGATATGATATGATATGAGCACTATTTTAAATGACAAATGTGAATGCAAACTAAGAAAAGAATTGGCACATTGCACTTCCTGTGCCACATGTGCGCTCTTCTAGCAGAGAAAACAAACCTATCTGAACTTTCCTTCACCTACACGTCAGCGCCTTGAAGCAAGTAACCCCGGTGAAGGGTGAGAAGGGGATGTTGAGGGATATTCATGGGTTATTAACACATATCACGCAGAAACTCGATCGGGACTTTTCTCACTGTGAAACACGAGAAACGACTCTTTGGTTCATTTTACTTCCATATTCCTCTTAGAAAAGTCATTTTTATTGTTCCTCTCATCTGGTTCATAAAGCAGGTTGAGACACCCACTGTTGCTCAGTCACAGTTTAACTGAATGTCGTCAGATGTTATGGTAATTACAGGAGTGGCAACTGGAACTGTGGGTGACACTTGTACCTTTCCTGTAGTCTCTGATTACATTCCCTCCACCTATCTTTCTCTGTACCTACACTCACTGAAAACATGAAACTAAAATATAAATGACCTGTGACCAGGCGATGACTGTTGTTAATAATATGCTAAATAAGTTTTAACCTAGTGGTTATGTAATAAATAATGGAAACAAGTGTTGGCCTCTACCTGTCGTGTCGTGAGTTTTTTAAAAGAATTTTCCACCAAATGTAATACTTTCCAGTTCATTAAATTCAGTGCTACATTTTTTTAATTTGTACCTGAAATAACTAATTCTTAGAGTGATTTATTGGCTTACAGCTCTAATGGTGCACATTTTGTGTCTCAGCATGACCAAATGTGTCTTAATTTGAAACTAGAAGTTGCAGCTCGTAAGACATGTCACCCGCTCCTCCCTCAGGTGAGTGACATGCGCTTAAGTGTGCGTTTCTGTGGAAGCATTACTCATCTTTGGCCTGATGAACCCCTTTGGTGTTTCCAGTGACTAACTCCTCTCTCTGGAAGTGCAAGCTGCAGCAAAACTGATGGATTGTTGACACAGTGACCGGGAAACACTTGAGGTTTTATGAGAAGGTTCATGTGGCTGAACAATTATTTTAGGCTGGTGTTTGCTTCTTTCTTTGACGACAAGCACACAAATGAATCACTTTCACCCTTTCTTATACGTCCACATGCTTTCCGTGGCGATTTCTGCTGCCACTTCCCAACTGCTAACCCTACGGTGCCATGACCTGCCTCGCAAACACCGGTTGTAAAACATACTGTATGAGGCTTCTGTAACCATAAGGGGACGGTAATGGCCTCTCAAATCAATGTCAGCGCCTGTTTGGATTTAATTAGCTCCCTCAGAACAGGTTCTCTGTGTGAGTGCATCTACTTAGAGGCCCCTCATTGGATTTTCACGTTCACAATGGAAAGACTGAAGCGTCAATTCTAGTAATCCTATATCTGCACTTGCTGGCCTGTCCCTTGGGGGCAATGCAGCGCAGTGATCCTCTGTGTGTTTTCTGTGTGCGCGCTTGTTTTTCTTTCATTTGTCATAAAACATATTTGTTGCATTTAAATGTGCCTAAAGTGTCTGTGAGAGTGAGCGTGCGCGTCTGCTCGCACAGCAGTCAGATTGATTGAGCAGTGAATTGCGAGTCCCCTGGGTGTTTTTGGAGCGGCTTGTTGTTTCTGTTTTGTGGCTTTACAATGGGCCTGTGTTGTTTTGGGGTGGGATTTGTATGCATGTGGGTGGGATGTGTGTGAGTTTCTGACTGTATGTATGCGTTCGCATAAGTGGTGAAGGGCTGGAATGAGAGCGTATCACGCTTTATACTTGCCAAGCTCTTGAGCAACAAGGAATTGAAAATAGATTTTTTTCCTCTACCTTCGCTTCGGGTTATTCCAGTCTCAAAGAGAAGCAGGATGACTGTTTAAGATGATGTAGCGAGTCGTGTATTTCAACTATCTGTCAGTTGTGCCTCACATAGACTTGTTGACAGATTGAAGATCCAGGAACATCTATGTATGCTCTGTTGACATTGCCACAGATTCCTTGCATAATTTTTCCTTAGAGATACGATGAGCTCATTGTGAGGCAAATAACTTTCAGAGCGGTTCACAACCATGAGGCTTAAATCTTTTTTTAAATCAGTGAAACACCTCCCAGGCCCACTCGTCTTCCTCCTCTTCTCTCTGCTTGACCAGCCCAGTGTGACCACCAGGTCTGGGTCAGTGGAGGGTTGAGGTGGCCTGGGGATGAAAGCTGGGATTGTTGTGGTATAGGACAGGTTCCTCTGTAGCACCTGGCCATCTGGACATTACATCCCCCAGAGCCGTAATGAATGCCCCCTTCCCCCTCTAACTCCTGGCTGAAGACCCATAATGGACACCCCTGCCAGCCCCTAAGGGGAGCTCCAGTGGGACTTCAGTTTGGGAGGTTGTGCAACTGGATAATGGCATTCATTTAAAGCTGCATTCAGGGTGACGCCAGAGCCAGTTCCGAGGAGCTGTGAACTGCAGTGGAGGGGTCACCAGGGGTCACGCCAAGGTTCACCTAACCCAGCTCATGAGCTGGTAGTTAAAACTCAATCACCACTGCTGATGCATACTATTACCTGCCTTCTGCCACTGTGGGGACAGGTGTAATTGGGAGGGGCTTGTGGTGCAGGTGTGTGAGCCTGATTCAGATTACCTATATGTATTCGAGCACCTAACTTTTGCATTTCAAAACCAGAGCAAAGATGATTAAATCCCAGAGCCACTGCAGAGATCTTAACATGGGAGAACAGTGTAACAACGTCCTGTTATGACTTTTTTGTGAAGCTACCACCTGGGAAAGCTGAGGACAGGTGTGTGTTGGTGTGGGCACGAGTGCACTCACTATTGCACGAAGGAATGCTCAGCTGTTCATTAACGGAGGAAGAAGTCATTGGTGGATTTCGTTCCTTTTGCTGCAGGGCTACCCGCAACATTAACATTCATGATTTGCATTTCAAACCTAAAAGCCATAAACGCACAACACAGCAGTCATGCATACAGACACATACTAATCCACCTGCATCACAAGTGTGTAGAATACGCGAAAGGTGAGTCACACCTCTTGCAATTCGTGGTCAGAAGGAAAATGAATGAAGTGCATGAGCATCTAAAGACAAGTGCAAGTGTGTCTGTGTTTTCTTTTTAGATACCATAGGTGTGTTATCTTGTTTAATCCATTATCTGATGCAGATATGATACCATTCTGCTTTGAAGTGGCAATAAAATGTTGAACCACTGAGCTTCACTCAGCAAATTGGACACACTCCTCACATTCCTTAACAGATGAGGCAAGATTTGACTTGAAACATAGCGCGGCCGAGAATGAATGTCTTCCTGAAACAGTTGGACTTTTGTCTCCGTTGTTCTCTCAAATCGAGGCACAACAAAGTTGCTCAGGAGATTTTGATTCTCTTTTTTTCCTGCCTCCCGGTCTTCCACTCCACTGCTGGGTGGAGAGAGGTAAAGGAGAAGTTCTCCGTCCCCCCGGGGCCTCTTCATCTCATCACCTCACCACTTTTCCCTTCAGAGCAACATGTCAGGTGTGATTGGAGAAGTGAGACAGATATATTCCAATTAGTCAGAGCTCCTGCATTACAGCGTGGTGCTCCTGAGTCCCACCGACAGGAAGGCAGTTGGATGGAAGACTACCACTTTATTTAATGGAGCCTTGGTTAAGATGCAGTATAGTCACAATCCTTCACAGAAAACATTCAGCCTCTGCCAGTGCCTTCGTACAAAGTCTGTGTAATGGCGGACCAGTCTACGTGTGAATAGTCCGGTGAATTCACTGAAAGCAACTGGGCGTGCTGACGTCGTTCCTACCACACCAGCGCTACATTGTGCTGTAAGCAAAACACTGCGATATTTGCAGCATACTTACGCTGTTCAGGTGCCACCCCTCACCTAAATCAAACGGGCATGGGTGTTCTCGGTAGGTGAGAACACGTCTGACACCTGTTGTGTCACCTGTTGTCCTGTTAAGCACGCCACGTGTGAAAGAGCAAGTCCGGACAATGACTGGACCTGATTCTCCAGACATTTCTCCGGAGTTCATATGGGAATACGGTCTGTGATTATAAGCTCTTTGCTCAAACAAACTACATCAGGGCTGGGTGCGGCAACAAGTAAAACAGACAATTCCTGACCACACACCAACCTGTGATGAAAAAGTTCAACAGTGTTTAAACTAGATGATTATAAACATACGAGTACAATACATAGTTGATGACCTTTTATTAAGCAGATTATGATATAATATTGAAAATATGCATTCATTAAAAAATGTTCTCCGTCTGAAGGCTTACATTGACTAAATGAATACATTTTATTAGCCCTTTGTACAGTGTTACAAAACCATTAGACTGCTTCCCTTCAACAGTCTAGTATGACATGTCGGCATATTTTAGAAACTCCCAGACACGTTTTGTCAACCTTTTCTGGGGCAAGGTGATGCTATCAGAACAAGGGATCTTATCAGTTGTGTAATATGTAATAAGTGGTAATGTAACTGAGGTGTGTGTCTGGCGGCGTGTGTATTGGGTTAAGTAGCTGTGTGGCAGAGTGATGGCGATGGCGATAGGTGTGATAAATGTGCCGATATGCCACTCATTTCTGATATGCCTAGTAGCCCGAGGAGGGGAACGCGGAAGAGTAGATGGGCTGTGTTTGATAAATATAGCACTGATTCCATCTGCAAACAAGGGACATGTTAGATTTCTGATCAGGCGTACATGTCTGGAGGCTGCTCTTGCTTTGGAGGACTTAGGTTTAGATTTTTGCTTCGTGACAGCTCTGAAAGTAGCAGAGACAGAAATGAGGAGGGGATGTTGGTTTTGTCACTGGTGGTAGTGAGTGGGCACCAAAAGGAAGAACTGCTGCACTTGATAAATGACTGAATTATTCTGTTATTCACAAACATAGATGTAGTGGCAGATCTGGACTATGACACTATTTATGCAGCTCTGACTTCCTCACACTCCCTTTTCTCTGTGTTTGTGTGTGTGGGACCGTGTGGAATGCTTCTCTACCTGCATCGACAGGTTGCTCAGCTCTTCTTCTTTACCTGTCAGACCCGCGGGGCCAGGTCACAGATTGGTTTATGTGTCTGCATGGGGAGCTCGCTTGCATGTGTGTGTGTGTGAGTGGGTGGTGTGTTCTGGAGGGAGGTGGGCCCTCAGCTTTACTGCATACACAGCTCATGCAGCATGCTTTTTATTGTGGGAACATGCCAGTTTGTGAAGCCATTTTTCAGCGACACATGCTAGTGAGCATACTACTGATTAGTGTTACTCATAACAATGTTTTTAAGGACCAAAACTAATCCTTCTCTAGACTGAATTGATCTCACTGATTTATGAAAGTAGAGTTTTGTGGGACGATCAGGAACATTAGCATGCTACATTAGCTAGCCTGCTGTCCAAACTCCAAACCTAAATATTAGGTTTATGTAATATAAAAATACATAAGTAAATGAACTGAGGCTTGTAAAGAGGACTAGTTAATAGAGTTATTGAGTTGGATAAAGTATACTAGCCATGCTGCTAGCTAGGCTGCTAGCTAAGCTACCGTAAGCGAGCAACAGCTAGCTGTAACAGATGTTTTTACAATTCGAGGCCAGCTCTCAGCATTCCTTTGGTAAATAAAAAACACACACACAACAAAAACAAACAAATAAACTTCTTTAGTTTGCTTTGCATATTGTCAATTCCCTCACCAACAGAAAATGACTAACAAAACAGCAACGACAGAGTAAATAGTAAGAGTGGTAACAAAATAACAACTCACTGTGATTATCCGGTTACTCCGCACATCAGACTGAAAGAAAAATACTACACAATATCCAGATTTAGTCATCATCCTGGCAGTCATTGTTGTGGCTAAATGGGGCCTATAACTATCTCTGTTTTTTGTTTTTGCTCAAAGATAAGGCTTACAAAGTAGGACTGTTTAGTTTTCTGACTGCACCCATTAAATGTGAAGGGATAGGCAGAACTGTAAGAAACAACAATAAAACGAAATTACCAATTTGGATGCGTAACTAAATAACAATTACTCCCTGAAGTAAAGTAATACTGTTGGCTTTGAAATGAGTAACAGGTAGCGAGTAAAGTGGTGGAGGGGATAGAAATTAGCTTTCTATTTCTGTTTGAGCAGCCCTGCGTTTTGGAGTGTTTCTCTTTCAGGGATAGTGTGTCGCTTGCTCTATAGAGGGCCTTGTTCCTGGGCCTGTATTGTTTTACTGGATCGCCCATTGTGCTCTCAGACAGTCTAGGGAGGGGGTTGGGGGTGGCCCATTGCCAGCCATGACTACACCGGCTGCCAACCTCCTGCCAGGACACACACACACACACACACAGACACACAAGGCGGAATTGAGAAGCCCTGGATGCAAACACCAGCAATGGATGGATCAGAACCACTCAGGCCCAACCAGGGCTCTGTTACACAGGCATGCAAAGACACATACACTCACACACACAAAGTATAAACTTGCAGAAGAAACTGTAAACACACACAGACATGTACATAACACACGTGTGTTGACATGTACTGTACATATAGAGATGGACCTGCTTTGAATATTCCTACAACCTCCAGCAAAACATTTATGTGTCAGATTCAGTTACTTTCCAGATGTGTAGCCTTACTACGAAACACCAAGAAATGAATGATGATGTTTATTATCGACCCCTATAGCCAGGGGTTAAAATTAGCCTTCAGCAGCTGCAACAATAGTCCATTTAAATATTTATACATCAATAGGTACAACGATAACAAGCTACGTGTGTAAATGAACATATTGTACATACATAACATAACATTGGTTCATTTTTATCTTCAGGTGCAGCTCTGAGGCGTCTTCTTTGCTGTAAATGACCTCTGCTAATCAATCCTGGAACAAGGGCGTTTTCTATAGGTAGACTGTTTTCATTCTTATTCACACTATGGAAACTGTTACTGATTTCATTCGCATTTCTATAAATATCTTGCAGCTCATAGGTGCTGCAGGCTAATTTTGGATTGTGGTTAGCGAAGGTTGTTTTCTAAGAGAAGCCTTTCATTTGGTGTAGCACACTGTGTACAGTGACAGAGACCTGTGAAGGGAAGTCAGAGGGGGGGCACTTTTAAAGGAAGTCTTCAGAAAGCAGCAGCCAGCCAACAGCTCGAGCAACTAACTGAAACACACATATACAGTTAGCTCATTAACATACAGCTGCAGATGACCTACTAACTAAACGCTTTATTCATGACTACATTTATCAAGCAAACGAGTTGAACGTTTGCTGGTTCCAGCTTCTCAGCTGTGAACATTCAGTGATCTTTTCTGATCGACATCACTGCAAAGTATATGGACCTCAAATTAAGTACTGTCCCGGTGTCAAGTCTAAGAGTGGTGAAAGTACGCACTCACCAACAGCAAGCATCCGTAAATAGTCCTAATACATAGAGGGCATCCTGAGTGAAACCATCCTCCCAAAATAGCAACTTAAAGAAGAAAACTCACAGACTTTGTGTCAAACTATGTGTGAGGTCTGACTCATACATTCACACTTGCCAGGTTTGATTAGAATGAATAAAGATGTTGTGATAGGCCTCCTGTGATTGTAAAATACCCTGACTTGGCAACGCTCCAGAGGGAATCGCTTCCTCAGACAAATTATTGCTGAATAACAGCAGCAATCTGTCCATGCCCTCTAATTTCCCTAAATTACTTTTATCTGTCTGTCATTTCTTGTATAAGATTATTGTGTCATGTCAGCGTCATCTTCACCAAACTAGATGGTGATTAGATTCTGCAAAAGCTTACCAAGTGTCCTGTATGTCATGTCTAGTTTTCACCCCCTCCTTCTTGACACATGCTCTCTTTTCTCTCTCTCTCTCTCTCTCTGTTCTCGGCCACAGAGCTCAAGTTAACAGTTTTATTGTTAACAGTCTCCTTTTAGCATGTCGGCTGCAAATGTGACACAGACTGCAGTTTGTAGCATTCCCTGCACATGCTCTTACTTTAGGCATCAGCAAATGCCTCTTAATAAAGACGCAAATGTGCCTGCCAGACACAGCAGAGGCGACAAAAAGCTCACACTGGTAGTTCTTTTTAAGTGATCACAACATTGCCTGGTCATGTACAACCATCAATACATGAAAATAAATGCTGTGACTAGCTGCTACAACGACCTGAAATCTAACATAATTTCAGAATTTAAGCAAAGTTTTCTTCAAACTAATGCCAGATTGTCTGAAAGCGTTTCTTTTGTAAAAGCATCGTTCAAAAGTAACGTCCCTAAAGTGCAAGTCTCACCTCTGTGACAATGTCCGTGTCTCCCTTTTACCAAAGAGGAAAAAAAGAACTTTCACTTTCACAAAAGAAAAGTCTATAAGCACAGGGAATAAATCATTGGTTTGGCTATTTGTATATTTGAAAAATTGTATTTCTAAATCCGAAAGTCAACAGTATTTGAGTATACAGGCTGATATCTGATTGCAGAGGGCTTATGTTAATACCATTAAGCTTTTGGTATACAACCATGGCAAGGTATGGGGTGTGCCCCGTCTTTATCTGCATTAAGGCCAAGCAGTCAGAACATGTCTATACCTTTAGGGCTAAGTTAAGTTAAAAGCCCAGGGTTCTTGTGGTTGAAATGATAACATGGCATATTTTAACTGGCTTACATTTTTAGCATTAGCTGTATTTCATTATACGTGTAAACACAGGCAATTACAGTGATCATACCTACTGTAATTCGCCTCTCTTTTCTTCATTAGCTTGGATGTCGAAGGCATTTTCGTGACAACCTTACCTTGTCTGTTTCGCCCAGCTTTGCATCTCCCTTGGTGGCAGCGTGCAGAGGTAATGGAAAAGAAAAAGCTGTTGACTAATGCCTCGGAACAGAATGAATGGTTTCTCAGCAGGACAATAAACATGGGAAAGCACAATAATGTACATCTAAATCCACGCTGGAAGGCAATGAGGATGTGCGTGGCGCTTGGCAGACTCTTCGTATGTCTCATCTTTCTCTCTTCTTCCTTCATTTCCTTTACGCTCGTAATAGTATAGATGCTAAATGAATCTGAAGTGGTAAGAATGAAAAAGAATCCTTAGTAAAACAGAGATGCAGTGCTGCAAAATCCCACCAGACAAATTTGTAAATTCCCTTGTGTAGGTTGTTATTAGCTATATTAGGTACATATCTAGACATGACTTCCGCTTTACTCATGTTTGTTCTCATACACAGACATTTCGCAGACCTGGGCACCTAGAGAGCAACTTTCAGTAAAGGAGCGCTTGAACATAGGTGTTCAGTTCTTGGAATACATCGGTTTCAGTGGAGAGTGTTTGTTAAGACTAGCTTAGCACAAGGAAAAGGCAGGTTCATACAGCTAGCACAAAAAAACTTTCAGCAAAAAATTCTATGAAATTGCAAAATACAAACATATTGTTTCTTCCGTTAAAGGGAGTTTTTCCTCTGCATTGTTGACTCAGCGCTTGCTCAAGTGGGACTGTTGGCTTTTCTAACTACTTTTTTTGTAGTTACCTATTTTTTGTAAGTTTCTTAAACCTTACACTGTAAAGTGTGTCGAAATAACTCCTGTTAACTCCTGTGCTATATAAATAAAACTACATTGAATTGAATTATTTAAGAGCCACATTTGTTAAATAGAAAATGATCATAACAAATATAAAATCCTTTTTTTGTTTGTCTGTTTCCTCTTGTGTTGTTGCTTAATTGACGATATTCGGGAATACAGTGTACTTCCTGTGTCTTTTTTTAACCCACAGTACTCTGACCTACTTTCACATGTTCATTAACTAACCAACGTGTCAAAGTAAAGAACACCTGTAAGCGTGCGGTCCTCTGTGTCACACACACACACACACACACACACGTGCACGGTCCTTGGCAGTTGCCAGCTGATGCCAGAATGGCTAATTACAGGTGTGGATGTTTAAGTGATTGGTGTATGTTTCTTCTCAGTGCGTTTGTGAGCGAAGGATCATGTGGATACTTAAGTGCTCCTGTTGCCTTTCACTCTTTCTCTTTAGTAATCCTACAGGCCTTAACGCCAGACACTGTTGCTCAATTACTGTCAGATACACCCCAGGCATGCCTCTGTTCAAGCACACTAACTGGTTTTGGAGTTTATGCAACTGTTTTCCAAATCTCCTAATGACAGACATCTGTATGCTTCTGTAGCTCGAATTAAGCGGAAGAAATCCATCCTCGATAAAAGACATGATAAGGAAAAAGAGCGAAAATGTAGCTGGAATGATGCCCAATAATTCATTAGGTCATTCACAGATTTTTTTTCTTTTTTTCAGCATAGCAAAAAATAATCAGCCGCATTGAAACCAGTGACAGGTCAAATTAATGTTAGATCTATGAATGAAATTAGACTATTGAGCAAAAGAAGAAGGTGGCATGGTGTGATGAACCATGAGTGTGTGAGGTTCATCTTTGTGAGACATTATTTACTTTACTTTACTTTACTTTACTTTACTTGGCAGACGCTTTTATCCAAAGCGACTTACAAGGAGAAGACACCAGCCATTATTGCATCAGAATCATTTGCATAAAAAAACGCAGTACATATCACATGCTCGGACAGATTTCAAATCAATATAATATATATTAAAAAAAGCAACAGCCCAGAAACACTGCCCTGTGGGACTATGTCCACATGTTGAAGCCATAAATAATCATATAATCACATCAGCTTTTGATATCTACCGGTCAGATGAGGCTGAACTTTTGCCACCAACCATTCCATTAAACGTACCTGAGTCCAGCTCCTTCCTAACGCTGTCAATTAGAAATAACAGCAAACTGTTGATTAATTATTAGTTATCCTGTTCATTCTGTCTTGTCAGATTCATATGTTTTTCAGAGATATACACTATAAAAATACTGCACTCTTTCTTTTATATTGCACATATTTGCACCCATTTTGCGCTAAAACAAAGCGGCTCATATCAAACACTATATCTGTCTGGAGCAACCTTCAGGTTGACAGAGATGGAAAATAATGCTTGAAGTACAAATCAGTCTGCATCAATCCAACACTATTTCCTGCAGTGTCAGCTTCCATAAACAATACAACAAGAATCAAGAGAGCTTTCCACAGTGTAATACAACACAGCCCAGTCATACTAGCCTCCACTGGCTCTAATAATGTGGATCATTCCTTTAGCCCCTACATATAATTTATTAACAGGCTCAGTCTAATGAAGGCCTTGGTCCCTGTGTGTGATGGAGAGAAAAGAGAAAGGTCTCCTCTCAGATGACGAAGTGTTTGCTATGCTTGTTAATCTCAAAGATGGATTTTTTTAACCATTGTAGAGGGAGGCTTTGTGTCCTCTTAAGAAAAAAAGGACTACTCAATGTAAATGAGTGGCAGATCACAGTTAACCCCTGTAGGGAGTGTGAGAGAGTGGCGTGCGTGTGCGTGTGTGAATCTAGTTCAGCCATCTTAATCCAGCACCCAGACTCTTGGCTCCTTGGCTCATCAAAGTGAGAGGCCAGCAGTAGCCAGCCCAGATTTAATCTCTGTGTTTGTTTGTATGACTGTGTGTGTGTGTGTGTTTGTGTGCAAGGGAGCTATGCATTGTGGCCCCTTCATACGCTCAAGGGCTTTGCAGTGCGATAGCAGAGCTGAGTTAACACTTGCCTCACATCTATCTTTTGGTCAACAGCAAACCGAGAGAGATCCATTGTTGCATTCACACACTTGCAACTGCATGGGGCTGCGCGATGGCGTGGAGTGCTGTCAACTGCAGATAAACTGACACGGATCTGAGTTTGCACCTCTCAGCAAGAGCAAACACACCGAGGCTTGTGTCGTTTGAGAGGTGAAGAGGATGGCGAGTTTGTCTTTTCAAGTGTAGCCAGCGGAGATACTGTTGGAGAAGATGTGTGCGAGATTGTGTGACGTCAGAGGTTTGTTTAGGTTTGTAAACGTCACTGTACAGAACCACCAGACCCTGATTAAAAGTCTCAGCATTAAGAGTTTTATTGACAACTATGCTATAATTATGGGAGATGAATTAATCTGAAGACCTGAAGAGGAGACACAAGGTGAGTATGAGCTGCCTAACAGAGAAGCAAGAGAGAGGAGCTGAATGAGGTGAGGGATTCTGGAGCCGGGGGTCAAATATAGGAAGCGCAGGACAGCAGAGGCTGATGGGGAACAGAGCCTGTGCACAGAAGCTGAGTGATCTGTAGATCTGATGGTTTTAATGTAGTGGTGGACAGGGGAAAAATGTAACCATATAATAATTATGGTAGCACAAAGAAAACCCACTTTTGTATCTGATTCCACCACCATCAACTTTACATCGAGATAAAATCAGAAGACATGGACTCTTTAGGAGGTCTGTTATATATGTACATAGACTCAAGTCAAAGTTCTTTATCAAATGTAATAAAGTTGTTTCAGAATATGTGCAGACGAGGTAACCGTCTTCTGTCTGTGTGCATGCCTGTGTGCGTGTGTAGCTCGGCCTGCATTAACACCGAGCTCGTGGATTGCATACAGACTCCGGCTGCAGGTGAGGTCGCCCTGTTCTTTATGTGTCACTGTGTAGATTATATTTTATTATAGTACGCCCTGTAAAGCTGTCTCAGGTTTAGCTTCACGTTTACCTGTGGGTTGAGATAGTTTCACTTCTGCATCTTGAACCAGTTTTCTGGAAACCGGTTTCACACTTTTTTCCATTTGCACAGAGGGAAACTGCAAAAATGAAGTATAAAACTCTCCTTCAATACGCTGGATGATTTTCGCTATGTGTGGTGTCAGTTGGTGCGATGCAGGAATGGAAATCTACCTGCTCATATCAAGCCTTTCGTCACACCAGGTAGTTGCCAAGATACATAGATCACTTTATATTAAATTCCTTCAACTAACCTGACACACAGCTGTAAATCAGAGCATGAAAGGAAAGATAATCTGTTGCTCCCCCCTTTCTATGTCTCATATTTTTCCTTCAATAACTTTAATGTGTATTTAATAGGAAAACTGCCTGGACTATTTTACATCTTCCTGCACTGGAGTCACTAAAGGTCAAAGCACTTAACAGTCTCCATTTAGCCTTTTTAATAGTTTTGTTTTTGGCTTGATTACGGGTGGATTCCCTCTCTGACAGATGCTTTCATCCTTTCTCTCTGTATAATTATGTAGAAATGATTCAGACTGAAGTGTGCTTTGTTAATTCCCCAGAATTCCTCAAGGTGTTATTTACCCATGTGTCTGAGGTCAGTTCAGCACAGCTTTTTACCTCATTAAGACACAGGCTAAATGAGTTAAGGAGTGAAGAACATTTCCAGGGAGGAGGGTCCATGTTTCCTTAAAGTCGTATCTGCAGCGTGCAGTTTTTCCTGGGCTGACGTAAGCAAATGAGAGAAAACGTCTGTAACTTTCCTTCTGAAAACAATAAGATATTTACTTTTATCCCGCAGATAATGCAACTGGATTAAACACTGAAGTTACTGTGGATGTTAAAGGTCATCTCATGACTTGACATGATGAACACACCTAACTTCGTTCAAGTTAGGTCCAAATTATATTTGATATTTCATTTAGTTCATTCAGACAAATTGGGCGTCCCCTCTGATCATGTTATGCATCGTGATCACTGCATGAGACTAACGGGGTGCTTGCTGTTAATTAGAGCTCTGCGTGGAGCTGCAGCGGCGTGGGACTGTTATGGAACCCGTGAACGTGCCGTTCCCTACACCTGTGCTGTGTTTTTTCGCTCTGAAGTTGATCTGCACCATGAGCGTTCACGCTGCATTACCTAAGCACAGTTCCTGTTTGTACTGTCACCATGGATGCACAGAAAACAGTGAAATAAGAGCGTGTTTGTTTGAATGAGTTACAACTCTGACAGGAGGAGTGACTAGAAAAGCTCATGTAAAAGAGGCTGGATGTCTGTTTTTTGTTTGGAGCAGCTTGAGGTTTTGGTTTCAGGACCTGTTTCCCACTACACAATAGAATACCAAATATTGCTCTGGTCCAGTTTAATTTAGCTGGTTAGATAATTCCCACGATCTGTTAATACCGTCGCTTTGTTCCCTCCCGTTTTCTCCTCTCCCCGTATCTGTGACTGATGACACTGATGCCATCCTTATCAGCAGGTCCAGGCCGGGACACAATGGGGCTTGTTGCTCTCTGTGATGCTCAGCTCCATGGATCCAGCTGATTTTTAAAGGGTCAGTCCCTTCATCAACCTGTTGTCCCAGTCTCTCTTTCTCCAGAGAACCGTTCCGTGGTCCTGGTTCCCAGCGCTTTGGGCTCTCTCAGGAGACCAATATGGCCCGATGGACAGATAGCATCACTGCTCTGCTGCAGAGGAGAGGGAGGGCAGTGGTGGAGGCGAGTTAATGAGACTAGATGAGGGCCAAAAAGGGGAGGGGAAAGGGGTGAGAAAAGGGTTTTGATGAGGGATAGTTAACAGTTTTTTGGGAGGGGACTGACTGCTGAGTCCTCATATCAGTAGTTAGTGTTTACCCACACAGGCGGCAGAGGGCTTGGTCTCTGACCCCTCATAAGTAACCTTGACAGGGGATCCACATCAGTAAGACAAGAATGACCAGCGAGTAAAGTGTGTGCAGAGGAAACTGCAGCCTTTTTAACCAGCCTAGCCAACTTTAAGGCTTTAAAAACCAGTTGACTTCCGCCTGAATTTAGAAGAAGAATCATCGATAAATTTTTACAGGTTACAATGAAATTTGTCTTCTGCATTTGACCCATACCCTCTTGGAGAGCAGTGAGCAGCCACAGGCGGCGTTTGGGGGTATCTCGCTCAGGGACACACCTGGTATGGGGGACGCGCTGGAAGCCTCAGCTGGGAATCGATCCTGCTATCTCTGCATCCCAGTCCTCTGCCTTAACCACTGAAATACCAGGCCGCCAAATGTTGGTTACATGTTGGTAGTGATGACGAATGAATACCAACAAGATCAGCAGCGAACATGCAGAAAATAGTCTCACTAATGCAGAAATAAATGCTGATGTGATCAAACCTTCGACCCAGAGTCCTGGATGAGGTCTAGAACTTGTTTGCCTTCCTGGGATTGATACGGCTGTGAGCACCACCGTATTGCTTCCTGGACTGTCCTGGTGTTCAGGTGACGAGGGAAAGGTCACATTGCTGTGTCCTCTGCAGGCCAAGCCATGACTCAGAGAGACAGCGAGGTGTAAATTAGATCAGAAAGAACTGTCCCGGAGATGCTAGCCTCTCGGGATATCACAGGCATTGCTCGCAAATAACTAATCAGAGATTTCTCTTATGTGTGACAGATGAAAGCTTCTGATTTTCCCACTTCCTCTGTGTAAATAAGTAGGTCACCTCTACGAGTCATTAGCCTCATCAGTTTCCATTACATATTCATGCAGGGAAATTAGTTTACATGTGGATCGCCCCCCCTCCCCTTCCCCACCCCTCGTCAGTGCACATGAAAGCTTGGGCATAAACGGCATTCTCGTCGCCGGCTGATTGTGCATCTCTCCTGTGGTCCTGGTTTGTATCAGAGAGCATTCAGAGCTCCCAGGAGACTGCCTCCTTTGTCGGAGCTCGGAGGAGTTAAATTGTATATAAAACAAATTAATTGCCCCTGTTAGATCACTCAAGCACTCACCCAAGGGAACATGTGCTTATCACACACCCAGGACCGCACGCACGCACACACACACACAGTCAGCCCATAGCGTTCCTGCGCTTGCCAGCCTCAGCCCTCTATGGAATTGGGATGGGATGGGGGGGGGGTGTTACTCCTCTCCATCTGTTGGCCTCCTCAGAGTCCTGACTTCTGCTTTAATTACATACACCAGTCCCTACCTATCCCATCTCTGCGCTCCATCTGTCCCACCCAACTCGCGTGTGTCTGATAGGGACCTCTCATGGTGTTTATGGGGCCAATACTCGAGGCTCCTTAGAGCGGAGTACAGTGGTGAGGAAGGATTTTACAGCCCAGCAGGCCGGCTCTTCATTCAGCTTGATTTTGTACTGTAGAGGTCACTCTGATTGCAACCTTTATGGCGAGCGCTAATGGCTGTCATGGCAGACAGCACAGCCGGCCTGCCATTTACAGCCTTAAGTGTCCTTTCTGAAGTGCCTGTTAAGGTGTTTATTGCCTCATAAGAGTGTGTGTTTAACAGGATTAGGGGATGTATTGTGGGCTAATATGTGTAGATGTAAAGTTGGAGCTCAAACTGTGCCAGTTTATTTGAGTTGCTTCTGCTACACATCAAACCAATACTATACATTTTGCTTCACCGTTTGTATCTAGTGGGTGTGGTTCACTTTGCTGGTAATTGTAAGTGCAAATCACGTTGCTGCTTTCAGGAAAATATCCCAGGTAAAAGAACACATTACGCACCTGTTTATCATAATTCAAAATTATTATCACTCCCACAGTTGCATTTTAAGAAAGTAGTGGATCTAAAACATTTCTCATGCTCATGCTGTAGTGTTTAATGTACTCTAATTTATTATATAGCAATGTAATATATATATATATATATATATATATATATAATCTTCACACACATAATAAACACAGTTTAAATCCTCTCTTGTAGATTTTAAAGGGGTCAGCGGATCCAAGCGAGACCTGCCCTGAGTGTGCCTGTGTTGGCTCTTATTTTGGCAGTATGTGTGTTATGTGACTGTATTGAGTCTCATTTGCCTCCTCCTGTGTTTCTGTGTCACAGTGCCCTGTCATCTGTCCCTGGGCTTAAGTGGACCTCCAGCAGCACAATAAAACCAAATTGGCTATTTGTTTTGTCTGACTCGGGCTGAGCAGGGGGCCCTGACGCCAACTATCAACGCATACAGAGCCATCGCTGCAGTCAGAGGGAGGCTGACACACACACACACACACCTACGATGTTAATTCAGTTTTATTCCAGCTCTGTTGTTTGGCCAGTTGACTTGTTTGATCTGTTGCATCAGGCTGGTACTGAGAGAGAAATGGATCCTTATCTCGTGCTTTAGGGATCTGGTGAGTAATAAAAGCTGTGTTATAATTAAATAAGATATGTTTAGTCATTCAAAAACACTAAGTCCATTCATTCATTAAAATAAAATAAAAGCAACACACAGTAAATTTGTTAAGTCCTTTTTTTCAAAAATAGCACATGCATGATATAAATATACACAGAGTAAATTCACTGTAAGAACAAATTATAAATAAAATAACCTTTGTAAATGTGTGAATTAGCATTAAATAAACCTCAATTGTGATAAATGCTGATTTGTTGAAAAAAATAAAAGGTATAAGTAATAATTGTGTAAAATATTTTTATTTGGAATCTAATGACATTTACAGGACTATTAATAAACTATTATTATAATACTTTGAACTATTATGTTACTCTAATTTATGACCACAGGATGTCTTGATCGGTTATCTGAGAAAAAGATGAAGAGTTACCATCAATAGAAGGTGGGACAGTAACGATCAGTGAGTGTGATAGGTAAAAACACTCTGTCCTACATTTCCTTAGATGTCAGTGAGGCCCAAGAAGACAAACCTGTAATGTCCACAAACACAGCGACACCCCAGGCCGAGCCGTGCCGGTCGTCCCCGTCGGCTCTTTAGAGGCGGACAGTGAGGACTGATGGCCCCCAGCAGGACTAAACAAACTCCTCAGTCACAGCTTTAGCAATGCAAATGCTTGTAAATACCATAAACGTGTGTGTGAGTGTGTGTGAGTGCTAGCTCCACACTGAATGGCCTGGCCCCAGGGGGCTAATGAACCCCTGTAATCAGCCAACCTCAGAGCTGTGTGTGTGTGTGTGTGTGTGTGTGTGTGTGTGTGTGTGTGTGTGTTCCTGCTTGCCTAATCAACTCATTTACCCTGCAGGGCCCATAAGTGTCTTTATCAAAGACATTCTTCTGTCTCATTCATCCATATCTTCAATCCTGAGTCTTTGAGTGACATTGGAAATAAAATGTTGACTCACTACACATACAGTCCTCTGGCTGTTCCGTTAAATCATTACAGATCTCAATTTAACAGCCTTTTGTGACAACAGGACCTTTTATAGGAGCGAAGGAAACATTTACAGTCTGCATTTCAGCAGCAGGAACCTGTTTGAGTTTCAGTTAGTGGATCACAGTTTCCGTATCTGAGATCTGCTGCAGAGGTGGGACTCTTTGGCAGCCCAGGAAAAAAATATATTTTTAATTACTAGTAAGTAAAACAGGGAAATAATGTGAGAAACTAAAAGTGTTTTTTCCTCACTTGGGTTCAAAACGTCACAAATAAGAACTTGCATTCAAAGCTAAGGTGTCTTTTAGCTCTTGTTTGATCCTTGCTGCTTTCTTTTGGTCAAAAGAGCCCAGATGCTGATCGGGACGCAGAAGAGGCCACTAAGAACTGACACAATTAGGAAACAATGTGAGGACCAGTAGCAGGTCCCAGGATTAGACGAAAGGTCGAATGTTAATGTCCCCTTTCTGTTGTTTTAAGGCCGAACACTTGGAGGAGGTGAGGGTGTGTGTGTGTGTGTGTGTGTGTGTGTGTGTGGTTGTAACAAGACAGGCTTGTTTCTGTGGGAGCAAAAGGAAAGTACCTTAATTAATCCACCTTAAACGTTGAAGAATGTGAGCTATGTGCACGCTTTAGTTGACTAAACAGTGACAGTAACATAAAACTAAAATCTAAATATGCTGACTTACTCTTTAATGAACAAGAGTTTTCAAAGCTGAAAATCATACATGTTGATTTATAATAATAAATTACAATTAGTAATTCTTCAAAAATATTTTTATTTATTTATTCAAACCCACCAAAAATGACTGAACATTTCCTCCAACGACTCTGTCAGTATTTTTCAGTGGGGATAAAGCAGCAGTGGCCATAGATATAAATAATGTCAGACACAAGCATCATTTCTGTGTTAAAAAAAGAAGAGGTAATCAGTGACACTCCACTAATTGAGCTTGGCAGGCTTCTAAAATCTATGCCACAGCGACATGCCTCAAGTGCCGTCTGACAGCTTCTCTAATTACAGGTTTTCTGAGTTGTGCACGTTGCTCAGCTGCTTTTAATATTCGGCCCTGCGTATTTTTATTTATTTATTTTCCTTTTGTTGTTCCTTTCACCTCCCAGAAGGAAATGAACAGCTCCTCTCTGCCGACGTTTTAGGGACCTGCTAACGTGCTGAAATTGCCAGCATGAAACTGATGAGCAGGTGTGATATGAGCGTCCCGCCTGCATGCGCTTCCCTGTGTTTTGCAGACGTACAGGCGGCGTTGGCAAGTCGCAATTCCAGTTCTATATTTAGTGAACTCCGTGCTCATTACTCTACTCTACACTTGAATCATTGTGTTCTTTGACAGTTGACTTTTACATTTGCTTTCAAAGCCCTGACGTTGCGAAAGATTTCGCACAAAAGAGCATAAGTGGCGCTGCTTGTGCTGTTTCCAGTCTTTATGCTAAGCTAAGCTAAGCTAACCAGTCGCTCATTGTAACTATACAATGTATTTAATATGCAAAGTGGTAGATTTCCTGTGAATGTAAATACACATAATAATTCCTTTAAACTGTTCATACATGTGAGTAAAAAGCTAAATGTACAAATGTTGAAATAATTTTCTGTGTTCATGAAAGCTCAAAAGAAGGGCGGACTCAAAATATGGAAGGGAAAATATATCAGGTAAAAGTGGGAAGAATAGAAGAAAGGTCAAAATTTAAAAACAATATTGAAGGAAAGGAGCAGGCATGGAGAGAAGATGAAAGGGAAGAGGAGGAAAGTTTAAGGTTTAGAAACGGGGACGCGCCAAAAAACCTGAGAATTACCCAGTAGCCTAAAATGTCTTTCCTCTGCTTTATTTCAGAGAATAAGCAGTTTTTGGGTTTTTTTTAGCCAACTTGAGTGCTGTCCTATCTGACCCCTTAGCTCACGTTAATCGCTCCTCTCCCTGGAAGCACCAGCCCAGATAATTACTCTGAGAAACCCAGATCAAATGCAAACCTCTTTCCCATGCACCCAAGCAGCAACACACATCCCTCCGGAGCTCCACGTCCGTCAGACCTCCGCAGAACAAACCGCGGCCTCAAACGAGTAGCCTAAGAGCTTCAAACTTCCTTCCTTTTCCGCCTATCTCCCTGTAATGAGCGTGATTATCAATCCAAACAATAGTTAGAATAATTACAGCATTAAAGGGTAGCCATTTCCCCGGCACTTCCTGTCTGAGGATGACTGACACGCGAGCGGCTTCCTGCTTCCTCTCTGAGTGAGTGGGAGTACAGGAAAGGGCGGGGCCTTCCTCCACTAATCACTTTGGCCACTAGGAACTAATGGGCTAATGAGGTTTAGTAATGTACCATGACATAATGAGATTATGTCATATAATTATATAGTGTGAACGTTATAGAGGTTTGATGGGTTTGAAATAGAGTAGGCAAGGAGGCTTTATCAGTCGGTATCGCTTTCAGTGAGTTTATTTCCACCAATTTTCTTTGAATGCAACTATAATATTTCAGGCATAAAAGTGCTTCGTGTTTATCTTGTTTCACCACCATCCCAGTTTGATGATGGAAAGTGTGCAGCTCCTTTGGATAAATGCTTACGGAGTGTCTGTATTTTTTGGTATTTGTTGATTCCTCAGATGTGGTTGTCAGCACAGTTTAACTTTGAAAAAAAGGAAAGAAAGCCGCCGGCTTCTCTCGCTCTGGCTGAGGGCCCACCAGTTTTACAGTTTTAATGGCGCCCGCCCCTGTCTTTGACCACCTGCACACCCACAAAAACCAGCTAAGATTAACCTGTCTCATCACCAGCTATTCTTACCCTGAGAACCAAAATAAAGGAGCCCGTCGCCATCACGCACACGGTGGCTTTCTCACACTTTCTGACATGTTTACACTCCAAACAGAGCCGAGCTGCTGAGAAACACTCTCGTCAGCAGCCTACCCTCATGGCTGAGCTGTCTAACATGCTAGCGTTTTTCCATCTTTGCATTCTCGTCCCCGCCGAGGCCGAGGACAGACCGGGTGCGGACACGTGCATGTGCGGGTACGTCCGTGCGCCGCCCATGTCCCTCAGCGGTGCGTGTTTGCCTTGAGGTCAGTACAGTGTTGTGTTGAATGTCACACACCAGTCCACACTCCACTACTGTCATGATGTCATGGCGTGAGTATGGGGACATTAATCATCCTGTGGTATTCTGTCTCTGTCACAACGCAACACTTGAAACAGCATCAAGGAAGTGGTTAAATAGTGTTTTGCTTTTAAAAGAATGAGGAGCAGGAGCTCAACATAAGAAGCGCTGAGAGGAGGAAGAGTGTCTTAGTTCTGCTTGGTGTCCCCACCTGGAAAACTGAAGTATGTTAAGTTGAGAATGTGAAATACACCTAACACACACTTAAAAGTTAACTTTTAACTATAACTCAACCGGATAATCTGAGATTTCTTTGTGACGTACTGCTTCAGTTTGGTTTGAGGGGTTGAAAATTGCTCCCGTTTCTACAGAAAGAAAAAGCAGATGTTCGTCGTCCACCTGCTTCAGAATTCTTGCCTCTATTCAAACAACCCGTCTGCATTCTGGCTTCTCAGTCGAGTGTACAGACTATCTCGTCGCATCTGATTACCGGCTAATCTTGTTGTTCTTGGTCGGGGTCTCCTCATACGATCTGCCCGGAGATAGAGTGAGAGTTGATACGGCACCGCGCTACTGTAACACTAGTCAACCACTTACACAGCTACAGTCTAACCGTACAGTGGGGCCAGCCCTTCCTCCACAGCCCACTCTCCTCCTGTCGCTCCCCCCCGTTCTGTGATTACCTGTCATCCTCATTCACGTGGACACGGTTCATTAACGACGCACTGTGCAGCTATTGAGCAAGACGTGTCACTCGTTTGTCATCATCACTGGGTGACAGGTGGCTTTCCAACCCGTGACACAATGCTCCACCAACTAGTTGCTGTGCTAACGAAAACAAACAGCAAAAAGGGGAGAATTTCTCTGGAAGTTGTCACACAGGAAGACACTCACATTAGACCTGATTATATTATTATCCTTTGGGGTTTTTTTGTTTTTTTTCCCAGAATCCGCAGCTGTTTGCACATCGCTCAGCGACACTGACAGGTACACAGTGACGCATGCCAAAATACGCAGTGCAGTTGGCGCTGGTGTCGGAGGAGCCTTGTTTGATCACCTCTTCCTGTAATAAGTTGGTTGTGATAGTTGTCTGGGGATGCTTGATTGCAATCACAATAGTGGACCCGCTGTGCTGTCGCTGCATAGCAACGTGGTGATGCAAGCGCAGGCCACTCGTCTGCTCTCCCCTGCCCTTCTTTCTCTGGGATCTGTTACTGTCTTCTAGAGACACTGTATGTGCGCATTCACACCTACCAAGAGCTGGTGGACCACTGCTTCCTCTTGTGCCACTCGCAGCACAGGCGGTGTGGATTTCTGTTGGACCAGCCTGCAGTTTGTGAGTGTATTTGTCAGTTTTTTTGGGGTGTCATGAACCTTTAAAGTCTGCCTGGTGGTACTTGTCAACAGTAAACTTGAGCACAAATGTGTGAAATGGAATAATTTCTGTCTCGTGTGGCATATCTGTTTGTGTAGCGTGGGTTGTCGACAAAGTAGAGCAGTTTGTATGTGTATACTGTATCCGTGTGTGTGTGTGTGAGTGAGTAAGGAGTAGGAGTTTGTAAATATGCGTAGGTGAGAATATCAACCTCCCAACCACACCTATTTTTAGAGCTATGTCAGCTTAAACTGACGAAAAAAAAAAAAAACATGAGAACAGTGAACATGCCACTCCCAGTGGTTCTGCCTGCCAGGCTGCACATGATTGTACCATAATAAACAAACAGCCCACAATAACCTTACCTCCTGCGAAGATACGAAACAGGAAAGATATTAATACATTATTAGAGAGGATGTGGTTTATTGTCTAGTTGATCAAAAAACACCAATACCATCCAAAACTATTCAGAGTTTCATGTTGAGGTTACTATGATGGGAGACAAAGCTTCTTCTGTTACTGGTAGTTATTATGCCATGATCTCCCCACTTTCTTTCCCTCCCCCAGTTGCCGATTTGTACCTTGTAACCTTCACCCACTCCTACCCTTCATGTCTCCTTCTCAGTACAGTAGCAGAGACGGTGAGCCACTTCAAGGAGTGTGAAAGCGGCTTTCAAAAAACGCTGCCTCACTTCAACCTCTCCAACGCCCCCTGAGTGTTAAACCAGACCTCTCTCTCTCTCTCTCTCTCTCTCTCTCTCTCTTTCATCCCTTCACAGGAAGTTGTGGTTGAGGAGATGTCAGCGTTGTCAAACTACTACAAGTTAATCGTTGTTTTTTTTTCTTCACGCGCTGAACAGATCACTTCATGCAATTGAAAGAAAAACGCCATCTGATGAGTTATAGTTCTGACATTTTGCATGTGTACAATATACATCAAGAGAACTCACCTCAGTCAACTGTTACTACTGCTGCACCCTGGTTGTGCTCATAACGAGTTTATTGTCACCTCTGAATTAATGATGCATAATGCAAACCTGTACGGCTAATGGAATAGTTTGACATTTGGAAACTATGCAAATATGCTCCGTTGCAAAGGAGCTGGCGAATTGACAAGATCAATACCGCTCTCATGGCCTGCGCTTTAAACGCGACGACGGAGCCAGCCGAGGGTTAGCTTAGCTGAAGATAAAGCAAACATACAGGAACAGCTAGCCAAGCTCCGTCCAGGAAGTTGGTGTGCAGCAAACAAATGTGCAACGCTCTCTGTTGTTTTTTCAGGAGACATTGCCCCCTGTTCCCAGTCTATTCTAAGGGTTGCTCAGCAGCTGCTGGCTCTACACAGCACACTGAGAGGGAGGAAAGCTTTTCTTCGATCACCGGGCTCAAGATGGAGATTCAAAAGGAGATTGTCCCAGGACTTTTGTCTTTTTACTGCAGTAAAAGCACACGTGGCAAAACACAAATTTCCATTAACACGGTTCATCTGGCAAAGCTGAATCTCACCCAGGTGGAAGAAAAAGAGAGAGAGACAGAGGGGGGGAGAGAGAGAGGGGGAGGCATCGAGGTGGGAGAGGTGAGCTTCAGAGAAATTAAACTAGTATCACTCTCCGTCTGTAGTGGCTGATATTTCATTTACCAGCGGGGACTGAGGTGCTTCCCCCCCCACCACCACCACCACCTCGATCGCAACGCCGCCACCACCACCTCAACTGCTACAGTATGTCTGTCAGTGGCTGGCCCCGGCGCTCCCCTGCAGGTGATAACAGATTAAACCTATTCCATTTCATGCCTCAGGCTCCCAAATACAATCCATGTGGGACTCCTTCAGGCCCTGTGGCTCCCCTTTGCCCCCCCTCCGGGCCCCCCACCCTGGCTGGAAAGCTGGCAGCGACTGCCCCAGTCCACTGGGCTAAGCCGCCGAGATGGAGGCCTGCAAGATTACAGGCCATCTGAGGAAATTACTGTGTGTGTGTGTGTGTGTGTGTGTGTGTGTGTATAATAGGGTTATGTCAGCGTAGATGGTCCATGTGCTGTATTTAACACCATATTGCCTTCTCTTTTTCACTTATTAAAGTTTAGAAAGTAACTCGGGAGCATAATTGCGACTGAGCACACGCGGTGATTGCGAAACACTCCAGCCACAGCAAACGAATCTGTCCTGCTCTGCAGTACTGATGTCTTATTTCTTTGAGTCAGGAAATGTCAATAGGATGCCGGCAAGGTTTCCGGCTGCATTCCTGCACCCCAACCAGGAACGGTGTCAGAGGAGGAAATGAGAGAAATCGAACCCATTGAGCTTCCTCAAAAGTAGGCTTCCTGGACTCAGGAAATGGAACGGCCCCCCGGTGTTTAAGGGTAGCACCAAGTGACCAGACCTGTCTGCTTCCCCTAGGCCTCCGCAGTCTTTAGGCACATCAAAGTGTTACAGTGTTAAGAGAAAACACATTACAAGAAGAACGTCAAATTCAACTCGATGCGGTTTAATCTCTTTCAAATGTTCTTTCTCTGCAAATCTCTGAACGCTCCGCGGGCACTTCTATCTTCACTCCCATCTGTCCTGGTCAAGTTGTGGATGTAATTTGTCATGAAGTAGGTGTTGATGGTGGCAACAGATAACTGAGTGAACAGCTCACCTGCTGCTGAGCCATCCCTCACATTAATTAGGGAAGCAGAACGGAGGGCAGATGTTTTAATCGAGGGAGAACTACGCGTACATTTTCAGCCTGAAGACTACAGTTTGGGTTTGAGAGCCACAATTTTTCTGCTACTCCTGTTCTCTACACGCACCCCCTGCCCCCCCCACTACTCCCCACTCTCCTCCAGAAATGTGCTATGCAACAGTTACACAATACTGGGCTTGAGTAAACCTGCTCCGTGCTTCTCAACAACCAAAAAGCAACCACTTAAGCACTGAAGATTACCTTATCAAATGAGAAACGGCGATTACGGCTATATTTACAACTTACTCAGAAACACCATCCCAAAAGAGGAATATGAAAAATATAGATTTATTGCCTGCTTAGTTACTCAAGCCAGGATCATCTGTGATTATACCTTATATTCCTATTTTCAGACTGGGATAGAGTAGAAAATGTGCTTTTTCTTTCCCAGAAAAAAAAGTTTAGCTGTAGTTTAGGTCCACTTTTTATTAGCAATGTCCCACAAGGAAATATCCCCAAGTTTTATGTGTGTGATAAAGATAAAAACCAACGGAGAGAGTGAATAAGTGAGCTCTACAGAGCTTAGCAAAACTCTTCAGACACAGATGCAAGAAGCAAGCGCTGCTATTTCTGAGAGGCTGGGCATTGATGTGGGATTGTGATGTGTAACTGCATAACTGATGCATAACAGAGCGTAGAGAAAAACGGCAAAACGGAGCGAAGATTGAGGAAGAAATCAAGAAATAGAGATGTGTGTATTTATACTGTATCTCTGCTCTGCACATTGGAGTGTGTTTGTGAGTGTGATTCCTCCCATGTATCGCTCGCACTGAGAAGAGCTGGCTGATGATAAACAGGATTAGCGGATTATTAGAGGGGGCTGAGGTGTGTGTGTTCGAGTGTGTAACACGAGAGGAGTGTGACAGAGACGCGCGTGTTTATGTGTCTGTAGCCGCCATTTGCTTATTTTCCTGCTATTCCCCAGTCGCACCCACACTTAACTTCTTTCGGTATCAATGCACTAGAAAATCCTCAAAATATCCCTCCAATCAGTGCTTGACCTGCTTCTGCATCAATCCCACACATCTGGGGATGTGCAGCCTCCTTTTAGCCTGCACTCCTCACATTATAGTATCTGTGTCACCAACTGAGTGCTTCAGGGGAGGAATCCCTCTGCCGACACACCGAGAGCACCATGAAAGAGAAAATGAAGTCATTAGCCAGACCTCCCCCTTCCTGCTCCCCTTTACTTTCATACCTCACAAAGTCACGGCCGACGTGTTGGTGCAGCCAAATCTGCATGAAGTTAACAGAAAGGGGAAAGAAGAAAGAGCAAGGATCTATTCATTACCGGGTAATGGAGAGTGATGAAAGGGAGAGTGTAAAATAGCAGATAGAGATTTGACCGCGCGCATTCAGAGGAAGAAAAAGAGCCGAGCAGATATCACAGCCGCTGACGAGTGGCCCCAGAATCAGAGCGCTATCTGCTAACTAAAATTAGCCTCGTCTTGGAAGGGTGCTTGTTCCCAGACGCTCGGTGTGTCTCTCTGTCTGTAGTACAGTACATACGAGTGGGTTTGTGAATGAGTGGCACACAGAACCGAGTCAGGGGAAGTCTGTGGTTACGCAGACGTCCCTGAGTCATATAAACAAAGCCATGTTAGCATGCTAACAACTGTTAGCATGTCGCTCCGCATGTTTACACTGATGCACTTCAAAAAAAGAAACAAATTTGAACAATAAATTCAACACTTTATTCAGAAATTGTCCAGTTTCTCATTTTTCGAAAAAGAGAAAGCAGAGACAATTTTTTAAACATTCAGCAAAATGTGTTTTAATGAAGATTGTTTGGATTTAATCACGTTGTAAAAAGAATAATTAATAGGTTCATCATCAGCACCGTTTCTGGCCTTTCAAACTGGAACAACATGGCAGCACTTCCTCCTCACAAATGTGTGTCTGATGAGTCTGAAGTTAGGAAAAGGTCAAACACATTAATTTCATCACAAACAACACATTTTAATAATTCGTTTTTCGGTGTACAGAGAGACAGCGTGGTTTCTAATGTGTTCGTGTCTAGACAGCTAAACTCCAACATGAAACTGTGCTTCACACCAGAGGTGGCAAAGGTTTCTAATTCACAGATTTTCAGTTTTTCAACGTGTTCATTCTCTGCAGTAGAGCGGAAAAAAAACTTTGCACCTATGAGTGCTGTTTGTTACAGGAAGCTTTACGGGAAATGTGGTTTTAATTTTGAGGAACACTCGCAGTTTAGCACCAATGGTGGGAGACAGAAACTTCCACTTTGTGTTTAATAATAAAGTAAGATAATTGATTTTACAATAATATTCTTACAGTGAGTTTATGTATAAAGTATTTAGTTTAAAACTAAAGCAATATAACTACAAAATGCAGCGTAGCAGTAGCAGTAGTATATTTGTTAGTAGACAGTAAGTCAGTCACTTCTTAGGAGTGTTGGTAAAATAAAGTCCAAAACTTAGACACACAGACACACACACGCGCTCCTAGATGGGAAACCAGACTTTCAGTTGGTGGTCTTTCCTGTCTGTGCAGCACAGGTGTGTGTGGTGTGTGTGTGTGTGTGTGTGAGACTCCCGCTCTGTCTTTGAGGTAACGCTTAATTAGACCACAAACTGACAACTGTGTGTGTGTGTGTGTTTATGTTCCTGATTGTGGGTGTTATCAAAAGCTCGATAGAAATACATTAATTTCCTCCTTAACCCTCATTCCTAAGAATTTCTCCACGAATACCAGTGTGTAAATCTTTCTAAAGTCGCAACAACGTGCCACCGAGTACCATCGCACATTTCTGTGACACATATTAACACTTTGTGGGCCCCCCTCCCACAGACACACAAACACCCACAGTCACTCTCGCCTCTTATAGAGCATCCTGTTCACAAACACCTCGAGAGCAAGTTATTTTGTGCTTCTCGGGCTCACTTGTACAAAGGGAGAATTAGGGAACTTATTTGTGTTGTAGCGTGCACTCACTTCTACAAAGGGGGAATTAGGAAGTTATTTGTGTAGCTCATGTTCACTTTTTAAGAGAGCAAGCCATCAGTGGAGCTGTTTATCTGTGCCTGTACAAAGCCAGGATTAGGGCCGTGTCTTTGAGGCCCGCTCCGTAATCCCTTTATGGATGTCACCTGTCATCTCTCTCTAATCACCCTCCAACTTTCTCTCCTCCATACCCCCAGCCTCCCCTGCCTCCGTCGGCCCCCTGCTATCTGCTCATCACAACTGCCTTTCGCTTGTTTTTCCTGGGACCGACATGAAGACGGAGCGGCAGGAGCGGGGAAAAGTTCAAGAGTGAAGGATGGCGAGGGCGAGAGATGGGGGTTTAGGGAAATCTGAGTTCATAGGAAGAAGACACACACACACAGAGAAAACACACACCCTGGCACCTGGCCTAATACCACCCAGGGGCCATGAATCTAGCTTCCCTCTCTCCCTCCACATCTCCATCTTTTTCTCTCCACCTTTTCATTGCTTCCTATATGTCGCCCCCCCCATCCATACTCACTCTTATATCTTTTACCTTTGTTGATGTCACTCATGTACTGCCAGTCGTTTCCTGCTCACGGGCCTACGAAGCCCAGTCATGGACCTACCGTGTGTCCAACCAGCCATCCATCCATCCTGTCCTATCTGTCCATCCATCTCTACTTATCTCCTCTCAGCTTGCATGTTTAATATGATGTATTTATCCTGCGTGTAATGTAAGCCGCAGCTGGCCATTAGTCAATTATGAAATTTAATCGTAACAATTATGAGAATCCATAGCGATTAACGCAGCATTTCCTCTTTCATTTACCCCTGATGATTTTGCAGGGGGGCCATGACTCCTAACTTCCTTATCTCTGTCTCTCTTTTTCTGCCCCCCCCTCAAAGCTTGTCTTTCTATTTTGATAAAGCAAACTTTTCATCCCTCTCTCCTGCCCAGACAATTCTTTGCTCACTACTTTAAGCCAACTAATCAAAAGTGTGAATGAAAATGTGGTTTAAAAAAAGCAGTAAAAAAATAAAAAGAGTATATCTCATTAGGCCTTGTCTGGCCTCCATCACATTAAGCCTTCTCCCTTTCTTTCTGTTTCTGGGCAGTAGAGCGGTACAGTAGCGTGTACATGGCCAGGGACTGAGGAATCTGATAGGGATAAACCAATTTGCCATCCACACAAACATCCCAGCAGGCTTACGCCCCCGCCCCGGCTCCCATTGCTCATTTAAGATGGCGGTCGGCGAGGCCAGCAATTAAGTTTTAATTAGGTGGGGTAATTATTGCCGGGCAGGAAGTATCAGACGCCAGGCTGATTGTTCTCTGGCCCGAGGAGGAGGGGATGTAAGTTAATGGGGGGTGAGGAGGCGAGGAGTGGGAGACCTTTACACCCACATACACCCCCCCCCACCTCCACCCCATTCACGCTGGCCGTAGCCTTCATTGCCCACTGTGAGTGAAAGTTTTAACCAGTGAAAGTGACAATGAGGCAGCGACACCTGTTCTGTTACCTCTTTCTGCTTTTTTTGTGTTTTAGTTTCACTGTAATAATGTAGGTTCCCAAACAAACCAAAGTTTCAACCTGTCAGCTGATTTAGGCCCTCCCCTGGACCTTCTCAACAGTCCTACGAACTTTGGGTTTGCACACTAATGGCGCACACAGTTGTTACCCAGCTGCTTTCATATTTCGTCTGGGGCTCACTGCTCTGCTTGGGCCCAGCAGCAGCCTTCTGCATGCTGGCCACATCACA
Organism: Microctenopoma steveboyesi; assembly: GCA_032359275.1. Lineage (NCBI taxonomy): Eukaryota > Metazoa > Chordata > Actinopteri > Anabantiformes > Anabantidae > Microctenopoma > Microctenopoma steveboyesi. Next base: position 11,014,775 of record JAUMHF010000015.1, on the reverse strand, counting down.
AAATAGTGAATTAGGAGGAGCAGGAGTTAGTGCAGGGCTGAAGAAATGGTTTTATAATAAAAAATAACCCTAACCCTACCCCCAACCCTAACCCACCCTAACCCTCTAACCCTAACCCTATTTAAACATGAGTCCAAAACCTGAATAAGCCAGGCTACAGGAAACAACAGCGTGCTGGCCTTTAGGGTATATCCACTAAAAGTTATTGTAGCAGCATGATTTATATTAACAGACAGCGATTACATGTTCTTTTTAATTGTGTCTATGACGGCAACAATTACCAGATTGATGGGAAACAGTTGTGACTAATGCTGCATGAATATTGCGCTTCACATTAAGTTTAACATGCCAATCTTGTAAACAAAAGCATATAAATACCTCTCCATGCCTATGTGCATATGTGTGAACTCATACACACATATGTCTTGAAAAAAAAATGAAAACATTCATTCACCCTATTAGTAAGCATCCTCCATTGGAAGTGGGTGATTCACTGCAAAAAAAACCCCACCCTTACCATCTCTTATCAGCAGACACCACCAACCTCTTCCTGCACACACAAACAGACCATCAATGATGTCACGAGGCTAATCTCGTCGCGCCTCGGAACCCAATTAAAAAACAGAGATGTGTGGCTGCCAACATCAGGAATCTAATCACATTCCAGGAAAAGGCGCGTAATTTTCCTGGCTTTCTGCTGGGGTCGAGATAGAGATTGAGAGTGCAGGCGGCAGGGACGGGTGCTGCTGATCACACACGAGCCCCAGAGGTAGGCCTGAAGGGTGCTAAGGCTGGGCTGGGCTGTGGTGTGTGTGTGTGTGTGTGTGTGTGTGTGTGGCAGTATGGGAGGGTGGGATAGAAATGAAGCAGTTATAGGCTCAAAAAATGTTGCCAGGGTAATAAAAAAAAAGGAAAAAAAAGACAGAATAAACAACAACAAAGCAGTAATCCATCCCACCACCCCACCCACAGGCACAACAATAGCAAGAGAGGCAGAGACAATAACACTGTAGGGATTGCCATGCCGTGTTACAGTTGTAAGTGGTAGTAATACAGAGGCTGATGTGTATATGAGTGTGTCAGAGAGTGTGCTGCTTCCATATGAAGACGGAATTTACCACAGCTGAGATTAAGGAGCGCCGATGACCATTTGAATTTGGGAAAAGGTACAAAACTAAATAGTAAATTGACTCCTACAGACAGGAAACATCAACAAACCAATGCAAATGCATCCATTACCATGACAAATAGTGAATGTTCGGGCTGTGAACAGAAACTTTATAACTAAACCGAAACAAACTGGATGGTGTTCCTCACTTCCTGTAAGTTTCCTCTCTTCCTTCTCTGGTCTCATTGGCTGCGGCCGGGCTTCACTGTAACATAATTAGTTTTTCAGACCATAGATTCTACAAACATCTAAACACTGGACACTATAATGTTGCTTTGGAACTAACAGGAAATGTCACCAGCGCCAGTTAAACGTTAACCTTTTAATACTTTGTTTCATGTATTCTGGAATATTCCTAATGTCTCCTGAAGTTTTCCAAGTCACAGTCCGGCAGAAACGCTTCCAACCTAAACCAGCACAGACCCTTGAAACTTATCCACAATGACTGAATTACCGTTCGTTGATCCGAGTCATGCAGCGCTCTCTCAGCCTCAGACAGAAGCCGGAGCCAGGGGCTGCCTGAATTCGTGGGTCGCCTGCAGCCCCGGTTGGGAGGGATATTGAGAGCTTTGTGGTGGCTGTGGGGGTGGCTGTAGTAAAGGTGGTCAGTTCATGACCTGGTCAGGAATGTAGTTACCCTTTGGAGGCAAGCCACAGGGACTTTACACCAGGGGGAAACCCTACACCTCGAGTAGAAAGCTCTGTCAATCACCTCCGAGCCGATGCAGGGGAGGCCTGTCACTCTGACCCAACATACGGCGCTACAGATGCACCAGCGCAGACCTAATGGAGTCAGCTGAAGGAGCACCGCCTTCCATTGCTCTTTTATTTTTCGTCTCAAGAACCGCACGTCGCACTGCCTACCCTCTCTCTCTGTCCGCCTCTGTGTGTTTGGGGGTGGATGAGGAGTTGCTCCATCTTGTTGAGATGGGAGCAAACACAGTTGACAGCTTCCTTCCTCGCAGTAAACATTGCAGCGCCACTTAGACATGGGTCAGGGACAAGAACACCCCTCCACCTCCCACCAGAGGAGTTTCTCTGACATGCAACCCACCTTTCCTCCTCCTTTACCTCTCTCCATATTCAGGACGGTAACACTTCCCAGCCCTCCGTCATGCAGCCACACATGTGACCCCATGGCTCACATTTTACCTTTCATCTCTTCACAAACGGAGCCTGAGTATCTCCGCAGTCTTTTGCACACCTCCGCACCCCCTCACACACAAACAGACCCACGGTGCACTTACCACCCTCAGCTCGCTCTGAGCAGACATTGAAGGATCTGTTAGAATCTGTCGGTAACGTCTCTGGTCTTAATTGTCAGTGGGCTCCCAAACACGAGCTTGTACTTCAAAGGACGACGACGGCTGGAGGCCACCTTTTTACCTTTCCATATGTCAGCCTTTTCATTTGATTTTATATGTACTGTTAATCTGAATGTATAGTCATCGTCTCTAAATGTGCGTTTGCAGATGTTCTGAGTAGTTAAAAGCGAGGAGGAGATTATAATCCATCCGTCGTTGCTCGTGTGTTCATTGGGTGACTGACACCCACCCACAAAAACCTCTGCTTGTAGGCATGATCTATGCTAAATGACAGCTATCTGGGACTACAAAGGACTGTGAAAGAGTACTTTGGCTGGTGATGGTTACCCCAGTAGATGATTATGCAATGGGTGGTGTAACCAACGCATGGTTTTGAAATGCATGGTTCTGTGTTCTACATGGTGCCACTGAGGATCTAAGAATAATTGGGTGTCTCAAATCTAGAAACATTTAAGCCACCTGCCAAAACTCAGTGTGCGCCTGCAAATGATTCAATCCATCATAACTGTCAAGGGGATGAATGCAGGATTTATGGACAATAAACACGAGGAATGAGACCCTCGTCGGTAACTGTCCACTAGAAATATTACCTACGATTGTCTCGCTTTGAGCAGTTTAAGCAGCTACAGAAGAGTGACACTATTAAAAGTCAGGCTTTTAGGAGTTGGTTCCCGTTCCTGCACTTAGAGGTTGACCTCTGAATTTTTTTTAATTCAAACCCAGTGATCGTGGACATTTTGATTGGTGTCTTACACACGTGAAAGGATGTAGACGGCTATTGGTTCACTTTGTTCCATTTATTTACGCTGAATATTATGCCTGGCATGTCAGTTCACTATCTGAAAATATGTTGGGAAGATTCAGCTTGTGTGTGTGGTTGTGTGTGTTTGTAATTGAGTGGCGTTGCCTCCATGGGGAGCTGGGGATCGGACTGCCAGTTCTAGATGCAGTTTTCACGTCCTAATTGAAGTTGGTCTTTTGAAGTAATTAAGATAAGGGTGTGGAGACAAAATAATTGGTATTATGCGACAGTAATTAAGCCATGCTGGGGTTTTTTCTGCCTTAATTCAACAGCGTCGGCTTTTCTTCACAAACAATGCGGCCGCCTGCAGCTGTTGTGTTGACTCGGCACTTTGCTTTCAACCCTGTGTTTTTAACTAAGGCCCTCAGATCACCTTACTGACCACAGAAGCACACGCACATATTTACGACCTCTGTCGCTAAACCTATAATACATAAACAGTCTAATACAACAAATTGTGGATACATTGTCCACCCCATTTATGACAGAGGAGAAATCCTGCAGCCTCACGACCAGGTTAGAAAGAAAAAGCAGTTACTATCCACCAACCATCTCCATCTACACTGCGTGTGTATGTGTGTGTGTGTGTGTGTGTATGATTTGAGTCTGTTCAATTCTCCGTGGAGAGCAAACAGCTTCACTACAAACCGCACAGCTCAGAAAACACCACTTTAAGTTAATGGTAACCCCTCTTAACCCGCCAACAATATGTAATTTCACATTGTTCAACAGAAACTGGACACCTTCCCTTAACACACACACACACACACACCCACCTACACACACACACACACATTGTTTTAGCCTTCCTGATACTGAGCTTGTCTGCAGAAAAGCTACTTTAACACACCAGCCAATTTCTGAAGAGACTAATCTCACAAGGTGTGTGTTTCTCACTTATTCTCCATCTACAATTCAGGAGACACACACACACACACTCACATGTCCACATACACACACACACACGCAGGATTGTAAATTGGACAATGAGTTCAGAAGCAGGCATGAACAAAAGAAACATCTTAAATGGCGGATGTGTGCGCGTCTGTGTGGTGTGGTGCGAACATGTGTGTGTGTGTGTGTGTGCTTGATTTTACTGTTGGCACAACATCAGCGAGCCAGCTTAATCCTGCCACCACTAACCCCCTCTTCTCCCCTCCTCCCTGAGCTTGGCCACAACCAAAACAGGTAATACACACTGTGCAACCAAACCCAGACACCGTGCGCGTTATGGCTGCTCACAGCTATTTATGAGAGCTATTTTGGAGGATGCTATGGCTAAATAGGAGGGAACATCTCACAACAATGCAGGTGCCACCAACAGTCTTGGATGCTGTCCAATTTGGTAGCTGGTTGCCCGTCTTCGGTGTATCGCGTATATATGTGTGTGTGCATCTGTTTCTTACTCGAAGTGACATGACCTAGCTGTGGTTAAAAGCAGGAGTTGTCAGAGGAGTTAATAAAGGCTTCTAGAGCAGCGTCTTCCTCTGGTGGTTTGACCCCCCCCAGCTTTGCTTCCTTATTTTTGTGTATGTATGTGTTTCGTATGTGTGAACGTGTGTGAGTGTGCGCTAGGAACGCACCAGCACCTGATCGGTGGTTTGAAGCTGCAAAGAGTTTTTCTTTCTCAGTTTCTGATTTTCTTCCTTTCACCTGCACAGCACTCTCTTGTTTTTCTTTTTACATTATGGTAGGTAAGAAAAAACACACACACAGAAATATTAAATATTAATTACACTAGAGGATCATTTTAAAATGTATGCTAACATATGACTAAAACATAGTCTTAATATACCCTAAACAGTCATTAACTGAATGAGGAATCTGAGTCTTTAGTCTCGGCTGCTTGTTCTGAGGGGTAATTGTCAGTGCAAACATCAAAGCCTCCCAAACTGCAGCGCTTTTGAGCTTTCATGTGATGGCTTTTACAGGTCTCTGTTCTGTTGAGTGGGGTTGACTACACATGCCGAAACAAATGCGCGTATTACTCACACATTCACACCATAAAAGTGTCGCTTTACCTCAACCTGCACATGGCATTACTCTCCGCCCGTTTGTCTCCCTCCAGGGTTTTAGTTTGGTCAACCAAACCACCGCACAGAAACACACGTGGGTGCCACCGATGTGCAGTTTACCCCCCCCTTATACCTCACCTGACTGTCACCACTGACTCATCTAGACAGGTAGCGACGGAACCAGAAAAATGCAGCTGCCCTCCACCAATCAGTGAAGACCACACAAATAACAATAAGAACGACAGCAACCTGGAGTGATCGGTCAGTGCAGGCTAATTACTCAAGCTACTAAATCATAAGATGACAATACAGCGGTTAAAGTTTACCAGTGAGTCAAAATGTCTGGAAAAGGTGAAGTCGACAACTCGGATGAGTTCAGAGTTAGTTCTATGTAGCCCTGTACTCACATTGAGCCCTTTTTTGTTCAGTACATAAAGTACTTTCTTTTCTTTTGTCATGTTAAGTTGTGCATGCATGTGGTGTTTACTTATTGTGATTTGTTTAATGTGTATGAGAATATATTTGATGGTTTGGGTTGTTATATGTAGTGAATGGTCAGTTGTATGAGAGACGATCTTTGGGAAAAAGCGAAGAAGAAAAAAAAAACGAACGGAAGAGAGGAGAGGTGAGGAGGAAGAGAGAGGGAAGAAGAAGAAGAAGGGACAGGTGATAAAGTGCAGAAAGAAAAGAGAAAGTCCTGCTTGATTGAGGGGTGTACGCGCTACAGATGGGGGAATAGCAGATCAGTAACCTCTCAGTGACAAGACGTCTGTGGTTAGGGGTTAGCGCTGCAGGCTAACGGATAAGCTAGCTTGCGCGAGGACTGCAAGGACGTTCCAGGCCGCGCTTCCGGAGGCCAGGACGGTGTCCGGCGGTTCCTCTGGCAAAAGGGCGGGATAGCAAGGTTCACCTCGCTGGATGAACCTACTCCTGTGGCTCACGGGGTTTAACCGTGGACCTGAGCACCAACTGTTGTGTGGAGCAGCCGGGATACGGACGCTGATGCGGACTTCGTTTTGATGTGAGTACTCCAATTGTTCCGTTTGCTCCGCAGAGTGAGCGGGATCTCAGTGTTTCTGGCCACCACGTTCCCGCGCATCCACCAGGCCTGCAGCAAGGGCCTGGTTTTCGTTCTTTTGTGTCGCCGGCTTGTGTGTGTGTGCGTGTGTGTGTGTGTGTGTGCGCGCGTGTGTGCGCGCGTGTGTGTGTGTGTGTGTGTGTGTGTGTGTGACCTGTTGAGTGTTTTGAGCAAGTTAAAGAAGAGTAATACGGTGATCTTTTACAAATGGTGATAAAGGGGAATTGAATGCAATTTCTGTGCATGTTAATATTCTAACTCCTGTAACCAATTAATCTTTTATTTTTATTATTTTTACGTTCTTGGGCAAATTCTAGTGGATTATACAAGTTATTCAGTGCATTTTTTGTTTCAACTACGTTTTAGTTTCTATTTTATTAATAAATTTGGATGTGCTTTGGGGAAATAATGGTTCTGTAATGTGTGCGTTAAGTCATTCATGATTATAGAGTAAGTAGTATATAGGGAGGTTAGAAAGTATGTTCTAGAAGCTTGCAATTTACCTTTGTGTTAACTTAGAGGGGTTTGTGTAGATTAAATAGGGAAAAACAATTTAAGAGCTCAGGGCGCTGTCCTAAGGTTTAAAGATAAAGAAAGCGCTACATCTATTTTTGTAGACATCTTAGACCCAACATTTCTGTAAAAGCGTCCACGCCAGCTGCAGAGGTGTGGGCCTTGAAAACGAGTTTAGTTCAGGTTAGCTTACCAATGTTCCACTGGTCCATGCAACCTTCGGTTACCATAAAAATAAAACAAACAACATTATAGAAAGCATCACGGCACCGCGAGAGGCAGTACTCTGCATGTGTAGCATTACTTCAGGCACAAGGTCAACGCGCCTTCGCCTCAGTTTAGGGAGTTTGCCTTCTTCTTCTCCTAGTTCTCAACAATTTGTCTCTTTTTTTAAAATTCCATCACCATTTGTATGTTGTGTGCCATGCGTGTCCTGATCTCGACAGTTATTTCATCTCTACTTCTCTGGTTTTTGGTCATATGCAGAGTCACAGAGTATCTGTGGTTTCCACTCTGTTTACTCTGACTGCCGACTGTTAGAGTGTGTTGACATGTGAAGTATAAGAGAGATCCACTCTCCTTTGTTGCTGGGATGTCAACGGTAAAATCAGGCAGACAGCCAAGCTACAGCGCCTGCACCTCCTGAGTTTATCTGAAATTAGCAATGAGAAGGCTGTTCTGCGGAGAGGACAGTCAGAGGGCATACAGTACGTTCACACAGCATAGGCGTGCATGCAAGTGTGCATGAAGTGACAATGTCAAACTATCGACGCCCCCCCCCCCCCCCCTTTGTTCCTCCGGGCCCCAGCGTGTTGGGAATGAAGAAATAACAGCACTACTTAATTCCCCCTCTGAAAGGTGCGACATGTTGAAATGTAATGACTTGGCTTGCTGAACTGAAACCAAACACTGCTTTAAACCACAGAGGTGTCGTGGATGGGAGCCGAGAGAGAAAAGGGGCACGGAGGCAAAGGTTTCTTATCCAAATTAATACAGAGCCTCGCCTTTCATCAAAGCCTTTATTGAGTAATATAGACTGTTCCAACTCACAATGGCTCTTTCAACAGTCTCTTGGCAAAAGACTGCTACAGATTCATGTCCTTTTTTTATACAACCCCAAAACATATTTCTTATTTCGCACTTCTATCTTGGAGCCCGTTCCTGCTATTCATCAATTCCCCTCACATCTCGCCTTTCCGGAGACATCTTTTCACGGCCCCTTCATTGACAGTCTCCCACTCCACCACCTCCCCGGTCACCGGGGAGCTCATTCTTAGTTGCACAAAAAACGTCCGTCACGGATTGCCTTCCTCCCGTCCGCCTGTGAATTAGCTGGGGTAAAGCCCATGGTTGGATTAGGGGCTGCACGGGCTAAGGCCTCTGATTGGAGAAGCCCAGCAGAGTACAGACAGACCGACCAACAGACGGGTGGACGGCTGAAAGCGCTAGCGGGCTAACTAGCCGCAGAGGAGAGGCAAGGCGAGATCTGTGCAGTTGTCTCTTTGGCACATCACACTGATACTGGCTGCAGGGAAAGGCCAGCCAGATAGAGTCCCTGCCAGGAAGCCACAGAGAGAACAGTGTTTGGGCTTTGGGTTGTTATTTTTGGTTCTGGATGAATGAGGCCTGGGGTTGTGGGGGCTGACATTAAGTTAAGTGGAACTAGATTCTTCTGAGCAGTGAAGTTTGTCTGACAATTGCCATTGTTTCTGTGCTGTCCTGTTCAAAACTCAGTGAATGATGAGTCGCTCCACAGAATAAACAGCTGGTTCTTGTCCTGCACAGTACTCGTGCAGCAAAATGTACGTAGCATGTGCATCAACTTGTGATTCTATATAAACCTTTTGAGTGCTGTGTCTTTTAAAGAGGATGTTGCTACTTTTCCTTTTCCTTTGGCTGATGTTTATTTCCAGGGTCAGAAGAAGGACAAGAGTGCACGCGGCGCATACGTGGTCGTCGAATTGGGCACCTCGCGTAAGTAGGGTCGAAGGTCTTAAACATGTAAGAAAGTAGGAAATGCACGCAAGCAACGCACCTGTCAACTCGTGATCATTTGTCAAAATGACCCTGGAAATAATTTAGTGATGTTAGGTGTGTGGCAGGCAGAAACACGGTTTAAATCAAGGCAAAAAGAATGTGCAATAAAAGCCCACAGTATGAAAATACTACTGTACTTAATGAGATTTGTAGCTTTTGGAAGGTAAAAAGTGTTTCAGCACTCCTTCAGCGTTACCTCACATTACTGTCAGTCTCACGTCTGCAGACAACGGAGCCTTGTATTCAGTTAAGTCTGTGAGAAAAGACTCTCACCCCCCGGCTCTGGTTTTACACATACAGTCATTTCTATTACAATGTGTCGGAGCCATAAATTAAGAGGACAAATGAAGCCGTGTGCTTGTCTGTGCCTATGCGTGTGTTTCAGCAGCACAAGCCAATCCAAACAAGGGGTGCCGACATCCTTGAAATGCGTCTCTCGCTCGGCTTCACGGCTCCCAGTCATCGGCAAACAGCGCGCTTTGGGAGAGAGGGGCCGGCCCTTTCTCACCTTGGCCTGCACAGAGCAGCACGAGCACCGCGGGAGGAAAATGGGACACGATAGGCGGAGATAAAAGACGAAGGGATAGAGGTATAAAGAGTGAGGGATGGAAAGCAACAGTAAGGAAATCAGCCCTTTAACATGAGTGATTATTGAGCTTTGCCCTGCTTTGGCAGCGTAGTTACGTCTGTGTAGGAGCACAATAAAGATAGGGAATTATGATGGAGATGTATTTCTGCCTGCTGAGAATGGGTATCAGCGAGGAGTCCATTTGAAAGCCGTGTTCATTACCTCACGCAATTTGATTTTTGTGAAATCCAAGCAGAATTTTTAATGGTATGCCACACTGCTCAATAATTCCACTGATAAGCGCCGGGCAGAATGGGAGTGCAATGGCCTGTGTAAATCTGTGACTGAAGACATTGCGGTTATCGCTCTCCCGCTGCCATCCCCATCCCTTCCTCCATCCTTCCCCTGCCTCTCTCTACTCCTCCTTCGCGTCCTCTCTTCCTCCCTGCCTAGCTCAGCCGTCCTTCCCAGGCTTCACCTGCTCGTTCCCGTGCTTTCTCCGGCGATCTCTTCCCCTCTCTGTGTGTCTTGTAGCAGCACACCGGCCCGCGTGTGCTCCCTGGCTGTCCTCCTTCCCGCGCGGCGTCTGTACGCGCGATGTGATCGATTGTTTGCGCTTTTCAGACGAGGGAGTTTAAATACATTTTTATCTCGTCTGAGGCGTTTCCGCTTCTTGTTATCCTTTATTAATAAAACAAGATAAAGCCGGGCTTCATTAAAAAGGTCACTGTTTGTTTATGCAGCGTTATTTTGGTTGTTGTGGATGTGGAGGTTCACGGAGAGACCTTGGAGGTATATCAGCGCCTATCAGGCAGCGACCTTTCATTACACTCCCATACTAATAATGTTAAAAAACACACACACACACTCGCGTAGAAGAGATAAGGTTCCCCTTTAAAAGCGGATGCATTATTTAACACAGCCAGCTAATGGCCCAGATTGTCCTGTAACAATTGAATAACATCGGCAGATAACGGTGAGCTTTTGCTCTGTGCCTTTTAAAGGATGGCCCTGTGAAACCATAGATAGTGGCCCCGCACTGACGACGAAGAGGAGGAGGAGGCCACAAAACATTGCTCCATCAGAAAATAAGATCACCACCAGAGGTCCAGACCAGAGAAGAAGAACAGGGTGAGGGACAATAAAAAGGGGTGGAGGGGGAGAGGAGGGGGGATCAATAACATGTTGGTCAGTATTAATCTGGCATCAATAAGCCTGTATCTTTTACTTTTCATGGTAATGGCTCCAGTGATCTCCTAAAGTGCCTCTCAAGTGCTTAGAGGGCCGCTGATAAAATCTTATCAGGGCCAGAGGAGAGCACTGACCAAGGAGGGGAGGGGAGGTGGAGGGCAGGTCGTCCCAGCAGGGTCCTGGGCCGGTTTGAGCAGGAACATGAGTGTGTATGAGAACACGCAGGAACCGCTTCAGCTAGCGACCAGCAGCGCTTTTGTTTCTTTTTGCTTCTAACCGATGGAGTCTGGGTGACAAGAAACACAAAACCGGCAGGAGCCTTTTTTTCCACTTCTCTGAGGGGCGTGTTCAGTTTGATGCTGTAAGTGCAGAAAATGTTGTCGCAACTTCACAAGCTGATGTTGAAAAAGTCAGGGGTGTTTGATTTGGTACGTGATCATCGCTCTCGCACTAGAAACTGGTGGAAATGTAAGAAATGAAACGGTATCTTGAGAGAGGAGGTTGTTCTTTCTGTCCTAATGAGCAAAGTTCACCTGCTTAGAAGCTTCTGCATTATTGTCTGTGTAACAGACTTTAATATGAAGCCCGATTCAGTTTCACACCTCCGTTCGATAAAGTGAAACCACCTTTGGATGAAGCTCGTAACTAGAAGACTGGTGGGATGTAGCCGCTGGAGATGCTAAAAGTTTGGAGCTCGTACCTTTCTTTAAGTACTGCAGCAGCACCAGCACGCAGAGCCAGCACGACTATCTGCCAGAGATGATTTTGATGCCAGTCTTCTCATCAGATATTTGGCAAGAGGACTAATGGCTTTTTTCCTAAAGGAAGATGTGATAGTCACAAGAATTTATAGTGTTCTTAACAGGCCGGCATCTGGGGATTAACTCTTCTCGGTCCAGGACAGGGGTCGCGCTGGCGACGGTACTTTATTTCCTCCCCGTATTTTTCCTGCAAACTGGCCTCCTAGTAAGAGCTCTCTTACTGGCTGACAGACCCGGGTGGGGTACCGATGCCTGGTGGATGCGGTCCACCCTGCAGGGTATATGAGGGATTCCTTGAGGGAGAGAGGCAGGGTAGATAGAAACTGTGTGTGTGTGTGTGTGTGTGTGTGTGTGTGTGTGTACGCATGCGATTGGCAGCATGCCCTACTCACTGATCCTGTTGGATGCCTTCCATTGGCCCTCTTCCCCTCCACTCCCCCATTCCTCCCTCTCTCTGTGTTCCTCTTCTGCTCTCTTTTTATTTCAACAGTGGTTCTGGTTAAGGCAAGACTGAGCGTTCTGTAATTCTAAACTCTGCATGTAATATGATGAAGAGAAGGAAACTAAAGACTCGGCATAATGAAAACACCAGCTATTCATCTTCATTTTAGAGACGGCAAAACATACACGCTGAACACCAGCGACTGCAAAAACCCACATTTATCACACAACGCGCTGCCCCCCCCCCCATTCCCCTCCGCCTCCACCTCCACCACCAGGAGTTGTGCAATGCCAACTCAGAAATGAGAAGTGTCGGTGCTGCTCTCAGGTTGATGGCGGCAGTAGAAAAAAACCTTAACAGCTGAATCCACCCTGTGTTTTAATTAAACCCGCTCCACAGCAGAGGCCCAGTGTTCGGCCACCGCCTTAGGTATCACCCTGCCCAGCTTCTTCTGTCTCGGCCAGCTTACACGGCAAACTGAGAGACATCTGAAATGCAGTATATCTAATGAAAATGTTTTAAATCTCTATGCCCATATAAACTATTTGGGATTATCCAATATCTTTACAAATAGAGCTGATTATCCCATTAAGCTGAACTCTTACTATAAATAGTTTTTTAATACAGATGTAGATTTGAGGCAGCTGGAGCGGAGGGGTGGAGGGGATAAGTGTTTCTGGCGATTTTTTTTTTTTATAATGCCCCCCCTCCCTCCTAACACACACACACTCGCACTCACACATACACCAGCGCTGCTATGCGCCCGTGGTCCTTTCTGTACACTGTGAATATTCTACACTAATACCATTCTCCAAATGTCAGAATGGGAAGGCATAAAAACCTTGGTTTTATGATTTTATTTTTCACCTCCAGAGAAAAAGTCCAGGAGAGTGTTTCTTTTATTCCCAGTCCCTCTCTCCGTCTCGTCCTCCATCCCTCTCCTGTCTGCCGCTGTGCTCGGTCTCTCTATTCCCGCTTCATTCTATTCCATTTATTCATATTCAACAGTCAATCATTTTCTGAAAAAAAGAGAGTGAGGGAAGAAGGCAGAGAGAAATCCGGAGATTGCAGATGGAAGTGGTATTTTTTTTCATGTTCTTATCCTTCCGCATTTGAACCGGCGATGTGGAAAAGCGCTAGGAGCACCGCTTTACATAGCAGCCTCCCTCTCATCAAAAGCCGCCAATCGGGCCTAAATCAGCATGCAAAATGCCACTCAACCCTGTAGCCTTTATTAAAGTTTGCAGGGACTCAATTTGAGATAGCGATCGTTCCTATTAAAAAGCCAAATGTAAGATAGTTTTTTTATATAAATCTCAGGGTGGAATGGAATTGTTAATCAGCATAGGCTGATGTGATTTCTCTGTCACAAATCCTGCCCAGGGCTCAGCGGCACACCAGCTTTACCGTAACTTCGGGCTTAGCAGTCGCCACGGAAACCAAGGGAGGAGGGTGTAGGGAGGTTGGGGGGTGAGTGGATTCGGCTGGTGTGTGTGTGTGCGCGTGTGGCATGGGGGTGTAGGTTGGGTGATGGGTTGTGGGGGTGGTGGGTCGGCTTAGCCCCACGCCCGCTTCCCTCCAACCCCACCAGCCTCCACCGCAGCCCTTCTTGATGAGAAGGCAGCTGATAACGGAGCTTGATTGGATTTGAGGCAAAGTGCTCGAGTGTGTTTCATTTCGCCGGGCGGGAAATCTCTGACCTGTGGCTTCACAAATAAAAATAAAACACTGTCACCTTACTTGCAAATTCTTTTGAAGTCAAAGAAAAAAATCCAGCGAGCGACGCTTCTGTGTGTCGCGTTCATTTGACTTGTTTTCCTGCGTTTCTGTTTCCTCGTGAGACAGTCATGCTGCACGAGAGTGTGAAATTCAGGGGCCCCCCAGTGTGACCCAAGTGCTGAGGCTTTAAAAGGATGAGAGTGGTTGTTGTCCCTCCCTCTTTGCTGCCAACGCCCCTCCGCCATAACACCGCCCCACCCCACCCCTTCACTCGGCCTTCGTCCTGCTTGGCACAGCCGCTTGTTTGCGGGTTGAGCTGCGGACCCTCGGCCCCTTGGACCCCATGGTGCTCCGGATCCGTATCAGCGGCGCTTGGAGAGAAGCACTAGCTTAACCTCCCAAACTTCACAAAACGCGCACAGTCATGCGCACAGACACTAGCAAAGGGAAACACAAAATGTACACATGTGGGAGTGGATTAAAGAATATGCACAATAAGAAGTGAATGCGTGTAGTCATGGTTTCATACATGCTATAGTGTCGGTCGCTCTTATCCTATTGGAGGCGTAGCCAGAAAAAGGTTGTCGCGTTGTAGATACGACGGTAAACAAATGAAGCTACAGCTCGCGTCTGTTGCCTGGCTGAGGGATTGCGGTCCCATGATGCGTTGTCGGGTTGCCTGGCCAATGCCCTCCGCAGCTGCATACGCAAACAAGCGTCTCCTGCTCCATCACGACGAACTGAACGAGCCAAAATATGCATTTGAAAGTCAGGGAGATTTCTTAACTTAGCATTTGCAATCATAATTTGACAACCTTCCCCATTAGCAGCGCTGCCGTCTGGCCAATCCCCCCTCCTCCTGGTAATTGAAAGTGATTTTAATGGTAAGATGCCTGCGTGCACTGTAATCTAACACTGCAGAGGGGAAGATAATGCCAGCGGCTGAGAGGCGAAGGGTTAGTTTGACTTCGTTCTGAGCGTCAGAACAACACGTGAAGGTGCACTCTGACTATCTCTGGAGGTAAACACCAGCGGGAATTATTAGGAACTGGGAATCAGGAACATCGGATCAGCACAGCAGAGAAGTGACTTAAAAAAGGTACAAGCTCTATTACAGCGATGGTGTTGTTTGGGTCAACACAGAGCTTAAGAGTGTTTGTAATGATGCACATTCCCTGCTTTTGTCTCCGCCTGTGTTATTGTAGTCTGTGGTTTGGATTAGCCGCTCTCCAACCTGGCATGGAGTCAGCCGTCTCTGCCTGATGATGTCACAAAGCTCTTAGCTGATGGTTATCTGTTGGTTTGGCTGAGGCCACTGGGTCTGGCTGAGCCACAGTATCTTGTGGACTTGTGGTGCACGGGCTAGTGATTGCATTCATTGCGCTGCCATAGGACACATTGTCAGGGGGAGTGATTGGACAGATTGTGAAAAGAGAACACGGGCCATCGAGTGAATCCCAACTAATTTGGCTAAATGCAAGTCTGAACTTAACCCCAGGTCTCAGTATGATCCTCCACCTAAGAAACTAATGGCACTGAGATGAAGTTATGGGGGAACAATGGAGGTCTATGACTTAAATAGGTGTTTGCTTGTTTGTCCCTAAACTTTCCTTAAACATTTAGTAATCAAGTTTATCAAACAGTACATCTACAGGAAAAGTAAACTAGAAGCACGCCTTTGCGTCTGATGTACTGTACCCATCCTGTCCGTTTGGAACTGTAGGTTCCTGAACCAGGCTTTGCTGTTGCGCGCAGTTGTACAACTAAATCAAGAGGAACAATGGAAATTGATGATAAAAATCAACGGAGATGTCTGGGCATCTGCCTCTCACACATATGTTTCTCTTCTCCTTTCTGTTCATACAGAGCCGCTGTCTCACTACATTTGACTTCACCATTACATCGTCACATACTTTCCCACAACTCCTCGCTAAAAGAAAGAACAAAAAAATGGGAAAGGGTGCAGACAGAGAGCCATATGTCTCAAATATGTCATATTCATTTCATTTTCTCTCAGAGAGGGCTATCGGAGGGTAAGCTGTATTACTATCAACACGGCAGGCTGTGCATCCCATAGAGCGCAGCCTCCTCACGTCTGCACAGGGGCTAGAGGACAGTCCTTTGTCTTGGGCGTAAGGGTTTACGCACGCGTACACACTTGCAAAACGCCAGCCAGACAAACATACATGGCTTTTGGGAGTGTTGTTGTAGTATATTTCTCTCCTCTCTCTCTGTATGATATGTTTACCAAATACCTGTTTAGAATGCGGCGGTGGCTCTGCCGCGCGCTCCCCTTCCAGTCCCCGAGGATGCTCGGCGGTAAATGGCGGTATTATTTGTCAGTTCTGGCAGTGTCTTGAGGCTGCTTCAGAGAGATACAAGGAGGCAACTGATAAGGAGAGCATCAGAAGGGCAGTTAATTGCCTCCAGTCTCCGGGAGCTGGGGAATATTTAAAATCTATGGGATTAAAGACAGATTAAAAACTGCAGAAGCAGTGGGCCCAATGGCGCTTAAAGATTGCAATCAGCAAGGGTAATGGCGGAGAAGAAGGAGGGGAGAGAGAGGGAGGGAAAAAAAACACTGAACTAATGCGGCAGCTGGGGGGGTGGAGGGGTGGGAAGAGAGTGGAAAAAAAATGACAGATAGGAAATTCAGATCCGCTCCTAATGCCCAGGGTTCCATCTTGTAAGCACGATTCATCTACGTGTAAATCGTTTTTTTTCCCGTCCTTCCGTCTTCTTTTTATTTTTTTCCCCCTCCCCTCCTCATCCGAGGCCTGCTTTGCTAGCATCGCCGCTGCTTCTCTGGCGCTTCGCTCGGCACCTCTTATCAGTCCATCGGCGAATTAAAAGCGCTTCTCCCTGTGAGGATTAAGGAGGTTGATTGAAGACGGTACGAAAACTAGCTAATAAGTCGAAAATGTCAGAAGGGCACACTATCGAAATGTGGACTTTTCATAATAAAGCTGACGAGAAAAAGGGGGTTGGAGGGGAAGGGAGCGGGGGTGAGTGGGGGGGAAACTGTCATGTCAGATGTGCTGCATGGAAAGACAGTGGGAAGAAGTGGACGGGTTTTTCATTAGGGTTAGGGAGGGTTAGGGCGGGTCGCGGGGGTCTAAGGTGTGAACGCCACGTGGCAGGAACAAAGCAGGGGACTCGTCGCAGAATTAAGCACGATGCGACTGTATACGACGCGATATTAGCGGCATCCAGAGCTTATCGGGCCAATCTGAAGGCATCACAAATTACAGAAGAAAGAAAAACATGGGCCACATACACTGATATGTCTCTGTTTGGGTTAAGGAGGACAAGATGTGCCAAATCCTGAATTGTTTTCCCACCTTATCAGAGGCCCACTCACTTAATCCTGTTAATGACTACATGAGATACTTAAGGTATCGTCTCCAAAATCAGCCACTCGCTTCACATATCAGCAAAAAATCTGTGGCACTTTTTTTTCCCCTCTCTTTATAATCCATTTTTTGCCTCTCTCACACTTCCTCTCTCTCTCGCTCTCTCTCTCTCTCTCTCCCTGTGTCTGTCTGCAGTCTTTCATTGAAAGATTAGCCTTATAAATTATGCATTGGTGGGTAGTAGGGGTAATCCGAGGCACTGATAGAATCGCCAACGTTGAAGGGGGCATCGGCGAGGCAGCGCCACCATCATAAATATGAAACAGATGTTGGGTGACATTTTAAAAAAGTGAATCCAATCCCCTCCTCTGCTGCGTTTGGCGTTTTATATGGAGAGAAGAACCTGACATCCATCGCCTTCCCTCCCTTTCACTCTCCCTCACTCAACCCTCCACTCTCGCCTCTGTCTCTCTCTTTCGCCATAATCCTGTGGAACCGGCGATGCATAGATTATACTCTCCCTTTATTCAGCGCGTGTCTTATTTGTGTGATTGAGCCAAGGAAAACTCCTAAATACCAGTTCCATCAATAACATCTGAAATGGCATCTAATCTACCCCGATTTATTTTAAACCATCCTTTTAACGAGAAGAAAAAAAAACGCCTTGAGAAGATGGAGAAAACACAGGCAGGCGTGTGAATGTAAGGGTTATGTAAATGGAAGATGTTTCTGATACCAGCAGATGTGATGATTGCGTCTGAGCAGTAAGCGAGCATTCAGAGGAGCGTCGGTGAATATGGGGAGCTACAGCTCCCACAATGCTCTCCTAATGTGTTTGGATGGGCGGCGTGGTCGTGCCGCACGGGAGCGATTGTTCCTCTGCTGGCAGCGGCCCTGAGGACTCCTCGCCGGTGTCTTTCATGGCAGGATGAGAAAAGGCGCCACAATGGAGATCGTCCTCATCCCGCTTTGTCTCGTCTGCTCTGTCACTTCTCACAACGGCTTCAACTCTATTCTGCCGCTTCCCATAAAGGCTGCCGTTGTTGCCGTGCTCTGTCACGCATTGTTTGGTGCTAAAAAATGAAGATAATGCTCGTTGGAACCATGCTCGTTGCTTTTGTTAGCGCCTGTCTTTTTCCTGCGTTTGCTCTCGCTCGTTGTTTTGGCAGTAAAAAGACGCCTTGAGGGCATGTGTGACTTTCTGAGGGTTATGGGTCAAGTTGTTGTTAGTAACCAGTCATTACATGTGAGCAGCTTCCATGTGCTGCCTCTGGTAAATGAAAAGCTTGGTGTCAGAGACTGGATGATTAAGAAAAAGGCTAAATGGCTAAAACAACTTAGGAATAGTAAAGACATAATTGTCATCTGCACAATGAGATGCACAGCATTAACCAACATTTAAATCTATAGACCCATTCTTGTGGATTTCCGGTTATTGCTCGTGTGCAGCTCAGACTAAACACAGAGGTAATTAGCAGTTCCAGCCTCAGAGGAATGAAGTTTCTCTCCACCAACTGGTTTGTGCTTTATGAAGTGGAAGAATTAGGAGGCGTGCTGCGGGACGTTTCTCAAGCACATGTTCCTGTAGTTAAAAAAATAAGTTGCTGCTCTCTGAGGCTGAGTTAAGGGTGAAAGTATTAAAAAAAGAATCTGTTGGTTTCATTGTGTTGTCATGTAAAAACCAGACTGTACAGTTAGATTCAAGAGATTTTACTGGACAAATGAATGGCAAAGCTCTGCATTTAGAGTAATAATCAACTATTTTCAAGTCTGAATCACTAAAATTCCAAGTCCAAAATAAATATTTTAGTTTCAAACGCTCCTGCAGCAGATATCCTGGTTTCATCCATTTCTTGCAACATCAGAACACCTGGTTTATTGCTGAGATCGAACATTACTGAAACTGTGTACAAAACACGAGCATATGCGTGAGTTTACATAGCAAACTTCTAACGCGCCCTCGGGCCAGTCAACTTATTTGGAAGAGAACACAGAGGTAAGAGATTATGAATCAATCTGTCCGGCGTAAACATCCATCTCAGATGTGCAATGAGAGATCGTTACTAACATTTCTGGTACGCTCACTTTCAGCTTGACCTCTAAAGAAACTGGTTTAGATCCTCCCGACAAACTTCAGTTTGCCTGGTCATGTGATATTTTTGCTTTGTTGGGCTCTGCTGAAGCCGTGAGCATGTTTCCACATCCCAGCTTTTGCCACGCCGGCTGGATTGTTATTAATACAGATAAAATAGTTAGAAGTTAACTGTTTGGTTGACACTAATAATATCTCAACAAAAAAGGTTAAGAAAACAAGGCAGTGAAAGAAATCCATGCCTGGAGGTGGACGGCAGAGGCGTGACCCACTTTACCGATTTAAAAGTCACGAAGGCCGGAGAGACGGGAGGACACACGCGCGCACACGAGAAGATGCAACGGAGGAATAGAAAAGGGGGAAAATATGAAAAATGCTTGATAACAGCAGCAGGTGCACTTGGAGGCAGGTGACGGAGACAGAAGGGGATGATGGAGAGCATGATAGAGCCGCAGAGAGAGAGAGAGCGTGAGAGGCAGAGAGAGTTATGGCCTAGAGAAAGTGTGATAGCGGCGGGAGAGAGTGATGGAGGGAGGTGTGTGTGTGTGTGTGTCTCGGGGGGTTTTGCTGAGCCCTCCCCTGGCACGTCAGTCAAAACGGAATGAGGAGGCCTTATCTTCTCTGCACACGTAACCCCTAACCTGACCTCCCGCTACTCTTCCTCCTCCTCCTCACTCCCACCTCCCACCCTCCTTTTACTTATACGCCTGCATTCACCCAGACTTCTATCCCTTCTTCTCCGTTTGCCACAGCTACTTCCATCTCTCCTCTGTCCCCTAAAATATTTTACACCTCGGGGGAAGAAAGACGGGGGAATCTGTGTAGTGAAAATCAATGATTTGGGGGCTTTTTTCTTTTGAGCTGTAGTGAATCGACAAAGTGCTTCCTCTCTCCTGCAGGAAAATGATAGTCTGGAGAATATGGAGAAAACATGGGCGCATCGCCTGTGCTGTGTGCGCGCGGATGCATGTGCAAACAGTAAATGTGGTCTAGGTATGTGAAGACAGTTCAACATCCTCACCTTACCAGAGAATGACCGCCCACACATGCACAGAAGCCCTCACCTGAGGCCGCAGGGTAACCACAGCAACCAGTCCCGTCTCACATTCCATAATGACAGCGCTGTAAATCTACCGGGTCATCTGCAGTAGCTACAGGTTGCACACGTGCAGCCTGATGTCATGGGACGCACAGGAATGCATTTCAGGTTCTGTAGTCGAACGCTGGACCGAAATGAAATTTAATTAATCCAAACCCTGGACGCCAACACCGACGAAAGGATGTGGAATTCAGTCGCAAGCGTGATTTATGAGCAACAGCTTAACAGGGGAGCAGCATTTTGTCACTGCTGCGGTGTCAAACGAGTTCGTGCTCACGGCAAGAAGCCTCATTTCAAACAAAGTTTGGAACTGTGGAAGATTCAGTGTTGGAATGAGAGTCAGTGACATTCTCCTGTGTTACAGGAAATGCAAATAAATGAAATAAAGCAACATGCACTACAGAAGGCCGCCGCACGTCCTTACACGTACAGGTCGACTAACGCTCTCCGAGCCACCTGCGGAGGCAGGTGTGTCTGCCGCAGCTAGCGGTCCGATCAGAGGTCAGATTGGAATCATTTAGACAGGGGGAGTGCAGCCATTAACCTGCTGTCTCTCAGCACACAACGGAACAGCCGCGCACGCCTCCAGCCTCAGGGAGCGATCTCTCAGTGCTACACGAACCCTGCTGGTCTGACAGCGTGAAGGGAGAAGGAGGAAGGTTGCCTCCTGCTGCAACTTCTCCATCTTTGCTGCTGCACCCCATTAATAAATCAACCAGCGGGGAAAAGGAAAGCTAAAAACACAAACAGGTCTGGCTCTCAGATGTTTCCAAGCAGCCTCCGCTTAGAATCTGCTCCGTCTCCCTCGCTGCTGGTAAACTGTAAACGGACGGAGGAAACTTTCCCCGTTACCGAGGTGAGAGGGCGACAGATGGGGCTCACACAACAATCCCTCGCACCTTTCCGTCTCGCTGTCATGCCACTCAGTGATGGGACTTTGTGCCCGTCAGAAGAATCCAACGCATCGTCGGATTGTTTGAACAGCGGTGGAGCTGGATCCACCCTCTGTGTGAATTATGAGCGAACACTGTAACTCAGTGGGAGTTTTTCTCTCTCTCCATTCTTCCCCTCCCAGTAAAACAAACATTTGAAGGCTTTTGTGTTGCCTGTCTGTATTTTACCATTTCAAAACGTTGTCTTCTTACGGGTGATCTAAACTATAATCACCTTGACATCCGTCAAGCTTCGGCATGAAACAATGCCGCATGGCTGCTCAGAGCTGAACATCAATAAGCTTAGAGGCACATTGCTTTTCCCCGACGCCGATTTACACTTTAATGCAAATAGCCGGCTTTGTACTCTCCATATGAAAGGTGTTATTAAATCTTATTTTGCATTATTCTTGGGTTGGGGGGATAAATCTATCAAAGGGTTCAGAATTCAATAACTTGGCTTTTTGTTGTTTTTATTTATTCAAATTTTTAATTAAGTTTTGATGCCAAATGCATTGGGGTGGGGTGGGGTGGAGGTAAATTGGGGGATAGTGACAGGAGAGAAAGAAGAAATCCCTGTGAAGTTTCCAAGTTTCCCCTAGACTCCCCCAGCCCCCCCCCTCCCACAGCTCGCTCATTTACTCTCTGTCAAGAGCACTCTCACTAAATGAGAGCTGCTTTTTTGGGGGTGAGGTACAGTTTGCAGGTGGAGTTTAAGGAGAAGGGTGTAGAAAGTAGGACAGACAAGCCTCTTGAGGTCAAGCGGGGTCAATCCCTGCTGAACCCGACTCGCCGCGCTGTGAAGTGATGGTCTCCCTCCAGGCCCCGGGTCCCACCTGGGCCACTGCAGGAGTTATTCAAACGCCCCGCGGCTTCATAGCTCTGCTGGATCAGCGGTTCTGCTGTCAGCATGACCACACAGGCAAGGTCACGTGACTGTTGGCTGATCGGAGCAGGGGTAGGTTTGAACATGTTCATGGTCGCTGTCACTCGTCGGGTACAGTAGGTACCCGCTCCACATGCTGGCAGCTCCCTTGGTGCCGGTGCCAACCCACGGGTCCGTGTTGGTTCTCTACGGGTTGTCCGGCTTCCTCCCACCGTCCAAACACGCGTTTGTTTGCTCACTCTAAACTGGCCTTAGGTGTGAACGCGAGCGTGTCTCTGTAAAGTACGTCAGCTCCACAATATGCTCTCGTTTGAAATGGAACTTGAAAGGACAGTTTCTCTATATGTCAGAGACTTTTTTTTACCCCGAAAGCTTGAACACCCTTTGAAACCATGTAGAAAAATTCAAAAAATACAAAGTCATCTAGTTCAATCGAAGACTGACTTTACTCAACCCAGCTTTTGGAGACGGTGGATAAAAGCAGCAAAACAGATGTTTGCAAGGGAGAAAAATCAGAGCTGATTTCATTCTAACGTACAGTATTGATTTAATTCTGAGGAGTCTGTATTTATTCACTATATAAATATATATTCTTTAACTTTTACATGAACAGTTTTGTACTTGTTAAATGAATGAACATCTTGATAAAACTTTACAGCGCATCGCGTTGAGTCGTGTCACCGTAGTTCTCACTGAAGCTCCTACTTGGAACGTGACCTGGGACACATCCTGTGAACCATCTGACTGTACAGAGGGGCGGGGTTGTGGTGGTGGTGGGGTGGGGGTCTGAGTGGAGGTGTCAGATGTTGGCTGCGGTCTCTGAAAACAGTCCTAAAAGCCTTGTGCTTTCAATTAAAACATCCATCATGGATTACTCACATAAAAACATACCTCCGCCTGCTAAGAGTGGTGCCTGTTACTTACAAAGGGCTTACAAATCCCACCTCGCTGCCTCGGGCTATGGCATCTCACACACACACACACACACACCCTGCTCTCTCCCTTTTCTCCTCTACCTCTCTCCCCTCCGTCACTGTCCTCATCTTGTTCTGTCCCTCGCTCCTCAGTCATGTGCAGAATCGCGCCCGTGGACGAGATGGACGAGCTGCTGAATGAAACGATAACCGCTGCAAGGTTATTTTTAACTTGATGAATGGTGGCAGACGATGAGGTGGCCTCTCTGCGCAGGAATGCGGCACTGCTCGCGTCAGGCCGTCAGACGAGTTGGGAAACCCACACCGCTTTATAGACAATACTTCCAGCTCCGGCTCCCGCACCTCCCTCCACCTCCCCTGGTGCTACGAGACAGCCCGTTTAGAGCAGTAACCGAAGCCCCGGCCAGTGTGTGTGTGGCAGACGTGCATGCCACAGTGGCCACCGTGTCTCTTCCTTCTTTTCACAGGGGCTCAGGTAACCTCTCAGGCTGGAGAGAGAGAGAAAAAAGAAAAGTTAAATTCAGGTAAGGAGCGCGGAGCGAGATACGTCTGAAGAAGAAGTGAAGAAGTCAGAAGAGAAAGAGGGTGGTGTGTGTGTGTGTGAGGATGCTGAGTGTGCAGTAACCACATCCCTCTCCTCACCTCCTCATTCACCCCCGCACCCTTCCCTCCCTCACGTCTTCCTGTTTAGTGTATCATATTCATTTCCAGATAAATGTGCTCAGAGGCTACTGTTGGGCTCGCAGATACACTCCCCGACTCGGCTTTGAACGCAGACGGCCGTCGATCTATTCTCCCTCCAAACCTCCCTCTCAGATCAGCCCGTGTTTACATAGCATTACCATATATTAAGCCTCGCATTTTCATGCATAGTGTCCCTGTCGCAGTTCTGACAGCAGAAGAGAGAGAAGCAACTAGAGGCCCAAAGGGACGGGAGCAGCCCCATTCCACGCCATTGATATTCATTACAGTAGATCTACAGAAGCTGGATCTGCCTCCCACCCCCTTGGGGACAGAAACACTTTCTGTCCTTATCAGTGTTGGGAACAAGGATTTTCTCCTCAGCTAACAACAACACTGGCTGCAGCTACGCTGGCTCTCCCTCTGCCCGCGTTTCTTTAGGCCCCGGCAGTTAGCGCTGCCTCGAAATGCGTTTAATCTCTGCGAACACAGCCCACCTCGCTGCAGATAAGGCGAGGTTGGGGCGTCTGCAGACGACCCCCACACACACACACAGGAGTAACCTCCATCGGCTCTCTCCACACAACGGTGCACATCTTAGAGCAACATGAATTTCCTGCAGGTTATGCAAGCAAAAGCGATCGCATGTTGCGTTTGCGTGTTTGCTCAGGTTTGGACGTCAGGTCCAGTCCAGGAGAATCAAATATTAGCCGACGACGGCTGCGTGCTGACGGAGAAGAGGCGAGGAGAAACGGAAAGGAACGCTCATCGATTACAACAAACTGATCGAGTTAGTTTGTGTCATAGTTATCGTGAAGTAAGTTTGTGTCACGGTTGATGTTGGAAGTCAACAGACCTTAAATCTAAATAAATAAAATCAGTCTGAGAATTAATTGTTTGTTTTTAACTGTGTCTAATTGATTAATTAACTAATGGTTGTGAGTGTGTGGAGCATCGAGCAGGTGGCTGTTCACCTGCTCTTGACACCCACCGGGGAGTGTGCCTGCTGCGGGTTATCTGTTATGTGTACGTGTGTGTGTGTGTGTGTGTGTGTGTGTGTGTGTGGTTTATCAGTTAAGCCCCAAACAGGGAAAGTTCATCCTCTGTATAGATCATATCAGAGCGTGTTGACAGCAGAGAGTCTTGAGTAAGCTGCTGTGTGAGCACGCGACGAGCGCCGTGTGTCTCGGCTTCGTGTTGCTCGAGACACATTTCACAATTAATTCTGGTCAAAGAAAGATTCCGCACACACTCAGGCTACCGGAGAAACTGGAAGGCTGCACTCTGTGGCACTTTAAAAGACCCTGTCTCCTGTTTTTACCTACACTCGAGCCACAACATTAACACCACCTGGTGGAGTTAATCCAACCGTACCTGCAGGGGCCCTCAAGGAAACGAAAGACAGAGAAGATGCTTGTTTTAAAAGGTGGATCTCCACCTTTTTATTTGAAGGCAAGACACAGGCCTTATCTGCCTGTGACAGCCACAAATTACTGCCGGCTGCCCGGCTCGGCGTCCACACGCATGAACGGAGAGACACAAGCCTCTCTCTATCTTTAAGGGTCTCCTCTTGCTCCTTCGAACCTTCACTAGCATTACCACAAACTCCACCTAGTATTAAGAAATGTTTATTTCCCATTTGGACTTTGAGAATTAGGCTGAAGTTAAAGTTATGAAGTTGGGAAATGAATGTAGGCTCTCAGACATGGCAATGCAAACGTGTGTGTGTGTGTGTGTGTGGGGGTAACTCAACCCTGGTCAGGGCCCATCCTGGGCAGCCCTAATTGGCCTTAATGCTGGACTGCTTTCATGGCTGTAATTAGGCTAATGGAGGGCGCCGCTGCCAGACTATGAGCCAGACCAGGGGTCAGCAGCCAGCGGGCCGGCAGGCTGCGAATGGGCAGCCGCGCACCAGCAAGAACAAGGAAGCCTTTGGAGGGCGGGCGGAGCCTAAATGGCTACAGGTAATGGTCGTAGTGACAGTCGCACTGGTGAGAGAGGGCGTCTGAAAGACGGATGAGTACTGACGTGCCAAAAAGGCGCCAAAGCGGCGTCTCCTCACTTTCACGTGCAGGTGACAGTGGTTTTATTTCCAGGTACTCTGAGGTTTACGCTGTAATAACAGCAAATATAAAAACGGTGGGTAAAAGCAGCTCCTTCAGGAAACACAGGTAGGCGGTCATTTAGGTGGCAAACAGTTCAAAGATGCTCGTAGCAGCTTCTTTCCCTCAGAATAAAATCGCATCAGAGAATCAGTCCAAATGTTTCCCGTCTAAGTTGGCATTTTGTGACCTTACAGGAATTTATTACATTAATCTTACAGTAATACCTGTAGCACCAGTCATTGCCCCACTTTGTCTGCACAAATGTAGCTCGTTGAACTGGGCTCGGAGGCACAGAGCCTTTGTCCCATCAGACTGTGGTGAATTGACAGCCGCGCACATCCAGGGCTGCGGTTGTGTACAGACGTTTTGAAAATCTGGACTGATAATTAAATGGCAGGAACGTGCACACACAGCCAAAGTGTTTTGTAATCTAAGAGGCTTAACACAAACACACACACACACACAAAGAGCGAGGCTTCCACGCTGCAGCACCACCGCGATGCCTCAGACCGCCACCACCCAGTTTTCGTTTCAAGGGTTTCGGCTTAAAGTCTTACTTAAGGGGGAAAAATGACGACACGGCATATTCACCCCTCCTCCCCCCTCAGGTTGCTCTCTCTTCTTTCTCGTTGATGACTTAAATATCTAATTTTAATTAGCTTATCTCTCCCACCGTCCCGTAATGGCTCTCGTCTTCGGTTATCACCTTTATTGGCTCACCTGCCCATCACCATGGAGACGGGCGTTGACTGGGGGCTACTGGGGTGCACGCCTCCAGTGGGGGAATGTGTTGCTGCGGTGGTGAACCTTGGTTCATGGAGATTGGAAGAATGATACAGCAGGTTTGACTTCCTTTCTTCGGACGGAGAGATTAGTTTATGACGATGAATATTTGAATTGCGTCCAGCAGCACTCCAAAGTTGAATCAGGGCTTTTCAGTGAAAGCATCGTTTATCGTTCTGATATTAAATTTCACAAATACAGAAAACAGAGCAGGGGGGGAACAAGTGGTTGGAACGCGAGGAAGGAAGCCCAGAAACAAGGAGGAAAATGAGGCTGGGGAAGAAAAAAATAAATCAGGAGGCGGCGACAGAACGCTTCCTTGTGTCTTCTGGCGGTTTAGCTTTTGTTTGAAATGAAAATTCAGAGTGTTTGAGGGATTACAGTGGATTGGCAGGCCTATGGGAGCCAAGCAGTTATCTGTACACCAGTAATATGGAGAATGGTAATCACCACTGTGTGTGT
The DNA here is from genome assembly GCA_032359275.1 of Microctenopoma steveboyesi. Lineage (NCBI taxonomy): Eukaryota > Metazoa > Chordata > Actinopteri > Anabantiformes > Anabantidae > Microctenopoma > Microctenopoma steveboyesi. Next base: position 10,987,828 of record JAUMHF010000015.1, on the reverse strand, counting down.
GTGTGTGCGCGTCTTCCATTATGAACTGATGAGTGGCAATTCAAACAAACACACAGTGGTCAATCAAACATGAAAAAAGCATTTTCATTTGACCACATCTTCACCTCTAGCGCCAGCATCTATCGCTGAAATACTTCAGCATCTGAGGAGGGTTTTTTTTCTCTCTCCCTACAATTACACTTTTATTCTCCCATCTGATTGGGTCACCTCTTTTCCTTTTCAGTCTCTCCATCCATACGTTGACCGTTTCATTCCTTCACTGTCCCTTCATCCCTGCCAGTGGGGCAGAAAAACCGCCGCCATGCTCCGCCGGGCTTGAGAGGCGGAAAAATTTAGGTTTGTGTCCAACTTCAGATTAATGTCGGTATTTTGACTTGTAGTTTACAGGCTGGGGAGTGTTGCCCTCAGTGTGTGTGTGTGTGTGTGTGTGTGTGTGTGTGTGTGTGCGCGTCATTCTCTTCCGCTGACTGCTCGTTCACCTCGTCCATTAAGGGGGTCGGGGAGAGGTAATGTTGTGGTTGAAACATACCTGTGGGGCTGACCTGGGTAAGAACATAAAAACCGGCTTTACGCAGACACACACCTGACATTCCTCAGCTCGCTCTCTCACACACACACACACACACACGCACACACACACACACACACACCTCTCGCTCTTTTCCCCTTGAATTCAATCGTTTCCATTAGTTTACTGCCATTTTTTATAGCAACTAGGAAATTAGGGAGCAAAACCAACTGCTGCTCCGAGATGACAAATCACACGTCACATGTAGACGTCAGTACGTGGCTGTCCGCTACAGCGCCGGGTTTCATCATCTTAATGTTAGAAAATAGTGTAAAACTAAATACCTGCGTGGAGTCAGACACAAAGTTCGACTGTAGGTTCTCTGTGATAATAATGTGTAAATAAATAGTTATTCTGCCTAATCGTGTGGTTTGACATCAGTTTCCTTAGTATTTCACATCAGGTCTGTGCAGATGATTCCAGAGTCATCTCCGCTGGTTTTTAGGTCTTAGAAAGCTGATTCAGTGCGTTCCATCCGTCTAGCCTCCGTTCCAGCGTGATTGCACATTATAGCGCGTTTCACTGTTAACACACTGTTGTTACAACATCAAACCGTGTTCACTCGTCTCTGCTCTGCTGTCTTTACAGGACATGTCTGAACCTGCTGCGACCCACCCGCTCCCGGCTTACCTCGTCCCCCGAGCTGTGATGTTTAGACTGCAAACTCCTGCAAGTCATGGGAAATGGAGTTCTTTAAAGGCCGACCCACGACACCAGGCGGCGTTTCCCAACACCCGCTGTACCTCTCTAAACACATCAGGTACGTCAACATCACATGTGCCGTTGGTCCGAGGTAATGTTTATACAGGGAGCTCACTGGATGATCCCATCTGTGTGTTTTAACATGATTCGTCACCTTTTTCCCATTTTTCAGAACCGCCTTATGAACATGAAAACGTATGTTCCCATTATGTCCTTTAACATTCTCTCTCTCTCTCGCGCACACACGCGCACACACACGCACACTTAATGCCTGAGAGAGAACCCACAAAAAAGTCTTCAGCGTAATAACAGAAGCAATTTCTCCATTGGAATTAGTTCAACCAGCATATTCTGTAAAGCACTGTAATTTAATACTGCTCCAATTTGTTGCAGCTTCGTCTTCGGCTCGCACTCTTCGCCGTCTCAGGTCCTGTTTGACACAGTTTATAAAATCACCCACAGAGACGCAGTGTTATTACTCCTCCTGTACACAGACCTGAAGGTAACACTACTCCTGCCTCAGTATTTGTGTCTAAACACTGCATCCCATAACACGCGGTAGTATTCGTGTCCAGTTCAGTCACCTGCTGGTTTGGCTGCTCCAGTGCTGCTACGTGCGGACAGACGTTGGCTTCCACCTGCAGTGCTGTTGCATAAATACGTCCGAGTTATGGCCCTGATGCAGTATTGCAGTTTGTGTGTCCAGTTTCACCTCTTTATTTGTCCCGATGGATACAGTTTCTCGTCTGTAAACACAGCATGAAGGTAGAATACGCGACATCGGTGTAGGTTACCTGCACCCCAATAAAACATAACAACGGGTTATTAGGGTTTAAAATGCTTCCAGTCGATGGAAGTCATCTTACAGAAGCAGTGGCGGCCAAACTTCTGCTCAATATTTATATTTAGGGCCAACTGCCAGAGCGTGTGTGTCAACTGAAAATCAGTGGCAGGTGTCACTTACCTGTGATTCATTAAGGCAGTGCTGAAACAAAAAACCCCCATCCCATCTGTCAGGCGGAGTCAATGAAGGGAAGGAATTATCAAGGCACCGTTGAAGTGAAGTCCAATAAAAAAATGCATCTATCAATGTTTAGGATCGTTTAAAGCATCCTGCTGAATTCTGGGACTTTCACAGCCATGATGAGGGTGACGTGCTTCATCTGGCAGCTCCTCAGCTCAACGTTTTATTACAAACCAACTGTTTTTTTAACGTTAATATCTACATCTATACAAAATACAGGTTTTTCTTCTGCCGTTTACGCCACAACAGGTTGTGCTTTTTTGCAATGCCTCTTTACAGTCACGCACGGATGGAGCTGGCATCCTGTCTGAGGGCACTGTAAGCCCAAGGGTCGCAGGTCAGGCTGCGCTGTAAATGATGAATTCAAAAAAACAAGAGGCACGAGAAACGAACTTCCCACCTGATCTCAAACACACACACACACACGCACGCACACTCTGATCTAGGGCAGTGTGGATGTGTGAACACACTGAGCTGACCAGGAGCAAATCCTCCGAGAGCAGAAGAAAGGAGCCGCATTAAAGCTGCACTTTAGTCCAATTTACTAATTACAGGGGCTGTTTCAGATTTTTTGGGGCCAGGAGTTTGTCTTTGTGTGTGGGAGTGTAATTACACGTTGAAACGTCCATTAAGCCTCACGAGCTTTGACTGCAGATATTTTAGGACATAGTAGTTCTCCTGTCTGAACAGCTCCTGCACCAACGCAGCATTCATAGTAAGTCTGCACGTGGTCAGATAATAAATAATAAACTGCTCATGTTTGTTTTCAGCAGTGGGTGTCGCTATGTGTGAACACAGGCCGCCCTCTCTGCTCTCTCCTGGTCATTAGACGTGTGTCAGTGAACAGAGAGCAGATCAAAGTGTGTGTGTCAGTGGGCCAGCGGGCTGGATGGCCACGGACTTGTCTCTAATTGTCTGGGGAGGAAACTTGTAATGAAATGCTATTAGCCTGGCCAGGAACCTCGGCGCAGCCAGGCGCACACCAACAGAAATTGCATTTTGGTTAATGGATAGTTTTCTCCCTTCCTTCTCTTTATTCTTTCCTTTTCCCCACTTTCTCAGATATTTCTAGGGAAAAATGAGAGGCTGGGATGAGTGTTGAAGGATCCCGGGTTGGATTGCTGAACAGTTTTTAGGCAGTGTCATTTCATTCTTTATCAAAAATACGAGTTGCTTCCTTTTATTGCTTTGACCGCTCCAGAAAGAGAGAAGAAGAAGAAAAAGAGCAGCTGAACTTGACCTTGAGGTTTGTACCATCATAAAGGAGGGAATGGAGACGAAGGTCACCTGCCTAGTGCTGCCTTTGTCCCGGGCCCAGGAAAAGACAAAAACCCCTACAGCAGATGGCAGGAGGGAAAGAAAGAGGAGCGAGGAAGAGGAGCACTTCTTCTTTCTCGCCGTGTCTGGCCAGCTTTTGTTCACCACTCTGGAGTTATATATCATGGAGACGATGCATGAAGTTCACCTTGTCAGAGAAACCCAACACGGCCGCCGGTCACCGCGTGCGCGCGCGGTTTGTGGAATGCATAATAAAGCTCGAGCGTGAAGCAAAGCTGTCACCGCCGGCCCGCCAGCCCCCCCACCTCCGCTGAGGTTGCACGTGACCCTTTTGATTCCAACTTCTTTATTTTACACTTACCTCTTTCTTCATCTTCTCTCCTGCTCTCTGTGACCGCGTCTACATGCATGTAATCTGCGTTGATAGAAACCTCCAGAAAGATCTTCGCCCCCCTGCAGCCCCTCAATGAAGTGGCTCTGCCAGGCTTTTCCAAGGGTTAACTTGACACGGGGTAGTCCTACCCTCCACGCAGACTCTCTCATCTCCATTCAAAGGTGGCCTGAATTCTTCTTCACACTCCATTCTCACTTATCCCTGCATTTGGTCCAAGCAATCTCTCAAAAAAAAAATTCATTTTTTAATCTGAAAGTCTTCTTCTGGTAGATTTGAAAGACATAAGGATGAAAGAGTTGGCTTTAAAATCTGTCCACCGCCACAGACTCAACTCACGGCGTGAGGTGTCTGAGAGTAAACGACGAAGCAGCTAACCAACGATGACATCACTGCGCTAATAAACGACACGATGAATGATGATGAGCCACAAACGGTGGCATGTTTTTCATAAACCTTCTGCTCCGTTCCCTGTAGATCGATGCATTTTGCAGCATCACGCGCTGATTTGTTGGGAGTCGAAACTTTCCACTGACTTTTCTCCTGCGGGAGTTTTTAATTGAGCGGAGACATCCCCCCCCCATACGGTCCATGACAGCAGATTCATTTGGATTCATGAATACACCCTCGCATGCCCACGTGATGCCTGTAGAGCGAAGCGACGCACAAACAACCCCACAAAACACCCGTGATTCTCCTTCACAAACGTAGCCACCGAGGCCCACCTTTCAGATGGAAATATGTTTGTGTGTCAGGCTGCCGCACAAAGGGAGAGGGAGGTGTGTGTGTGTGAGGCGGAGGGGGGTGATTACCTCTTAAATACATATAGATGCAGGCCTTTGAATGGCAGCCTATTGAGCGGGGGACTGGGTTAAATTAGATGTTAATCATTTCCGTTCTCCTGTTGGTGAACCGATAAGGGCTCCAGGACCTCCCCTCCACAACAGATACGCTGAGAAGAAGAAAACTCCCTCCACACACACACACACACACACACTCTTTCCCCTTTTTTATGGTAATGCAGGGAGTGTGCCTCCCCATTTAGATTTTTGACTCACTCTCTCTGTCCCTTAGAGAAACGCCGATCGTTCACTCACTGCATTTAATAACAAAGAGGAGAAGGGAGATAAGTTGTGCAGCTCAGACTGAAAGCAGCCTAGAAACACATTTACTTTTTTTCAGCGGGGTTGAAATAGCCCAAGTTAAACCCATATAGGGGGAGAGATGGGAGGGGGGGGGGAGAAAAAAAATCATAACCAACTCCCTCTCTTTCAAAAGGGAGAAAATAAGACGGCGGTGAAAAGTGTTGCATGAAATCCTTCAACTTCTGAAAGACTCACGGACAGAGATGATTGTGCAGCGGGATCCTGTTGCCTCATTCAAGGAATAATCAAGAGCTTTCTGCTAAGAGATGACATATTTATGTATCAGGACGAATAAGCATAATCTAACTATATTGTGTCCTGTTCAAGTGACTATAAAGTCATTGTGTTGGTGGTTGAATGTGGGCGTGGCCTGCTGGAGTCGGTGCAGATGTGGACGCGGGATTATAAGACATCATTACACCCGCGAGATGAACGAAAAGTGTGTTCATTTTGCGTCGCAATCGCTTCTCTGCTGCTAATATTCTGGCGTCTGCGGAGGAATACAGTTGCATGTTCACCGCGCAGACGTCAGAGCCTCTCTGCTATTTTGGAAACTTTATGTTTTCACTGCTCCGTGCATAATGATTCCATATCAGATGGAAAAACAAACACGGTTCCACTACAGGGCTTTTTTTTCTTTCTTTTGCCCAGATGGTTACATGTGTGGTGGGAAAGATAGACCGGCTTGAAAGGCTTTCGCTGGTCTTTTAAGGTGACTGTTGCAACATGCGCTACTGTATGTGTGCAAAACCGCAGATGAAACAGTGTGTGAAAACACAGGTGCATGGCAAAAGTCAACGAACCCGGCACCCCCTCACTGCTTCTGTCAAGCTGCTGAATCTCGTGTTTTGCCATCAGTACGTCGTCACCACACTATTTGTGAGACATGCCGTGTAATTACTGTAAACAATTAAGACGTTTTCCACTGAGATTACCTGATTACGGTGACCTGTGTTCCACTCTTTGTGCAATTAGTTTGGATCTTGTGTGAAAATGCCTTCATGGTACATAAGCGCCACAGCAGTTCTTCGTCAGAGAAAGTAAAGAGACTTTAGAAGGAAGCAGAAAAGGCGCAGACCTGGCGTTATCGTTGCTCCACAGAAACTGTACTGAACGTGGAAAAACTCCCGTTAATTAGAGAGATGAAAGAAGAAACGTGCATCATCCCTCATAATCTCACTGTTTGAATTTAAACGAAGCTGCAGCTGTTGATGAGTAAGTGAGATAAGTGTTTGACAGTTACCATAGTGATGGGTTACAATACTTTTAAGAGCAAAAAAGAAAGTTTCCTCTTTCCTTTCTCCTACAATAAAGCACATGGGCTTAATAAACAGGACATGTAATGATGCTAATATGTGCTGTAGGAAATGATCACGAGCACATTTTATCCCTGTTTCACTTTTATTTATCGTGAAAACAAACAAACTAAACTTTGAAGATCGTGAATCCTTCTTTGAATATAAAAACGGAACGTATTACGTTGATATTGTCATTATCACAACATTATTCTTGTCTTCGTCGTGTTAATGGCATCGATCGCTTGAACTTTATGCGCTTTAATTAGTGTGTAAAGAATCCAATTAGGCTTTAAAACGGTGTTTTGGAATTTCTGTTTTCTCATATTGTTTGTTTATTCCAGTGAGTATCTGAGGGAAGCGTCTGACTTTCTTCCAGCTGTTGCGCTGCGCATGTGAAGTGTCGTGTGGGGGCCTGTGGTCTGGATTGTCTAAACCTTACCACACACAGGACTCTACAGTGTCACACTCAGGTCTGTCGTGTGGCAGGCAAACACTTTGTACGCCCACCGTGAGCCCAACCACCTCCTCGCTATTCACTTTCTGTGAATACACGCGGCGTCTCGTTCACTCGAACCCATGTGCTGCATTGGAATCGACCATCAGCTTTTTTTATTGTTTCCAGTTGCTACAGCCACTTTTCAGATTAGGACGGTCCTCGTGAAACATGATCGTCTCATATAACGGGAGGGATTGTTATATTGTAAGTTAAACCAGCGAAAAGACGCCACGTGGAACTTCTTGTCTACAGAAAGAAGTCATCCACATTTCTCTGAGTGCTTCTGAAATGTTTGACCTTTCATCTGAATATCTGAACTCATCATCTGCTACAACACCACCACCAGCAATACTACCACTTTCAAATGAAATTTCTTCTCCCACTTCTGTTTACAGCAATAACACCACCACAGGTCCCACTACTAATTTGACACAGACATATCACCGCGCACTGCTCCTTTAATGTGCTTTTTCCCCTGAACCAGCCCTTTCTCTCTCGGTGACTTCATGCACCACAGTTTGACTGTTTCAGGTCAGAGGAAAAGAGATAAGAAGTGATTTTTCTTACCTTGGCCACCCCCCCCACACACCCCTACCCCCCCTCGCAGCCCTCAGACAGGCGAGTGACAGGCCTCCGGTGTAAGCCTTTATTTACATTAGCCGTAATACTACAGGTGATCAAAACAACATGGTCGTCTCCCACGATTACCCGCTGAACGCGAGATGTGTTATGACAAGCCGGCTCCCCCTCCCACCCAACACACACACGCACAAACACACTATCTCACTACCAGCCAAGGTGTTATCTAGAAATATATCCACGAACACATATTTTAGAGAATCACATATTTAAATCTCCACAGGTCCTCGTGTTTTTCCTGTTGATTTCATGAGTCACTTAAGCTTCCCGAGTGCTGTAAAGGAAACCTGATGCCCATCTTCTGTTTTCTGTCTTACAATTAATAGTACTGATCAATACTGATTTTCACCAAGAGGAAAAACTTGAAACATTTAAAATTTTTACTGAGAAAATAAGAGGGGAAAAAAAGAATGAAATTAAAAAGAAGGGGGGGGGCAATAAAAGAAGACACTTCTGAAGCTCGTATGACAAGATACCGAATTTCAATTTGAGTTTGCAGAGGCGTGGAGGAGAAAGGCGGTGTTGTGAGCCTTTGATACCCTGCCGAACAGAGTCCTTCCCCAGCTGTGCTGGCTAATTTGTTCCCTCGGTCCTATCTTGCCCCCTCCCAGTCCTCCGTTTAGCATTATTAATCAAATTACACCCACTAAACTTTCCTTTTCTTGCCTTATTGAAATTGTCTTCCCTTTTTTCCCCCTTACTTTCTTCTCGAGCATTTCTTGAGCATGTCCCTTCATGTTCCCGCTCGCTGCTGGTGAGGAGGAGGCTGGGAAGGCGTGAAAAGCAGTTGTCATTCAGAAACAGTGGCATCAGGTTAATGATTTAATTTTTTCAATTAAGATAAAGAAACTCTCTCCCTCCTGACCTGCGGGGCAGCACCGAACATCAAAGGCACAACTGCTCTTAATTGTTTTCGTACTTAAGAATAAAATTTCAAACGAGTTTGTGTGCGTGTGTGTTACATGCAGTCATAAGTGTGTGTTTGTGCGCTTTCCAGTCATCTCTGCCCAACAGTGGCCTGATCACTCGAGTCCTCCTGTTCACATCCCAGTATTAGCCAGTGATATGCCACTTACACCAGCGCTCCCAGCTCCTGCTCCTCCTGCTCCCACGGCTCCAGTAAAAAAATTCCATACGTTCAATTAAAAGCAACCTTATTAAAAGCCATTTACGAGGCTGCACGCCGCGCTGGCTATCACGCTGCGGCATCTTGTGCCCCCTTTGCGCTCGGCTTTGTTTTTGCCACCTTGAAGTCGAAGGCTACTCCCGTGTATGAAATTACCTCTCTGCCAGATAAATGTCATTAGCCAAAACCATTTTAATATGCTAATTCTAGCGAGATTAAAAGCTGCTGATGAGAGTGGATGTAGTGTGACAGAAGAGGGGGGGCACTTTATTTATGAATGTGGTAATTTCTTGCTTAAATTTCAAGTTTGCTTTTTTAACGCGAGGAGTGACGACACCTTCGTGCCTCACGTTCAGTGTTTTCTCTGAAGGTGTAAACTACCACGCTGACTCCAGAGACCCCTTTTTATCCGTGCTGACCATGATGATGATAAAGATGATGATGATGGTGCTTTGCCCACGCGGCCGTGTGAGAGAACAGCAGACGCACTGTGGCCGTTGCTACAGATGATCGGCGTGTGCTGTTGGGAGCAGTCAGTCTCAGCTCTCTCGGTGTGCAGCCTAGCATTGCCCCCTACTGAAACCTGACTCCTTCACCCACTCACCCACCGCTTTCAACATCCTCCTGGTTTTCTGCGGCACTCAGCTTCGTCCTCATCTTCATCACTTGTGATAGGATGATAAATATATATATTTAATTATATAAATGTGTGTATTTTGACATGAGAAAGAAACGGCTCAGATGTTTGTTTTTCTGTGTGAAGCGTGGCCCTGAGTGGATTCCAAAGTTCACAGGATGAACAGAGGGAGAGAAAGGAAAGGTAGTGTCGACATTCCCGGGATGATTCTCCTCTACCTCCTTCACCTTCCCTCACTCACAGCCACATTAATAATATCACATTAACAAATCTATAGAAATAATCTGATGGATCCTAAATGTCTGATTTGATGAGACTGTGCATGCATTAAGAGTGTGTGTGTATGTGTGTGCTGCAGGGACTGGGGCGGCTCCCAGGGCATTTGGGAGGCAGCGGCTGCTGCTGGTTAAATCCTCAAAGTGGCCTGGCCGCTCCTTGCCAAAGCTGCCCGCCTCAGTCCAAAAGTAATCCACAGCAAATTCCTTCAGCCTCAGTATCACAGGCCTGCGCTGTGGAAAGACACGCTGCCAGGGGACTGGGTCTGTTCATAAGTACGAGCGTGTAGCGCTCCTTCTGATTCTGAACATGAACAGCGTGAAAGGGTGAATATCTGCACGTGTGCTTGTATGTATACTTCTGCACATCAGCGTGTGTGTGTGTGTGTGTGTGTGTGTTTCAGTGTGCTGGTGGACAGCGCTGCTGCAGCCGGAGCCCAGCCAGCTGACATTCAGACTGGCTTTCTTGCCTCTCTTTCTGGCCGCTCTCCCAGCCAGCGGTTTGTTGGCGGCCCAGGAGAAGGAGGAGGCACTCCGTGCGCCTGGTTAAACATCCCCGTGTGCTCGTCCCCCGGTGATGAAACATTTGTCTCCTTACGAGGGGGTTAACGGACACGCGAGGCACTGGGAGAGTGGAGGAAGAAGAGGAAGCGAGAGGCGATCTGTTCAAGAGCTGCCTCGCAAATTCAGAAGAGGCACACAGGTCTGCCACCGCTCTCCTCTCCTCTTCTTTTCCTCTCCCTCTTCATCACCTGTAACACAATTCCTCCTTTTCTCTGCATGGCTCGTCTTGCCAGTCTGGATTCTGTTCTGCCTCTGCAGCAGATATGAAACTCAGGAGGCCTACTGGAAAGCGTTTGATGGACAGCAAAGCGCAGGACGGGCCAAGACCTGCGTCTTCAGTTTACATACATGTCATCCCTGCTACCCGTCAACTGAAACGGAGACAAAACTTTTGCCCGCTGATGTAACTACAGTGGAAAATCCATCGAGGCTTCGTTGGAAACTATTTAAAACGGTTTGAAACGTGTTTAAATTGCCGCCGTGCACATAGTGACGGCGTGAGATCACACAAACTTTCCCTATCAATTCAGATGCTCGTTTTCCATACGCCGTCAAAGAGTTGGTTTGGCGAATCCCCTAGCAACTGCATACCCGCCACGTCTGTTCCGTGGAGCACCCCTCGAGTTCTCCCTGTTCAGCAGCATACATTTCACAGGGTTCCCCTCAGCACGAGCCATTTGTCCAGTCAATGCGCGGCGTTACGACTATGACCTGCTGTTTGACTTGCTCTCCCATGCCATGAGAGAAACCACTTCGGTGGCGCCGGAAGGCAGAGCACAACGTAATAAAAGGAACGTTGACATTTAATGAGTTGACAGTGTTTTCCTTCCCTGCGTCTCTCTGTTGGACTTAAGCTGTTCGGGGGGGAAATCTTTGAAGTTAAAAACAAGCAACCTGGACATTATTGAATCCTATTTAGGAGGGCCTGGATTGAGGAAGCCTTAAAGACACGCAGGAAAGCAACGCTCGGGCTTCTGTGCCTTTTAATGTTCACAGCATCCCACTGCCTTTCATGTCCATGCTATCTGGAATTAATTGCTTTTTCAAAGACAGTGTGTTCGTCTCGGTGTGCACTGGAGGACATGTGTATGTTTGATTGTGAATGTGCATATTTTTCTGCATTTGTTTACCTTTTTTTTGGTGCATATTAGAGAGTACATTTACAGTGTGCGTGTGCATCCAGGTTTGGTCATGTAACCAGCTCACATTTAGTGATCTAATTTCCCATTCGTGTATTTGATGTAAATGACCAAATCCTTGAGACTTCCCATTTAAATTGTGGGGTCAGATAGGCGAGATTAGCGAGCTGAATGACCGCAGCACCTCGTGATGGTCCCTGTGGGAGGCAGAGTCAGCAATCAGAGTCAAAGGACGCTTAAAAAAAATAACAGTCTGGTGAGAACCAGAAAATCCTCCGTCGCTCCCTCAGACAGTCCATTTCCACCATTTTTGTATAAAACGTCAGCTAATGCAGTGTGGGCTGGCGCCAGCAGTGTGTACGGCTGCACGTTGGTTCTGTCGGTAATGTGTTTATATAACATCCCTCACATTCCACGCTAAGAGCCTTCGACTCTCCCCAGTTCATTCAAGCAGGACACACACACACACACACACAAAGTCTGAGCGCATGTGCGCAGACAACTACACAGGGCACACACACACAGACGCACTTTAAAGTAATACGTTCTCAGACACACACACACACACATTCTCAAATATCCACTGTGGCGTTACAGAGGGGATCCCAACATGCAACGGCAGTGTTCTGGGCTGCAGAGGACGGAGCCGTTTAGTTTCTGAAGACATCCATCATCGGCCGGCCGTCAAAGCCCAGAGCTCAGGGCCTCATTCTCTGATGCCATTACTGCATTACCGTTACTCCGCTAACACCATCACTGAAGGGCAGCAGAGGAAGGAAGTTAAAGAGATTTAGTCTGACTGGGAGAAAATATGGAGGCTGAGTGGAGTTATTTATTTATGCCGAGTACACGGCTGTTAGCGCGGTTTCCTGTAGGTTTTATTCACCAACACAACACGTGTGTCGGCGTCTCACTCTCCGCTCCAACGTCTCGCTCTTACTTCAAACCAATGTGAAGGAAATTTTCATTACAGCGAAGTCTTTCCTAACAAATAAATTCTGGACACGATGCTCTGCGTAACACAGCGACGCGATGCTACCTGCTCCCAAGATTTGAACGTACATTTAAAGCAGCACAAACCGCGGCCGGCGAAGCGGCGCGACGGACCAGTTGTTCATCACACACATCACATGGACTGCACCTCATGCTCCATTTTCTCCAGGGCTCCCAGTGGTGCCCAGACCCGTGTAAACAAAGCCTGTGATGGCATGTCTGCCAGAGAGGTGTGGAGCCGAGCTGCATTGAGACTCCCGCTCTTTGTGGCGCTGCCAGCCTGCGACACTCTTTGCCATCCTGCCAAATTCTCCCGCCGAAGACTTCCCTTATCCTCTCCTCCACCCCCCACACTCAACTCCATCTGTTGCGCTGGAAAGGACCACTTCCACCTCGTCTCTCTTGGTGTGTTGTTCCGCCATCTTGTTCTCCGCGGGCAAAGGGCTGCAGCAGAGGCAGATGTCACCGTTGTCCCCCGAAGTGGAGGAAACGGGAAACAACAACAACCTCCGTCACGTTCTCGGGATAATCCCCGTTTCAAATGAACTTTAACTGAAAAATGTTTATTTTCCAAAATGAATAAATACTTTTCAATAACCTGTCGCCGTTAATTCTTCATTGAGTTGTTGTGGAGATAAATAAAATAGAGCAGGAGACAATGGGGGGACGTCAGAGCGTTTAGATGGGAGGCGGGGTGCAAGGCGAGTCAAAAGGCATTGAGTTCCCACAGCCTTTGTGTGTGTTGACACCCTAATCCGCCACAGCAGCCATGCAGGTGTTGCAGCATTCAGGCCTTTGAGGCGGCTTTCAGCGCACGCCGCAGCACCTCTGTATTCACCCTGATGTCTCTACAAGGAAACAGTGGATCAGTGTTCCGGCGACTCACCGTCAGCTGTCACGCAGCCACTGTGAGGAGCACATTTACAGCACAAAGATCCCCTTAGACTGTCTTTGTGTCAGCATTGTGCCGCAGCCTCTTTCTCCTGCGCCATAATGACGACTGATTAAATCCCGGTGAGCCGTTTCGAATGCTAGGTGTCAGTCGAGCAGGGCACAGGTAAGCCCCTCACCGGTGAGGAGGAGGAGAAGGAGAGAAGGGCGGAGCTCCAAAAGTAAAGTATTTCTGATGGAGGCTTTATCGTGCCGCCAAGGTGTCAACCACAGAGGAGCACATGGGGAAACGTGTATCTGTTTATTCTATTATTCCCAGTGTATCTCATTGTCGCCCTGACACTCTCAGAAAGCATGTCAGCCGCTGGTTTCAGGTTTGTTTTTTTCTCTGGATCCGTGCAGGAGCTTACAAAATGGATGTGTTTACCTTTCCCTTGAAAGCGTCGCGCTGAATACCTGCGTGTCTGAGATGAGGCTTATTAAATTTGATGAGTAAAAAATGTCTTAACGCTTTATCTCGCCTTTGTGTCGCGCCGTTTGGTATCTACCCGCAGCGAGACACTCTGCTCGGGACGCAGGAGAAAGATAAACAGGCCTGTGTTTTCCTCCTCTTACCCCCTTTTACCTTCCCTCCCTCCGCCTCGATGTTTGTGTAGTCAGTCAGAAGCGCTGAGCAGAAACTCGGAGAGCGCGACAGGAGCGACAACACAGACGCGTGTCCTGATGACAGTTTTGGATTTTGAAATTCCATCCTTTTATTCTAAGGGTGAGGTGATGGATGTTTGAAGGTCTGATCTGACACTGAGCGTCTGAACACGTGGAATCAAAGGAACGCGAGAAAGGAAAGGAGGCAAGATGGGTTTTACCCATCTCTTTGTGGTGCCACACACCTCAGAGCGGCGCAGGGAATTGGATGCATTTCCACCGTTAAGGCCATCTCTATAAATTAACAGCAGCTACGTACGGAGTCTTTGCTGCAGACAAAAACATCAAATGTGCCTTTTAAATAAACAGGTTTCAGCGCTCGTCTGCTGCAGGTTTCTTAAAAATGACCAAACAAAAGTGTTATTAGGATATTATACTCAAATAGTGACAGTCAATTCAAAAGTCAATGTATATTGAACTCATCATCATCAGGGACCTATGTTTTTAGACCTATGTTCTGTGGCAGCTGACAGGAAGTGAGGGGACAGCGACATGGGAAGTACAGAGGAGTGATTACTGTAACTGTATGATCATATCAGCAGAATACTTTCAAATTGAGACGCAGGAAAAACCTCTCGTGACCTTAAACACAGGCCAGTTCGTGTCATGTCCCTTTTACTTGCAGGATTTCTACGAGCGCGTCGCTCTTTGTGCAGCTCTCGAGCACACTGAGCCTGAGTCATGCAGATTTTTGATTAAAGACCAATCGAAAGGCTTCCACTGAAGTTTGCTGTGCAGCGTAAGAAAAGTTGGACACAATGGGCCAACAGTGAATTAGGATACAAACTTTTTGTTATTCAAAGCTAAATCCAAGGGCGTTCAGACAGAGAGACAAAGTTAGCCAGAGAGAGAGAGAGAGAGAGGGAGATCTGTGCTGTGTCAGCAGTGTGCTTAAACCAACTCCAAAGATTAATCACAGGAAAACACATACAGCACACACACACACACACACAGAGGCGCGCGCACATACCCACAGTTGTATATCTCGCATTCCCAGCAGTTCAAAGTGTGGTTGGTTTGAAACAGATTAAAAACTGTCTATGAAGTGATGCATTGCAATTGTCATAGCAAGGGTGGGAGAGATCTTTTTTGCATAAAAATCCCCTCTTTCTTCCCACCGCTATCAGCAGAGAGATGGAGAACTCACTAATCCTGCTGTGGTCGCATTTGCATCGGTGGCAAATAAACAAAAGCACACCATTTTTCATCTGCAGCTTCTATATTAAAAGGAGATGGCGTGGGTACGGGGAGGGAGGGGAGGAGGGCAAGAGGGAGAAAGGGGGGAATGAGAAGGAGAGAGAGGGCACCCAGGCAGACCCTTTGGTGTCAGAGATATGGCTGCTGATGTTTGGTCTTGGTAAATGGAAACTACTGTGGCGTGTTCATCGCATCAATCCCTCCTTTCTCATTCCAGGTGAGGAGATGTGGGAGAGGAAAGGGTGATAGATGTGTATACAGAGGGGAAGGAGGGTGATGTAGTTACAAAGGGACCTCACCTGACACACACACACACACACACACACACACACAAATCTCAGCTGGAAATGTCCAAGTTTGCACTGTGAAGAGGTGCTGGAGCTGAACTTCAGCCGCCCAGGGGGAAATCTGCAGATTTAAGCAAGTCTCTAGCTGACCACGCTGAAACAACGGGATTGTACCAGAACACTCTCGATCAGAGTGAGAGCGTTGATAAAGAGCGTGCTCAGAAACCGACTGGACCACAACACTCTGGTTGGGAAACCCCGACCAATCAGAAAGGCCGTGAGATAAGTGTGAGGGGCTGAAACAAACGCTCATTAAAAGGGCCACGGAAAACATTTGTCTTTCCTGGGAAACTCTATCTCTGTGAGTCCTCAGCAATGACTCAAACAACAGAATGTCTTTACTTACTGTGTTTAAAAAGAACGAGTGAGCGTGTGAGTCAGACCAGAGAGACATACACGGTGTGGTGATGTTCCTAGACACAGGTCACCTACTCGTCTTCACTAAATCAGCCAGCTCAAGCCTCGAACTAGCTTCAGATGAACGAAATAACTCGTAAAACTATCTCAGCAGCGTGGCAGCGATTAGACTTGAATCTGAAATAGATATCTGTGTCTCGTATCGCCGCCATCCAGTTTCTGCCAACAACAGCTGGGAAACACAATTCCGACGCTAAAGCGCGGCGTTTGACGGGCCCCTGAAAACAATTTGTCGATCGGCTGCGGTTAAACCTGCAGTCCGTGTCACAATTCTTCCCCCTGACCCGCGAGGAGAGAGATTAGCTATTCAAGGCAGGCGACAGAGTGACGATCGCAGCCTCAGATCAATATTACTTATCTCTCCCTCCTACTCCGTCTCTGCATTACACTCCGGGTACAGTAATACACCTGAAGGAACCAGCCAGTGTGTGGTGATTAGATTAGGCTTTTTACTGTACGCACACGCACAGATAAGAGAGACACTGCCCTGCCTCTCCTCCAGCTGCCGTGTGAAGTGGAGAGGATAAAGACTACAAGCCCAGGGTGTTTGAGTTTGCTGCTCTCTGCAGAGGAGCGCTGTGAGGTTATTGGTTAGCCGTCACACCGGCCCAACGTACGCGCTCGTCTCGGAGTCACGCGGTGGAAGTTTACGTTTGCATCGCCTGATTGCCACACGTCTGTCACATCTGTAAAGGCCACAGATTGTGCTCTTTGTCGAACGGCAGGCTAAAAAGGAGGGCGTGGGGAGGAACGGAAATGAGGCTGCCTTTACACTCACCTCTCAACCCCTGAGGTCGGAGCGGACCTTCATGCTCACGGAAACAGAGGAGCAGAGATGACTTTGGAGGTGCACAGGGTTTCAGATGAACCACTGGCTCTCCTCCTCAGCCTTGTAAATAATTAGAATTCCCCGACTGACTGCGGTGCCTGGACACTTCCATAATTACATTGTCAGTGCAGCGGCTGATTAGGGCTGGGCTGTGAAGTATGGTATTAGCCGCACTGTCTCTGCATGTAGAATAGAATAGATTACTCTTCGCTGCCTTCGGCTCTCACTGCAGAGACTCGCACTGATGCTGCACGACTGAATGCTGGTGGATTACGTTGCTGCAGAACAATTCCCACTTAAAATACCCAAAGATTTCCCTTCAGTTGTTCCACTGCTTGCTCCACAGTCTGCGTCTCCACTTTCAGTGAGTGATTTGCTTCCTATAAACAAACACCTGCAGTGTCGCGCGTGTCAGGTTCTCTCCAGCAGCGGGCAAAGAGACGGTTCAAGCAATGTTAATGTCTCAGGGATTCATGGACAATCTGAATCTTCAGACCTCTGATTTAGGACTTTTGTAGCACCGTGAGTCGTCCTCTCTCACTCATCCCGTCTCCGTCTCGCCACTGCGGCTGAAAAACGATCATCTCGATTAAGCTGATGTTTATTTACCACTGGTCGGTGTTTGTGTGACGAGTTACTGTATCGCACATCTCTGCTGGGTAAAGCTCCACTGTAGGCGAGTCTGCACGGAGAGGACTCCTCCACAGCCTCCCCTCCTCCCCGCCTGCCTTTCCCCTGACCTTGCAGCTTTATGACTGCAGTAATGCGCTGCAGATGAAGAGAGGAGCAAATCCACCGGAGATAATAGACAAATCATCTCCACGAGGTGGTGGAGTAAAAATCCCCAGACAAACAGACAGCCTGTGTGCTTTTGGGCACCCCTTTAAGGAACTGTAGTGTTGATAAGTAATTATCTCTGCCCAGAGGCATGACGGGATTCACAGAGAGAGAAAACATTTGTATGATATGTTTGCGGTTCTTTGCATACACTAAATCTTTGAAGAGAGATTGTGGACTGAAAATCTGTGGATCAGTAATTAAATTAGTGATTGCAGATGTTTTTAATGTAAGTTTATGCATAAAACCACTTAGCAGGGCTTGTATCAGTGGATTTTCCACAGGCCTCCTTTCTCCCCTTGCTGTTTTTTTTAACACTAGCAATCCACTTAAGAGACACAGAAAAGGGAAATTAAGGCTGGAGATTATGTAACACGCAGCACCTGTTGATCAGACAAGCTGACGATGATCGCGGACAGAGCAGAGTGACACTCGTCCTCTGTGCAGTCGAGTGATGTGCGTTTACCTCTGGCCTGGTTTCCCGGTCCCGACCTCAGGTGGAGGAGGTGGGGCCGGGCTGCATTCCTGTAGCTGCTACAGGAATGCAGCCCGTGACAATGAGCGGCTGCGTTTGTGTTAAAGGTGCACTTGCATGAGCGGGAAGAGCGATGCAGTGGTATGCACACGTCTGGGTGATTGAATTTATGAAAGCTATTTCTAGAGTTATTTTAGAAATGTCTTCTTTCAGTTTCAGACGCTCAGTTCTCTAATAAGCAAAGTGTTATGGGGGCTGAAGTATTAAACCACCACTTCCTAACTCTACAGCTCTCAGTAATCTCTGACTCTTAAAGCTAAATGTTAACATCCTGGACATTGAAATTCCAACTAATGCACATAATCATCATCAGACATCTCCCAAAGTGTGAGACAGATGGTGTCCAAAAAACCCGCACAGACGTCTCGCTGCAGACACGTCGTGTCATCAGCCTCAGAATGAACGAATGTCGAAC